>OY292277.1:17296281-17921281 GCA_958496175.1 Sisyra terminalis | reverse complement strand
TAGGATTTATTAAATCCGTTTTCGAGAAATTTTTAAAATTTGCTCGATACGAGAAATGAACCTACTACCTACCAGTTTTGAAGAGGCCACCTAGACCACTCAACCACCGGTAGGCTATCTGTGACATTAACAGCAATTGCTTTGAAAAAAAACACTTCTAATAATTTCCTTTTTATTTCAAAAACTTTTCCGTTTTTCGTCGTTAACTATTCGTAACTTCATTTCCATTAGAAAAGTTTTTCTCCAACAAGAAAATCGGCCACTTTATTGGAAAATAACAATTAACTTTTATGAATATCTCAGTTTTTAGGCATCTAAAATTCTTCAGAGCTTAGAAGATTATTCTTCAGATATTTGTCAAAAAATCATAGCTAATTTTTATTCATCTGTTGCAAAATTCTTAACTTTTGGAAAAAATCAAATTTACAAAATATTTCTGCTTTAAAACACCAAGAGGACATTAACGACATATCAACAAAAATAATTTCAGAAGTAAATGAATACAGAAGAATTGTTTCTTACGTTTTTATGGTATAGGCAATTAATTTTAGAATGCGAGTCGAATTAGCATTGGCGTTTGAAAATGAGAAAAAATCCAATACATTTCAGTTGCACAAAACGGCATTTGATGCAATTTTCTCATGTGTTCAAATCGATGATGGATTGATTAGGAGGCAATTTTGTAATCGTTAACATCCATCTTCTCGAACACATACGGCCAGACAAGCATTTTGTGTGTAACACATACACAATTATTACAACACAAGACACCCATAGCCAAGGTTGTAACACATCCGTGGGTTTCTTTCGAAAATCATAAAAGTTACGAGAAAAAAATGAAGAAAAAAAAATACGCTGCTTATTAATATTCATAAAGAGTTTTAATTATAAAGCAATTATGTGTAATTAAAAATTAAAATTCCAATCTTAGAAATACGGAATCGAGATTAATTTGAAAGAGGCAAATTGAAATTAATTATAATGAAAAGGATATAAACTTTTTTTTTGAAATTCGCACTTGAATTTATCTTTTACATAGTAATTACTTAATATTTTATTTCATATTTATAAATTATATCCTTAAACTATGTAAATGAACGATTTCAAGTTTAAATTATTGCTCATTCATTTTTCATACTTATAAGTTTCTTTTAATATTCATTAATTGAATATTTAATTAAAAGGGTTAAATTTCTCTCGAAAATCTAGTGAGGACAAATTGGGGTCTGAAGTGGCTTTTCTCCAATTGATCATATATATACGAGAGCCCTTTTGGTTTTCCAAACTTTCATTTCAACTTGAACAGCTTCTATTTCCGAGTTAATTTAATTGCCTATTACAAAATTTGTTGAGAATGTTATTAAATTATATCACTCAACCAAAAATTTCAACCACGAAAAATACAAATTCCACGGCTAGGGGATGAGAGGGGATGTTCGCATAAAATTACACGGTCCAAACGGGTGTTTGTAAGCAAAAGGGTCATTTTCTCTAAAGGATTCAAATATGAAATGAAATATTAGACAAGCGAAAAACAAGAGACTGAAATATTTTCTCGGTAAAGAAAATTGCAAATGACTTATTGTCTCATTTATATTCAGGAAAATTTAAAGTAAACGAGTCAATGGTGAATATATACTTTTGAGTTTATAACATTTTTATAAACGCAAAATTATTATAAAGCCAGTGGGAATTCTTGACAAAATACTTAGAATTCTAAAATTTTGTGTACACTGCTTTGTAAAAGACATTTCGTACACTTCTAAAATTGTGAATTTAAAAAAATTCGCTTAGAAGATATGAACATCGGAATAACCCAATTATAACGATAGCGAAGATATGACGCAAAAAAAATCATTTACAAAATGCTTCCTCCATCTTCAATTTTTGAATTTAGTAGTCATGTTAGCTGATCCCAAAAAGTGCTCAAATTTTATAGATCTGAATAACTATTTGTTGTAAAATGCTACATAATAAAATTAGAAAACCTGCATATAAGCAAAGAAAATGTTTTAAAGTTTTATATGATAGTTCTTGTAAAATAAATATTTATTCTTCAGTAACTCGCGCAAGTGCATAGGTCTTGTTTGCTCAGTACTTATACCTGATTTCATCGTACACTAATGTACTTGCTTCGGCAGTACATATACTAAAATTGGAACGATACAGAGAAGATTAGCATGGCCCCTGCGCAAGGATGACACGCAAAATCGTGAAGCGTTCCACATTTTTTTGCTAACCCTAATAACCAATTTGATTTTTTTTCAAAATTTTTTATAGAAACCTTTTTTTTTATTTTGACAAAATTAAACATCTTGGCTTTTCGTTCCACAGATAAGAAGATATATATTTTCGTCCTCTAAATTTGACAGGAGAATAAATCGTACGATAGCATTAAGTAGGTACCTCATAAAGTAGACTTTTACAAAAGTGTATAAGTAGTTAAAATTTAAGTTAATATCTAGTGGTAAATATTTACTTGAAGATTTAAAAAGCGTATTTTAGGATGAAGATAACCTTTAAGTTGAAACGTCGGTATGATTTACATAATTTCTGATGAGTGGCAAATGTAAACCATCTCTGTATATGTTACGCATACGAAGTCGTAGTTTTATGGTATGAAGGTATATAATAAACATTAATAATCTGCAGTTTCTCAATTTATGTTTACAGGAGGACATTGAAGGTACCATTATAGATAGTTGTATAATAATTTTTATACTTCTACAAATGACATCAAAAGAATTATTATGTATATTTTGTTACTATAATGCACAAAAACGAATAAATGTAGTGAAATAACTGATAAGATTATATAGATAATAATTGTTTTCGGTATTATCTGTTTAAAATTTAAAAATATCAATTTATAAACAAGTCGATGATCACAAAATTGTAGTATAGACTATAGAGTTATGCTTCTCAAAGTAGGAGACGTGGCTCCCTAGAAGGCCTTAGAGCGAAATATTTCAATATTATAAAAAAATCGTACAAACGTTAACAGATGGACGATAGCTGATACAAATCAGTCGAATTTTAGTACAAATAAAGTTTAAATTTTTTGAAGACGGATCCTTTGGATTTTTTTATTATTTAGGGGATCATAGTATGAAAAAGTTTGAGAAGCACTGCTATCCTGTCTATCCAACTGTGATTCTTTCAACGAACTCAACTCTAAACACAAAGATATATTACAAAGGACTAATGTTTAACTTTTTTTGACCTAGAAGTTTATTCGGAAACTATATCTTTAACTGCATTGAACTTGGTTCAAATGGTTACCTTCCATGCTATGCGCATGATCAACTTAGATAGAGAAGGAGATAGAATCTCCGAAATTTAAGGTGTTTTAAGATTACTCCGGTTATATATAACATTATCACTCTATACTAAATCTCTGTGGTTCAAAATGGTCATCACTTGAAGGCAGCTCTAAAAAGATGCACATATCGCACCCGTCGTAGAATAAAGATACAACTCAAAAATTGAACTTATCAAAAAATCTTTAGTAAAATTTTTGCTGCGTATGGAGTTCTCTAAAACAGAAAAAATATTAGTAATATCTTACGTGGTGAGGGAATATAGTAGAGTTACTCTTTTATTCTACGTAGAAAATAGATGGCTTCCTCACTGTAAAATTGTTGCTAACTCAAAACTTTCAATTTTTGAGTTGTACTTCTATTCTACGGCAGGTGCGATATGTGATCAATATTGGTAAAATGAGCTGGAATCTCTGAAATTCTCTGAAATATTGGTCTTGCCTCATAATACCTTCCACAATGTATATTCTACCGGTACCCTTTGCTGACATGCATCTCCAAACCATAACTGATGTTGGATGTTTTGCAATCTGGGCGATATATTGCTGGAAGAAAGTAAAAATCTTCTTTTAAGTCTAATAATTTTCACACCTCTGTATACAACTTGAGCGCTCTATACTACATCTCTGTGAATATAGTGGTTTCTATTTTGAATGAATTTGTATATTTGATTCCTTATTAAAGTCAAATCGTTTTTTTTAAAATGAATTAGGAATGGAATGGAATAACCGTGTGTGGGGACCCTAAGAATTTTAAATGATTTTTAAATGTTAAAACAATGAAATTTGCAAAATTTCAAGCCATTCTTCTAAGTTTTAAGGCAATCAAAATGCAAAGTCAATTGAGCATTGAAGCCGAGCCTTTTTCCAATAACAAGTAGGAACAAATCGACATAGATTCATACACGTGTAAATGCATTTCTTCGTGGCGCCTGCGAAAATATTCTTTTCAATTATTTCAGAAATAACGAGGCTGCAAAAACCTACGCATATCTTTCAACATTGTCTTTAAACGCACACTCATTTATACCAATACAAATAATAATAGTAGTAATAATAATAATAATATTGTGTTATACGCGACGCGAGAAATCTTTCAGAGATAAATATTTTTTGCGCCCGTCGTTCCTATATTCCCATATTTTCCTCTTCACCCTGCAAAGCTTGTCGTCGTGTTTCTCTCATGAATTATTGTCGGCGAAGACGCCGAATTCTTCGGACAAACCGACGCCATCGTATTACTCGTATTTAACGGACAACAGAGACAAAAATATGCACAATTCATTGCAAAAACGTGTTTTTGTTATCGTTGGCAACACTGATTATTATTGCAATTTGTAAAATGTTGACAATGTTAGTGTTTTTTTTTCGAGTTACTTCATTTTAGGTTGAAATTTATGAAGACGTGTCATCGAGAAAAAGTATGAATAAAATGCGAATGTGAATGTAATTCGCGGCGAAATGGACTTAAAAATAGAGTAATGAGGTCACGTTCATTGGACACTTGTGCTCATCGAATGTGCCACTGTGAACTAAACGCCGTTTTGGCCGATTATTTAAGGCTGTTTGGGCACTTCATAAAAATTTTGGCGAAAAACATGTCATATGCCATGTACAAGCTGGTTTTGATAAGTACGGATAAAAACAACAGTTATTTTACTTGTAAGCATGCGTACAAGGGTTGCCAACCTCAAAAAAAAAAATAGAAAGATAACTTACAGACTACAGAAACTGACTACCCTGAAATTATGAACCAAATACCCTTCTGGGGCCGATTCACTATACTTATCGTCCTATGTCCTTTTCGCAATTAACAACACAACAACTATTATGAACCATCTTTACTATATATTAAGTTTTGATGTGTTTATTTACAAGAGTAGGGGAGACTGGGTACAAAAGTAACGGCGGGTCGAAAGCAACAAATGCTTTTTAGGTTTATCCAATGGGTGAACTCCGCTTTGCTGCCATCAGGTGATAGCCTAGAGCACCCCTCCTCAATCGCATTAAGTCGACGCGTGCGCAGTGCGATGTTAGGCTATATAATAGGAAGTAACGTGTTTTAACGAACCAAAAGTAAGTTTTTCGACGTTTTCTTATTTATTGTTTACATAGTCGTAAAAGGATCATAGTAGTTCGAATGTTTGCATATTCATTCTTGATTATATAAATTATACATTATTTAAATTCATTTTTGTCTAGCACGTTCCGTTTTATGGTTATATTACACATTTTATTAAAAATGAGAATGAGTACAAAAGTAAAATAGCCCCCTAGGGTACAGAAGTAATATGTTACTTTTGTCCTCGTAATGATTTTATTTTTAAAATCATATTTTTATGGATATCTACTTCAATAGAATGATTTTCGATACATTTCCGTGTCGGTAGTTCTTCATGCAGTAGTTTTTATGCGTTGTCGCGGCATTCTATTGATTAATTTACTTAAAATATATATTTTTTGAGTACTTAAAATGCTGAATTTTGTTTATATCATTAATATAAAGTCTTTAAATAAGTAATTTGTTGATTTAACTTGTACTATGTTTTCATTAGCAACCCTTGTGTCTTGTTATTTTCGACTCACAACGTGTTACTTTCGACCCGCCTGCGTGGTCGAAAGTAACAACTGACAATTTTTGTTAACTCTGTGTTATTCATATAAAACACACCATAATTTAATAAATCGAGTTACCATTGTGAAGAATATAAACTAAATTTATATGTGATTATATTCATTTAATGATAATAATAACACCCAGCCAGAAATTAAGGTAAAATTACAAATTGTTACTTTTGTACCCGGTCTCCCCTATTACGAGCATAACGTAACGAAATTTCGACCACTGTTAGCGCTGTGATCGATTCAGTTGTCCCCACTATGACTTCACTCCCGGTGAATAGCTAATTTGTATGCCTTTGAACAAAATAGGATATTGAAGTAAACATTTATAAAATTCATAAAATATTTTTTAACGAAAGTTATGCCATTTTCTAGTATCCGCTTTATTTATTTACCCCTTATCCTTTAAAAAATATATCAATAGAAAATCGAGTTTTTCGATCGTCTTTTTTATCAAATTACAATATCACAACCTCATCCTCCATTTTGTGTACTACTCGATAGTTGAATTTTGACTGAATTTTCATGTTTTATTTATTTTTCTTTTCCTTATTCGTTTTAAGTTTATTCAGTTTCGCTTTTAATATTATCAGAAGAGAAAAAAAAAGAGTCACCGAGGAAAAAACGGTTTATTCGTGGATGCGTGCAGTATAAACAAGTGGCTGCTTACCTGCTTAGAAAGTTCAGAGAAACACGTAAAAGCTTTATTTAAAGCTCGGGGATTTTGAAAGCATAAGAAGACATACGTGATACGACAAACAGTAATTTACATATATGTACAATACATGGAACTTTGTGTCCCTATTTTGTGCGTAGGTATATGTGTGATGTATGAGTGTCTTTGTTGTGTTAGTTTCCCTATCGCGCCCCATCACTCCCTATCGCTTTCTTCCAGATGCCTCGTGAGAGTTGCCCGTTTTCCCGACGATGTCCCAATACTTGAAGGATGAAGAAGTCTCATTCTCTCAACACTTCATACAAATCTACATCTGTCTGTTTTAATGATTTTCTATTATCAAGATCCCTGTTTTCCCGTTGTTCCCTGAGCCGCCCTCATTTGCCACCCGCTTCATAGAAATCGTACTATATATCGCATGGGGAATTGGGATGGTGAGGCGAATATTGTACGTGTTTTGTGGTGTGTTTGAAAAGGGAACACACGCGGTAATATACTCAAATTGCGAGTACTTAGAATTGATGGGGGGTAAGGGAATGGAATGGGGCAAAATGTGGATGAGGCGAAATGGGGTGTCCTTATCCGGTCGATCGCTTCCCCTTTTGCGTTGATAACGACTTGCTGCTCGCTTCGTAACAATCATCCACGTCTATTTTATATTCACACAAACATTTTCGACAATTATTGTTGCTTAATATTTGAATTTACTGACAGTTTAACCACACATTTCGAGCTCGTAAATATTCATGAGGCAAAGATACTTATGGCATTGACGGCAATTTTCGAAAAATTGACGTATAAATTCGAATTTTTATTGGCGGAATTAATATGATCTAATCGGTGCCTATATATTTTAATGGATTTGTTTTTATAAAACAAAAATTTGAAGAAAATTTATTTATCCCCGTAGTTTTGCTTTATTGTACTGGTAAACTATGAATGACCAAAGCGCGGTTTACGAGCCGCATGCGGCTCGTCAGATTTTGATATTTCAATTTGTGAACTTCATACTACAGAAAACTTACTACTAGAGAAGGAAAACGATTTGTATTCATAAGCATGATTCTCTGAACCACCCTGTTGTCCTAATTCCATAATAATTTAGGTCTATGTTAAAATTTCCGCTCTAAACCAGGCCTATTGAACCGCAATTTTTTCAGTTCTAAACGCGTAAAATTCAAATTTTTAAACATAATTTTGATATACATATATTCACTTTATATACATATATTACTTATCTTTATATATGTCGGAATAAACATAGAATTCTTCCATATATATCCGAATTCATTAAGGAACAAACAGCTTTATATCTAAGTCGTCTGCAAGCCCATAAAAACATTTATCAAATTGGTTAAAAACCAATTAAAAATGAACTGAAACCAAAAATATCCCAGAACTGTGATTGGTGACCATTTGAAAATATATGTTCATAAAAAAAATGTTAATCATTGTAAAATTATAAACCAAAAAGTAATAATTTTGTGAACCCAAACAATAGTGGAAACAAACGATAAACCTTAAATAATATTTTTTAAGTGCTATGACTCAACTAGAGTCTTACCGTGTTCCCGATAAGGGAAAATAATCTTTGAACTGACCTGTATAGGTATAGCAAATTTATGCTGATCTAAGTATAAATAAATATAAAGTTGAAAAAAAGAAAGAAAAATCCGGTTATTATTACTTTGACTTAAATTATAAAAACCTTTTTTGTAGAGCTTTTAGTTTTTGATCAAAGATCAATAATAATTTCCTCTTTTGGATTAACATATAATTTCCTTCCAAGTGGCTGAAGCGACCTTTAGATACTATAGAAAATGAAAAAAATTCAATAAAGGGATGGTTATTAATCTCAAAAGTTCATTTTTGCAGGAGCTTTAAAAGCTTTTATTGGGATCAAAAGAAAAAAAACGTATCGAATTTTTGACCAACAGGGTTGTTCTGACGTATTTTCAAAATGACCTATAAAACATCCGTTTTGATCTTCTAAAATATCCAATTAAATTTTCTATTCCCAAAACACAAACGTCTCTGTTGTCATTTGCATCAAAGGTCGCAATGGTTTTATAATTTGCTAAGGTCTCCTTCTTTGAATGTACTATATATCAGTATATACTTCTTCTATGTATCAGAATTCTGGATTGGATAGAATTGATATAAAAATGGAGGGTAACATGGTAGATTTGGAACTTTTTCGAACTTTGGAATTTTTCAGGTTTTATCTTTCCCAAAGTAATACAAAAGATTAAAATTATTATAACAGTTATATGAAAGAAGAAAGATGTTTTTTTAAGATTTGTATATGTCGTATATGTGCTCTAGTTACCCTGGGTTCTGATCTAGGGATAGAATGCAATCGTTAAAGAATCTTTGATGTTTTATGACAAGTAAATATTTATAAAAAATTCTATGTCAAATTGTATTCAAATCAAGCAAAATCAGTTGATATTATGAAATTGTTACATCAGTCCTTAAATAATGCTTCTACGTCGCATTTTATACAAAAATAATTCATCATTTCTCCCCTCACATGAAATGACTTTGCCAAGCTTCAACAAGGGGAAGAAAGAAGAAAAAAAATTGTTAAAAGCACATATTGGGTATGAAAAACGCAAAATAATTTCACCCTTCAAAAGATGGAAACCACATAAACGAAACATGTAATTCATCACGATGCACAAAGGAAAAATCAGCGATGGTGGAGAAAAAAAAAATAGGGAAATCTTGTAGGTATCTATTCCATCCACTATGACGTGGCATTCCTATTTATAACTTTAGAAAATCTTCTATAACAAAGGAATCGTTGGTTTCGAAGGGGATCAAATGAAAATCCCATTTCAGGCCTCATATTCCATAGTTTTTGTTCCAAAATGGAACAAATTGTCTCAATTTTTTTTTAATGTGATGGAAATTTATAAATAAAAAGCATCGCTTGTGTTTCACTCATCTCATTAATTTTGATGGAATGCGAAAAGAGAGCCAAATGAACAAGAAAATCCATAGGCTGTCTTCGTTTCGCGGGCAATTTGTAATTGATCTCGTCGACACTTTGGCATAGTTTTCAACTCATTAGCAATGAAAACATTTATCACCACCAGATGGCGAAGTACATACGACTTAACGCACACTGGGAAAAGTCGGGAAATTTACGAAATGAACTCAAAAAAGAACAAAGCGAAAATCTTCAAAACGATTCAAACATTGTATGTAGAAACCGTCATAAAAATAAAATCATCATAAATTTAAAATGGAAACCTCAGAAAAATCACTATGAATCACTTCACTTAAAGATCAAAGCAACCACTGTGATCGATGGTGTTTTATTTTAAGCACGTTTTTTCCAAACCAATCACATTCTATTGTTTCCAAAACAAAAGACAACGTATAAACAAAATGCTTATACAACGTTCGCCTACTACCCCAATTTCACCAAACATATTCCTAACCATCCCCAAATTTTTTTAATAAAAAATAAATTAAAATTGAAACAATTTCAAGGCTCAAGTGATACTTTTACCATTACAACCTACTTATTGTGATCAATGGGAAACAAAATGGAGGCTTTTAGAAATTGTAATGTGAGAAAGGTGTATTTATTTATTTATTACTTAACATGAAGGATGCTGAATAAATGAATATGGTATTAGGCCTTAGAGAATAGATTGACAAGGACGTATCGAACAAAGTAAGGCATATATGAGGATGTGTTTGTCTGTCTGTCTGTCTGTCATGTTTATAAGTCCGTTTGTTGTACATCCACGTGAAAAGAGGATCATTCGAGAAAAACTTTTTCAAAGGGATGTTTTAATCAGAAGAACAAAACAGTGCGACGGACCAAAGGGAAAATGACGAGAAAGCTCGCTTTTCATCAGGAAATATTTTCTTTATTTGAAACGTAATGTGGTCGGAGTCGTTGTCATCATTTATGCCATTACAAAAATTCGTAATAGTACCTATATTTTACCTAATTTCCATACATTTGCTTATTCAATCATTACAAAATATGAGCTTTAGTTAGTGACATAGATACAAACAAAAAAAGTTAATACAACTTTGTTATGAAAATCCCCTTATTATATCATATTACCCCTTTCGGTATTTTTCGATTTACACCCGAAAAAACTCGAATCAAAAAAATTGTCTCTAACTTCATATAACTAATTCTTTTTTTCATAAATTTATTCGTTTCTATTTACCCCTTTCCTTCTCTTCTCTTTTTAATTTTTCATTTAAAATCGAAAATAGAATTTTTTCTTTATACATTCCGTATGCAATGTGGAAAAAATGTAAATAAAGGGTGTTGAGGACTCTTATCACTCTATGCTGTAAAATAGGATATAAAAAAGCAAGAAGAAAAATTCAATCAGCTTAGAAAAGAGCCCTTTTTACATTCGTGGTCTCTTTACTAGTACTTCAATTTCAGGCTTTACTGTGTTATCCCTGTTTTGAACTAGAAACTGCCTACCGACTGGGGTTTTACTATCGGGAGACTTTAAGGATTATTCTAATGAAGTTGGGACTTTGCTTGGCTTTTTGAAATCTGGTTATTGTTAATAAATTTTGAATATATAAGAGTGGATAAGAATTAGTTGTTGTAACCTAATTTTAAAAGCCGAGTTTTCTGTTACTTTTTTAGAGTTCCGTAGCCAAATAATAAAAAGGAGACTCTTAAATTTAATTCATATGTAGGTATGTCACTTGAAAATGAAACCCTAGAAGCACTAAATATCAATGATGTATAGTTAGTTGATTTCATTTTTTACTGTCCTTACGAAGCAAAAGCATGGCTCATAGTTCGCATGGCGAGTGGTGTTGATTATTTTTCCTAAATGCCGTTTGAATTTTCTGCGTCTCTTCTGAAATATATTTGTTGCTATAACTTCTAAAATATTTTATAGATCCAAGTTTTACTAAAATATCTTTGGTAGTGATTTTGATCAAAATTTCTGCGTTTTGAGATTGCTTATCTAAATGTTTAATTGTTTACACCAGAAGTGGTTAACTTAAATGATCTCGTGGGCTACTTTGAAAATTCATCATTATTTCGAGAGCCACTAAGAAAATTTCATATTTCCATGTTAGACTTAGATATAGTATAGATATTTTTTAATATATTCATATGGATTTTCAAGTATAGATTTTCACTACTTTGACCATTATTTTCTAAAAGTATGACGAATGAAAATTATTGCCAAAGACATGTACGAGTATATTTGGAATTTGAGTATTTGCAGTTAAAAAATTCCATTCAGAAAGTTCACAAATATTTTAGATGGTATCAAATATTTCAAATGGCTTGGAAATAAAAAAAAATAGCAAGAACATTATCTCTCCTTTTTTTTGTATTTAGTTAGCCTATCCAGGATAAGGATAAGTGACTCTTAAAATGCTGAAGATTATCTCTTTCTTTCTACATAAACAAATCATGTTGTTTCATATTAATGCATGGTTTTATTCAAGTTGATGTCTCGTATCCAAAACCTCCACCACTCATCTAGCGAACTATGAGCCATTCTTCTTCATTTTATAGCTGTGGAATGAAGTCTAGCCTTTTTTTTGTTTACGGTCTAAGACAGGGGTGGACAAACTTAACACTGGTATGATCGCCAATAATTTTCCTTATTTATTGGCGATCGACTTCGAAAAAAAGGTTAAATTAATAAGAAATACAAATTGAAAGAGATAATGAGTAGAAGGAAGTATAAGAAGCACTACTTGGGAATCAGTAATATCCGTTGTAGAATAGATGCGGGTTAAATTTTAAATTCAAGTTTCATTGTCTGATAAACTTTTATTATGCACATTTCTAATTAAAAGATTTGATAATTACCTAAAAATTATTTAAAATGTCTGCGATCGAACTGTTCACGATCGACCATTTACCCACCTGGTCTAAGAATTAAAACGTTCATTATATTTTTTAATATTAAAGGGGTTTCTCCCGTATGATAGGTTTACTAAATCATTTTTTTTTTGAATAAATTGCTTCTATAACATTTCTAGAATATGGTGGTGAAGTGATTTTTTTTAATTAGAAGTCGTTATAAAGATATACAGTCGTTACACAGGTACAGCTGTTGTTATAATTTTAACAGAACTTGAAACTTTAAATGCCTTTTTCGTAAACCTGTGTTTTTCAAACTTTTTTCCATCATATCTCGAAAACGGTTTTGACCGATGGACTTCTAATTTATTTCCGAATATTTCATTTTTTATATCCAAAACAACAAAAAAGAAATGTAAAACTGTAACTTTTTTTTCGGAAGTTTGTTAAAATTCCAATTTTCCATAGTTTCAATTGATTTCAGTTCATTCTTTGCTTTAATGCTTCCAAATTAAAATACTAATCAGGCCAATCAGCCGAAATCGTGGATATAGTAAGTGTACATTTTTTGGAGATGGATGTCTTCAGAACGCTATAACTTACGTTCTACTGGAAATTTTTAGCTAAAAATTTGTATGTATACGCTTAATATAAATATAAACAAATGATAAAAAAATCAAGGTTCTATCATTTTCATTGGTTCTTAAAAAAAATTCTAAAAAAATTGCTTATAACGGAAGAACTCTCTTAAGTCAAAAAGCTTACTTATTTTTCAAAAGTTAAGTTTCTATATGTAGCAAACTATAACTTCCCCATAACAATAAATAAGTCACATTAATTTCGTTTCCAATTCAATACACAGAGATTTTCAATGTGGAAAAAGGCAAAAGTTCTATAAAACGAGCCTTAAAAATCATAAATTCAAATGATATTCGTTCTCTCCTATTCGTTTATGTTTAGAATTTTTCGTAGATGGACATACAAGAGAAATATTTTCAACATTACGAAGCATCATGGAATGTCTGTTGTTTTCTTATCGTGATGTAACTTTGAATAGATATTTTTTCCTCCACATTGTGAGACAATGCAAAGACACTTCCATTGTTATCCAGCCAGCGAGAAAACCGTAAAGGAATAACAAAAAAAAAAAATCGTGAATTCTTGCAGCTTTTTGGAACGAATCAATAAGTCAAAATTTTCAAGGTCGAACAAATGACGCAGAGCTTTACTGAATTACATTCAATTGCTCTAATGCATTCGGTTGTTTTACGATAAGATGTTTTTTTGTTTCAATTTATACAAATGTCGTACGTCTTTTGTTTGTTAAATTGACTTCTTAATGGAAATGACTACTTGTCTTTGTTTTTTTTCTTCTTTGTATTTCTGTGACAAAATTCTGATCTTGAAAGAATAATAGAGCTGTGTTTGATCTGTTTAGTATACATACTTGTAAATGAAATTATACTTCTTTTAGTATGCAGAACAGGTTTTGTGTTTGTGTGCATTTAAATATATGTGAAAACTCAAATATTTATAAATTGTAAATAAAATGTAAAAATTCGTGGATTTAATTTCCAATTAATTTGGAATTCTTAAGAACAAAAGTAAGTGCTTATAATTTTTTTAATCGATCGACTTTGTAGCAAATTTGGAGTTTTCAAATTTGGAATTTTTTGCCATTGAAGATGATAGATACCTTAAACCTTCAATTTTGTTTACATTAATCCTTGAAATTTAATTATTCCAAGAAATAAAAAATATTTTTCTTTATCATTTATAACGGCCATCTATTGTCGAGTGGACGAACTACTACTCAAAGCACATGCATACGTCTATGAACTATGCTATTGAAGCTAAGTTTAAAATGAGCTTAATCTTGATTATATATATATTAAATTTTCTGGATTGATACACTGTGATTTTTTTAGCAGTTTTTAAAAAATTAGATAGGTATCCTTCCTATAACATGGTAGATAAGTTCCTAAGAAAGCTATGTATGTTCTCGTGTCCTCAAAAATTACATTATTATTATTAAAAATTACAAATTAACAACGTTACAAATTAAAAATCTTGGCTTACTAAATTGTTTTTGGGTGATCGCTTTTTTGTTATTTAAACTAAAGCCAAAGCTATCAAAACATTACATTCATGTCCTTCATATACTTAAATACCTTTAGTATACCATAAATTCATTATTATTATATTCTACTTATGTATAAGGAAATATAAGGAATATTGAATTATAAGGAAATAATTTAGGTCTTATATACTTGTATACCAATGGCACTAAAGCTCTCTGCACTATGGCCTGATTTCGTGGACAACTTTCCATTGCAGCTTTTGTTCTCATGTCATTTATACTTTGTGTATGAGACCTACAGTTAGTACAGGGGGGGTACGTTTTTTTCGGTGGAAAGATATCATTTTCCCTTTCAGAACTTTTTTATTTATTTAAAGCTCTTGCCTCTGATCTTCTCTTTAAAAAATCTATAATTTTATTTTGGTCGTTGATTCTTAGTAGATAATTGTAAATTTATCAGTATTGACTTAGTAATAGCTCATAGGTCACTAATGTGCATGGCGTCCATTAGCGCCTCATATGGTGAAACAGAGAGGGGACGATACAAGTGCTAAGGAAGTCTCTTTTTACAAACATATCAAACAAATGGTTGTCTAACCTTCGTGGATCAGTTCCCTTTTGAATTTTCGGTTTTTTTCAGCGGAAGGACCTGTTTTCAAAGAAATGACTCGAGCTTTTTATTTAGGTCTAAGCTTTCTTGTATTTTTTTAGTTTTGAATTATTAACTGCGCAATCTTCATCCGTGTTAATGTCATCAGAATTGAACCACTTCACCAATGTCTGCTTCCACTAACAAATTTTGAACGTCCTCAATAGCCTCAAAACTTTCGCCCCCCATTAATTTAGCAATTTATAGTGCTGTTAGAAAAAGCTTTCTGTAATTCTCTTATAGTGTTGGACCGAAACCGTGTTACAAGATGTCATGTTATAAAAGGATTTCCATAATTTATAAATCGTATTGCAGCGAAACCGTGTTATAAGATACCATGTTGTGGGAGAACTACTTGTGTTATATATTTTTCTTCTTATAAAACTTAAAGAAAAGTAGATAAAAGTAGTCCATCGGACTTAACCACTTTACGACTTTTACACTATAAACATTAAATCTTCATAAGGAATATTTAAAGATTTAATTGGCTGGGCAATAATTATCAAAAGTCATTGACTTATTTAACTTTGAGTTGACATTTTCTTTTACTTTGAACTTCAGAAAACGCCTAGAATTTTCCTCAATTTGTTTACCTAAAATTTTTTATTATAAAAGCACTAAGCAGTTTGCCATTTCTTCTACAAATTATTTCCAGCCTTGCCCTAAAATTATTGCAATGAATATGATATGATCTGTTTGTTCATTGTTCTCTTTTGTCGTACAATCCACTGAAATGCATTATGCATAAAAATTGGATAGAATTATCACTAAAATTATTACTATCCTCTATTAGGTTTGTTAGCTATTTCACCTACCTTAATTAGTTCTTTTAAAAAGCATTCTTTTATATGTATTTTGGGGCAAGATATTTGCAGATATTTTTTTTAATAGAAGAATTTCCCAAAGAAAAACATGACTTTTCCTTCAAGCCTCTATGAACAAGAGTATTCCAATGAAATCTAATGGTATGTTTTATTGGAGTTCAAGAAATGTAGGACTAAAATTTCCCAAAATAAAAAAAAAAAACAAAACACAGTCGATAAAAGCGCTTTTCTTTTATTAATACCTCTCTTTTGTTTTTACGATCAGCAAGCTCACATTCGCCATATTATATATATATATATATATCTATATATATTTTCAGTTGGTTTGTTCATCACAGATCTACTCAAATTGAATCTGTTAATATTTGTTTAGTGATATGTTTATATATTTATCTAACACTTAGTATCAAAGTTGATCTCTTTGAAGTCTTTTAACGGCAAAAAACACGTCCGAAACGATCACATAATACATAATAAAATACACACAAATAAAATGAGAAGATGAAACTCATTTTAAAAGCCAAATCAATAAACTCGACAATTAGAGCAATAAAGATGCGACTATTTCCACCGACGATTTTCACCAATAAAATTTTCAAAGAGCAAAGCGAAAATTTATGAGCATTTTCCACAACGTTGATAAATTAATTTTCTCGTACTTTTTCGCCATTCTTCCATCGGAAAAGTTGCTTCATCCATTTTCCAATCAGTCGGGGATTTAATGCTTTTTATTGATTGTTTATCAATTGATTGATTTCTTCTTCTTCTTTTTTTTATAATCCAAATTTTATGAGTTTCCAAATATTTAATAAAATGAATTTTCGACAGATTTAAGATGAACAAACATCTAAAATTAATTTCAAAGGCGAGGATGGTCGGAAAAATGGCCGACTGTGTTTTGTTTGGAAATTTAAGGGAAATATAAAAAAAATTTACGATGGGAATTAAAAAAATATATGTTATATTTATAGAGGAGAGCTTATGATAGGAAGTCAAACCCAACTCGATTTTAATTAGATTAAGAACTTGGAGTTGACCTTGTAATATAAGTTGGGTGAAAGCTCGAATGGCGTGTCAGAAAAAAAGCTCCTAGCTAATAACTATCATGTGTAATGTTGCTGATTTGAACCATTTAACTTTACTAACCAAAAATTTTGGGTTGAATTCATAAAATTGATATTAAAATGAAGCAAATGAATTTTTTTTGATAATCAAAAGAAATTTAAAGCTTAGTTTCCCAGTCATTTCCCTTAATTTTTATTTATATTTTTAGAACTAAATAAGCAGTAAACATATACAGTTCTAATATTTAATTGTGGATTTTGTGTAATTGTACTTGTTTATTTTTTTTCGACCTCTGTTATATTTAAGAGAAAAATAAGAGAAATATCGACATAAGTGGCTAAGACCATAATTTGTGGTGCATAGAGTTAGTGAAGAATTTTCGATTTTACTTAATGGATAATATGACATTATTTATCACTGAGTTGTAGACTAGAGTGAACTTGCGCCATAAGCCCAATGTTAAATTTAAATTGCTATTTTCCCTCAATTTTCTTCTCTAAACCCAATTACTGATTATTTTAGTAAAATATTTTTTTTACTAACCACAATAAATTTTTGGAAAAGTCCCTCCTCCCTCTCTTCTTTATGTAATAAATGTAATAATTTGAGGGTTGCATAATTTGAGTTTTACTTAATTTTTAGTTGATTGAGTTCAGAAAATTATAGTTCCTTCTATATACGTAAATTTGCATACACCTATGCAATTTAGATTGCTCATTCCTCCGTTTTAATATTTTGTGTGATATTCTAGTTTTTCCTTTAATTGTTACTCCTTAACTTCCTATTTGTTTCTTATATAATATTTTAAATTTCACTATGAAATATTTGAAGTCTTGCAAAGTTAAAATGATCATAAGGTTAATAATTATGGGCTAATATTTTTTACTTTAAATTCTGTACTTTTGTACAACATGTTTTCCGACTTCATCAGGCTTTAGTTGGGAAACTGATGATGGAAAAGAGATTATAAATAATTTTTAAACTTTGGAAAAGAACCATCAACATAAGGATCATTTTCCACTTATTTTTGAGGAAAATCTTTAAAAGAGATTTAATATTTTTTAGGATTTAATTATTAAAGAAACTATTTTAGTGTTTCAAAAAAACGTATTTCTTTTGATTCTTTAAATTTTTTGTAGTTTCAAAAATAATATAAAAAAAAATTATTAATAAAATCGCAAAAAAACCGTTATAACTTTAAAGACCGGTATTTTCACTTATCGATAAATAAAATATATCTCTAAGACAACAATAAATAGATAAAAATTTATCTGGCAGATAATTCCCATACATTCATCCTACACATATCACTATTCTTAAGTAAAAATACGCATATTTTCTCTATTCTCCGGATAAAATTTTAACTATAAGATAAATGTCACTATGTAGATGTAAAAACACCGGTCTTTAATAAACTAAGCGGAAAATAATGAAAAGTTTTGTAAAAAAATTAAAATCTTTAGGTATGTTTATTCAATTTTCTCAAAAACTTTTCAACCGATTTTGATGAATTTTGTTGCACTAAGTAAGGCTCAATTTTTCCAAGGAAAAACAGCCCAAAATTTAGATCAAATCAAACGCAGAAGATAAAGAAAGGGGGGAAATAGTACTGGATTTTTTTATTGAATTTTGAATCTTGTGCACTTATATTACCGTACATCTCTGATAAAAAATATCAATTGTAAAAAAAAAATACGAAAATCGTATCAGTAATTTTTAAAATTAAATTTTTATCAACAATATTTTGGTAATATTCTATTTATTTTTTGGGAATTACATTAGATTAATTATGTTTTTTTTTTTGGTTTACCAGAAATATATAGTAATTATTTTGTGTTTTTGAAATTAGAAATTAATATTTTAAATTATTATATTTTAGAAGAAAAGTGTTCAATTTTTAATCAAGAACAGCTTACAAAGCTAAAATTAATAAAAGCTTTCAAGTCCGATTGTATATAAATAAGTGCTATAAGACAATGACGATGATAATAGATGCTTAATTACGCCTGCATTGCGTCATTTTGACCTTTAAAGAAAATTAACATTTACCACAAATTAGAGGGTGGTTTTATTCGGAAAATGTTCATTCTCTCCCTTTTTCACGAAAAAGGGAATTTCCTTTTCAGCAGTCAGATAATGTTGTTGTTCAAAAATCAATTGGTTATATTGAAAATCGCGATTTGATTTTTCACGATTTTTCACATGAATTACCACCAAAAACAACCCTCAAATATAGCCAACCGTGAACGAAAGATATTCAACCAAGTTGAATGATTCAGTTAACAGTTTTGATATGTTTGGAGTTGAAGGATTTTCCTGCCGTTTTTTTTTTCCTTCCTTTGCTCTGATTCAAGTCGAGAATTCCCATTCCAAAGTCTTCGACTTCTTTGGTCGTCGTTCACTTCTTAACGATAGTAAAACAGGTCTTAACGGAAAATAACTTAATCATGTCGCTACGTTAAATGTGCCTCTTTATATAATGCCTCTGTGCGCTTATATGAGTGGATAAAAGAAAGATAATGTGGACGACTAACTAATCAAATTAACAATATATAACATTCCACGAAAACCGATAAGAATCTCGCGAAGAAAATGTGTACAACGTGCAATGTGCACATAATGAACGAGTGCATAAAAAACTGCATAGGTGGGCAGAAAAATGGCTACAATTCCACCATGTGTTGGATCTCTATTCCATTCAATGCACGTTTCAATATTCGCGCTTTGTTCACTAAAAAATTTAGCCGATAAAAAAATTAGAAAAGATCATTTATTCTCTGTCTATTTATGAACTCGTTCATTCCCGTTTATTATGTAGAGAACTATTACAGGCGTGATGAAAATGGAAAGGAATGCCAAGAAAGAGAAGTGAAATCTCATTTATCATTTAGTAATCCAGGAGGATCATAGATGTCATTGAAAATGCACGGTGAGTGCATTTGTCGGCATACATCGAGATCGTTGAGAAAACTATTTAAAAAGGAGAGCAACATTTTTGAAATGTTTTTGGGTAATAAACATATTTGCACTTCTACGAAACAATCGCGTATTTACTTTTAAAAACTTTTGTGCAACTTTAGGAGTCTAAAAGAAAGTTCAATATTTGGCTTAAAATCAGAACATGTGTACAAAAAAAATTTTTTAGCAATAAGATGTATAACAGATAGCACATCGAAAAAAATCTGGTAACTATTTGGGGCTCAAGTCCATTTTAGCACACCCACAATCTGGCAACGTTGCATTTTAGACTTTGTTTTTAATTGAATTCGCGATTAAATTGGTCCATAATGACAATTTAGCCACAAAAGAGAGAATTATACCATATTAGAATTGAATTTACAAAAATATCGCGAATTAAATTAAAAACTAAGTCGAAAAGGCAACGTTGCCAGATTGTGGGAGTGCTAAAATGGACTTGAACCCTATTTGGTATATACAGTTTAGATCAACAGTTCCCAACCTTTTTTCGTCAATGTATCTCCTGGCATGTAATTTCTAATTGGTATTATTGATAAAGAGAATTTATGCTCATGCATATAAAAATACATTGAAAGTTAGGAATTTAAAAAAAAATATATAACAATAGAAAAAATCTGCTCTCTGTACCCCCATACAAAAGGATTAAGTACCTATTCTAAGTATGGAAAATCGCTGGTTAACATCGAAATAAATTCCTAATCACCGAGAAAAAATGTTTACCATTAGATTATTATACCAATTTTCTCAAAAAAAAGAATAAACCCTGTAGTCTGAGCCTACTGGTGGCCGAGTGGCCTAGGTGACCACTCCAAGACTGGTAGGTTTTGGGTTCGATTCTCGCATCGAACAAATTTTCAATATATCTCAATTGCCAGGTGAAAACCAATTAAAGAACCATTGGTTTAACAGATTAGTTTTTTTTTTGTTTCTAATGATATGACCAACTATAGTACTTACCAGTAGTACGTACCAACTATAGTAAACTTTTTTTTATTTGCTGGACTTCGAATAGTAAAAAATACCCTAATATGGCACCCTTGTGGTCTTCTTGACCTAACGATTTGCTAGGTCCTACAAAAATGTCTTTTTAAAATATAAAGAAAATTTGAACATCTTTTCATCAAATTTTGCGTAGGTATAGTACCCAGTCGGAAAATTTCGAACGGAAAAGTAACTCATTATTAACCCATCGGTTTTGGCAATTGAAGTTTTAACATTAGTATCTTATCAAAGAAAATTAAAAAAAATTAAATCTTATGAAAAAACATGTTAATATTTTCCTGCAAATGAATTCTTTTAGGAAAATCCTAATAGATTGTTTACAAAATTTAAAAAAAAACATTTACTACGACTCACCCTCCCCACTGAAACTTTCTAAGAATTTGACCAAAGTTTACTTTTTAAAAATTTGATATTTAAATATTATATTACATTTTATTCTATTGAATATATTCAGACAGTGGTTCCCAAACTTATGTCCGCGGGCACCAAGGTGCCCGTTATCCGTTTTACTTGTGCCCGTCGTTGGGTCACTAGTTAAAAAGTTGAAGTTTTTTTAACTTTTTACATGTCGTTTGAGCATTGAATAATTCTCAACAACAAATTTTATCTCGAAAATTAAATATTGCCCACCACTAACATTCTAAAATATGCTTTCCGGCTCAAAAGGTGGGGAACCTTTTTATTAAAGGATAGGAGACGTTAGCATTTTTTTCTTTTTCTCGCAAAAGGGGTTATAATATCAAGTTGGGAGCCTATGATTTATTCATAAAAATTTACAGAAAATATAATAAGGCTTAGCATTCTTAGTCAACTGTACCACTTTGTTTGCTATAGTACCAATAAAGTAAATCTTCCTTTTTGAAATCGTAGAAAGAAAGCTTGGCAGATATGTTTACGATTTCTTATTATTTTCAAATTTGAAATTATTTTCTTGATGCATTTATATATACACACGAGCATATTATTATTTATTTCGATATTTACATAATACAAATTGCATATTTTGCTTGTGTTGTCTCGAGTGGACAAAAAGCCGTTATATTTGCGCGGATTTCATATAACATTATGATGCATATAATTTTGCGATCTTATTATATTCTATCCATTTGCACGAGTATATGGATATATAATGTAATGTACGCTTTATTTCACGTTGTAAAATTTAAAATTAGTGTCGTAATATTATCTACGTACATATAGCGTTAGATGCCATAGTATTCAGAGTTATACATAAGTAATGGTTTTTTGTGTAGAACCAAGCGTAAGTGTTGCGATAGCATACAAAGTACGGTAACTGTGGTAAATTTAAAATTATATTGGAATCCAGGAAATAAAATCTTCAAAAAAATGTATTTAGAGAGTAATGTATTAAATTTGATGAATTTGGTTTGAAAAAAAAATGAAAATTTTTGACAGGTTTCATGCCAAAAAAGACGGTGATTGGTTAAAAAAAACAGTTGAATTTAGGAAAACAAAAAAAAAAGCGTGTCACATATCTACAAATATATTAACACAATACCGACATTGATTAATGAGTCTTTTTTATTTTTAGTTTCCCCCAAAAAAAAAAGCTCAAATATATTTATTTAATGCAATGAAAAACAAGTGAAGAACACATATGTTCGTGGGAGGGAAATTCAAATTTTCTCCGTTATTTACTTCCCTGTTGTTTGCGAGCAAATAATCAACGTTATTTATTTAGTGGAAAATCGATTATATTTAAATGATAGGATTTCATTAATTTTCCTTTTTAACAATCGCGGCTTATTTTCCGGCCAATGCTTTCCTTTTTTCGCCCATTTTCGTGTCGTTTTCCACGTCTTTCTCGTAACTGCTTTTTTATTAAGGCTATAAGGGTGATGTGTGACCAATCAGATTCAGATGTTTCTATCTTAATTGAATCATAAATTCAAAGTTTTCGGGAAGGAAAATTTGTTACCAGATTTTAGAGAATTTAGTGGGCGAGTTCAAGGATAACGACAGGAAACAATGTCGCCAAGACTGAAGAAATTTTCACCTTCGTGTAAATTTCGTTTTTGTATTATCTATAGTTTTTGGAGATCTTAATCCTATGTCTTAGGTGTAATAAGAAATATGGTAAACTGTAAATATTGGTTAACTTTTTTCAGTATAACATTTTTTTTGTTTATATACGACAGCGCCCCTCTGTGGACGACGCTGAAGTTTTCTTGGTAATTATGTAGATAAATCGATGGCGTCTCAAAAGATTTACATTTCATTTCTTTGTTCTTAGAAAATGTATTTTTTTAAATACCTTGACATATCTATTGTTAGCTATTTTCTTGCTACTTTGAAAAATTGTCATGACTTATTAACTATTGTTATTATCACTTTTAATAAACCTACGAAATATAGATACAAGAAGTCCAAACATAACGTTAAAAAAATTGCATCACGTTTAGGTCCAATAAGATAATATAAAAGAAGGTATTCCAATCTTGCAATGCATGATGGGAAAAGTCAAGATGTGGCGCCGCCACAAGTCTATCAAGAATACTAACTTTAACAGTTAGCATACAAGAACATAGTTTCGGTTACTTAGTATCTTAGACACACTAGAGTCGGTGTCACATTACGACATATTTTCCATCATTGCAAGATTGGAAAACCTTCTTTTATTTTACCATAGAAAATGTGTCAACATGTGGTGCCGCCCCAAGCGTGTTTGGTGTACTAACATATGTTACCTTAGCTGCCTTACATAAAGTGTATATTTTCGGTTTAAATTAGTACTGCAAACACACTAATGGCGGTGCCACATTTTCTATCATAAATTGCAAGATTGATATACCTTCTTAAAACCTTAGATACATTCTGAATATTTGCGCTGCTTGTGACAGAAAGAGAACTATGGTCTGGGTACGTTATTGTGTACATGAATATTATGAAATAGCTTATACCTTACGGACTCCTTGTACCTATGCTTCATTAAAATTTCAATTTCAATGAAAATATTTCATAAAATTCTTGTTTCATGATATAAAAATTTCTGGAATAAAATATCTTGTCCTCGCTATGTTATTACTTCCCTTCTGGAAAAGAAGGGAGGTAAAAAGGGCTGTGATTCTAAGAGTATACTGTCAAGTATCAGTTACTTGGTTACTGGTAAATTATTCTTTTCCAATGAAAAAATCATTATGCAAATTAGCTTTTTTCCACAATTAGTTCTTAATTCAAATATCAATTGAACATTTTATATAATTTCATATAGATTTTTTCCTCATATTCGCGCTAGAAATAGAATATTATGGTAATATCGTTCATATTGATCCCCATACGATTGCTGTCAGAGTGAGATGGCTCGAAAGTGGGACGCGTTAAAGAAGCCTTTTTTTTTAAAACCACCCGTTTCAAATAAGGGTTGAAAAAAAGGGATGATCATGTCGTCGTCGTTTTTCACGTGTGGTTGTGAGATAAATGAACGCTGGATGATTTGTCTACCCCCGAACGACGTTACCATTCACATATCGAATGAGGGACGCGTATCCTTTTTAACTCCCCATTTAGAACGGGGATTGAACACGGGATGATTTTCCCGGAAACATGCATGTGTTTTGTAGGTTAATATTAGGAAAGGGAAGGGTTCGAAAGATTTTCACTCAGTGAACTTTTCATCCTTTGCGGAATCAATATATTATTACCAATGTAGTAAGCTTTGAAATTTTCCTCTCTTTTTTTTTATTATTCTAAGCCTACTAGATGAGTTCTCTTCGTATTATTTTTTTTTAATAAAAAATGATTTCTTGCCTTTTTTCCATAATCATATATTTATTGGTCATTTTATTCTTTAATATTACATAAAATGTTTAAAAATGAAACAATTTTCTCTCTTTTCACCTCACTACTGTTGGATTTTCTTGTTCAGGCGTATAAAGTCATACAGAATTTAATTACACTGTGAAGATAAAATATCGTCAAGGATAACTAAAAGCTTTAAAAATGCGTAAGAACTTTGATTCATAAGTGCAGTCATACGAAAGAGTTAAAAGGGTGTTTTTCTCTTTGAAGATAGTAAAAGAATGCATAGGGTAAAAATGAGGGTTGGAAAACCATATTAATACCGTAGAAGAGCTAAGACTACATGTTTGGTGGAAAATCATAGACTTCTAAAAATATGCTTGGTATAAGTTTGGATCAGGAACGTTGAAATTTGAGAACTGTTTCGAATGGTTTCGTAATTATTCCTGTACGTATTGTTCACTCGAATGCAATTTGTACGTAAATTTTGACATATGCCATAAAACAAAACATAAAAATTAAACAGTTCAATAATGCGACAATAAATATTACCTAAGTATATTTTTCATTTCGCAAATGTTTTGGAGTTTCCTTTCATTAATAATAATACATCACAGTTTTTCACAAGTGTTTTTCCATAAAAAAGTAAACTTTATTTAGAAAATTTGGTTCAAGTCCATTTTAGCACAACCACAATCTGGCAACGTTGCATTTTCGACTTTGTTTTTAATTTAATTCCCGATTAAATCGGTCCATAATAAAAATTTAGCCACAAAAGAGAGAATAATACCATATTAGAATTGAATTAACAAAAATATCGCGAATTAAATTAAAAACAAAGTCGAAAATGAAACTTTGCCAGATTGTGGGTGTGCTAAAATGGACTTGAGACGAAAATTTAAATATTATAATATAAATGAAGGTATATTTGAAAATAACCGTCGATTATTCATTTCTGGCATGTCAAAGTTTACGTACAAATTGCATTCAAGTGAACAATACGTACCCATTCAAAATAGTTCTCTTTAGTTCTGAAAATTTCGACGTTCCTGATCCAAGCTTATACCATATACTTCAATAAATAATTTTGATTGCTTTCATTAACTTTAGAAATCCTTATTTTTTTACCGGTGAAATAGGATTTTCCCAATTTGATGCGTTGATTTTATCCACTAAAATTTGACTACAATAACAACTCTTGTTCCAATTTAGTACTTATCATACAACCATTTTTTTTTGTAGAATTTAATGAACTTTCTTTTTGCTGAGAAATAGATATACTTCAATGGATATACAATGCCTATCAATGAATATACTCTTTACTGGTTTTGAGTGAAAATTTGATACCAAATGTTCAGTGCTAATATTTAGGCCTATATGTAGGCTTAAAAATTTAAACATAGTTTTTGCCTAAAGATGGTGCTGGTAATGATATATTGAAAGTTCTTGACGTTCAAGAATCTCACATGAAAAGCTTAAGTTTTCCCCTATTTCCCTATTTTAGATTCACTCGATAACCCTTGCCAATTCACACAGTATATATGATGACGATTCCACTTCGGAAAAAAGCTTGAATCTAGATTCTAGAACAAATGAATAACGCTGAAGTTCACTTTCATTGTTTTACAAAAAAAATGTCTTCCCTCTTTTTTTATAAAATTATCCCCGTCTCCGTTTTCCACCATTTTACCTAGTAAAATGAAAAAAAAAATGAGAAAAGATACAGCACAAGAGAACAGGGGGACAAATGAAGATTAAAAAAGCGTTTTTTAAATATAAGGGAGAGATGACAAATTGTACACATACACATACTTCACATTTACCTCTTCAGTACAATTTTAATGAACGTCACCCCGTTTTTTCTACGCATAATTTTTTTTATGTTTTACGTTTCACGATTGCTTTTGTTCTATGAAAATGATTTTTCATCTTTTTCCGCGTTGCCCCCCTCGTCGTTTCTTTGTCGTTCGCGGCTGTAATCGCGGAATTATAATTGCAACTAATTTAATTGCATTAAAAATGCATTTTAATGATTGTAATAGAATAAGTAATAAATTATAAAGTGAGTTTGTACAATTAAAAACGGTCGGCGGCACAAACAGATTGATTAAGTTTTGCATAAATTGCGCAAATTATATCAGAAGAAAAGCGTACATTTTTAAATCAATTATACAAATCAACGTAGGCTGTGCAAAATTTATTATGATGATGATTATTAATGTTGTTATTATTATTGTTATTATTCAATGATTGAAATAAGAGGGTACGGAGGCGTCTCTTGAGATTTCTTGATTGTTTCATTCCAATTACGGCTTTTAGCTGCATTTTTTTTCTTGCTGACTGAATAGTGAATATAAATGACAATCTCTTACTTTGGCTTTGAAAAATTACAATCTCTATAAAATTATGGTAAAAATAATCTTAAAATATATTATTTCATAATACTTATGTTGAACAATTCTTATGACGCAAAAGAAGAGAGTCATTGCAGAAATATTTTCTTTTGTAGTCACCACCTCCGATCTCTCCAGCACACATTGTCTCCGTTATTCACTGCACAAATCCAAGCATTCTTATAAAATGATGGGCTTGACTCACTTAAATTGCTACTACTGATTTTCTACGTTTCCCATTGTAACCATTTGTATTTTTTAACTTAAAGCCATATTTTTTCTACATACAATGTACAAATTACAAATAAAATAAATCGGATCAATAATTTTCATACTTCGATGGCACTAGAAGAGTAAAATTTATATGGCATTATTATGGAAAAATTTGATTTACAAGAATTTGAACTCCTTTCATCTATAAATATGATTTGAAAAATGATTACGTACAGAGGAAACCAGGAGAATCAAGTTGAACAGAAAACAACAAAACCGTTTAAAATTTATAAATATTCCTTGTAAACAACCCATAAAATAAGGAATTGGTTCTCTTGTGATAGAAATTCGAATTCGGGGGAAAAAAAGAACAAAAAGGGGTAGATTTAAAAAAACAATTTGTTGCCAACTCAAAATAGGAAGTTTTAAGGGTTAAATCGAGGTTTTAGGTTTTAAGAAGTCATTTTAGTCAAAGTCAAATTTTTAGCTCAAATCTTACCCCTTTAAACTTAATTATCTTAAAAAAGCTTTTAAAGTGCAGTAAAGTAACCAAACTTTTTTACCTTTAAGGATTGCAAGAATGGGGTTAGATTTTATCAAAACATAGAACCATTTAACTCTATAAGAACTATCTAATGGAAAACTAGAACTTTGAATGGCATTTCAATCTATAAAATATATTGTAGTCTAATTTATAAAATTCAATTTATAAAAGTAAAATGTAAACATAAATTTGAACAAAACTTCAAACCAAATGTACTTGTGGCGTACTATCCTAGACGTATTTTGATTGCGAAGCAATCATCATCAGTGGTCATCAAGTAGTATTGGATCTCTTCATTACTGCTATATTTGTGTGCTATGTGACACATCATATGGCAATTCCGGGAAAATCCAATACTACTTGATCCGTACTGAGGAAGTTTGTTTGGCAATCAAAAAACGTATCTGATCGACACATCAAAAATACACATTTTTTTAGTTTTTGTTTTAATTTGTTTTTATAGCTTACTTTTGTAAATTATATTCTTTAAATTATATTCTTTAAATTAAATTCTAGTTTATTTTATACATATTATTTATACAGAATGTATCATTAAACCAAAACTTCTGTTATACGATTGTGTTCCTCCCGTCCCTCGTTTAATTGCTCTAAATTTAATCATTTCCCTTGATTAATATTTTGGTTAAAAGGGTCAAATACAAATTCATTAACAATTTGTGGTAAAGTTAGAATTTTTTTTTGTCTTAACACTTTGAATATTAAAAATATTCTTCCTGTTTTCGTATTCCGGTTATGTCGGGGAAATCTGGAAAATCAGGGGATGTCAAGAAATTATATTGGGCCAAGGTTAAAGCTAAGGAAGTAAGGGAACTTGTAAAGATTCGAAAAGATATTGAAATCATGGTAAATAAGAGTATTATGTAAATAACCTGTCGGTAGAATAATAAATTCAATAGAAAATACATAGATGAAAAGTCATAATGTTTTTTGGGTTATAGTTAGAACTGTTTTACAGTGAAATTAATCAAAATTTCTGATCTAGAAGTATTTAATGAAAAAATAATTAAAATAAAAGGATGGGAAAAAATCAATATTTGGTAATTCAAGGAAGTTAAGGTTAAGGAAAATCTGGACCCGTTGGTACTCATCATTCTTTATTATGCCGAACTTAGGTTTACTGATAACATACTTCTTAATCAAAATAGAACAGCTATACTTAAACTTTTTTTTTTCTTTACGTGAACCACAACATATGTATGGTACACTTATATTAAACTGTAAATATAACACAAAATTGGCCTATCTTTCACCGGGGTGCGGTTTGCTGCGATTTTTGCGTCAAAAATTGCATTGTAAATGTTAGAAGTTATACTGGCAACAGTGGCAACATTGTTCCTCTTGTACCAACTTGATAACCGACCGATTAAAACCAAGGATAGATAGTTTCTTACCTATATTACGACACAATATTGAGAACATGTTGAAAACAACACCAAAAAAATATTTGACGGCAATTTCTTACAATTATTTACTTCATTGATAATTTTGTTTTAACTTTGTAACTTTTAATTTTGTTGCTCTGGTTTAAATATATGCAACTGTACTATGCACTACATTACAATTGTAATATTCCAGTTCTATGTACAGATGCTTTGCATCTCTATAGAATAGATGATAAAATTCAGATCTCAGCTTTTATATTTTTTTGAATAAGAAGAAAATTCAGGTTATTTATGATCTTTTTGTTTTTTATTTTTTATTTAAATTTTTTATTGTTCAATTAGCTACGTTTCGTTACTAATCGTAACTTCCTCAGACTTCTTGATTCACAAAATTAAATATTTTTAATTTAAATTCAATAAATAAATAAAAATTAAAAAATTACACACTCTACCCATACACAGTGCATGTTATTTTTTTCCCCATCCTTTTATTTTGTTTATTGTTTCATTAAATACTTCTAGACTAGAAATTTTGATTAATTTTACTGAAAAACAGTTCTAACTATAACCCAAAAACATTATGATTTTTCATCTATGTATTTTCTATTGAATTTATTATTCTACCGACAGGTTATTTACATCAAATGCCTTAAACATGCAATGTGTATGGGTAGAGTGTGTAATTTTTTAATTTTTATTTATTTATTGAATTTAAATTAAAAATATTTAATTTTGTGAATCAAGAAGCCTGAGGAAGTTACGATTAGTAACGAAACGTAGCTAATTGAACAATAAAAATATTAAATAAAAAATAAAAAACAAAAAGATCTTAAATAACCTGAATTTTTTTCTTATTCTCTATAGAATGTATACTGTAAGTAAAATAAATTAAATAATTCTTTTGGGCCGCACAAAACAACTAAGGGGGCCGTAGGTTGAGTATGGCAGAAATAGAAAATATTTCAGAAATAAGTACTTATAGGCCTCTTATAGGCACTTATAAGTACATAATTTTTAGAAAAAAATATTTTTAAAGTTTGTTTTAAAAAATTGATTAGGTTGTCATTCTGTTCCATTTCCGGCACTCTATATCCATATACCGCATCAATTTCAGAGCCTCTAATGTCGTGAAAAATCGATGAAAATGTCTATTTTTATTCTTTTCGACATACATTTAACGCAGGTATCAAGTCCCTTTTGTCAAATATTATCGGATGAAATTTTTATTTTCCACTTCCTACACTTAAACGCTACAGCTCAATATACTGAATAAAATAATACACTCCGGTTAGTCGGTAGGCATAATAGTATCGCAGTGGTGAAAATTTGAAGGGAAAAAACGAGACCAACGTCAAGGATAGCGATACATTGTATTTCATACATTACACTAGGCACCTAAAATATATAATCAATAAATTCTGGGCTCTTTTTCGTTTGAAAATTTTGCCTTGATAAATCAAATAAGTATGATACAAAAAAAATATTGTCTAGCTTATAGCCGAATCTTTCATTTGGCCAATGCAACAAGAAAAGTTCTTTGTTTGCATGATTTCAATTAATTTTTTTCTTCTTTCAATTGTAACAATATCATTTCTCACTTAGTCGTGTTTTTTTTTTTTTTGGTTCGTTTGGGATTTAAAAATTTAAATACGTGATGACTTGGTCAATTGTTCCAATGAGTGAGTCGAGAGTAGGAAAAAATTATAATCACACTTATAAATCAGTCAAACGTAAATCTACGAGAGGAATTAAAATAAAAATAAAATCTCACTACTCTCTTCATCATATTTATTCGAGAGACAAAGAGACGGCATGGCAGTATTACGTTGCATTTATTTACAAATAGATGCACTTGGCAATGCGTGCAGGGCATTGCACTGCTCAACAAAAAGTGCATTTGTTTGCATTGTATTTGTACAACGTTGCGTACTTATACCGAGTGCTCTTTTAATGAATCACATATATAAAAAAATAAGGAAGTGCCGTAACAGTCTCTTCAATAGTAGGCATTAATTAGACTAAACATATACAATAGTAAAATTTGCATATATATTTTTACCTATCTAAGCCTACTGATGGACGTGTGGTCAAGGTGGCCGCTCCAAAAATGGTAGATGCTGAATTTGATTCTCCTATCGATCAAATTTTAAATACTTCTCGATTTAGCGATGTTTATTAAAACTAGGGTCACCAAAAACTTTGGTAATTGTAAAGCTGTGGCAAATAACTACAAACAAAATTAAAAAAAAAACACATGTGTGCAGTTTACACGCGGTAGAAGTGAAACCTTCAAAAATTATGAACTTCAAGATATTGAGACGTATGTTAAGGTTTTATGAGTAGGATAATTGTAGGGTTTATTTTACGATTTATTAACATATATAATGCATAAATTTATCCTGAATCCAAATTTGCATTTTCGATAAATGATACAAGAGCTTATGATAATGGAAGTATGAAATAAATACAATGCAAAAGATGCAGGTATCGTTTAATATTTTGAAACTATTGTATTTGGACGTTGTTGGAATTAAATTTTTCTCGATTGCTTGAAAATACGTGCAGCACAGTAAAATATTATTATTTGTATTAGAATTTTTAATTATTATCCATACAAGATCTTCAAGTCCTGGGAGTTGTGGTTTTAAATTTCGTTGGAATCACAATCATTTACAAAAGGAGCACATATTATGACCGAACATATTGTTAAAAAAATTTTAACGAAATTCTTCATGAGCAACTTTATTTCGACGAAATTATCGGAGTACCTAAGGAATCGGCTGTACATTCATTTGAGTAGCACCTGAAAAACAGTTCGTAATATTATGTGATATCAGAATTAATTTTAAATTAGCTTTTATTTTATTGAAATTTCGTGACTAAGAATGAAATATGCGATTAGAAAATATTTAAGTACTTACTAGCATCATTTTCACTATTAACTTTTTGGTTTCATTCATCTATCAATGTTTCATAAATACTGATTTTTTCATAGTCATAAACTATCAACCAAAAATTAAATCTCTTTTCACAATCTCTAATAAACTTTGCCCAGTATTTCGATTTAAGGGTAAATAGAATGTCTTAACGTAAAGGTTGAAAATTTCGTGGATTTTAAAAATGCTAATTTTTTTCAAACAATTTAAGAAACTAACTTTGAAATTCTTACTAAATGGAGGGATAAACTTGATGTTTATTCGGAAAAAACTTAGCAAATATTTTAGAGTCGTGCTTCTTACGATGGACAAACTATCAAATTCTCTACAATTTGATACGGAATTATTGGTGCATGAGTAATACATACACTTGTTCGGGTTTTTAGTTTAAATATTTCGGTTTTTCCAGATGTACGATTTTTGGGTTTATTGAAATTTTTCGATCAACATATTATTAGGGATGAGAGGATTCTAGGACACTTAAAAATTATCTAGTGCCAAATTTTGTGCCCCGAAATCATATACACTTGACATCCTTAATTTTGAATCCTTTTCGAAGGGCAAATATCAATTTATAGGCATGTGGGATCAATATTTTTTGGCCTTTGAAATCATTGGTACTCACTTCTTAATTGAGTCTGACTATTCACACTAAATACCTAAGATGATATTTTTTTGTAAACCACTATTATATAAGCGATAGTTCCATTAGATTGACTTAATTACGTGAAAATTGAAAAAGTTAATTTACGGCTCTTTGGAGGGCTCATATCTATAAGTAATCGGTTTAGAGAATGAAACTCGTAACTTTTTATTACAATGACGATAAAATCAATGCACATATAGTGTACACAATTCTTTAAAAATTACATCTAAATGCTTACAAAATTACTGTCCATCTATATGCACTATCTATATGTTCATCTCTATGTACAGAGGTGTGAAAATTATAAGACTCAAAAGAAGATTTTTACTTTCTTCCAGCCCAGACTGTACATCCAACATCAGTTATGGTTTGGAGCTGCATGTTAGCAAAGGGTGCCGGTAGGATATACATTGTGGAAGGTACTATGAGGCAAGACCAATATATACAAGTCTTGGAAACGAGTTTATTGCCTCAAACTATAGAGTGGTTTCCGGAAGAAAATTTTATCTTTATGCAGGATGGAGCTCCTTGCCATAAAGCCAAAAAAGTTATGGATTTCCTCAAAACTTCTAACATTAATGTGCCTTGTGGGCTAGGAAATAGTCCTGATGCTAATTCTATAGAAAATTTTTGAGCTATTGTTTTGCCTCGCTATAGTGTTTGCCACGCTAAGACGACTGACATACCCTCTTATTTATTTTGACAACGACACTATCCCAATTGCTTCCCAGGTTCGTTATTTAGGCTTCTACCTAGATAGCCACTTAACCTGGAACCCACATATTAAATTCAAAAGACAAATACTAAACCAACGATACGGACTATTACGTAGACTTTTAGGACCTAAATCTTCAGTTAATGCAAAAACTAAACTCACCATTTACAAAACTCTACTACGACCTATCTGGGCTTACGGAGCAGAATTGTGGGGCTCTGCAAAACCATCCAACATCCAAATTATCTAATCTTTCCAATCAAAAGTCCTTCGTCGAATAATCAATGCTTCTTATTATGTTAACAACCGAATCATACACAATGATCTTAACTTTCCTTTTGTCGCTACCTTAGTCCAAGAACGATTCCAAAAATTCCACTCCAAGTTAGTCGACCATCCTAACCCTAATGCCCAAATTCTTTCCTCTGTAACTCATCCAGACAACATGCCACGTAGGCTGAAACGACGTTGGCCTCGCGACCTCCTAACAAATTCTTAGAGAGTCCCAACATTGGTTGGGCCCTCTCGACATGTTTCGAAAATACCACACCAGGGTCGAACTACGGTTTTTACCTCAAGTGTGGTATATAAGCAACCAAAATTTGTTAGCACATTGCATAGTATATAAATTGTAAATATATAGAAGGCAATAAAGGATTTAAAAAAAAAATTGTTAAGAAAAAAATTAAAAAATTACACTATTACAACACGGGTGGATCTGATTACCGAACTCATTAAGATTTGGCATTATAATAAAATATAAATGAAGAAAATAGTGTATAGTATGCCAGGATGAGAAAAATAAATTATAAACAATAAAGGGTACTACACAAAATATTAGATGAGTGAAATTATTGTAATTTTTAAATTGATGACACTTAAAAACAAAAATGTGTTTTTTTTTTCTCTTGAGTTGTCTTGAGTTTAATAATTTTCACATCTATGTACATTCGCACATATAGATGGATTCAAAGATGCTCAAAATAGATATTGGTAATTTGGGCACTAAAGATAATGGTGAAAAAATAGGTTTTAACAAAGCTCATAGTTGTATACTGCTAAGGCTATATTTCCCGCGTTTACAACAAAATAATGGTCGGACATGACAGAAACTTTTTATGTAGCAGAAGGAAAATAGTTTCAGAACACTTTGTATACACGAATACAAGTGTTCAGTGTACAAGTGACCATATTTTAGTTCCACTATAGCGCATTTCACGTAGCTACATCATTACGAAAACCTCCTTCAAAGAAATTCTCAGCTTCATTGCCATTTGCCACCTTCACACTCGGCTAGAAAGACGCCAAAGCGCGAGGAGGAGTAACAGCCACAGTCGCTATAAGCGTTGATGGCTTTTCAACGTTCGTTTTTGCGTTTTTTTTTTCCTTTTTTTGCAGCTTCTTTTACACATAAACCAACCGTAAAGTTTGTGTCATGCAACGGCAACACCTCATTAAACCGGGTCATATGAGCCATAATCACTAATCAGCGATGGTGCAACCGGAGGAGACGTCCAATTGCGCCTTCGAGACATTACATAAATAAACGTTCAACTAATATAATTCAATAAAAATCGATTAAGCGTCTTGTTTTCCGCATCGCAAAAATCGCACAGAAAATCTGAACAATTGCGATGAGTGATATCCACCTAGTGAAAATTGAAGCTGCGCATTTTTCCCATTTTTCTTTGCTTGACGGTTTTTTCTTTTCCCCACTTGCAACGTTGCCAACTGATATTAAAACTCATGACGGATGGATGGATGGATGAAGTTGGATTGATGTTGTGTCATGAAATTTTCACTGAAACTGAGAATGTTTTACATCATCGAAATATTAATGGCAACATCTGCGTCTGTCAATTAACTAGAGAGATAGATATGCAAGAGTTTATTCGAATACAGCGACATTAGATTTGAATATATTTGAGATTTATATCTTTGCCGGGAGAATGGTTAAACGAAATTCGGATATCTTTTACCACACATCAGTTTCTGTCAGAAATAGACGAGCATATGGAAACTCTTTAGGCCGACTTCAATTCCCAACAATTTTCATCTCTTTTCCCGATTTTCCATTTTGTTCCAAGCGAAACGCACTAGCAACGATTAACAACACGAGGCGATTTGTAAAGAGCAATTAGTTTTTAACTGTCGTAAAATTAACATGTGAATAATCTGCGACATTTGGGTTTTCCCAACGGTATTATTTAAAGCCTAGTCGAATATTTAGTAGCTGCAAAAGTTCCTTCAATCTACCGCACACCATTCATTTTTGACTACAAAGCTTCAAACTTACCCAAGTTGAATGCTTACAGAATAACGAAAACGTAAATCTAATAGAGCTTTTCCTTGTAAATCTTTTCCTGAATTCAGCCAAAATATAAAAAATACTTAAGAAATTTGAATACCTTCCGACTGGTACTCTTTTTGTAGTACTTAATTAACACTCACGGTTTTGTCAATGTAAAAAGAACCTTCGTTTTATCTAAAAGCTTGAGCTTTTAAGAATTCACAACTTTCAATTTTAGTTAGGTCAATATTTTTGCAACTTTCATATAGTCCAATCCAGGGTTTCCAGTAAACATTGCGAACCCAGGCTAGAGTCGTAACTAACGATGGACTAAAGAGTTCCGGTTAGGTATAGTAAAATGTCATAGGATTTCGATCTTAGATAAAAGGTGTATGTGCGTATACTTATGGACGCACATAAGAAGTTACACTTCTTTGTAAAACTTAAGTTTTTTTTCTGGATATAGCTTTCAACCGTTCTTGCTTTAAAACTAGAGTTATTAACAGAATTTGCTTCAAAAAATGGTAGCTACCCGTGAAATATTCACAGCCAACACTGACACATTTGACAAATGACAAAAATTGAAAATTGAATGAAATCAAAATAGCGGTTGAAACAAAAGACAACAATCAGTTTTTATTTGGTTTTCATTTACTCGTAAGTGTTTACATTTTTTATTCTCTATCTTTCCCAACATATATACCAACATTTGTCTATTACTAAATTAATTGGCAATATTTTATTACTGTTTTGAATCGGTTATAAATTCAACATTTAAAAAAAAATATTTAAAATTTAAGCGAATAGTTTATTCGTTGCTAGGAAACGGAAAACTAATTTAGAAAATTTAAAAATAAAAAGTTACTTTTGATTATTTTCGTAGTTGGTTAAATTAATATTTTATATATAACAATAGTTGCCCAATGGGACACATGCGCAGTTATATTTTATTTGGTTCATTCCACAAACGTAACTGTCTAAACCAACGTACGTAACACCATTTATTTTTTCTCTCTCATTTTGCGCCTAAAGAAGTATAACTGAAAAAAATGAGCAAATGGTACTGTAAAACTGTGTTTTCCAAACTTTTGATGTCTTTGTACCCCGTAAAAAGTTTTCGGAAAGTTCTAAACACAATTCAACGAAAAAATAAAACTGCCATTCACTGTGGGATACTGTTGACTGAACTACTTTTTGGGTACTCCTTGGGGTACAACACGTATAACACTTTGGGAAACACTGATCTAAGGAATAATCCCCCCCCCAGAGTGTCCAGTGGTTAAGGCAATCTAGAAAGTCAATGAGTCAGGGAAAGTTAGGAAACTTAAAAAAAAAATGAAATTTTTAATTTCGTTATAATTTTTTAGACTTAATCAATAATCTTAAGTCTACACATTGCATAATAAGTTCAATAGAATACCTATATAGGAAAAATTACAACGCTGTTTAGTTCTATTTCACAATCGTTTCTCCAAAATATTTATCTAAGCTTCTATAGTACAAATAAGTTCATGAAAAGAAGTGAATTTCTGGAAAGTAAGAGGATTTGTGTTGAAGCAAAAATGGGATACCCTGAACCTTTTTTATAAACCACTATTTTTTTAGCAGAAAAAAATGCGTAAGGTACCGTGTTTCCTTTAATATAATATGGGACTTTATGGCAGGTACAAATATAACTTTTGTAGCAATAAAATCCACTAAATCTTATTTTCTAGTGAGAAAACCCAAAGGCAAAACTTTACTATGCATCCAAATTTATTATATGAAAACAACATTTATTAATCCCCCTATATCCTTTAACTTCGGCTCTAAACCATAAGCCTACAAAAATAATAAGGCATTACTAAGGACGCTTAATTTATTGACTAAATAGCAATATTTTAATGTTCAAATCACAATCCAAAAATTCTGCTAAAAAATTCAATTTTCCCACTAGGCTAAATATGCGAAGAACTACGTTAGTTACTTTTACCAGACTTTTTAAAATCAACGAAATTAGTACGAGACTAGTTTTAACCGTATTGACATCAAAAAGGACAATACTTTGATAATAAATCCGGGAGGGGAGGCAATTGCGATTATTGTTTTACTATACTACGTACTGACGTCGGGTATTACTCAATAAATATAATACATTAACTAATTAGTTTGTACTTTAACGTGAATGTATAATTTGGAAGACAAATGTGTTATACAATCAATTGTTTGAAAACATAAAAAGTTACTCTTGATGAATATTAACGAATATGATTTTCTAACTTTTCCAAATTTAGTTTTTGAAGTTGTTGGCAAATTAGCTTAATTTAATTTTTAACTTATTTTTTTGGGTGCTTTAGTTAAAAGTTCAGTGATTGGAATTGGAAAGACTGCTCGTTATGAGCACTTGAAAGGACGTTACAAAACGAAAAACTCGACAAACTTTTCTTTCCACTTTTGTTATTTGAAACATGAAACATTCCAACAAAAGCCAATCACATTGGCTTCATTATGCTTCGCTTCCTATATCTGTGAAAAGCTTTTGAACTTTCTCGCATCCGAAACATCAATGCTTAACACTGAAAATCACAAATTATATGTTTTGAATTTCGTTTTGCTAATAAATGTTAACGCTTCATTATCGCTTTGTGTGTGGCGGGAATGAAGAGTGGAGTGTAAAAATTGGAAAAAAGAAAATAAAATCAAGTTCTTTTGTTCAGAAGAAATAGAACATGGCGAACGGTTAGATTTGATTTTTTTTTGTTGGTCGCTTAAGAAAGAGTTGGTAGAGGTGTACATTAGTGGAAGTGTATATGTTAGATGGGTACGTTAAGTACTTCTTCGCAATATATTTTTATTGGAGGAGACTACCGCATTTACGTGTTAATGACTGGTTTACGCAATCATTAAGACAAGACAAATTAACACAGTTTTAACGAGCTTAAAGGCGAAGCAGTTCTATTCAAATATCAACACTAAACAGTTATTCTGAACGACGACGGAAAATATTTAGAAAGATAACAACAACACAGAGACAAGGCGGCTGAGATTCTGATTAAAATCGTATCGTTAATAATTCCGGCCGATATGGAACGATATTTCGTCGAATGAATCAAATTTACAGTCGGCAAAAGTAGAATTGATCGGCGACTCGCGGCCGTTTTGTTATTACATCGTCTTCATTTCAAGAGTTCAGAAATAAAAACAAATCGTCAATTTATGATAATCACATCTTTTGTGTTCTCGAACATGTTTGAACAGTTTCATTTATGAATCTATAAAAAACAAAAAAAAAGAGAAATACATTCATCCCATAAAAATATAAGACACAAATGTGGGATGAATCGCGATTATTCTAAGCCCTGTTCGGAATTTTATTGAAAAAAAATCTAAGATGAAAATGTTTGGAAATGATGACTACGGTAAAGCCAAGAAAATAAAATTCACAAACTTTCACGTGTGAATAATCACGAATCGTTTCTAAGAAATAGTGATCAATTTGGTTTTTTATATTCCTAAATTTTTTTGGGTGTTATTCTGAAATACAATACACCATAAAATAGTACCTAAAGAACTTTATAACTCACTAGCTGATCCCCGCAAATTCGTCTGCGTAGTGGTATATGAAAATTTTTATTTTTCTTATTTCTTTTACGAAAAACATAATCATACTTAAAAACACTATTTTGTCAACTTTAAAAAGACACATTTAATAAACTGTTGCAAAGAATGAAATTGTTCTATGTGATAATCAATTAATTTTCAAAAAAATATTTATAAATATCTAAAAAAAGTATGTCTATTGCGTATAGCTACGGTAGGTTACCTACCGTAGACCCAATAATCTGTTATTCAATCAGCATCTATACATAAATAAAAAATATCGCCAAGTTCAATAAAGTTAGTTTTAATTATAAGTAAAATGGGGTGACCATGCGACATTTTTCAAATAACTTACATTTTTAAACTTGTGATATCTTTCGAATGGAATGTTCAAATTGAATAACTCAAATAGATATATAATGGTATTAAAGCAAACTTAAATATGAAGTCATTTATTTTGATAAGGATTAATCCCAAAGTATAAATAAAAGAGCTTTTATAGCTGTGGTATCTATATATATTTTTTAAAATGATAAAACACTTATTGTGACATAACTATAATAGTTAGACATATGCTGTCGCTTTATTTTTTGTAGATAATGATATGTTCTACAAAATCGTACTACATTATTTTGTTCTATAACCAATAGTTTTCGCAGCGCACGCGATAAAAGAATTTTTTTTTGGTAATTTTTTCAGACCTTGGGTTACATTATTGGAGTTTTAGTGTGGATCCATAACTTTCTTGAAAATTTAATATAGCCTATGTTCACCGGAAATAGTGTAGCTTCCCAACAGTGAAAGAATTTTTCAAATCGGTTAAGTAGTTTCGGAAACTATTCAAAGCAAACAAACAATCAAATCTTTCCTCTTTATAATAATAGATAGATGACTACAACATGTACAATTAATATAAATGAAATGAAAATAAGTAGATTTTTTTGACCCAACGCCATGTATGCAAGTTTATGATCTCCCGAAAAAATATCCTCAAAAAAAACATCCCCAAATCCTTCTGGTGGTCGAGGTCGTCGAGGTTATCTAGGTAGCCGCTTCAAACCTAGTAGGCATTGGGTTCGAATCTCGTATCATGCAAATTTTCGATACTTCTTGATATACGGATTAATTAACCCTGAATCACTGAAGATCGTACAATAGTTATAAGGCGATGGTAAATAATAAAAACAATATTAAGAAAAACATCCCCACACAAAATATCTCCGAATAAAATATCACTAACAAGGAAAGTGCAAGGTCTTGAGGTTACGGATTAAGTTCAAATTTTGTAGGATAGTATGTTTAGTTTTCCTGTTAATGAAGATAAATAGTTATTAGGGCCACTACTCATTATTTTCTTAAATATTTGCTATTGAAGTTGCAATTCACTTGTTTAATTCAGTTTTGTAATAAATATATTTCTTTACTTAGATCTCTAGTCATCAAATACATTTAATTTTCAATTTATTTAAACTCCATTATTTACCTTGTTTGTAAAAATAAGTCTGAAATAAAAAAGAAACACATGTGTGCAGTTCACACGCGGTTGAAGTAAAGCCTTCAAAAAATATGAACTTCAAGATATTGAGACGAATGTTAAGATTTTATGAGTAGGATAATTGTAGGGTTTATTTTACGATTTATTAACATATATATAGTACATAAATTTATCCTGAATCCAAATTTGCATTTTCGATAAATTATACGAGAGCTTATGATAATGGAAGTATGAACTAAATCCAGTGGTGGTAAAGATGCAGGTATCGTTTAATATTTGAAACTATTGTATTTGGACATCATTGGAATTACATTTTTCTCGATTGCTTGAAAATACGTGCAGCACAGTAAAATATTATTATTTGTATTAGAATTTTTAATTATTATCCATACAAGATCTTCAAGTCCTGGGAGTTGTGGTTTTAAATTTCGTTGGAATCACAATCGTTCACAAAAGGAGCACATATATTATGACCGAACATATTGTTCAAAAAATTTTTAACGAAATTCTTCATGACTCAACTTAAATTCGATGAAATTGTGAGTACCTAAGGAATCGGCTATACATTCATTTGAGTAGCACCTGAAAAACAGTTCGTAATATTATGTGATATCAGAATGAATTTTAAATTAGCTTTTATTTTATTGACATTTCGTGATTAAGGACGAAATATGCGATTAGAAAATATTTAAGTACTTACTAGCATCATTTTCACTATTTTGCAAAGCCGAATCATTATTAAACGTATAAGAACTATTATTTTTCTTATTTAATAATACTTTTCGGCGTGCCCGAAATTCACGGACACGTTCTGTTAAACATTTTGACGTCTTTATAGCCTTGTTTGCTTTATTTTTTTTTTTTGATAATCATGACAATAATCTGGATTCATTTACGACAAACTTGAAAATTAATTTTATTACAATAAAGAAATGTTTATGCTCACATTTATAATAAGCATTTTAACACGGTTGTTATTGGTCGCTATGAAAACCATTCTCAAGTAGCGTAATACGCAGGCGTACGCATCCATAAGAAATACTAATATTTCCTACCTCATTCTCTCTCATGTTAAATCTTATAGATTTATGTATATGTTTCTCTTTTTATTGCCGCTTTCACGTTTCCGTTTCATAAAATTTCACGTCACAACGATGCTAAAGAAGTTTTATTTCAAAAAAATATTCCACCTCCACGTACTCGAACCCGACTTTTAACCACAAGGAACACCGATTCGTCCTACAGAAATGAATTGCAAATATCTTAAAAATTATTTAGTAATGGTCTCTATATCCATATATCTTCATCGACAGGGAAACTAAATCTACCATCCTACCAAATTTGAATTAAATCCTTGACCCCAAGCCCTTGTACTCTCCTTGGAAGACAAAATATCTTCGGAAATTGATCCTTCGACTATTTAGTTAAAATAATTTATAGTCTGTGTAAGTTATAAAGTTCTTGTCAAAGTAGACTTTTAGAAGAACCATTCATTCTCCTCTAAACTCCCGAAGGGGTTTACCTAGATCTTACAAGTGCCTACTATTTGATTTAAACATAGAACTTTCATAAGAACTGTTCTCGTAGAGTTTCCATTTCATGAAAATTACTATTCTACGTTTATAACTCTGCGTTGGCGCACTTTCCTTTGGTCTGATAAAGTTTCTAAGCTCGCTTTTGCTCATGAAACGCGAAAGATATGATGAAAAATGTGCAACTTACAGGAATCCAGATAAATAATATGGGAGCGTTTATATTTAAGGCTTATTCGTTCCTTTGTGACATTGTTACAAGTCGTCAAATCTGAAACGATGCCGTTTCGTTTCACGCCGTTGTCGTCATAACTTGGAAAGTTTATTCTCGGACAGGGAACGTTTTACGATCGAGCTTGCTCTGATTGGTCGCCGGAACATGAAAATCCAAATCTATTCGACACAATAAACGGGAAAAGCGGGAACAGCAAAGAGGAGCATTGAGGGATGATGACGACACGATATGAAGGGCGCAAATAACGTTGTCGTCGCCGTATTTCGCTCCCGTTACGGTCGTGTGCGTTTACCACTTGTCCTCGCCATCCTTCTCGTTCATGTTAATAACAATGATAATAATGGCTTTGGGGACACAAAATGTGGAAGTGAGAGGACACGAAAATAAAAGCAACTGAAGCTGAACCTTGTCATCACCATCAACGTCAGCTTCATTATAATGGACCCGAGGTATTAAATGATTCGCCAGAGACGTAAAACGACTAGAGGAAAATGCTTCGAATCAAAATCGGGCTTTATTAGAAACCTGGGCTCAATATATGTTTAAAATGTCCCCCCCCTCATTACCCTTGGCATCATCTTCACAGCCAAAACCACAACCTTCAACCCTTAAAAATAATTACAAATGAGTACAAATTCCTTCTTCAACAAAACTTCTCAGTATTCTATCAATGTATGTACTTGTCAAGGAAAATGCTGAAAATTACCATTTTAACAGAGGAAACTTTCACAATACAATTTGTGTTGGGAAGCTTTAAAAAATATCTAGAAAATTACTTCAAATTAACGAGCATAACTATATTGGTTTTAGTTTTACGACTCACATCCCTTTTTCCTACAAGGACATTGTTTTATTATTCAGGGTAGTGTGTTTAACATTTTTTGTCATATAAACTTTTATGATGTTTTTTTCGAAAATGTTTTTAAGCATCTTTTTTTCTTTTGTTGCAGTTTCATTTGGATGATTCGTTGAAGTCGGAGTTGCTCGATCCCATCAAAATGTCAGATACAATGATAGAAATTCCTATAAAGAAGTCAAAACTGGATGAATATGCTGCGTATATCTACGCAGCGTCGGTGGATCCGTTATATATCCATGCAGCGTTGTATGATCAGTGGTCATCGCGGCAGTTGTCGGCATTTCGGCCGCTTCCTCATCCGCCGCCGTTGCCGCCCCCTAAAGACGGGTACCAACATTCACTGTCCAAAGATCCTTCGGTTGGTCTTTATTCGCCACATCACCCTATCATGATCAAACAGGAACCGGGTACGCTACGGCACCCGATTAAACAGGAAAATATGCACCACAGCCATAAGGAGAGCAGTCACATGAACGGCTCTCTACATCCCCCCCAACACCATCATCATCACCACATCAAAGAAAGTCGACAAATGAAAGACCGGGAAAATCACCACCACAGCAACAGCAATCATCACCATCACAAGGAGCACAAGGTGCACCGCTCGAACTATATGATCGATCCGCCGCGGTTGCAGCACCCGGAACGGGTCATTCCACACTCCGAATCGGAGAAATTCGAACAATCGTATCAACCAAATGTGGCATTAGCGCCGCAACCTCACAAAAAATATCGCCATAATAAACATAACACTAGTGAACCAATCGAAACGGGTGTTGTTGTCGAACGATTGCCAAACAACAGTAATAGTATTGATCATCAGAATACGTTTAACAATAACAATAATAGTAATATTATTAGTAATAATAAAAAAAGTAATAATGTTAACAGTAATAATAATATTAATAATGTACCAAAGACTGGAGGGACAGAAAGTCCGCCAACTGTCGTCAAAAGCACCGAGGTCTCCGTCATATCACGCGACCAGTCGCACGACATTGTCGAAAACCACGCGTCGTCGATTTCGCCGAGCGTAAAACGCGAGCACAACAGCGTCATAATCGAAAGTAAGTCGAAAAGCAATGCCACGCAGAAGAAACCACGACCAGCTTACAACTCGGAGATCGAATTGTCGACAGATACGGACGACAGCTTTTCGGACGCGTCAGCCGAACTACCGAAACAGCCGCAGAACCTAGCAATCCAGGAGCACGACGCATCCAAGTCCTACAAAGTGATAATCGAAAAGCAACCCGACTCTGAAGCAACTATCCCACCACCACCACCTGTACCTGCAGACGATTCTGTGTCTTATGTGTCGCGAATAGAAAACTTGTTGCAAACAATCAACGAAGAGTCGCGAAAGGAAATTTTAGACATTGTAAAAATTCTTGCCAGTGATAACAGTACGTTAGAACTTTTATGTCGACAGAAAGAGGAAATCATTAACGCGCAACAGAGGAAGCTTTTAGAGTATGAGACTCACATAAAGGCAGTGACCTCGTCGGCAAATGCCTCACCTCCAATTTCTACTGAAGTTGCCCCAGTGGAACCTACAGAAAGTGAGTTTTTACCGACTCAATCCCCAGTAATTACCGTTGCAACACTACCACTGGAACCACAGTCCCAGGTCATCGTCAAAACCGAACAAATCAGCAAAGACGATGCAAGCGTGGAGCCAGACCCAATCGGCGATGCAGTCTCAGGACAATCGCGGGAATCGAGTCAAGAACGCGTAACCAGTAGCAATACGCCACAATCACCCAAACCAGAACAAACCTCTCGATCATCTCCAGTCCAATCAACATCCCCACCCCCCACAACCAATTCACCTCAAGTATCCCCTGCAGAACCCACTCGAACACCGTGCCCACCCGAAGAAACCTCACAACCCTCGCCAAACCCAACCACTGAAAAAAGCGGTGATAGCAATGGCAACGATGACGCCGACGTCGAACCTAACGAAAGCGCCACCGATGTAGAAAACACAGCAATAATTAAAACTGAACCTGAGTGATTTCAGTTGATCACAACACAATTTACCTCAAGTGTCATCATAAACCCCCTCCCATTTTCCCACCACCCCGAATATTTGTAAATATAACATAACCTTAAAAAAAACGTAGACATAACCTTAAAATTAAGTTTTACGATGAAAATTTAAACGAAGCGTACTCAATTGCCATTTCTTTTTTTTTTATTAATAAAAGATAGAATTGATCATAAAAGAGGAACGAGAAAATAACGCTCATCACAAAAAAAATTAACTGCCTGATTAAAATATTAAGAAATAAGTAATATATTAATTAATATAGTAATAGTTGTAAAAACAATATGGATGCAAAAATGTTCAAATTAATTTGATATAAAATAAATGTACCTTAATATGTACTAATTATATTTACATAATAAATTATAAATCGATATCGATATCGATATCGGTTTGATCGATTTTAATATTTGAGATTTTTTATATCTCTGAATTTGTTCGCTTTGCATTCGTAAAATGAAAAAAGTTAATAATGTTGAAAATGAAAACACACAAATTGCTACGTTTAAGAATATTTTTTCTTTGATTAATTATAAAAAAAAAAGAAGAAAAACTTTATGAAATAATTTGATTTTTTTGTTTTATACTTTTTGTGTGTATTGTTGTGTGCAAAATAGAACTTGTCCCAAACTAGTTGAAAGTTAGTTTGAAAAGAAATTTAAACATGTTTAGTGCCATCTAGTTTTGTTTAATAGAAACTCATATTAAAGCCACCTGATTGTTGCATAGTTGAAATATAAAATCAGAATTTCTTATGAAATTGAAGAGTATCGAAATAAAGTTTATTGTTGCACAAATATAGCTGTTTGGGGAAAACGATCACCAAAAAAGAAAAACGGAGCCAGGGAAAAATCTTTATTTTGCTTGTGTTTTCAGTGCAGAGATTTATCCCGGAATGGACAATGGAGTGCATGCCCTCCCCCTGGATGACACTAAATTTACATACAATTAGGGAAAAGGAAATTTAAAAAAAAATACCCGCGAAAGCTAATGTAATTTTTAATGAAATTATAACTTTTTTCAAGGAAATATATTACTGTAGTTCCTTGCCTGTCCTCCATTGGTTATATCCTGGTTATGTCCATGCTATAATGCAGAGGTGCCAAACCTTTTTCACCAAAAAACAAGATTACCTTACAAAAATTTTTGGAAACCATCTTCTTAATGCCAATAAAAAAAGCTTCTTTTATTTGTGCAATTTTTTAAACTTGGACAAAACTATTGTCCGATTTCGATTATCTTGATAAAAAAATATTTTACAAAGAACCTTTTCCCACTTAATTTATCAAATTTTATAATCCAAATAATGAACTCTGTATTGTTAATAAAATCCGCAATCGCACGCAACAATACAAAAAATGAATTGGTGAGGCAAATCGTATCGTACTATTTAATATTAAATATAATTACAATAATACAGTAAGGTTTACTTATAATAATATTTGAAAAAGGCATAATGTTTTTAAAAAAAAAATAGTCAGAATAGTCCATTAGAAAAAAGGATATAATAGACAACTGAAATGTAATCATTTTTACTTAAATATTATCTCGGCGGTCGTAAAGCACGCTTTGAGCGCTTTTAGCACTGCGAATAGAGCTTAGAGAGCTTAAAAGCGCTCAAAGGGGTTTTATGAACGGAAGATTTATTAAACCCATTTGCGCTCCCCACCCCCTGTTTCAAGTTTACTTTTCCAAACACCGTCGCTTTTGTATATTTTTTATTAAGAAAAAAAACGATTTATTTGATATTAATATATATATTGGTATGAAAACGAAAAGTGTATATTCGAAGAGTTTTGTCATTATAGTTGAGTTATATTAATTAGTATTAATTGATACCTATCCTTACATGAAATTTACATTTTAAGTGTTAATTTTTTTCTTTTGTGTATAGTATTTTTTTAATGTATAATATGTTTTTTGGAAAAGGATTTAAAATCGTTTTGATTTATTTATTCTCTTTGTCCTGGATACGAATTAAAAATGTCTAAAAGAGAAAGAAAGAAAGAAAAATGAGTTCGCTGAAAGCGATGTACATATTTATAAATATATATATAAATTAAAAACTATAAATATAGAAACAAAAACTATTATGTAAATTAACTATTAAGGACTTTGTAAAATTTTTAAATTATTTCTCGTTTTTAACTTTGAAGAATTTTCATTTTGGATGCCGGCGTCCAAATTTTTTTATACACTACATAATGAACTGTATAAAGTATAAATTTTCATCTCTCTATCTCTCTTTCACTTCTTTTACACATCTCTCTCTCTCGTTAAAATATTGTGAAAAACGAACAAAAAATTTACAAAAAAATAAAAATATGAAAAATTATGAATAGTGGCTTAAAAAAATACTGCACACGGATTTTCATTTGAATTTTCAAGAAAAAACGAAAAAAATTGTTGTTATTTTTTGTAAGTAAATATTATTTCTATTGTATTTTATTTGAAATGGTTCGGGAAATGGATTTAGTCAGCGTTTCTAGAAGTTTATGAAATTCATAATTGAGAAAATTTACAAAAATGTAAAACAATGGCATTAAATTTATATTTCGGTTGATTTTTAGTTAACGTAAAGTTAGTGTTGGTTTGAAAAAACTGCTGTACATAAAGCAAAAGCCACTGAATCTTTTCCTGAACTAAAATTATTTAAGAAAAGAATTGTTAAAAACTTATATTTTTATCAATTTTTCAAAGAGTACAAAATCCTTGGTGCTGTAGGTATTTTTTTTTCTTATTTTTTGCAGCACATGCTTTTATACTATTGTAAAAAAATAATTATTAATAAAAATAGACGTAAAATTAAACGATACAATGCGAAAATTTAATTACTATTCGTGTCTGTCTTCAATACTCGTTTATTGATCAAGGAAAATGTTTTCAAGTTAGCTACAACTTCCCATTGTATCAGAACTAATTATATATGTAATCATAAAAACTAGACCCTCCCCCCTTTTTGTATCAATCCAAACCTCAATCAAATCCCTATAAACTCAATTTTAAACACCCACAATAAACAATTCCAACTATCCAAATTATTTATCATTTGAAAATTTCATTGGTTTTTCCCCCAAACCTTGAACCGCGTAAAATTAATCAGTGTATCTCAAAATTTCGTAAATAAGACTTTAAAGAAATTCAGGAAAATTCATTGTCAAATTAATGAAACATAAAAATTTAGAGAAAAATTTAAGATTTTATATAGAAAAATAAAACTATTTTTAATGTTAAAGAAGCTCATTTTTATTAATATTTTAATGCCCAAATGTAACCATACAAATAAACAAACGGTTGGAGATTCACTGGTCGAAAACTATGCAAAATTATTAATAATGAAAATCAAAGTAATATTTTCTCATAAAAAGTAACTGCCATTATTATACTCTGGATGTATTAAGATTTCGGATTTTCTAATTTTTTAGCCTGTTTGGGACCCAATTGGCTCCTCAAAACGACTTAAAATGAAAAAGTACAACAAATAGTATTAAAATTAGTAACAAAAAATAAAATTATTGAGCTTATAAATAGGGACTTACCATTTGTGAAGTGAGCCTTTCGCTTTTAGCTCGAAATTAGGGAAATTTCACTTAATTTTTTTTACTCAAGTTTTAAAAAGCAATTTGTCACTAGTGGGCCAGTCAAGTGGGACGAATGAAGGGCAATTGATCTAGTGGTTGGATTTGTTTTTTAAAAAAATGTGAAATATAGATAAATGTATGTATACGCATTTTACAAATATATTTAAAAGTATAATGAAACCATAAGGCTTACTGGTAGCCCAGTGGTTAAGATGGCCACTCCAAAATTGATAGGTTCTGGTTTTGATCCTCGTATTGAGAAAATTTTCGATATTTCTCATTTAACGGATCTTTATTAACCCTAAAGTCGCTAAAAACCTTGGCATATAAAGCGACGATAAGTAACTTCAACAAAAGAATTGTTGCATTTCCAAATAATTTTTTACCGATATGTCTAATAGGTTTTCGAAAACTCGGAAAAACCACATGTTTATAAAATGGTTAAAATGGAAAATAATAATAATTTGGAGAAAAATTAGAAGGAACATTTGTTTCATAGTTTACGTAGGTTTTAATTCTACCTAATCAAATTTGGTATTATTGACCGTTTTTTTTAAACTTGGAAAAACTACCTGTGATTATATAGAAATATTGAAATAATATTATTAAAAAGCATCAGAAAGATTAATTTATAATAAAAATTGGAAAGTATTTAGTTTGCTTTTAAATGCCAAACATTTATAAAAGACCGACTATGGTTTTTCCAAGTTTACATTTAAATGGTTAAGAATATTATAGCCGATTCGGTAGTACTTACAAATTTGTAAAATTTTGAACAAAATTTTCCTTTTATCATTTTTCTCTACAATGCATATTTTTATGTTTATCTTTAATCTCCACAAATATTTTTTTTGTCAAAAAATGTATAACTACATTTATCTATATCTCCAATTGTACTCAAGCGCCTATGCCGACTGTGCGTTATAACTTATGATCCAAAATCCACACTTTCATAAAAATCCTGACAGTATAGTAATTGAAGCCCGATGAATTCTACCTCTTTTTGACGAGGCTATAGTGACTTTTCTGTTCCATAGATGTATCTTAATGATAAGAAATTTTATCTCAATAATCTTTTTCCACAAATTATGGGGTTTTGTTTTGGTTGATTTCTTTGCCTAAATTTTAGTTGATTTGAATTAGATTTTAAAATATATTGATAAATCAATCCAGTTTTTCCTAAAGTTTTTGAAATAATTGCAAAAGTATTCATAAAATTCAAGTTAACTTTGTTTTTTACTGATTTTAATTCCGTTTTTTTGATGTTATTAATTTATTTGTAGAGAACAAAAATGAACGGAGCTTTTCCTCCTTTTTTATTGATCCTCCATTTTTAGGAGGCCCTTGAAACCTTCTCCCCTTATCTGTCCCCGTCAGTACCGATTTTAGTAAGCAAATAATTAAGATTTTTAATAATTAACAATAAGTACTAAATAAATACGTATGCTTGTGCGGCCAAGAATATCCATACCAAACAAACAAAAATTTAAAGTACAAAATAGAGCATAAAATATCGTAGCATTTCTTAGTAAGACACAAAATAAATAATAAATCTTTATATTAATTAATGATAATAATAATAATATTAATAATCTAATTGACATTGTTAAGGAAAATAATTATTTTACACTTAAAAAAAAAGAAAAATATATTCTCTACATATTATCTCTACCGTTACCTACTGTAACTTTAATCTACTATAGATTTCATAATATAAACTCAAAGAAACCACAATGAAAACATAATATGAAAAATGTCTTTAGTTGATCGCATCAAAAGTGATTTTTTTAAAAGATTTTTTCACTTAATTATTCATCCCTTCATTGAGTTTGTTAATAAAAAAAAATCATTATTATTCGTTGTTTTAAATCATTTAAAATCTTTTAAAGATGCATACCTATTTCATACATAAGACATATTGTATTCGGCAACCATTATTACGTACTGAATATAGGGTTGCCTACAGCTTCGATTTTTTTTTGATAAATTTTCGTTTTATTTATAAGTTTGTTATGTATTTTCTTGGTATATTTCTTTTCACTTACTTATATTCTCAGCCTTTAATTTTCTCGTACTATTCTTTTTTTTTAATTTACCCTAATAATGATAATCTATAATTATATTTCTCCTTTATTTGGCGCACACTCAAAACAAAAAAATTTAACAAAAATTAAAAGAAAAAAATTAAATATCTAAAAAAATAAGTTTGAAAATACAAAATGCAAAAATATGATGATTTAAATTGAATATTTGAGGTATCTACAAAGAAAAAAATATTGTTATATTAAAAATTTGTTAAATATTTTGTGATCTCAAAATGCGTATGCTGTTGATAATGTGTATTTTGAAAATGAAAAAAAAATAAGGAAAATAAAATGAAAAACGTAGTTATATTTGTATATATTATTAAAAGTTATTATTACAAATAAATAAATAATAAAATAAAGAAAAAGTAAAAATTACAAACAAATAGGTATATAATATCTAATAAGTCTAATATATTATATTGATTTATTTAAAAACAACAAAATCATTATTTCCGAATTTTAATGTGTTATTTAAAATAAAAATATATATATGGCAAAATTTTCTTTTTTTCTTCAATAGTAATACCCTGTCTTATTTTTTAGATTTGATTATTCTGATTAATTTTTTTTTTCAGTTGTTAAACTTTTCAATATTTCCAAAAAAGCAAAAGGAATTTTTACATAAAAGTTTGATATTATATCAAAGTACAGCAGATAAGCTTTTAAAAAAAAAATAGCAAAGCAAATAATAAACTTTGGAAATCGAGAATATAGAAGTGAAGAATTCTCTATTCCATCCACTTATGTAAGTCTTTTACATTACAATTATTTTGAATCATTATAGTGAGTTTATAAGGATAGTAATATACTTCAAATTATTCATTTATATTTTCATATAGAACAAGCTGCATTACAATGAGGAAAAAAAATTGTTGCTAGATTATAAATTTATGAACTACAAAAAACTTTTGAATAAATATTAATTTTCCGAATCGTTTACAATCTTTTAGCAAATTTATACATAACTTTATTTAAATGCAGCTTCTCAGTGTAATACTGCTTAACTTATATAACAGTATAAATGAATAATATTACTAATTTTTGGTATTAAAGAAAACATAATTTTTTTGGGATGTATGTGAAAAGTTAGGAGTTAGTGTCATTAACGCTTAGAAGTTTTTCTAATTGAATTTTTTGGTGCAGATGAAGATGGACGACGAATAAGACAGCAGGGAACTGTTCATCATTTTCGAATGAGCTGTTAACAAGTGGATGCTGATTGTTTGAGAATCAACAAAGAAATTCATGAAGAATATAATTTTCATCAATGGTACCGGAAAGGACTCGGAAGTAAATATAGAGCATTTATCGACTAAACATATATGTTTACACGAACAAACACTTAAATAAAATTGTTATTAAAGATTGCAAATATCCAAGAAATTATTTTATAACACTTAAAAAGTGTTCGACGTTAATCAATTATAAAGCTTACTGGTAGCCGAGTGATCTAGATGACCACTTCAAAACTAGTAGGTAGTGGGTAAGATGATCTTCGTATTGTGCAAATTTTCAAAAATTTTCGATAACGGATTAAATTAACCCTAGAATTCCTAAAGAACTTAGTAGTTATAAAGCGAAGTTAAATAAAAATTAAAATTATTGTTTTCATAGTATAAATTGTTTCGATTAGATTAACCCCACCAACCGTGTTGGCAATTTTATAACAGTTTTTATTTACTATTAGTATACACAGAAGAGAAGTAAGTACAACAAGAAGGTATATAATATGTCATTGGATAGAATGCTCGTATGTATCATCAAAACGAAAATCATAAAAAAGAACTAGATTGATGATTTCTTCTGAAACTTTGATGGTCGATTTCGTTCCTTAAACTTATACCCTTTGACTTATGATTTGTTTTATTAATTTAAATCAATGTATTTTTTCAGATTCAACTTACCTGAAAATTGAGGACAAGGGCAGTTTTGTTGGAGTTGAAGACAGAATCATCTTTTTGGCAGATTAATGTTTAGTAAGTGCTATTGTTGTTGAAACTTGTAAATAATGTTCTAATTGAATTTTTCACTACCTACAGGGGAAGCTGACTGAAGACATTAGAGAATTATTCATTGGATTTGAATTGTTCATCATTTTCAAATGAACGTTTGAAGAATGGAAGCGCATCGTTCGAGAATAAACAATCAAATTCCTCAAGGATTTCATTTCTACAATTGGTATCTACCGAGAAGAATACGATAGAATAGATTAACTACAATAATTAGTGGTGTAAAATGTGTTTCAATGAATCAATGACAGTGAAGTGATAAAGTGGTTCAAGTGATAAATAATCAATATATCAAAAAATCAAAAGCTATTTTATGAACTTAATATTTTCAAAAATGATTGTAGCAATTGAAACTTTTACATAGTTTATACAAACAATTGTAAATATGCCCAAAACTGTTATTGTACTATTGTATATATTTAATTGATATTAAACATCAATAAACTTATTTTAATAGAATACATTGTTTCAATTCGATATACCGCTCCCATCCTCTTGAATTTTATTTTTCAGGGATTTTTTTTACAGTTAGAATACATATAAGAGTTAAATTAAGAAGTAATAAGGTAAGTATAATTAAAGGTATAATAATATAGGTAGGTATAATAAAATTAATACGGTATGTAATGTAGGTGCAATGTTCTTCGAAAAATTATCGAATAATACGAAAAAGTCCAATACTATATTCTATTAAATACAATTTTGTTTTTACGAAAAAAAAGGATCAAGGACCTTAAAATGTTCCTATGTTTTTCAACAACTTTTCCAACTTTAACATGGAGCAGCTATGGTTCGATTATGGTTGGGAAGTTCTAATTATTTCGATCGAAAATATTTTCAATTTTCCACAAATCTCATAAGAATAGTTTATATATGAGTTTTAACGTCATTTACATATATCATATGATAGCCGCATCGCTAAGGTCGCCGCCACTACCGGAGCTGAGGTCCCTGGTTTCGCATCCCGAAGGGGTAAGTGTTTTTTCTTATTTCTAATAATTGATTTCTCTTCCTTACAGTTTATAATATATATAATTAACATTAATAGTTGTTTCCAGACATTGCATCATCGAAATATTCGATCGAACAGTTCCAAACTTTCGGGGTTGGAAAGGATCGATCGATCGATGATGCAATATATTTTTCATTTTATTTTTGCTCATTGGTTTTGTGACGTCACTCAATTTCATATATGTGACGTCACTTATACGTCGCCATCCAATGACGTCATCCTATGACGTCATTCCCGAAAAATTCGAAAAATGGGTGATTTTTCGATTTTCGGGAAACAGAATTCTGGGAATGGCTTAGTTACGTCACGGGAGACCTAAAAAACATATCCTATAGTCAATATTTTTCATTTTTTTTTCGAAATTTTTTCGGCCGAAATTCCGTATAATCCCAAAAATAGGCCAAATATCTCGAATTTTTTCACTTTTTTCAACTTTAACGTCGATTTGTGCGTTAACTATCGATTGTACGATAACGAGTGATAGCTCACTCGGTAGCGCTTGAATTACTCTATCGATGGTGTAAATTTGGTCCCGGAAAACTTTAAGGAAAAAAACTTTTTTTTTCCCCTTTACAGAAATTTCAAATCGTCGATGGAATGGTCGACGATTTAATAAAAATAATTTTTGGATTTTTTTTTTACCTATTTATCGATGAAATTCACACCATAAATGCCTAACGTTACGATTGAAACGAATATTGAATAACATAATCACTTTTCGATGTTCTTAATGGAATTATTCGATTTAACAACTTTACATCTCATGCATTATAATGCAATGCAAATGTAAATTGTTTTCTTGAAAAAAAGGATCAAGGACCTAAAAATTTTCCAATGTGGTTAGACAACTTTTCCGAACGTAACATGGAGCAGCTATGGTTAAAATATTTTTGAGAAATTCCAATTCCTTCGATCGAAAAATTTTTTCAAGTTCCAATCGATTGCGAAATCTTTATATATGAGTTTTAACGATCAATAAATATATCTTCCAATGGCCGAATCGATAAGCGCACGGAAAATGTGATGAAACGGAAAGACGAGGGATCGATCCCCCAATAAGGTAAAAGATTTTTATATTTCTACTAACCAATTTCTAATTAATATCAATTCGTTACAGCTTAAATTATCACTTTCAATCGTTAATAATATCCTTTCTAAAGTTTCAGCCGAATTATTCGATCATCACTTCCAACCTTTCTTTCGGGGTTGAGAAGTGATCGATCGTATACGTAGAATTTTTTTTTTTGGTTTATACATATGACGTCATAAATACGTCGACAGCCAATGACGTCACCCTATGACGTCATTCCCGAAAAAATAAATCGAAAAATGGGCGAATTTTTGATTTTACTGAAATAGGAATCTGGGAATGGCTTAGTTACGTCACGGGAGGCATAAAAAACATATCCTATAGTCAATATTTTTCATTTTTTTTTTCAAAAATTTTTGGGCCGATAATCCGAGAAATCCCAAAAATAGGCCAAATATCTCGATTTTTGTCACTTTTTTCAACTTTAACGTCGATTTGCGCGTTAACTATCGATCGCACGATAACGAATGATTGCTCAATCGATAGCGCTTGAATTACTCTATCGATGGTGTAAATTTGGTCCCGGAAAACCTTAAGGAAAAATTTTTTTTTTTTTACTTGTCAGAAATTTCAAATCGTCGATGAAATGATCGATGATTTTATAAAAAAAAAAAACGATTTTTTTTATTTCGAATTTATGGATGCAATTCACACCATTGATATCTAACATTACGATTGCGATGAATATGTAAAAACTTTTTAGCTTTTCGAAACTCGATTAAGGGTATCGAAAAGCTAAAAAGTTTTTACATATTCATCGCAATCGTAATGTTAGATATCAATGGTGTGAATTGCATCCATAAATTCGAAATAAAAAAAATCGTTTTTTTTTTTTATAAAATCATCGATCATTTCATCGACGATTTGAAATTTCTGACAAGTAAAAAAAAAAAAATTTTTCCTTAAGGTTTTCCGGGACCAAATTTACACCATCGATAGAGTAATTCAAGCGCTATCGATTGAGCAATCATTCGTTATCGTGCGATCGATAGTTAACGCGCAAATCGACGTTAAAGTTGAAAAAAGTGACAAAAATCGAGATATTTGGCCTATTTTTGGGATTTCTCGGATTATCGGCCCAAAAATTTTTGAAAAAAAAAATGAAAAATATTGACTATAGGATATGTTTTTTATGCCTCCCGTGACGTAACTAAGCCATTCCCAGATTCCTATTTCACGAAAATCGAAAATTCACCCATTTTTTGATTTTTTTCGGGAATGACGTCATTGGATGGCGACGTATACGTGACGTCATATATATGAAATTGAGTGACGTCACAAATCCAATGAGCAAAAATAAAATGTAAAATATATTGCATTATCGATCGATCGATCCTTTCCAACCCCGAAAGTTTGGAACTGTTCGATCGAATATTTCGATGATGCAATATCTGGAAACAACTATTAATGTTAATTATATTTATTATCAACTGTAAGGAATAGAAATCAATTATTAGAAATAAGAAAAAACACTTACCCCTTCAGGATGCGAACCAGGGACCTTAGCTCCGGTAGTGGCGGCGACCTTAGCGATGCGGCTATCATATGATATATGTAAATGACGTTAAAACTCATATATAAACTATTCTTATGAGATTTGTGAAAAATTGAAAATATTTCCAATCGAAATAATTAGAATTTCCCAACCATATTCGAACCATAGCTGCTCCATGTTAAAGTTAGGTCCTTGATCCTTTTTTTTCGTAAATACAAAATTGTATTTCAATAGAGTTTCTTCATAAAATAAAGACATTAAATAACGAAAAAAACGATTATGGACGAAAAGTTAAGATATTTTTCAATATTGGATTTTTTCGTATTATTCGATAATTTTTCGAAAAACATTGCACCTACATTACATACCTTATTTATTTTATTATACCTACCTATATTATTATTCCTTTAATTATATTTACCATATTACTTCTTAATTTAACTCTTATATGTATTCTAACTGTAAAAAAAATCTCTGAAAAATAAAATTCAAGAGGATGGGAGTGGTATATCGATTTGAAACAATGTATTCTATTAAAATAAGTTTATTAATGTTTAATATCAATTAAATATATACAATAGTACAATAACAGTTTTGTGCATATTTACAATTGTTTGTATAAACTATGTAAAAGTATCAATTGCTACAAGCATGTATGAAAATATTAATTTAATAAAATTGCTTTTGATTTTTCTGATATATTGATTATTTATCACTTGAACCACTTTATCACTTCACTGTCACTGATTTATTGAAACACATTTTACACCACTAACTATTGTAGTAAAACCATTCTATCGTATTCTTCTCGGTAGATACCAATTGTGGAAATGATATCCTTGAGGAATTTGATTTAAGATTCTCGAACGATGTGCTTCCATTCTTCAAACGTCCATTTGAAAATGATGAACAGTTTAATCCGATGTCTAATGTCTTCAGTCAGTTTCCCCTGTAGGTAGTGAAAAATTCAATTAGAACAATATTTACAAGTTTCAACAACAATAGCACTTACTAAACATTAATCTGCCAAAAAGATTATACTATCTTCAACTTCACAAAACTGCCCTTGTCCTCAATTTTCAGGTAAGTTGAATCTGTAAAACTGCATTGTTTTAAATTAATAAAACAGGTCATACGTCCAATTTACATCAAGTTGTAAACTAGGGGCTAATGCTGCAGTCTAATTACATTCTTGAACAAATGGTTGCCTACCGTACACAATTTGTAAATAAACCAATAATTCCAATGACGAAATTTCCTGATAAGGATAATTTTTAAAGAGGATTTGTCAGAATTGTCATGTGATTTTTTTTATCTTGTGTGCAAATAGACACTAGCAATATTAGTTTAAAGTTTCAAAATGGACATTTTTCAAGTGCATAAAAAGGATATAAGGGATGGTTTTTTTCGCTGAAACTGAACACAATATTTTTGATTGAATCATCCTTAATGTAATTACAAAAAAAAAGCAAATATTCGCTTAATTCTTGGAAAATCGAAACGGGAAGTTAAGGAGGTGGAAAAGCATGCACCAAAGGCTTGTACAGAGTATAGGTTTGTATGGTAAAAATGCCCCCGCGGCTTTTTCGATTCAAACTCAGGGGATCGTTTTAATACTAAATAATAAAAAATTAGCTAAATTTTCAACTTTTTACCGCAAGCGATTATCGAGTAATTCGAACAAACTCCAATTTTCGATTTAATTTTTTTTTTAATAATAAAATATAAAATTAATAACCAGCAATTTTTTTTTCTCCTTCTTAGGAGTAAAAGGCATGAAATTATATTTTTACTATGATTTCCAGATTGATTGACTATCTTTATTTTAAAACTAATTATTTACCTTTTGTTTTATTTAAATTGCATCAATATATCTCAAATTAATATATTTATCCTCTTCAATCATTTTCAAAGTAGCGATATAAGGAGGGGCTCATTTTAATAGCCGCATTATTCGAATTATAAACAATGTACAAAAATTAGAGCTATTAAAAATATTTTATTATGTATTTCAAGGATTAATTGCATAAAGAATAATATTAAATGACAATTTCTTAATTTTCTAAATAGTTTAATGAAGTGTATATATATTTTGAGTTGAAAAATAATTATCTTCAAATATAACTTTACCAAAAAAATGAGTAAGTGTGCTTAAGCATGAGATATACGAAAAAAACAGTTTTTTTATTTTTTTTTTCATAATGTTCCACCAAATCAAAAAATTTGAATATAATACTGAGTGTAGAGGAGTACTAAAAACGTTTTTTGAGAAAATTTGGAGGTGGACACTTTTCAAAAACGCACTCAAAAAATTAAAATTCGGGTTTCTTTCGGTCCTTAAAAATCGACATTCTATCTGGAAATAATAGAAAAAATATTTTTTTATGCCTTTTACTCCTAAGAGTGAGAAAAAAAAATTGCAGGTTATTAATTTTAAATTTTACTAATTAAATTTTACTTTTTATAACGATGTTCCATGCGATTGAATTTTTTACGGATTGATGATTTCTTCTTAGCACTTTGATGGTCGTTTTCGTCCCTCAACGGGCTTGGTTATTGGAAAAATTTGCACAGCATGTACGGAAGGATGTATATTATCGATTGGCATGGGAATTTTTTTTTTTGAAATTTGACAATTTTCGTGAAACATTAACAATAGTTAACACACGTTTTTTTTTGACGAAAAAATTTTTTGTTTCGATTTCGAAGAAGATTGTTATATTATCGTTTGATGCATTGTTACGAACCCGAAACCGCCTTTGGTTCGAAAATCATCTCTTATATAATGATGTTATATGCGAAGGAACTTTTGACGGATCGATGATATATTCTTGGCACTTTGATGGTCGATTTAATCCATTAGAGTGGTAAGTTTTCGAAAAAATTTGCACAGCATGTTCGGATGGATATATATTTTCGATGAGTATCGAAATTGTTAAACTGATTATAATTTTTAAATATATTGAAGCTTTTTACTAACTTAACAGATGTATAAATACTATTTTTCTTCAATATAATTAAATATAAAATGATAATTTTGCATGATTTTAATTATAAACAGAAAATATTTTTATTTGCACAAAATTTCAATTAGACTTACATCTCCTCGGTCATACAAAACAAATGGGATTTAATCTAGTTACTTAGAACAAATAAAGATAATGAGTGCATCATTGGTCGCAGAAACACAGTTTTCAAAATAAATTTTGATCAATTTAAGGGATTGATATTTCCTTATAAGGGCAAATTTTATAAACGGTCAACAAAAGTGGGCCTCTATGTGAACACGGATGTGAAAAATTTTTTGTTCTGAGCTGAAAAGAATAGGCACAAATTCATTTCAAAGTTTCTAAAATGATAATTTTCAACCCGAAAATAAGGATATAAGGGACGGGTTTTCTCACTAAAAAGAACAGTAAATTAAATTTTATAAATTTTAAATTAATTTTAATATTAAATACACACGATGATTTAAAAGATATTTTCGTAGAAAACTCTGACGGAAAGTTTAGCAGGTAAAAATGCATTCACATAATATAGCCTGGGACGAGATTTCCTTATAAGGGATATTTTTCTAGGCGGTTTATAAAAGTGGGCCTCCAAGTGATGAGGAATGTGAAAAAAAAAATTGTTCTCAGCTGAAAAGAATAGACACAAATTCATTTCAAAGTTTCAAAAGTCAATTTTTAACCAAAAAATAAGAATATAAGGGATGGTTCTTTTTTCACTGAAAAAGCACAGTTAATTTAGCACATTATCTTTCAGTGTAAAATCGAATAGAAACGGCTTTCATTTAAAGGATATTTTCGGGGAAAACTTAAACGGAAAGTTAAGCAGGGAAAAAAGCATGCACACAATTCAGCCTGAAATTAGTCTATTTTAAGGGTGTGAAATTTCCTTATAAGGGCTATTTTTTAAACGGTTAATAAAAGTGGTCCTCCTTATGATGAAGAATGAGAAAAAAATTTTGTCCTGTGTTTTAAAACGTACCCTCAAATTAATTTCAAAGTTTCATAAAGGACAATTTTCAACCAGAAAATAAGGATATAAGGGATGGTTTTTTTCACTGAAATACAGCAATATATTTATAACATTATCGTCATGTGTAATATTGAATAGAAATGGCTTTCATTTAAAGGTTTTTTTGTGGAAAACTGACGGAAAGTTAAGCAGGTAAAATGCAGGCACACAATTGGGCCTGAAGTTGGTCGTTTTTAAGGGGGTGAGATTTCCTTATGAGGGCTATTTTTCTAAACGGTTAATAAAAGTGGGCTTCTATGTGATGAGGAATGAGAAAAAAAATTTGTCCTGTGTTTAAAAGCATAGCCTCAAATTAATTTCAAAGTTTCAAAAAGGACAATTTTCAACCAGAAACTAAGGATATAAGAGATGTTTTTTTTTTGCTCAATATAAGCAGAATATTTTAATCGGATTGATCCTCAACAATGTTACCATAAGGGATTGCATTTCATGGTTTTTTTGTTGAAATTTTAGCATTATATAAGGAACATTCTACTAAATTTTTGATATCTGGTAGCATTTTGACATACCTCTATAACATCTTTAATACTTATAGGTTCAGTGAAGTGAAATTTTCACCCATATAAAGTCTGTGTACTATTTTCAAAAAAATATTTTATTGAAATTTTTCCTATATAGCTATTGTATATTTACAAATCAATTGAATTATTTAATATTAAGTATATTGAAATAATTTCTAGAACATACAGAAGGAGAAGGTTATTATTTTTTTTTTCATTTACTCATTGATTAACGTTTCTGCTTATCCTCCTTATTGTCGTACACCTACAATAACCCAATCCTCACTCTATGTTCTATTATTATGTGAAAATTTACTTAAATCTACATCTACTTAAATTAATGATTATTCATTTAGTTATGGATATTTAATTTAATTTAATTAATCGTAAACTTATATCAAAATGTTAAATGCTACGGTCTTTTTAAATAAATATTGCCTCTGTTGTTTTCCCTGCGTGTTGGCGTTTTACGTTGTTGATACAACAAATAATTTTTGTGTTGTGCTAAAGTGGATGGTTTAAGAATATGAATTTTGAGAATTGTTGAAATTATAAATTATTTTTTTTTTTTGGACAGAAGTAGGAATGAAGATTCGCTGAATATTTTTCGTTAAGTTGATTATTTATCTTTATAAAGTTAGCTTAGTTAATGCATCCCTTGTGGTTCATGTATCCATCGAATGGAGATGGTGTTGATGAACGACTTGTTAAATCTTTTTGTTTTCTTAGTCGAGAACACGTGGTTAATAGTACACCACATAGAGCGAAGAAAATTGCCGCTAAGAGAGTAATCATTGCGCCAAACCATCCTGTTTTCATGCATACTGAGTTTGAATCAATTATGGGTTCTGAAGAAAAAGAATTAAAATTATTTAAGTAGTGAGTTTATGACGATGGTTTTTGTGTAGATTACGTTCAGATGTTGGGTTTGGTGCGGTGTCATCGGTTTCACCTTCCTGGAGCACTCGAAGTGATTGGAACAAATTGATGTTTTCTGATAAGGAAGGAGTTCGAGCAGTGGTTCCCACGCTGGCTAAAGCCATCGGTATTTCATTCTCTGTATAGTTGAGCGACCGTTTTTGTTTTGCATTACGCCAATGACAAGGTTGGCTCTATTATGAACAAAAAAAATCCGTTAGAGATCAATGATTTTGATGTTGTGATTGATTGAACTTACAGGACAACGTCCGTGACACATACGGACATCGCATTCGATGTACAGTGCCGGAGAGCCTGTGAATCGGAATGTCTTCATGTAGGCGAAAACTTGCGTTTCAAAAACGCCACTATCGGACCAAGAACCACGGAATCGTGAAATCAGCTTATCGTCGACTGGGCATCTGTCGACACAAAATCCATAAATGAAATCTATTGTTCTCCATATAGTTTGATTCAATTGAAATTTCGCTTTCGCTTTCTTTGAACCGGAACGCAAAGAGATGCTGTCCGGTTTTTCTTCCAATTCCCAAGCAAACGTACTGTCGAAATTCCAAATAAACCAACCGAGCCTCACACCCATCAATTTTACTCACCCAAATTCATCAATCAATTGAATCTTTTTTGTTGCACCATTATGAGCGTAACAATCGTTAACAACAATGTCAAAACCATCTGCAACAGAAGAAAAAAAGACACATGCATTTCACAAATCTTTAATGAAATTCCCTGATCGAAAGACGGCGACAACAAATTCCCCGAGCGTTCATAAATCTTAAACAAATACAAATAGATCACCGACCATGACTCGTCACAAATTCGACAAAGATTTTCGATTTTTTCAGGAATTTGAGCGAATCGAATTTAATTTATAACGGAAATAAAATTGGGAAACATTAAGCAATCGTATGATGCAGCAAATTGTAACAAGATATGTGGTGAAGAAAATTTTAATTTAAAGTAATTTTTTCTATATGATTTCAAACTTCCTTTTTTGTTTAATTTTTTTCGTTTTAAATGACTTACGACTTGCGTAACTATTTCTCTTTTTTTTATTTCATCAATTTATACTGTGATCTTTTTCAGATAACATTAGAAATGTTTTTATGCTCATTTAAAATAGAGAAATTTGTGGAAATTATGGAAAGTCATAAAAGGAAATAAAATGAATTGGAAACTAAAGGTCACAATTTTTGTTTATAAATAGTTATACCATATTTGGATCGCATGTAGATAATGAGGGTTAGAGGATCACCAACCCGGACTGGACCAGCCACGCGACTTCCTTGAGTTCCATATCCGTAACGAATTTCCATGTAACATTCGGGAGGCGTAAGGGTGAAAACCACTGGATTTCCTGTTGCAACTCTAAAATAACAAAAAATAAGTTGGTTTTACTTATATATTTTCTAAAATATCTATAAAACATATGAAAAGTTTGATATCGGTAGAAGATTGAATCCCTTGGATCACATTGGGATCACCAATTTGAGGAGGTTTGGTGAACGATAGGATGATGTTAAATATCATCTCTTTAATAATTTTTTCAATAAATTTTCTCAATAGTGTCGTTTACCTTCCACATAAAATTTTATCCGGAGGCTAAGAAAAACGTGGGTATTTTCCCCTAAGATTAGTGATATGTGTAGGATAAATGCGTAGGATTTATCCAACAGATACATTTTTATCTATTAAATAATTATCTTCTAGATATGACTTATTTCTCCATGGGAAAATATCGGCCCTTAATGCCTATGCTTGGTGCTCTAATGTGAAGTATCAAACGACTTCATAATATGTCCATGCTAAATTAAAAAGGGGTGCGATTTAAATGTACGCCGAAAAAGGTCAAAATCATGTAAAAAAAAATTATTTTAACGCCAAATTATAAGAGGGAACAGTTCTTTTATTATATGTCCAGAAAAATATATTGATCATCTATGTATGAAAAAAATGCAACAATGGTTATTTAACAGCATTATATGAACAACAACATCTAAATATTATAATAATTTGGTAAAAATGTTTACATTTGCAATTGATCCGCCAATTTAAAAGTCAAATGAAAAAGGTTTTTTTGATTATAAATTAAAATTTATAAATTGATATTAATCGATAAATTTGTTTTGTCCATACTTTACATAATATTATTTATTTTTAGCAGGAAAGTGGACCTAAAGTATGAAAATCCATATACTAATTATTAATTCAGCGACGTTTCGGTCTTTTATTTGACCTTCATCAGGCTTCTAAAAAATCATATTAATACAAACAAATGTTTACAGAACTTTTCAGGACATTCTTAGTTGTTAAATTGTTCATTTACCTGAATATAAAGTACATAATATACTCGTATGTACATAATATGTGTTTAAGATCTATATTATGTACTTTATATTAAGGTAAATGAACAATTTAACAACTAAGAATGTCCTGAAAAGTTCTGTAAACATTTGTTTGTATTAATATGATTTTTTAGAAGCCTGATGAAGGTCAAATAAAGGACCGAAACGTCGCTGAATTAATAATTAGTATTTGGATTTACATCCTTTAAGTCCACTTTCCTGCTAAAAAATAAACAATATTATTGATATTAATATTTATTTTATATAATATTTATATATTATATATATTATAACAAAATTATTAGTTTAAAACTAACAAACAAATTGATTTTACAAATGTGCAATAATAACCAAACTTTTGTAAAGCCAGCAGCACTTTTCGTGAAAAAGTGGAAAGAAAAAGTTCTGGAATTTACTAATTATTTCAATACTACGTGGCTAATCCTAATCCTAATCAGGCTATCCAAGTACAAACAATGGGATTGAATCTACCAATTCCATAATTAAAAAAGAATACACTTTAAGAGATCGTTTATCTGTCCCTCCATTTGTAAATAAATTAAATGATCTACTTATGATTTACTTATTAAATGATCTATGAACAGAAACCCAGAGCCGTAAAGCTACAAAAAAAATTCTGTGAAACCAATAGTTACTTTAAAAGAATGGACCGAATCTTATCATTGGGCATTACAAAACAAGAAAATAATAAAAGTGGATAATACATACGATCTATGTACTTCAAATTCGAGTTCTAAAAATATTACTTCGGCATTGGTAACCAAATATATTATTGAAGACTGGGAAACTTTTGAAGATTTTGAACAGTTTTATGGTACTTGGGCGTTTAATATAGATGCAGATATTAAGTAAATGTAATTTTATGAGTCCAATATTTCAAATATAAGTACAAGCATACGTTGGGTCTTCTAATCCGTTTGACAAAAATTGAAGTCCCTGAGGAAACTAAATGTATTCCTTTAGGACAAAAACATATATGTGGTCGCCCATCAAAAGCAAAGAAAGCATTAATTATTCAATAAATTTACTTATTTGACCTCAAAATGTACGCTACTTGGCGTTTTTAATTCTATTTTGTCCATGCATGTGTTTTTGTTTTATACTTCTATTTGATCTATCTTGGAGTTAAATGTTTAAATCTGGCGTGCAAATCACTTATTTAAAAAATTCAATATTTGGCGTTAATTAACACATTTTAATGTGCACTTATATATACCCAATTAAAAAGTCAGCTTTTCCTACGAAACGGATGTTATTTTTTATATAGGAATACTATAAGGGTAATTTTTCAAAACTTACTATCATCTCTATTTTGCAGGCCTAAGATTAAAGATATAAAAAAATCGATTGAATCAAACAATTAGGCATAATTCTTAGGGATAGATACACTTAAGATACACGACGCTTGAGGGGAGGATTCAACCACCTAAGAAACTAAATCTTTGGCCAAGATAACAAAATATTTGGTAAGTATATATCACTTCTTCAGATCAAACTAAAAAAATTGTACCTATAATTATAATTTTGCAATTTCCATAAAAAGTTTTTCAATAATTTCATATCGCCGAACGAAATACATTTTTTTCAAAAGTTATAAATTAATATGATCTACGTATAGGTATATCAAAGTATAAATCTGACTTAATGGTACTTGAATTATTAAATTGGCTTGGCTCTGGCTTTGAAAATTTTTGCATTGTACTTACAATCTATTTACATGCAATCGTAGTTTTTGCTCTAATTAGATACGCATAGGTTTTTGTGAAACTAATTACTATTGCCGTTTGCGTAAATGTAGAAATTACAATTATTTAAATTTAAATACGTAGTACATTTCTTCTTATGGAATAGAGAATATTAATTTATAAATTTAGACTTAATGGAATTGAGAGAAGACTGTTATTAATTAATAATTACGATTTATTTATCAAAAGTTAATAGCCGTTTTTAACAAACGAAAACCATTTTTGCCTATTAAGATATAGAAAATATTGTCGCTACTTTTATCAAATCTATATAGGCCAAGAGAAATCTCGTCGTTGCTAAAGCTTTTTTGTCTAAAAGACTTTAAGATCCTACATACATTATAATGTGATAAAAAATATTCATGAATTAACAATATGAATTCTAACTGGTACTTGCGACTTCGTTTGCGTGGCATATTTGTTTGCAATATATTTTTTTTAGATGGTTTATTGAACATTATTTTTCTTAAGTCTTTTTTTACAAAAAACATATTCTAAAAAAAATTTAGCCCTTTTATAAATATATATCTAATAAACTGTTCATTTGAATATAAAAGTCATTGGTAATGATCTATCCATTAAAAAAAAACATTTACACTCCACAGGAATATATAAATGGGTATTTCTATCCGTAACGTATGGTGTTAACCTAATGTGAATCAAATCATTCGCAAATCAATTAGCTGTACATTAATAAAAAAAAAATTATCGATATCGATAAAAACGTTTTCAGTCGAAGTACGATTTAAAAAAGATAATAAGACAAAACTTTCAAGTAGGTATACACATTTTAATGGATATGTCTACATTGAAATTGAGTCCAAATTTCAAAAGTACAAAGCCTAGATTTTTGTATATTAATAGATATCCTCAATCCTTGTCACGATTCCCGAATGAACCTTTCTCCTAAATCCATTATCCTTTTGCATTGCCCCGAGTAGGAAATGTTTATTCGAAAACCGATTCCTTCATAACCACGGCGATTCTATGAAGAATCATGATTATAATGTAAACAATGTATTTAACCATTGTCAAACTATATATGTACATATTATACTATGCAATGAAACCATATTGGACCGATTTAAGTTACGTACATACAATTGACGGATGCCCTTTATTCTGTATGCACTTTTTATGTTTCAAATATCATTAAATTTACCATACTTTACACTACCAAAATACCTTTCCTCTCTTTCAAAATATTATTCATTCTCTATTAGTAGGAGTCATTTATTTTAATTCGCCGGTTTTCAGGAGATATTCGCTTATTAACGAACTTAATTTTGAATGCGAAATTTGGATTTTCAAGTTTAGAATTTGTGGAAGACAAAAAGCTTTATACTCACTTATAAACATAACTATATCGATTTTTGATATATCTCTCAGAATATAAATTTTTAATTCGCTCTAGTCGAGAAACATCGCCTCTACGCATGCATATAAGAATAGCCTTAATCGCAATTCAAATATTACATTTAGTCGTTAGGAAACATATTGTGGGAGCATAAATTTATTTTCAACCATTAAACAATATTCGGGGTTTTTTAAGAATTGCCATCTATTTTTGCCCAACTCAAATATACAACTACAATATCTTAAACTAATCTTTATCCTAGATCAGGATCTATAGACGCTGCTTGGATGGTTTATGCCAGTTATTGAAGGTATATGACACTTAAATTAAAAACAAAAGTATTTGTATATATATTATAGAAGCAACAAATTATATTTTATTTTTTTATTTTCAATCATTTGTCTTCAAACCATTTTAAAGACTGGAAAAAAATTAAAATGGAAGATCTTATTTTTAATTGAAATATATTGCAAAAATTGATCCTTAAATATTCCAGCAGAATCCATAATTGCTCCAGATCAAGAATCATTGATTCATAACCAAAATAAATTTTAAAAAGTTTGATTGTTAAAAATTAAGGCTCAAGTTGTGTGTTATAAAAAGAACAGTCAAATCTGGCAATGTTGCATTTTCTACTTTACTTTTAATTTAATTCGCGAATTAATTGACCCATAATGAAAATGTAGCCCCAAAAGTAAAAATTAATCTATATAAGAACGAAATATGAGCCAAAATTAATTTTTGGGTTTTGGTTTTTGATTTTTACCTAAGTTTTTATCAGGCCACCAAACAAAGACTTCAAAATTGGCATTTTTGGTACAAGTATCATATATACTTTGATACTAGTCTAATAAAATAATCGAGACCTTCGGTCTCCCCAAAACTTTAATGTAATACCATCTCTTTTGCTAGGAAAAAAAATTATGTCTGCTGTTTTCCACAGTAGTTGAAATAATTAAATCCTTTAAAACGAAGATACAATACTCTAGTATTTTGGGGACTAATTTTTGGAACGAATATAGGTTCAAATTTTGGAAGAAAATCCTATCTTCATAGTTCTCAAAAATTTGGCTGGGTTTAATATAACTGGATATCCAAAATTAATTGCGGATTTTTTTTTTGTGGTTTAAGAAAAAAATAATTACTTACTCCACATCAAGGAACGGGAACGTGACGGTTTTCCAAAAATCGTAGCCGTATTCACAAGTCACCTTGAAATGCTCGTCGAATTCTTCCTCGATTAATGGATTATATTGGACCGTTACAGTATTCCACATGAAATTTTTCTGTAAGAAAAGAACGATTGTAGGAGTTTTTACACTAAAAATGGGCTACAAAAGTTTTTCAATTAGGAATGAAAACAACTCAATATTTCGAACGCGATGACTACTTACTACCGTAAACGAGTGGAAAAAAAGCTGAAATGCAATGAGTTTGGCGATAGTATTGTAAAAAGGCTGAGGTCAAGCTGTTAGAATCAAAGAAGTAAACACACTATGATCAAATGATAGCATTTCGATTTCCCCACCTCGGTTCAATAGTCAATTCATCAGAAGATTTACAGTTGTAATTGAAAATTTTCCATTAGATTCATTCTATTATTATTTATTTTATTATCTTCACGGGCAACAATTATCTCGGACGAATGGGAATAATAGGGCCCCCCATATAATATGGTCCATCCACAAAACGAAACGTTTGCTTCACTTTTAATCTTCGCTTTTCATTGTATAGACATAATAAATCCGAGTTTTATACAATTACTCGATGCGTTCGTAAAGATGCACATGCGGAAATGGAAAACATTTCATTTCAAAGAATTTTTAAATTAATTGTTTGCTTTGAACGAAGAAAATTTAATTTGGAACCTTACCGTTGGATTCTTTCGACTATCTTCGTTGTGGGTATTTTTTCCCAATGTGCCACACCGATTTAATTGAATGTAAAACTCATAGTAATCTCGTCCTGTTCCATTTATATACATACAGTCCGGATCGTAGGCATATCCTGGAAAAAATCCAATTAAATTTCATCGAATTTAATTCACTTGTTTTATGTTTACCTGCGGAATAAAGAAGACCGGTAAATGATCCATTGAAACCGATTCGAATTTTCATGTAGTCATCTTGACATTCGGCTTCAATATCTGCAAATTTCAAGCGGAAAAATGTTAGAATCGAGACGAATTTTTGTAAATGAATTGGTAAATGGCATGAAACTGATATGGTCAATAAATTATTTAGTAACGAATCGTTAGAAATTAAAATTTGATTGGAAAAGACAAAAAAGCCTGTTACTAATGAACTGTTTCGGAAAAGTGGATTTTTGTGAAGGTTTTTGTTTCAAACAATTTATTTATCGTCGCTGGAACCAATAAAGATCTTTATTTTAAGGTTAATAAAAGTTCATCCGCAGAGGCGTACTGTTATAAGGGAAATTTTGTGAAAAATGTGAAAAAGGTTTATCTAAATAATATATTCATTTTTGGTAAGCTTTCCAAATACTTATTGATTTTTCAGATTGGGAAAAGCAACAAACATGCTTCTTGTATAATTGGATGATATTGTTTGATTTTTGATCCCCTTTGATCCTTTGATTTTCATGATCAAAATCTTATTTAGATTACGAATCATAAATCAATTTTTTTACCATTGATAGTGATCAAAAGTCCGAAAATTTAAACATTAATGAACAAGTTAACTGCTACTTTATTTCCTTATTTATTTCTAGCAAAAGCTATATAGGAACCAAGTTTCGGAGCTTTAGGGAGTTTCCGGACTTTCCGGTCCCTTTGATCTTGCGTTACATGATAGTTTTCAAAATCTTATTCTTAGGGATCATTCACAAATCATATAAAACCATTCTCTCTTTCTTCTGTTTCTCAACCCCTATGTGTATGGTGAAACCATTTTCCAAGTCTTCCTATCCTGTGCTAGGTGTGCTGCAGGTATTGAGTATCCAATCAGCTCCTTAATATAACTGGATCATCGTGTAGAGGATCTTCTTTGGCTTTGTTTACCTTCCACTTTTCCTTCAACTATAAGTAATTTCATTTCTCCAGTTCTTTTATGCCCCCGATGAACTGCAGGTATGCCTTGTTTATTCTACTTATAAGTCCATGAATGCTTAATTCTTCCAAAATGGATTTAGTTCTTTTTTTTTCGTTCAAGAATCATAGTATGCGCCTTTATGTACATTATACCCATAGTCCGAAGGCTTCAATCTTTTGTTTGTCGGTTTTACAGGGATCAAATTTTATAAATATATCTGACGATTGGAAAAATCAGCTAGTTGTACTTTATTGTTTTCCGGATAGATGTAATTTTCCGTATTTGCGTTAATTTTTTCGCCGTTATTTTGGCTATTGCTATATGCCATTTTTAATTTGGTAGTAACTAGGATTCCTAGGGACATAATCTTTGGGACTACTTCGCAAAAGTTTATTTTTTCAACTACTGGCGAGATATTACTTTTTTGGTCAACAATCATTATTTTGAAAACCTCTACTTCGTAAAACTCAACTATTTCTGCTTTATAAATAAAAATAGAAAAATAAAGAATTTTATACTCTCCGTTCTCGAAAAGTATCTTACGCAATTCATGAATGACCCCTCAGGGCATAAACCCTTTCAGCATACAGCTAAAGTATTCAAACTTGTATCATTTAATATTTGATAATTATTTTTTAGAGTATATAATAGTATAAGAGTTTTTTCTAAAAATTTAAAATATAAGGGGACCGAAAAGTAATATTGTTTCTATGCCCACAGGCATTTAATGCCACTTATTGGATTATGAGTTATTTTAAAGTCGTTCCGGTTTTAGTGACTAGGGTTCCTGGGTATACAATCTTAGGATTATTTGGCAACCATTTATTTCTTTAACTTCGGATGAGGAATTACTTCCTCAGTGAACAAATATTCTTTTTAATACCTCTTCTTTGAAAGACAAAATATTTTTTTTTTGTTAGTAAGAATATAAAAAGTAAAAACTCTTCTCCGAAAGTGTCTTACGTAACTTATACTCCTTTAGATATAAACCCTTTCAGCATACATCTAAAGTATTTAAACTTGTATTATTTCATCATATATGATTGTAAAAATGATATATGAATATTGTATTCACTATAGAAATATAGTATTAGGGGAACTGAGAAATAATGTTGGTTCTAAATCCACAGACATTTAATTGCCCTTTATTTGCTTATAAATTATTTCAAAGTCGTTCTAATAATTATTTATGATTAGAGTAATTGGTTAACTCGTGAAAGATGAAAAAATATTTGCAAATCTGAAATTTATATTTAAATAGTTAGATAAATGCCAGAAGGAATACAAATTCAGTATTGTATATTCCTTAAGTTTTACAGGTTAATAATGCAAAGTAGCTACCAAAAACATTTTCAATGTTTATTCAATAGCCTTAGATGTTCATTAATGCCAAATGAGTTATTTTAAGCTCCAAATTGATAGCTTTGAGTTCTAAAACTCGTACCAACCAGGAAAAAATAAAAACTTTAAACAATAAAATATAAAGGGAGGAAGTGATATCAAATCTATGCCAGATAAACGAGGACCTGTAAAATATTTTTAATCAATATTGATCGACCAACCAAATACCCAAAAGTTCCCAAGATTTATCAATAGAGAAAATTTATTTTGCAACATGATAATACACTACTTCTCTGCACAAAAAAAAAACCCTTAGTAACAACTAATAAATTAAAAGGGATGAAATTGCTTTTCCACCACAATTGTCCAAAGCTTTTCAATCGGATATCTATTTATTTTATTTGCTAAAGAATTTTCTAAGTGTTTAAAAAAATTAAAAACTTCAATCATTTTGAAAATATGATTTTCAGATAGTTGGATTAGTTTAACATTGATAAGTATTTCATTTATTTCCGAGTAACAATTACAAATAAATGAATAATAATATATGTCCTATGACTCAATTTCTTCTTTATTTTTCTCTTTTCTCTATTTTTAACAAAAATAATCATTATCTGATGATGAAAGCCAAAAACTGTTGAAACGCGTCGTAATAAAGATGAAATTGAGTCATATGACATATATTACTATTCCATTTGTTTTTATTATATTATTATTATAGTTTGATTAGTAATCAATTGATTTTTAGTAATTTGACATTCAAGTTTGGACACTGGATATCGAAAGCTTGATGATATAAAGAATGATTATCTCGTACATTGAAAATTAAAACTTGTTGCAACAAAATTTTGTGTTTTAATTAAATGTAAAAAAACGACATTACTTTCCGGCTCCCTTTTTATTTTGCCCAGTTTTCTATGGTACCTCTTTCGATACGATTAAAAGGAGTCGTATAAAAGTAAATTATTTGGCAACTTGAAATGTATAATAATTGAATTTTATCAGTTAATGTGAGAAAAAATAAATGTGCATGTAAATCACGGTAAATTGAACGTAGAAGTATCTAACGGCTTAAGTATCAATTTGATTTATAACTACACAGTATCCGTTTACCAGAGATAAAAACTCTTGGTAGATTTGGGTTTTTCTATACTTTTTTCTTTGACAAAGTCTTTTTACAATTTTATGCAAAATTAATTTTAAATTATTTGAAATAAGACAGAAAACAAAGAATGTTAGTTTAATTGAGTGAAGAAAAAATTCAAGAATTAACTTTGGAATACGATTGTTACTGTTTATACGTAGATATGTGCTGGTATAAGGTATTCTTGTATGCATAAAACTAGAGTATCAATTAATAAAATAGTAGCAAATTAATAATTTTTGACATATTATATCAAAAACCGTAAGCAAGTCATTAGCAATTGAACAATTATATTGAGATCAAGAGCAGATGGTTTTGTTAAATAAGTAATTTGGCTGGGCGGAAAAGATGGAAAAATCAATCATGAGGTCGAAAATTTCTTGAATGAGGTCCAAGTAAATGTTGAGACAAAAGAAAATATATAAAAGCTAACAGTAACAATAATTGAAACAAATAATTTGTACAAATTTTTTATTTGACTCTTGAGTAAATATATATATGTATGTAGCTATAAAAAAAGGGAAAGAAAAATCCGTTAAGCAAAAATTTTTGCTGTATGTTGATGAAGATGAAGTACGGATGTTTTTTTTTTGAGAAAGATTCTGGAAAATTAATTTTGCGTGAAACGACCGGACATGAAATAAAATCGTTTTAATTATTTTATTGCTATGTCAAATAACACGTTGGCGAACACTAATCATAACAATGCTATAGTATATGAGTGCCTAAGTGCCTATCCATCGACAGGAAAATTAAGTGTTGAAATGAAATTAAATAAATAATGAGAAATCTACGATTTACAAACATGAAACAATAACGATGCTCGTCAAGGCCTCTTTTACAATGTCCAAATGAAGACGGGTCAAATATGTGGGTCAATTTGTTACGTGGGTGTGTGCGATTTTTATCAAACAAAAATTTTACGAGTTTTCGAAGCGTGTCCATTTTTCTTTTTCACGTAAAACAACCAATTTTTAAACTCATAATTAAATTATGCAAATTGCCCTTAAAATATTCAAAAGATAAGACTATTCAATTTACAAAATGATTATTACAATTGGATTTGTAAATAGTGTAATTATAGGAGATTCGAAAGCTCGATTTTTAAAAGCTCACACTTGATAGGTATTTCAATGTGAGAAAAATAAATTTAATAAATATCTTTACAATTTATTTTTCAACTCCATTATAATGCACTGTAATATAATACACTCCATTATAATACAGTGTTCTATTTTTCATAAGTTCTTAAAGATGCACCTATTGTGAACCTATCGTACGGTTCTAATGATATTTTGTTTAATAAATGACGCAAACAAAGGACTTTTAACCTAGGAAGGAAGGATATCAGACAGCTGGTACGTCAATTAAAAGGACCATTTCTAAACTATAGGGATAAATACTGAGTCAAGTGCATGCAGGAAATGCGATTTAATAAATATATTTACAATTTTTTATCAACTTCATTATAATGCAATATATAGAAAATTAACAAAATAAATTATCAAAATTTTCTGTTACAATGTTTCAGAAGTTCTTAAAGGTGAACCTATTGTGGACCTATCATAAAGTTCTAATGATATTTTTTACTATTTTTTTTATCATAGAAAGGAAAATTCCTATATGAAAAAAAAAAAGAAAAAAAAATGCAACTGCGTAAAATCTGGTATGAAATGCAACAATTTGGTGGGTACCAAAACATGCTGGTAACAAAGGTAACGAAAAGGTATGTAGTATCAAAATTGAAAACTTTGCGCCACAAGCGTAGTTCAACCGGTTTGGGATTCCGGTAGAGGGTGAAAAGGTGAATCCGGGGACCCGAACGAGAAGCCACGGCAGTGAACCCAGCACGGACGTCTAAGTGGACCTATTGGTCCAAGAACCTTAATTGCTACTAAGCATTTGAGTTTACAGTTATTAAATTATTATTATTAGTAAAATATTTCAAATTATTCATATTTTCTAAAGGATGACCAAATTATTGGATAAAATAAAAGTATTTAAATAGTTTAATAAGAAAATTATTGTCTCTGGTGAATTCAAGGAATACAAAAAAGTAGCATTTTGTAACGCTACAGATAAATTGTCTAGAAAAGGGAGGCTCAAATATGCCATTTATGGGCTCAGAACTGGCTATTGCTGTGCCGATGTATACAATAATAAATCGAATAGCCAAAAGAACTCAAAATGAGTAAATAAAATCCTAGAACAACTACTCAGGAAACAAATTTTCAAAGATTACAAAGGACTCTTAATAAATGACGCAAAAAAGGACTTTTAAACCTACGAAGGAAGGATATATCAGGAAGCTGGTAGGTCAAAATAATAGGACCATTTCCAAACTATAGGGATAAATACTGAGTCAAGTGGATGCAGAAAATGTAATGTGGAAGGAAAACTACCTCCTACGTACTGTTCTACTGTCTAGTTATGACTCAAAGCCATCTTGGCGTCTTTTGGGTCACCTGGGCATAACCTGGGAAATATTCATAAGGATCAAATTGACTGGGATTTATCTCAGAGGTAGATCTAACCAATAGTTTAATAGATAAACTATATGGAGAAGAAGAAGAAAATGTGCTTTAGTACTTCAATAATAAAAAGTACCACAAAATTTGTGGAGAGCTCCCTTTAAAAAAACCATAATGATTTCGTTAAAATAATAATATTTAATTAAAATTGCGCTAATTTATTTTACAAAAAGTACATAGTTACAATTCGGATTATTAGATTACACACAGTGAAGAGTTCCACTCTCGGGAAAAATCTCACATCCAAAATTAAAAGTTAAGAATAAGTTTAGTTGTCTCAATAAAAAGGATTTTTTTTCTTCTAAATTGGGGGTTTCTAATAGGATGAAGTAACAAAGCTAGAGCGCAATAGTTTCCTGAGGATGCAGCGCCAACGAACTCTAAGGAAAAGCTTCCAAAAACGCTGAAGAAGAAAAAGAAAATGTGCTTTAGTACCTCAATATAAAAATTTAAGTTTTACGAAACTAATGGAGAAATTCCTTTATAAAAAGTGGTAATCTTCTGGTTAAAAAATTATATTAAAAAAAACGTATACGAATATAATCGAATAAACGAATCGGAGTATTGAATTACGTACAGTGAAAAGTGCCACTCTTGATGGAAATCTTACAACCAAAATTTAAAGTTTTGTAGTTTCATTAAAAAGGAATATCTTCCTCTAAATTGAGGATTTCCAATAGGGTGAGGTGACTCATCACATAGCCGTTACGGAAAGATCCACTACTACTTGATAATCATAAATGAAGCAGCTATTAGCTTGGCAATCGAAATACGTATTTGGGGTTATACGTCACAAATACATCTTGTTTGAGCTTTTAATCAAACTTTTATAAAATAAATGAAGATTTATGTCATAAGACTCAATTCCTCTATCTCATTATTGAAAACAACGCGTTGCGACAGTCTTTTCATAGTTTTATAGTTAAGGTTTGTAAATTATATCTCATAAATTAAACTACACTATATTTTATAAACATGTTGTTTATACCACTGATATGTATGACTAGAATGAACATTGAACATGCATCAGAAGCTTAATGTTAAATTTAAATTGTCGCTTCTCCTTAATTGCCGAGTGTCCGTACCCCTTCCACAACATATTTGTATAAAATTTATTCCGTCCTGTCTTAGTCGGTATATGGAGTAGTACGGAATAGTTCTAACGACGACTATGAGAGAGCACTGATTTAAAAAAAAAGGGAAAAAAAGGGAAGTCCGATGGTAATCATTACATTTTCGGCAGATTTATCACCAGATTCACTCTAGTCATATAGCTCAGTGGTTTATATTATGGAGACTATACACAGGAGACCGAACTCCGTGTAAACGAAATGTGACCAAAACGTTAAAAACTACTTCACGTTTTCGCCGGTGGTGACTCTGAAGTACCAAATTCAATCGTTGAAAAATTAATATCGAATATTTTTATTTATTCGTTTGATGTTATATTATTTGAAGTAATTCGAAAAATCATATACATTTAGCTATGAAGGCACCACTTGCAAGGCTTACTCGATGACAAGGCTTCACTCGATTTTTATTTGAAAATATAATTTCTCCGTTTAAAAGTGGTACAGCAGAGCAGCCTGATGGCCACCTCACGAACTCGGTACCTTTACCATTTTCGTCTCGTTTTTGAGGCTCGCAGGCCATAAGAGTTCGGTCTCCTGTATATAGTCTCCATAGTTTATATAGTATAAAATATTGAAAATCAGCAAGGAAATCAAATTTTAAGGGTTTCTAACATTTTTTTTTCTGTATTTCAGCAAATAAGAAATTACCACGAAATGTTTTTCGAGATTGTTGGTTGATAGCAAATTTAGTCGGTACAAGAATCTTGCGATGAAGGTTTTTGGTAAATACTTAGTTTTGTGCTTTGCAAATAGCCATTGAATTGATATTTAAATTTACCAATATGACATTGATTTGTAAGGCCACATCCTTCTCATCTAGTCTTCTCTCATGTTAAGAGATCGAATAAATTTTCTTCACCTTGTATTTTTACAAATGAAGACATCATCGTCACCTCATTATTAATACAATCTGCACTTGCTTCTTTCTCCTTTGTTTTTACAATTGCTTTCTGTCTTTTTTGATTTTTCATGCGTTATCTTCGATTTGTATCGCACTGCTATACCATACTACCACGTAAATGGGATGTGTATGTATAGTATGTATGTGTGCTCAGAAGCAGTGAACCGATGGACGGATGGATGAACCTCACGGACACTATTACACGGATGATATCAACGCAAATGTACTTTCCCTTGCATAATCTCCAAGTATGGTAAAGAGCGAAGGGAATTTGTGGCCCTGATTTATTGCTTTATGGGTACTTACGTTGTACTCGAGTGTTGTTGAAACGAAATCTTCGGTATTCGCGGTCCCAGGTTTCGTGGGGGTTGAGGGCACCGTGGGCATGGGTGTGGTGGAGACGCCAGTCGAGTCCTGCTGCTGTTAGGTCTGTGGGACCCGAAGGACCTGAGCCACTGCCATCGGTGCGATCGGTAATTCCACTGGAAGACGACGGATTGTTGATCGAGCTACTGGGACGCGACCTTAGCGACGGAACTGGGACATATCCGGCTGAGTCCGATACGAAGACAACTTGCTGTCAAAAATAATTCGGATTATTTTTTTTGATTAATGTATTTCAAATGTAACCACCGGAAATTTGCTAATGAATGCAATACACACGCAATATTACTGTAATTAAAAAGATGGGGGGAAAGAAAAATGAAAAGAAAACATTCCCAAAATGTCAACGTTTTTTTTTTAAATTTCACACAGAATTATAACTTCATACCAAATCATATCATATTCAATGAAGACAAAGATTTTCCAGAATGGTTTACCCACCAGTATATCAGTTTAATGACTTAAGTAATTATAATAAAGTTTTGATGAAAAACAAAAATTGTGTGAAAACCATATGAGTTTGATTTGAGGAAAATCAGGTCAAAGTTTTCTGGCTTTTATATGATGTTTTCATGTCCGGACCGTTTAGGTGTTAATTTCTTTTAAATTTACATAGAACAGTAATTACTAATTGTTTTACACTAACAAGAAAGGTCAAATTTCAATGGATTGAAGACAAATCTTCTTCAAACAATACATTTGAAATTAAAGCGGTTGTGTGACGGCGTTGGAAAAGAATTCAATTCGAGGAAAACCCACGAAACAAGCAAATAATTTAGTCATTAGCATCGAACACTTACACTACGTTTTAGTCATATAGCAATTTTCGTTGCCAACAATTCCCTCGCGTTTGGACGTTGTGATTAAGGAAGTCGGCAACGGTTAAATCCAAGCACGTCTCAATTTTTTTTTCTTTCTTTTACCTTTGGTCGAAATTCAAAATATAAATAATATATTGTTTATTTTCTAACGGTGTGGACATTCTCACCATTATTTGGTGATGGCGACGTCGAAATTTCTCTGCGTTTTTTTTTTGTCTAAATACAATACGAACGCGGAAAAAATACGGAATTTAATGAAAAAAATTCACGTGAATTTACTGAAGAAAAATAAATATAGAGTTTTTCGCCAGTTTATCAAGATGAGATACATTTTTTCTATGAAATAGTTTGAGATTTTCAGATAATTTTCTGGGTTTTCGAGGATAAGCCGTTATTCGAAGGTTCATCGTGGTAGAACCCGGATTGCTATTTTATTTTTCGTTAACAGAAATTAACAACAAATAATTGTTAGTCCCATACCATAAGCTTTAAGGTAAACGCAATCTCATCCTGGTAATATTCTGGTAATATCCATCCTGGTTGTATAAAAAAGCTCTACTCTAGGATCCTAAGACCAACCCTATTTTTTATTCCTTTAAAATCCTTATAATTAACTAGCTGATCCTCGCAACTTCGTCTGCGTAACGTAGGTGTAGATTATGTTTTCTTTTCAAATTTGCCATTTGTAGTGGTGTATGAAAATTTTTAATTTTCTTATTTCTTTTACGAAAAACATAATCATACTTAAAAACACTATTATGTCAACTTTAAAAAGACACATTTAATAAACTGTTGCAAAGAATAAAATTGTTCTATGTAATAATCAATTTAATTATTAATTTATATCAATTATATTTATATCAAATTAATTTTCAAAAAATATTTATAAATATCTAAAAAGAGTATGTCTATTGCGTATAGCTACGGTAGGTATACCTACCGTAGACCAAATAATCTGTAAATCAATCAGCATCTATACATAAATAAAAAATATCACCAAGTTCAATAAAGTTGGTCTTAATTATAAGTAAAGAACGGTGACCATGCGACATTTTTCAAATAACTTACATTTTTAAACTTGTGATATCTTTCAAATGGAATGTTCAAATTGAATAACTCAAAAAGTTATATAATGGTATTGAAGCAAACTTAAATATGAAGTCATTTATTTTGAAAAGGATTAATCCCAAAGTATAAATAAAAGAGCTTCTATAGCGGTGGCATTTATATATATTTTTTAAAATGAAAAAACACTTATTGTGACATAACTATAATAGTTAGACATATGCTGTTGCTCTATTTTTTGTAGATAATGATATGTTCTGCAAAATCGTACTACATTATTTTGTTCTATAACCAATAGTTTTTGCAGCGCACGCGATAAAAGAATGTTTTTTGATATTTTTTTCAGACCTTGGGTTACATTATTGGAGTTTTAGTATGGATCCCTAACTTTTTTGAAAATTTAATATAGCCTATGTTCATTAGAAATAGTGTAGCTTCCCAACAGTGAAAGAATTTTTCAAATCGGTTAAGTAGTTTTGGAGACTATTCAAAGCAAAGAAACAATCAAATCTTTCCTCTTTATAATAGATAGATAATCAAAAAAATATTTAATGATAGTCTAATTTTCAGTAATAAGCCGCTTCCAAGTAATAAGCCGCTGCATCTCTATTATAACAAACCAAGTGCCTATTATCCCTGTTATAACTAACCAAGAACTTGTGAGCAATAATCGGTTGAAACTAAGGATAGTGAAAATATCTAAGGATTACTTAATAATTTTTGAGGCCAATGTTTATTTAGACGATGCGGAGGGTTTAAGGGCAAGATTTAAGAGAAAGTCGTTGTACATTGAGATTAAGATGTTCAAGTAATATTACATGAAACTTCTGAAAATATTCTTTTAATAATTACATAATTTCACTCTCAAATATCTATACTGTAAAATATTAACAGGTATTTTTTTCTTTGTTATTTACCTTCTCTTTGTAGCTACTAAAGTTTTTCGTGACTCTAATGTTAATAAAAATTCATTAATTCAAAAATATCGAAAATTTACTCGATACGAGATTCGAATCCAATACGTCTACCAATTTTGGAGTGGCAACCTTGACCACTCGGCCACCAGTAGGCATTTGCAGATATTATGCACTTTAAAAACAATAAGTAAACAGTTCTGTCAAAATAGAGCAAAAGAAATTGTGACTCAGGAAAAGTCCCATTGGTCTCAATTGTATACCGAGTTTTCCTCTTAAACGGTCGGTTTTATTGAAATATTAGGTTGAAGAAATGTTGTAGAATATATCATTTCCAGCAAAATATGTTTTGTTGTATTTTGATTTTAAGTTTCGAAAATATAACCGTGAATTTTTATACAACTTGCATACACTCTATGCTAAAGGTCCCCAAACTTATTGAGCTTAAATGTTCATTCTAAAATGCAGCCAGGCTATGGGTATCATTTATACTTAAAGGTAAATTTATAGTAAAGCATTGTTAGTAATACAAGTGAAAAGTTTTTGGGGGGTGTTAGCAAGATATTCAGCGGGCACTATGGTACCCACCGGCATAGCCTTTGGAGCCCTTCCCTATGTCGATTAACCAACAAAATTTGAAAGTTTGAATTTTTTGAATTTGCTTCCCAATCGGTGGGAAATCGTTTGTGTGAAAACTTGTTTCGTTGGTTTTGATATAGTGTAATAATCATGGATAAGAGCAGCGGTCGCCAAACTTTTGAGCCTCATGGACCACTAAATTCTTAATTTAATTCTCGTGGATCACTTCCATAAATTATTATAATTATTTATCTATTTTTCTGCAAGCCAGCGAAATTTTTTCACGGACATCTAGTGGATAGTGCACAAGAATTTGGGGCTCTTTTAGAAAGCAAATAAACCGAATTATAATAACATTTTTTTACTAAGTATGACCATTTATTATAGGTAATCAAATGAAGTATGATACTTATATTATGTCATTAATGATGTGCTGCTGGTTTATTGGCTACGATTACGATAACGGTTTCTTTCGAAATTTCTGTTGAGCAAAATTTTCTATTTTATCCTTAAAGTCAATTTTTTGAAGGATATCACTTTCTATGCACATAATTGACAAATTATTCACTCGTTCTCGTAACATTGCTGTTTGCAATTCATTTTTTATTCTCTTAAGCTGCAAAAATGTCCACTCTCCATTACAATTGGTAACCATTAGGCAAAGGAATATTCTTGTAGTAATTTCTACGTTTGGAAAAGTTTCTTCCAATTTTTCTGATTTAATTAGGTTATGTAATCCTTCGGAGCCCCCTGAGAATGGGGGCCCTGGGCACAGGCCCCGTGTGCCCTTATGGTGAAGACGGTATTGTAAATAGGGTATAAGTATATTCTTAAAACCTGAATTTTTTGTATCTAATGTCAAAATATTTGAGTTACAAATTCCATCCTATTTATTTATTTTTCAGCATTAAGTGGGAGTTGAATGTTATATTGTTGTATACCACTATTTGTGTATTACGCAAGGGTGGATTGTACTTAAAGTTATTTGTGTATTTTTTGAAATCGTTTTTATTAAAGTATAGTTTTGTAAGTTAAAATCAACAATCAATACCTTTAAGTGTACCAATAGAATTTCCATCAAAATCATTGGTTGTTAAATAAATATAGTAAAAAAAAAAGATTCACCTGCATTTCAAATCGATACAAAATCGAAATATATGTTTACAATTAAAGTATTTAGAGAAATTCTAGGCTAATATATAGCATTAATTTTTTTCTTGGAATGAAATCTAACTGTATTTGTTTATGGAATTAAATTTGAAAAAAAATTGTATGCAATTGGTGCAATCATTCAGAAATGATGCAATTGGATTGGCCTAAATTAGATCTTGACCATGATTGTTATAGACTATTTTTTTTTTAATTTTTTGTTCCCAATTAATAATTTCATATTACCGCTTCATTTCTGGTCTTGCTTTTTTTCGACATACAAAAAGATCCACTTTACAATTAAGACTGTTTTTTTCCAAAAAAAAATATCCAAAAATTTGATAATAACTTAAATTAATTGTATGATTGTCTTGAGATTTATAACGGGCACTTTGTTACTATTAAGAAAAAATGTTTTGATTTGATTTTTTTTTTTTTGATTAATCAATAGTTTTGAATTTGATCAGAAATGGTTAGGGCTTTTAAAACGGTAAACTCTTGAGATATTTAAATGAAGAAAATTCCGCTTTACAAGTGCCCAATTTATTTTACTTGGGTCCAACAGGTATGTTTGGAAGAGCAGAAGAAAGAAGAAGAAAAAATAGAAATTACAGTGACCTTCAAGACAATTATGTTCAGCGGTATTGAAACAGTTTGTTTTTATGACCCGACAATTGGATAACGATCGTAATCGTAACCCAACACTTGCCAGCTCAATATTATGGTGAAAAAAAACAACTCTTGAAACCACTAAATTGCGGTTTCGCTTGCGAATGGATGGGTGTCATGAAGAAAAGAAATCCGTCTTCCATAATTTTCAGTTAAAACCACGATTTTCTGTTATAATTTTCAATAGCAGCGTTAGAGATAGTTTTCGTCTTGGAATTATTGTGCAGTCAACACCAACCTTGGCTCGCGGAAAATGATTTATTTTTACATATACGTCGTAACGGATATTGCATTTGAGACGATTTCATTTGGAATGTTACAAAAAAAAAGTATTAAATTTATTATGGTCGTTCCATATTTTAATTTTTATTAACTTTTTTTTTTCCACCAAAACCACTATTTTCGTTTATATTTGGTTTTTGTTTATTGGTACTAGTTGCGCTTCGGTTGCTCAATATCATGTAATTATCATTTGCTCTATTGTGACAGAGTTGTACACTTCTTATTGAAAGAAAATAATTATCGAAAATTAGTGAATGGACAAAATGAATTAATAAAATAAATGAATTAATTAATTGAGAAATCAAAACTATGATTCAATAAAAATATATGACTGCCTTCAACAATTGAGTGCACAATTCTTTAAGGTATTTAAATGAAAATAAAACGGTTAAATATTAATTGATTAATTAATCTCTCCCTTGTCTTTAGATTTATATTATTTAGGGTAGTTGCTTGAGGACCAATTTAAAGTTTTGACAGAGATAGAGAGTGATAAGGATATGGAGACAGAGATATGGAGTCTTCAAAATTTCGATGGCTTGGTTCTAAAAGAGTCAAAGGGCAAATTATTTATACCAAAAGTGTCTAATTTAGTAAATCTTTAATTCTACAAAGGCCAATGTCTAATAACATACTAAAATGGGTTGTATTTCCATTATAATGTTAGCTAATGTCGTTATTATATCATTATCAAATATCTTTCAATACCTTTTTCTTGGAACTAGCATTTTTGATTTTGGGCCTTTTAGAACTAAGTCACTGATTTATACTAATTCAAGCTCCTATTTTCACTTCAAATGTTGACTACTTCTTTGTCTTTAGATTTATAACTAAGACCTAGATCCTGATGGCCGATTTATATATATATATATATATATATATATATATATATATATATATATATATATATATGATTTTATATATGTGATTTTTTTTTTACTTTTTTTTTTGGTCTCATCGTGAAATTTTGTTGGAAATACCAAAAAAAAAAAAATTCTCTGAAAGTTTGAGCCCTTAATATTAATTTTAAGTCCTCGACCAAGACGTGTAAAGATTTCCCATTGAAAATACACGGAAACTCTGATTTTTTATTTTTAAATTTCTTTATCTCAGCGGCATTTCATGGGATCGCTTTTACCGAAGATGATTTTTTCTCAGAATTAAACGCTCTACAAAAGTGCCCATTGCGACAAAGTCGTAACTCACACCGGTGAGGTAGTACGGGCCACTGAAGCTGATTTTTCCATAAAATTCAATGCTTAATCTCTCGTTTAATATTGATCTTCGCGATTTGGTCTACAAGAAGTTTTTTGTAGGAAATCAAATTCTCTACAAGTTTTTCTTTATAATTTTTCCGTAGCTCTTGTTATTTACGAGATAAATGCAAAAAAAACGCGAATTTTATGGAAAAATCAGGTTCAGTGGCCCGTACTACCTCACCGGTGTGAGTTACGACTTTATCACAATGACCACTTTTGTAGAGCGTTTAATTCTGAGAAGAAACCATCTTCGGTACAAGCGGTCCCATGAAATGCCGCTGAGATATAGAAATTTAAAAATAAAAAATCAGAGTTTCCGTGTATTTTCAATGGGAAATCTTTACACGTCTTGGCCGAGGACTTAAAATTAATATTAAGGGCTCAAACTTTCAGGGAATTTTTTTTTTGGTATTTCCAACAAAATTTCATGATGGGACCAAAAAAAGTCAAAAAAAGAAACACCCTAATATATATAAAAAAAAGATTTATAATATTTAAGGTAGTTGCTTGAGGACCATTTTAAAGTTTGCACAGAGACAGGGTGCCGGATTTGGAGTCTTCGAAATTTCAATGGTTTGTTTCTAAAAGGGCCAATGACAATTTTTTCAAATTTTGTGCTATTTACACCAAAAGTTTCCAATTTAGTGAATCTTAAATTCTACAAAGGCCAATGTCTAATAACAAACTAAAATAGGTTGTATTTCCATTATAATGTTAGCCAATGTCGTTATTATATCATTATCAAATATCTTTCAATACCTTTTTCTTGGAACTAGCATTTTCAAATTTGGCCCTTTTTGAATCAAGGCACTGATTTATACTAATTCAAGCTCTCCTATTCTTACCGTAAATGCAGGAGATATGTAAAAAAATATTGTTCTGGAATTTGACCCTTGTAGCTTAAAGTAACAATGACACAAAATTGCATTTAAATCGGAATCTGATGAAATATTTTTTTTAATTCGGTTCTCTATAATGCAATAAATTAGATATAAGTCAAATAAATCAGATTAGGCTTCAGCTTCAACTCTAAAAGCAATAATTTTTGAAGTGTAACTCCAGCTCTGGTTCCAACATAAGCTCCAACTGTAGTTCTCAATATTACCAATTTTATTACCAAATTTTTATGGAATTTATGCAAAAAGCTATCAAAACAATAATCCTGTCATATTCGATAAGTTTAGTTTATGAAATCTTTAAAGAACCACAAAATTCCACATTCGTATATGCTTATTTGTTAGTTACGTAAGGCAAAAATTAAACATTTAGATTCGTCCTATCCCGTAGGGTGTATTATATCGTAAGATTTACCAAACCTTTCTTTTTAATATTGCATCGTAGTGCTAACAAAAATATTATTTTATCTAAAAGTTTATTGACTAATCAATCATCTGGAATTATCTGGTCACATTTTTATTTTCTTGGCATAAAACCCTACTTCTTAATTTGATTTTATCTGGTTTCAAAGATCTCCTTCTGAAGCAGTGTTTCTTATCCTAGGATACCCGCACCTTTAGGAGTGCGGGAGAAGTCCATAACAATAAAAAATTTGAAATTTTTTATAATAAATTTCTCAAAAAATGTATTTTTCTGAACCTAAAAATCCAAACATATTTTTCAATGGGGTGCAAAGATCGATTTTTCTGATTTAAAGGGGTGCGGCTCATTTAAAAGGTTAAGAAATACTGCTCTAAAATGTTTTACATAATTAATGAAGAGCTTCATAGAAGCCCTTAATCAGCGGTTGAGGTAACTTTAATTAACTTTATTATCCCATGATTTTGAAAAGCAGTTACAAAAGCCATCTTGGCTACATGAAAGAATATGTCCAGATGGAAACTTTCTCCATACTCATCAACGAAAGCTCCCCAATTTTGAGGAAAAAAATTTAGCCATGAGCCAAGAAAATGGACTTTAAGAGATAAGTAACATCCAAGTTAATGATATATTTCCAGTAGTATTTTTACTGATTGAATATATCATCTCTCTTGTCCCTAGAAACCCAAGGTTTCCCAATCTTTTTTTTCTTTCCCCTGGAGAATTTTCTTGCAGTTTCAAATCCAGCATTCTTTATAACATCCCAAATTTGTGGCCCAATAAAGGTTTTCCCCTTAACCTTGGCTTATTTGATTCCCAGGAATTTTAATTTTTAGTATTTGAATTTCCTCCGGACCTATCCAAAGTTTTGAATTTGTTGTTTAGTTTTACTCCAAGAGTTCTTATAAGATAGGGAAAAAGGGACAATTTTAACAGGGATAAGATAAATTTTGAAGAAACAATGACAAAAAATATGTTTATACAATAACTAGATAGGTAACCAATAAAGTCAGGTATGCAAAGTGATAAATACCGTATTTGCTTAAGGATTGATATTTTCACATATAGATACAGAGACCGTATCCTTTGGATAGCTATTTAAAAGATAAACATGTGTCTGCTGTCCTAAACATATCCCTATTTCTCCCTGAAAATACGCATGTTTTCTTCATCCTCCAGAAAAATCTTTATCTAGAAGGTAAATTTCACTATCTTAATGTGAAAATACCGGCCCTAAGATATAATATATCTTCTATTATTATAAAGAGGAAAGATTTGATTGTTTGTTTGCTTTGAATAGGCTGCGAAACTACTTGACCGATTTGAAAAATTCTTTCACTGTTGGGAAGCTACACTATTTCCGGTGAACATAGGCTATATTAAATTTTCAAAAAAGTTAGGGATTCATACTAAAACTCCAATAATTTAACCCAAGGTCTGAAAAAATTATCAACAAACATTCTTACATCGCGTGCGCTGCGAAAACTATTGGTTGTAGAATAAAATAATGTAGTACGATTTTGCAGAACATATCATTATCTACAAAAAATAGACCAACAGCATATGTTTAACTATTATAGTTATGTCACAATAAGTGTTTTTTCATTTCAAAAAATATATACAAATGCCACCGTTATAAAAGCTCTTTTATTTATACTTTGGGGTTAATCCTTATCAAAATAAATGACTTCATATTTAAGTTTGCTTCAATATCATTATATAACTTTTTGAATTATTCAATTTGTACATTCCATTCAAAAGTTATCACAAGTTTAAAAATGTAAGTTATTTGAAAAATGTCGCATGGTCACCGCTCTTTACTTATAATTAAGACCAACTTTATTGAACTTGGCGATATTTTTTATTTATGTATAGATGCTGATTGATTTACAGATTATTTGGTCTACGGTAGGTATACCTACCGTAGCTATACGCAATAGACATACTCTTTTTAGAAATTTAGAAATATTTTTTAAAAATTAATTGATCATTACATACAAATATTTTATTCTTTGCAACAGTTTATTAAATGTGTCTTTTTAAAGTTGACAAAATTGTGTTTTTATGTATGATTATGTTTTTCGTAAAAGAAATAAGAAACATAAAAATTTTCATATACCACTACAAATGGCAAATTTGAAAAGAAAACATAATCTACACCTACGTTACGCAGACGAAGTTGCAAGGATCAGCTAGTAATCTAATAAATAAGATATAATCTAAGATATAAATATGGTATATCGGTCTTCAAGATATTAGGCTTCTTACTAGTTTCTTAAGGTCTTAAGTTTCGACTTCAAGCTACTGTTTCTTAAAAATTAGAGCTTAAAGGTCCTTTTAGAGATCATTTTTGTATTAAGCCGGTAAAAGTAAATAAAAATTAGCTATTATTAAGCCCGAAACATTTTTACAGTTGTAGGTACAGTGTTATTAGTGAATAACTAATTATTTTATTCTAAATTCAAATGGACTTCCTAAAAATAATTTCAATCAACTCCCACTGATTTTCTTCTAAATTTTGAAAATATTTTTTGAAAGTAAAAATTAATAAATAGCAGACAACAGAAATTGATAACTATAAATATCTATATGTGTATGGGTTAATACTTTATTTGTTTTTGTAAAGATTTTAAAACGTTTTTGTGTTGATAAGGAATTGATTGCCAAAATTGATATGAAATGTGAGTTTATAGTGAAAATTATACCATTTCGAAAGAGAAAATGAAATAAAAATTAGTGGAAAGAAATTACGTATATAGCGACTTAATACAAATGTTAGTATTACCCGGCCTTATGAATATTCAATGAGAACGTTCCACGTATAAATTATGTTATGCAAGTAAATCAGATCATTAACAAATTTAGGAAGCCTATTGTGTGTTTTTCTTTTTAATTTTTGTTGTTACTTGTTAGCTCTCCTAATATTTAAGTACTTGTGTGCTAAGTGCCGATTTATTGAGGTAGATAATGAAAAACTTTTTTACTTTTTTTTTTTTTATGAAATCCACTTGGTATTATTTTCTCCATTGTGGTGATCAAATTCATTGGCTTCAACTATTAAATTTAGCATTGTTATTATAATTATGGTCAATAATTTTATCATTATCAACGTATTCTTCTATAGTATAATTTTTCAAAGATATTACCTTTCAATTGGATTTAGTTATAATTATTTCCAATAAATCTATTAGTACAAAGAATTTCACACTAAATATACAAGTAATGCCCAAGTAATTAATACCTTTCTACACGCCAGTGGCTCTGGGTTCGAATCCTACAATTATTAGTTTTTAAATTTAAATTTTAAACTTATGACCAATAATACCCTAAAATAGATGCTAATTTATTAAGTACTCTAAAAGTCGTTCAAACCATTGTTGTTATTAAGGGGCTAGAAATAAATCTTAGGAAAAAAATACATGAAGAAAAATTAATTAAAAATTATTTTTTTTGACAATGAGAGGAACTTTACTGTTTTAAATATAATTTGAACTTCAATTAGTTGAACACACGAACTTTTATTAGACAATAAATCTTAAAAATTTGCGATGTTTATAATCTTAAAACCTAAAATTTAATTAGATTTATTTTCCGTAGTTAGTGAAAGAATTCATTTGATTATTATGAATACTTAAATACGTAGGTCATATTGGTATGTTATGCGAATATCCAAAATAATTTATATTCATTCCTTCTGATAAGTTCACACATAAATTAATTCTAAAACAAGATAAACATATTTTTCCTACATATTTTTTAACAGTTTAAAAATTAAAGAGCATTTTAATATTCATATATATTTTATAAACTATAATTTAATAACTTTTTCTGGAGTAAAAAATATTACATTTATATTGACCTTTGAAATAAGTTTTAGGGTAAATTTTACAGCTAAAGAATAAGATAAAGATTAATTCATTTTTGGCATGGGTCGGCTTCAAAGTACTTAAGCTTAAGAAGTTTTTATTTTTGAGCTTGGAAACCTTAAGATAAAATCTATTGATTCTAATAGCCTTAGCTAAAGAATAAGACCGAAATTAATTCATTTTTGGCATTGGTTGGTTTCAAAGTACTAAAACTTAAGAAGTCTTTATTTTTGAACTTGGAAACCTTAAGATAAAATTTATTGATTCTAATAACTTTAGAATCATTGAATTATGTTTTGTGTTCTATTCCAACTGCCCATTTTTGTCATCCAGGAACTATAATTTTTAAGAACGTCGAGAAATCCCAAGGAGTCGAATGTATCGATTTTAGCAAAACGACTACTGGAATCTCAACGTAGGATACGCCAGGATAAACTATATACATGATAATCCAAATTTTTGGATGCATAAAAACAAAATTTCGGTTTAGCAGGTCTTTTAAAACAGCAGGTCAACAAATAGCAGGTCTTTTTAGTGTATAAATCAACTTGTTATTATACATGTAATAGTATTCATATCTCTTAAATATGTAAGCTGTAATCTGCATTAAGTTCATCAGTATATAAATCCAAATCAGCCACTCATAAATTTGTTCAATAATTAACAAAAAATAATTACAAATATTCGTATTTAATGATATTTTTATTTTTACTGAAACCCTAGCGAATTTAAACAACAATAGAAACAAGACATCCATTAAAACAGGAGTGTCCAACCATTTTATATAAAATTTTGCCAAAAAATATGCCACATAAACACGAATATTTTTTGGCAATCTTTATGACCATTGTTTTGTAACTGTGATTACAACTGATAAAATCTAAATAGTAAAAAAGAAACATAAAATTAATAATTGCAATATTTATTGCCAAAAAAAAAAATAATAATACGAAATTGCGTACCTTAATGGCTTTTTTTAATTAAAAAAAAAAATAATTAGTTCTACTTTGGGCCAAAGGGGAAAAGTTTCAACTATAGTTGTTTTGTTAAAGTTTCTTCTCACTATGATAGTTAAAATATTAAATAAATATTAAATATTTCCTGCCCAAATATATTATGTTTATAGTTTTGTTTATCTTAAGGATTTTTTTCTTAAATCATTATAGTGATTTTTTAAAGGGATGATATAGTTGATATTTATCTGATTAATAGGAATTAAATTTGAGCAAATCTGAACTAAATTCCATTAGTTGGCAAGTGGTAAAGGTAATCGTTTGTAAATTGGGAGGTTTTTGGTTCAAATCTTAATAGTTGAAAATGAATTAAAAAAAGAAATATTTTGAAAAAAATGAAGTTAGGAACTAAAGTTTATGAAACCTATCAGTCAATACCCGCGACTTCATCTGCACCACATAATAGTACGTCAATAATAATACTACTGATGAACTATAGCATTTCCATTTTCTTATGATTTGTAAAAATCATGATTTTTATTTTATCGGTTTACCTAACAGTAATATAAAAGTATCATTTTTGATGCAATAAGTTTGGACTATTTGGCTAAATTCGTTATAACTAAAATTGATATAAATTTGTATTTATTTATTGAATTTAAATTGAAAATATTTTATTTTTGTGAATCAAGAAGCCTGATGAAGTTACGATAAGTAACGAAACGTAGCTAATTTAATAATAAAAATATTAAATAAAAAAACCGATCTTAAAAAACCTGAATTGTCTTCTCAATTAGAAAAATAAAAGCTGAGATCTGAATTTTATCATCTGTTATAACTAAAGTTATACATACATATTCGAAACAAAAAATTTTCTAATTCTTGGTTCAAATTATGATAGTTCCAATTGAATTATATAATAAAACATTTTAAAAAAAAACAGGAGTTTTGAACTAAAGTTTATGAAAACTATCAGTCAATACCCGCGACTTCATCTACACCACATTTTAGTACGTCAACAATAATACCTACTGATGAACTATAGCATTTCCATTTTCATATGATATATAAAAAACATGATTTTTATTTTATCGGTCTACCTAATAGTAGTATACAAGTATCATTTTTGATGCAATAACTTTGGACTATTTGGCTAAATTTGTTATAGCTAACGTTATACATACATATTCGAAACAAAAACGATTCTAAAACCAATGTGAATAATTTCTTTACACACTAAAAAAATAAATTATTCAAACTTAATTTTAACCCTGAATAATTGAGAAAAGTTAATGACTTTATAAACAAAATTTAAAAAGGACTTTTTTGTAGAAAATTTAATTTGGTCATTAGACACAAAATTCCAAAGATAATAAATCAATTCGCAAAAAAATAGATCAATGTTCAAGGCTCAATTACAATAAACCGGCTGGTGGGACGAAAATTTTTTAGTAGAAATTTTTGTAGACCATTCCATTTTCTTTGAGAATATGTAACATTCAATCCTATTAGTGGGGTGGTTCAAAAGTTTTGAGGAAATAATGCGCTTTGATTTGAAAAATAAACCTCCCAATGTGAATAATTTCTTTACACACTAAAAAAAGAAGTTATTTAAACTTAAATTTAACCATGAATAATTGAGAAAAGTTAATGAATTTATAAACAAAATTTAGAAAGGACTTTTTTGTAGAAAATTTAATTTAGTCATTAGACACAAAATTCCAAAGATAATAAATCAATTCGTAAAAATATAGATCAATGTTCAAGGCTCAATTAAAATAAATCGGCTGGTGTGACGAAAATTTTTCAGTAGAAATTTTTGTAGACCATTCCATTTTCTTTGAGAATATGTAACATTCAATTCTATTAGTGGGGTGGTTCAAAATTTTGAGGAAATAATGCGCTTTGGTTTGAAAAATATACCTCTTAATTATTATAAGAGGCTCAAAATTAGGCAATTTTTTTGTGATCCTCAATAATATTTTTGATAAATCTTTAAAAAATAATCGATTTTTTTTAAGCAGACATTTTTGTAGAACATTCAATTCTATTAGTGGGGTGGTTCGAAAGTTTTGAGGAAATAATGCGCTTTAATTTGAAAAATAAACCTCTTGAGGCTCAAAATTAGGCAATTTTTTTGTGATCCTCAATAATATTTTTGATAAATCTTTAAAAAATAATCGATTTTTTTGATTCAGTCTAATCTATATAGTTATTACTAAACGACCGTTTCAGTTCCATTTTCTTTCTATTAAAAAAACTTTCTAAATATTAAATCTTCAATTTTTTTGTTCCAATAATATGAACACTATAATCGACGTATAAATTTAAAGCTCATTTACATTTATATCGTAAAGTACATTATGATTATGTAATTTAAATTTAATAATATCTACATTTAATAAAAATGAGGACAGAATCGATGTCAGCTATCTTATATAAAGGTAATGTTTTTACAGTGCAAAATTGCGTGATTAAGTTACAAGGTATTGACATTAAACGAATAATTTTTGGGGATTTCTTAAAAAACTTGAAAAGTATTAAGTATAAAAGGAATAAAGGGGGTGATATCAATTTTGTTGAACAATAGTAATTATTGCAGTTGTAGCGAAAGTAATTACCTATTCAAATGAGTAAAAACTGGTATTGTTCTCGACGTGATTCAGCCTATTTTTGTAAATCATTGATGAAAAGTTACAATCAAGTGTGATAAGTTACATAAATTGAATGGCTCAGAAAACAATAGTGGAATAGGAAACATCAAAGCATAATGAAATATAATCTTTCGTATACCACAGCAGATAGGGTAACGTGTTGAATTGGAGACTTAACGAGCCATTTAGAGGATCACTTTCTTTTCTGATTTATTTCGGTGTCAAAGAGATAGCAATGATGGACCTATAAACAATCGGAGTTATACATACCGGATCCCGATCGCTACTTTCCCCAGTTAGTAGTTCTTTAGTCTCGTTCTGTTTCTGCCTAAGTCGTTTCCGATATTTGCCATACTTGAATGGGGTGGTTGCAAGACGTTCGGTGGTTGAATCTTTCAGGGAACTGCTATGCTCCACGTATGGTGATGCTGTGCTAGTAGAGGTCGCTATTAACGCCTCCGTGGTTGGTACTCGACCGGATCCTCGACTGCTACTTACCGTAAAAACCACTTCCGTGACTGTGTCATCACTTTTTGTTAACTGCAATCAAAATCATTAGCTCTCCGTTATTGTCAAATGCGTAAATATCCAACAATGTTAACACTTCCAGAAAAAACATTCTTGGTAAGCAATGAAAAAAAAGCATTCCATCCACTAAATTCTACAAAACACCAACGGAAGTGCATCATTTTCCCAAAAACACTACAATCCATTTTCACTTTCGTCTTCCATTAATTGTTACGCAAAACCAATGAAATTAACTTAGTAATATATCCCTCAATCCCCATGCCAAGCTTGCCGAATAATTGAGTCATAATTTTTTTATATTTTATTACAAAGATAAATTGTATGGAACATCTTGGTCAATGGATTATATTATATTCGCAGTAAAGTGCTTTTCCGTAATGGTTTTTAACTTGTATGATAACTTGCTGGATATTATATTAAATGAAATTAGTGTCTGCATTGGTTGATGAATGATGTTCTTATATATATATGAACATTGTACGTAGAAGATAATTTATATTTGATAGATAAGTCATTTTTCCAGTTTATAAATAACCAGAACGTGCGGATCGAGCGTAAGCGTGAATATTGGTGTTAAAACCTTTAGAAAAATAACCCTTATCGGAATCAATGGCTTTGATTTTCAATGAATATAATTACAATAATTTAGTTTGAAAAATTACCAATGAGTAATTGATTACAACAAAGAATTTTTATAGCGAAATGAATTCAGCTTCTTAGAAATTGCTTGTATAAAATTTTATAAGTATGTGCAAGTATTTTCAATTAGAATTTATAAATATAAAAAATCATATATTATTATATTTATAACAAACTTTCCATGATCGAGACATGTTGTAATTGATTGAAAGCTTAAATCTGTTCACTCAATTTTTTGTAAAAATAATTACTTTTGCATATCTTCTTAAGTTGATATTAACTTCTTGTGCTTTTTTTCAATAAAAATGTTGTTTAAATTTAATTTTGGCAAAAATAATTTTATTTTATGGAAGTTTATTGAAAATAGCATAGTGTAGTATTTTTTACGAACGTTTTTTAAGTTTTCAAGTCATTTTTTACGATTTTTTACGAACGCCTGAGGAAGGCTTAATAAAGGATATCTTAGTATCTTTAATTTCAATTTTGGATAGTTAGCCTTTTCCGAAATTTCTGGATGAAGTCTGAAGTGATATAGGATTGGATATTTGCTTGCAAAAAATGAATTCAATTGGTGCAATTTTTCATGGAAAATATTAACATTGAATTTTTATTTTATTGGTGAATTAATCAACTAATCGATCAAAGTGATCAAATTAAAGAGAATGAAAGTTTGAAACAAGGTGCCTTGATAATTCAGCATCGCTAATTGGTTCCGGAAGTTATGACGTCATTTATAAGTATTTTCGTATTTTGATGAAAACAAAGTTCAAATGATAAAGTGAATGACTTATAGTGATGATTTCTAAAGTAGCTAAAGTTCAATCGAAAAATTTAATAAATATTTTTTAAGTTTAGGATGTTGAAGTATTTTAAAAACAATTTTCAACTTGCTACGTTTCTTCAAATAATTGTCGACTTCGTCTATGAATCTTGAAGATTCACGATTCACCGATGAATTTGGTCTATACATCTGGTGAATCGTTGCCAATTGAACATTTTTATTTTCCCATTGTCCAAATTTCCGATCTTACTTCTATAAATTTGAATTTCATGGCTTGGAAAAATATTTTAAGTAATGTTTACCACTGAAATCTCTTCAAATAAGTAATTGCAATTTAATACTAAATTTATTAGTTAAAGTCCAATTTATATCTTTATATCTTCAGCTAATTTTTTCTACAGTGAATAAATGTCTCGATTTTGGTCTCCTGGATCTATCGTGGCACTAAGTTAAAGACTTAAGTCAGTTTCAGTACTTTCATTGATGGAATGTTAGAGTAAATCCTTAAGGAAGTTATTTTATACATATAAATCTTATAGTCCTTTATTCCACTCATAAATTAGTATCTCTATTCCTAGGTGAAAATAAGTATGTTGTCCCTATCTTCCGGAAAATTTATCAGAAAGATAAATGCCACTATCTAGATGTTAAAATACCGATTCTAAAAATATATATAAAGTTATACTTACATGAATAAATGACACAAAAAGATGAAATAAAATTATGTGTTTGCATCTGAAAAGAAAAAAAATAATTGTTAATTTAAAAGAAAAATTAATCCTTACAATAATTAAAGATTTCTTAAATTTTTATAAAAGAAGAAAAATCTTTCGTTAAAATTTGATATTGAAATATTTTTTCTTAAAAAATTTCAACTTATAATGCTTGAAAATTTTTTTATATTTGAAATATAATTAAATGTATATAAACTTTAGCACATAATTTTTATAACCTTAATTAGAATTAGGAATATGTACTTAGTAATACATTCATTCTTTCTTGGTAATTTTATATTTATAAGGATTTCATTAATGCTTTGTTTAACATGTTTATTACAATTGAAATTTTAATTAGGCGAAGTTTAAATTAACCTTTATTATATTGTGGGTCATTAGGTAAGTTTTTCACCAACATTCTTCCCCTTCAGCTTTTCTTCCTTCAATAATTTCCTATACAAAATTTATTGTTAAAATCATTTATTTTTATACCTATATAGGTATAGTTTTTATTTTTTGGTAAAGTTTATATACACCTAACCAAAGCTCAAAATTTGACTTGTCAAGTAAGAAAAAACCGATAATTTGCATATAAATTTTCAATCCCTGAATGGTATTTATTAAGTAGTGATATTAGAAAAAGCTGTTATTTAGTGAATATTTTTTACACTTATATTTATATGGGGAAAATGATTTCATTGGAAAAGATTCAAGGTAAAGAAATCTTAAAATGTAAAGATTATAGAGAGGTATTTTCAAAATTTTAACTTTTGGTAGGAATTAAAAGTTTGAATTACATTATGAATTTAAAACAAACTGCAAAGAAAATTGTTATATTCAACTACAAAGGGCAATATAGAAAACACGTCGAAAATACATTGAATTACGTTGGCGAGTATGACGTCAGTGTCAAAAGTGTGTATGTACATTTGTCGGTATTATTTCATATTTAATTTAGCTACTAAAAGTTTGCAGATTGTTCGACCATGAAATCATTAGTCTAATTGAATTAAGCCATCATTTTTTTCAGCTATGAAATAATTTTGGTACCGCTTTAAAAATATTCCATTAAAGTTTTACATACTATCTTTATAATGTATGATTTTCTTCAAAGAATTCTGTTAATTCAACAATCGGAGAATTAGAAAAAAAAAATATTAAAATGCGGAAAGGAATAGTATAAATCAGTAACGGATTTGCAAATTTGCCGGCAGTAAGCTGTTGGTAGGCTGTGGTTCAATTTTTGCCGCCCCTACTGTGCTCTGAAATTTGATACCCAGTTTTGCAACCATATTCATATTAATGATTCATATAAGTAAAAATAAATCTAGATATAGTCAATATAAGTATAATTTCAAAAATGAGTAAAAATTTTTGAATTGAAATTATATTGTAAAATTGAAATACTTTTAGAATGTTTTAAAAATTCGTGATCGCAAAAGTATAATATACAGAGCGTTTATTAATTTTAGTTCATGTTAAGTTTACTGTGCAATATTAAAATATTAATATTTTAGTTAAATTTTTGAGACTCATTCTCTGTATGTAAATAATAATGTTTTTTTTTATATTTCTTGAGACAAAAAAAAATAGACCAAATTTTCCGCCCTAGGCTTCAGCCTTTTCAGCCTGTTGGTAAACCCGCCACTTGTATAAGAAGAGAAATGCAAATTTGGTCATTGATTCCTTAAATTTATTGATGATATCTCAAAATATTGAATAATGAATTTGTTATATTTGTATATCGTTTCGTACTTTGGCTTATCTCTTACACAGATTAAATTTTACTATGTACCTATGTGAAATGCATAAATTGTATTAAGGTATTGTAAATGTTCACCATTGACAATCTATTTTGTATATTGTATTGATAAATTGAATTTCGTAACCTCAAATTGGAGCTTATATACATTTTTTCAATTGTTATTTATCGTGGCTATATAACTACTAAAATCTTTAGCGACTCTAGGGTTAATAAAAATTCGTTTTCGAGAAATATCAAAAATTTTCTCGAATCGAGGATCGAATCCAACACTTATCAATTTTGGAACGGTCACCTATACAACTCGGCTACCAGTAGGCTTTATGGGAATTCATATTGTGAATAGTTGTGATAATTTTATCTTATTTGTTTAATTATCGAAAATACATATACCAATATTTTTGATTTCCATTCTTTCAGGTCTAAATCGATGTATAATGTATAGGATATATCAGGATGTGGTAAACCAAACAAATTAACAGTGTTTTACTTCATTTATTTCAATTACTAGAGAATACTCGTTCGAAGTGTTTGAATAGAATTTATCTATTCTACAATAATTTTCCTTCATGTGAAGGATATATTAGGATGTGGTAAGCCCAACAAATAAGCAGTGTTTTACTTCATTTATTTCAATTGCAACGTTTCGTTGGTGTTATTCCAACTTCCTCAGGCAACTTGTAAATATTAGATAAAAATCCATAGTCCTATGACTTAAAACAAATTCATACGCCAGACTTGTTGATGAAACACACCAGAGTTAAAATAAAGTATAAGTATAAGTACCTATAGATTAATTATAGTACCTAGTTATAGATTAATTTTAATTGCTCTCAATTGTAATAAAGATCTATTAATTTTTAGAATTTTTTAACCATAGCTACGGGTAATTGGCAAACTAATACTTTATTTTAATTCCGGTATGTTTCCCCAACAAGTCTGGCGTACGAATTTGTTTTAAATTATGGGACTATGTGTTTTTATCTAATATTAACAAGTTGCCTGATGAAGTTGGAATAATACCAACGACACATTGCAATTGAAATAAATGAAGTAGAACACTGCTAATTTGTTGGGTCTACCACATCCTAATATATCCTTCACATGAAGGAAAATTACTGAAGAAAAGGTAAATTGTATAAAAACACTTTGGACAAGTATAGTCAAAAGTATAGCATTAACTATTTTATAAAAAAATCGATAAAGGAAAAATAATTCAAGATTTTACTTTTATCACCTATAAACCGATCCGGAAAAAATATCACAATTTGAAAAAAAGTACCCTCGCCTTTTGCATTACAATGCATGGTCTATTGCTCGTGAAAAATAAATAAGTTACAAAAGTTAGGGGATATTAAAAAAATTCAATTTTTTCGGTGATTTTCATCACACAGTTACTCACGGTACTCAATGGTATCAAAGCATGGTACTATGTCTTTTTATCTAATATTTATAAGTTATCTGATGAAGTTGGAATAACACCAACGAAACGTTGCAATTGAAATAAATGAAGTAAAACACTGCTAATTTTTATGGTCTACCACATTCTTATATATCCTTGACATTATATATTTACCGATTATGTTTGTCAAATGTAAAGCCATCGTTCAGGGAGGACAACGATTTATAATATAGGAATAATTGGGAACCATGGGTAATATAAGTTTGGAGCAGATAAAACATTTCTTTCTCTTCGGTAAATTGTAACAGTTTGAACTAATTCTGCCAACAAGTTGTCATCTAAAGTATACGCATATGAATTTTATTTAAATTTTTTAAAAGGTAAGAATTCTTGGAACTAATTAAATCAATTCTTTTGCATGAACGAAACTTCTCTGTTCAAATCTACTCAACTGCACAATTCCTCGTAATGCATCTTCCTTGTGCACCCACGTTAAAACTGGGTTATAGAAATGATACTATTTAAATTCCTAAATACATGACTAAGTCACTTCAAATGAACAAAAAGTCATTTTTTTTTTTGAAAGTGGCTAATAGCATACTAATATACATTTTAATTAAATAATAATATCGTTGCAATGTCACTAATTATTTTCCATTTTAAAAAGTTTTACGAAGGAGATTGACAAAGGTTTTTTGCCGGTTTTGTAATGGTAATTTTGTTTTTATTAAAAAAAAAAAAACGTTTTCCCGAGGAAAAAATATTTAGCAATGTGTACTGTTAGCTATTAGATTGTTGAGGGGTTTGAGGGAAAAATCTAAGCTTGAATAATTTGTTTTAGTAAAAAACCCATGCAAATCTTATGTATATATATATATATGCACTCAATGACGTTTTATAAAGATGCCAGAAGAGGAGAGGAGAAAAAAACGAGCGTGAAACTGCAAGAAAAAGGTAATTATTCGGTAAAGGGATCTCGTTCCGGCTATAACAAACAAACTCACAAGGTGAAGAAACTGTTTACATAATAGATCTGTAATGCATGCCATATTAACAAAAAACTACGAAAATTAACGAAATAATGAAACTTATTCTGATTTTCATTAAATCACCGATGCACTTCTTCGAAGAAAATCAAATTTGTCTGTATAGAAGAAAATGTACGATACGCTCCAAACACAGCAATTTTCTTTCTAAATGACTTTAATTATTAATGAAATATGATGATAGTGGCGACGATAATATATATATATATATATATATATATATGAAAAAAAAAATTCAGAATTTTGTTGCGTTGAAAATTATTTAAATGTGTGTACCGTTTTCTCGTTGGAAATTTTAAAAAAAATGCGAAAGTTTCATACGTGTATAAAGCGCTTAGGTATGGCTTCAATGATTCTAGTTGAACAAAATTTATGATGAAATCACTTAAGAAATATCATATTTTAATATTAGAAACCCATTAATTGGCGAATGTGATTGGAAAATAATTTTATAAAAAAAAAAAACATATGGGATACCAAACCTAACAGTAAAAGTTTCTCAATTTTCGTATTCTAAGGCAACAATCAAAAATCCCACCAGGCCACATCGTACGGCCGCATCAATGTGGAAGCAAATTGTTCATATTCTAATAGTCACGAAACCAAAATCCAAAATATTTCAATTGCTCCCGAAAGAGGGGATCTCTGTCGACTTGAATCGAAACAGAGAGTATCCACTTTTCAAAAGCCATAATATTAGGTATATTCATAAAAGCTGTCAAAACTCCGAGATCTCTTCTAATTGGACAACTACCATGCTAATGACCTATCAGGCAGCCAGCTTTAGTTGGGCTAAGGTGTAATGTTTTTGATCTTTGTGTAACGGCTTTCGGTTCCGAGCAACTACCTCGCAGAAACTGTAATATTGTCGCATTCATGTTGGAAAATAATAAGAAAAAGCAAAACCATTTTAATCTTCTGTCTGCTATGTGATTTACATATTTTCAATACTGGGAGAATGAATCAAGTGTTTCAGTTTCATTGAAATGAAACATCTCCAAATGAATGTTTCCAGGAATGTTTTTAAATCATTTGTCGCAAAAACGGCAAATTTCATTTTTATTTTTTTTGGACAGTTATTCATAGCGTGAGTATATGGAGAAATTAAAAATCGCTTAAAGTTGTATTTAACCAGTGAGTATTTTTAATTTATCCAAATTTTGCGATTTTAATGCTTAATTACAATTTCAAGAAAATAACATTATTTTTGGGACATTTTCACACAAAACAATTGCCCAGTCTAAGAGCAATTAAGTTTCAATTGTGGCTATTAAGAAAATATGGTAAAGTTAAACTTGCCACCTCTGCAGATTTGATCCGGTGATGAAAACTAACGAAATATTCTAAAATTTCTTTTTTTTTATATGTCGTCCCTTTATAATTGCCAAAGTTTTTAGCGACTCTAGGATTAACAAAAACTATAAATCGATAGATATTGAAAATTTGCTCGATACAAAGATCAAATCCAGCACTTGTTAGTTTTGGAGCAGCCACCTTAACCACTCAGCCACCAATAGGGTATTCTGAATTGTTAGATCTCATCCATGTTGTTTTAATACTGTTTGATTATTTCTCGAGAATAAAGGTAAATAATTTAAGGGTAAATACTTCAACTTTTTTAGGCAGTATTTGAAGTTAACATCATCCTTAGAATATTTTGGTACATGTAATTAATGAATAACACAAGATCAGATAATTGAATTACATGTGAATGTCTAAAAATATTCTATTTGATTAAGTTATTTTCATCAGGTTTTTTTCGGGCTAAAAATATATTCAAATTTTTTTTAATGACAATTATTTGATTTTTATACAACGTTTCGTCGCCTTTCGAGACTTTATCAAGTACTGTAGCAAAAAAAAAATATCAAATACAATCTAGGCAGGAGCATTTTTTTATGATAATTATAATTTAAAACCATTTACCTCAATCAAAGGCCATTAAAAGAAAAAAAAAATGAAATTATTCTAGTTATTTTCTATAGTAAATTCAAATACTGGTCTATTGTCGCTATTGCATTACTATTGGACATTTCTTTTAGCCCGTTGTGGAAAAAAATAATTAAATTTTCCCTCCCACACAATCACAGGGGTGTTAGACACCCTTTATTTAGTAATATTATCACTTATACGTATTATACGTAGATAAATGGGTTCGAAGGCATATTGTATATTGTACAATGTACCAAGAAAAAATTAAAAAAATGTGAATATTAGAAGGTATCTTTAAAGTGTAGAAAAACCAGAATTTTTACAAGTTAACCCCCTTACTTTGGACTAATAAAGTATATTAAGAATCGAAGAAATTTCGTAAACTAAATTAATGTTAATGTTTATTTGAATTTGTTCAATATCTATGAATTAGTTGGTTCCTGATAATAAAAGCTAAAACTAACCAGGATTGCTGTTACCTATATCAGAAGCTGGTTCACCTTGTACACTGTTCATAATTTACCATGTACACTGTGGTTCACTAGTCGCATTATATTGGTTCTTATGATTCTTTCGTAATTTATTTCCAATGCTAAGGATATAAAATTTTTAAATAAAAAACCACCAATCACCAAAAAAAATTTTGTTGGTAGTTATACTATAATGAATTTACTTAGGTAAATAAACGTACAATAGCGGAGACTTTTGTGAATTGTTAAATCATAAGAAATATGAGAAAAATAATAATTGGTACTTGGAATTTGGTAAAGTGTGTAGTATAGTTTATACTACACACTATTTAGTCTAATAATATTGAGTTCAATGAACGTATAAATTGAAAAAAAAAAATTATATTTGATAGTATTTTTGATTTCCATTTATAAAAATTGTGGCATCTTTTCTATAATAGAATTCATCTAATATACAGTCTATACACTGTATGTAAGGTTACCAACTTTAAATTACAGAAAATCCGGAGATCGTATAACTAAATCCGGAGAGTTGCATTCAATATGAAAGTAGATTTAAAAAAAATCTTAAAAACTAAGCAAGTATTCAAAATCATAACGTTCACAAGCTTTACTAGCTTAGTCTATATTCTGAATATAATAAATATATATATTTTTTGACTATAATATCAATTGTTATCACAGGAGGATAGTGAAGAAACTTGTATTTTTATAAAATCGAAAAACGTGGAGATTTTTGGTAACTGGAGTTCAGAGAAAATTTATTTTTTCTAGAAACTTCGGGCGAAAACTGGAGCGTTGGTAATCCTATTGTTGCGACAGAAAAATAACACTGTAATTTTTCATAAAAGTAAAAAAATCCGGAGATTATTTTTGTAAACTGGAGTCTGGAGAAAATATTATTTTTCTGGAGTCTCCGGACTAAAACTGGAGAGTTGGTAACCTTAACTGTATGGCGTAATATTACGGATTAAGTCAATGTAATTTGTAAGATTTATTTATATTGAAATTAGAGAATCAGGGGGTCCATGTAAGCCTTATCATTAATTTATAGTTTACTTTAGTGCTCTAATTCCCCTCCCTTGTCTTCACTTACCAAATTATTTTTTTTTTAAATAAAATCATATTGCATAATACCATTTCTTATAAATTTTGTACTACTTTAATTTTAATATGAATTGTTTCGATTTTGTTATACTGTTACGTATTTTTTTAAAATACGACGTATAAAAGTATGATTCGTATCAATAAGTAAGTTATCAAATTATTAAACTGGCACCAATTCATTGAACCACAATTTAATAATAGTTTTTATAAAGGTAAATCTTTAAAGGGAAAAAAGGTAGGGAAATAAAGTCTTTGTTTAGTTTGGACCTTTGGAAAAATAAACTTCCCGTGTTGCACTGTGCTTTCATAGTTCATAGAGAAATTCAAAGAAGACTATTTTTTTTTTTTTTTTGTTATCATTTTTATTTATAATTTTTGAATCAGATATAAATATATCTCTAACAAAATTTATTACAACTCTTAAGTCTAAAACTAAATCTAAAGAAACTAGAGTAATTAGTCCTCCCTACACCTTTGTGTAGAATTGGATGTGGAAGGTGGGTAAAGAAGACTATAGAAATTTATAATTGAAGTAATTTTTGCTTTTCTAAATTCCTGAAGTTCATCTATATCATTTCCGATTTCTTTTAAAATATGATGTTTTATTTTTTATATATAAATTTTTGTATAACAGTTATTAGTACTAATACCTAAAACGTTCACAACAGTAATTATATTAAGGAAGCTTTTATCTCTCATTAATGCCAAAGAAGTTAAAGAAAATTTCAGCATTTACCTTTTCCATACCTATTCAGCTAAAGCTTTAAAAATGTTTTATAAATATATTCAAATATTCAAAACATTATTTTTTCTTTTTTAATTCTTTTGTTACGAGGAATCTTAAATAGCTATTGTATCTTTTCTTATAGGTAAGAAAATAATTTATCTTTGGGGGAAATAAGATCTTTTTCCCTATATCATTATGTTATTATTATTTTTTTTTAAATAAAACCAATACATTAAGATGATTTCTGTATGTTTACTACCGAAACCATAACTTCCTTGTCTGAAAACATCTCTTTTAGTCTAGATTGTTATATTTTTTTGTAAAATTTGTTGCTTAAGTAAAGCCAAAATAAATTATTAAGTAATGATCAAAATAAGATTTTTTCGCTGACTTTGAACAGTTATACTGTGTATACAATATATAAAATATATTGCAGTCCAATTTATGTAGTATAATTTAACATGATAATATACAAATTTAATATAATAATATACAAATTTAATATAATAATATACAAATTTAATATAATAATATATAAACTTAATATAATAATATATAAAAATCATACCACCAACAGAAGTTCAAACAAATCATCACATAGCAGTTACGGAGTGATCCAAACTACTTGATGACCACTGATGAAGATTGCTTGGCAATCGAAATACGTATCTGGGTAATACGTCACGAATATTTTTCTTTGAACTTCTGTTCAAATTTATGTTGGTGGTATGATTTTTATATATTATTATATTAAGTTTATATATTATTATATTAAATTTGTATATTATTATATTAAATTTGTATATTATTATGTTAAATTATACTTCATAAATTGGACTGCAATTTATTTTATATATTGTATACACAGTATTAAGTAATGTATATCCTGTCGATTACTTCCGAAGGCCACATAGGCCAACGTAGTTATGATTTAGATCACGATTTTGACACTTTTTCTGTGGAACCCGAAAATAAATCGAAACTATTATTAAAAATTGATTTTTTTTCCGAAAATTTTGTCGATTACTTCCGAAGGCTACATAGGCCAATGTAGTTATGATTTAGATCAAAATTTTGATACTTTTTTTGCCGAAGCCAAAAATAAATTGAAACTATTATTAAAAATTGATTTTTTTCCGAAAAATTTGTTGATTACTTCCGAAGGTCACATAGGCCAACGTAGTTATGATTTAGATCAAAATTTTGACACTTTTTCTGCCGAAGCCGAAAATAAATTGAAACTTCATTTAAAAATCTAAAATGTTCTGAAAATTTTCAGTGGAGCACTGTAATTCAGTCCAAAAACTTATTTTCGTGTTATGCGAAAAAGCTATAAATCCTATTACTCATTAATTCATTACTTAATTATTTTATGTAAATAATATAAAAAGTGATTTTCCTTATATTTATAATTTGCCAATATCGGATGTTTTATCAACGCAAATCAAACTTACCTAATCTACGCAAGTTTGCAAGGAAATGCGATCAATTATCAACTCAACATAAAATTTTTTTTAAAAAAATTATATAGTGAAATGTGCAAATTTCTCAATTGAAAACAATAAACTAGCAAAATTTGCGTGCTAATTCAAGTGCAATATTCCCATTTAATAAAATAGAAGACAATATGATTAGAATGATTGTTATTAAAATATCATAGACTAATTAACATTTAACGGAATTCCTTTCTTGCAAGACATTAGCGTGCTTGTATCCCATCCCTCTGTCGAAAAACTCATTCAAAATAACAGTGCATCGCACATATCTACATATGTACACATATGAGACACACAATATGAAGATGGCACATTCATGCACCGTTTTCGTGGATGATGTAATTATTTAAATTAGGCCAAATCACCCGATCTCGGGATTGCTTTTCAGGCATCTCATTTTTATGGGAATTATAACGTTGGTTTTCGAATGAAATTTACACGAGCAACAATAGTTCATTATGGACGAATGTTTTTTTTTTCGGTAATTGTTTGAGATTTTCGACAAGTTTTGGATGAAATGAAATTTACAGTTGCGTGTTAATTCTGATATTTGATCTGAAATGAAAAGTCCGTGTATGAGGTGTGTGATCTTTTCTCGCGCTTCGTTATTTATTGCCGTTTATATTGTAAGACAAGGTGACTCCATTCATGTTTTGTTCAAATTCATAAAAAGCCATGAAAAATTAATTAACATTGATCTTGAATTGCAGTTTTATACTGAATCGACATTAATCATTCTTCAACGTTTTAACATAAATAAATAATAATTTTCCGTAAGATCGTACATTAATTGTTGGAGTAATAAAATTTACTGTTCCTAAAATTGAAGATATTTCTACTAAGTGTTTTCGAAAAATAGCTAAGTGTAGAGGTGCTCCAGCATAGGTAGCAATTTTAGCAACTAAGGGAGGATAAACTCTTCATCCGATTTCTGCCCTTATTTCAAGCATTGAAGATGCTAAAGGTAAAGTAAGTGAAGGGAGAAAAATTCAAAAATGCTACGCAGTTTAAAAATTAGCAGGTAATACAATTTTGGAGATGATCCACCTGTTTTTGATTTAGATTTTTCGAAAAAGTTACTGAAGTACATTTGGATAGGTAAGTGGCTCATATAGGATGTTATAGGACAACTGGGAGGATCTTTAAAAGGAAGAAGTTCAAATATTGAAATCCTGAACTTATCGAAAGGAAGAACTTGATGAATTTCCGTAAGTTTAAATGGCGTTGAATAACACAATCTAAATATGAAAAACCAAACCTGGTTTTAGTCACAATAAAAAAAATATCTTTAAATTATTAGTAGATTATTAGGACCTAAATCGATAGTAGATACTAAAAATAATTAAAATATATAGAGCTTTATTCTGTCGAATAATCAATCATCCAACGTTTCTAATCCTTCCAGGAAAAACTCCTTTGTCGTCTCCTAAATGCTCTTTACTATGTTAAAAATAAGGTCCTGTATAACGATATAAAAGTACCTTTTGTCATCTTAATCCTAGATCATTTCCAAAAATTTAATATCAAGCTACACAACCACCCGAACCCCAACGTTAAAATCCTTTTTTCTACATCCCATCCAAATACCATCCCCTCTCGTTGATTAAAACACCCATAGCCACGAAATTAAATAATTTTTATTAAGTTCCAATAATGGTTGGTTCCTTTTAGCAAGATGCAAATTGAACGGTTCCTAGATGAAGGATAACTCCCTATTGGAGAAATAGACTCATTTTATTTTAAGTGTCATTTTGTAAACCTATTGTAAGTTACAATAGACTTTTGTATAGAAGATAATAATATTTTAATTACAATTAAATTATTAGTTCCAAATTCAATTAATAATTGAAAGACCATTTTAATAATTGAAAATAAAAGTACGATACATTCGGGTAAAAGAGTAGGTACACAGTTATTAGAAGAGGGTTTCAATTATAAAACGAAATTCCTTCAACAATTATTGTAACTTTTTTGGAACAAGAAAACAATATTTGAAGCTTTTTTTCAGCCATTTTTTAATCTTAAATTTAGAGAAAAATGGATTTTCCAAAAATTTTTTGAAGAAAGATTTGTTAACAACAAAGAAAATATAGTTTTTGGAAAAAAACTCCAATTAGATTAGACCATGTTTTTGTGAAAAGATTTAGAGTTGGACTTAATTCTAAAGGGAATATTTAGTGAAAATTTTGTTTTGATTATTTTGTTGTACATTGATAACTGTATTCAAATTTCTTGACTATTTTAAAAAATCAAAAATCAATCCTATTTATTATAAAAAAATCTGACTTTTCCCTGCTTCATAAAAAATATAAACAGCTCTTCAAAAGAAAGAAACATTATGGTATTTGTTAAACACCCTTTTCTTCTTTTTTAATGTATTTACTGCTACCCCTTAATAAAACCCCTTAGAGAAAAAAATCATTGAACATTTTCTTACACTTGAATAATAAAAATTGCTAAGTAGGTTTGACAAATTTAACCATGTTAAAATAGGAACGAATATTCTATATATAATCTTAAATTTTCCTACGTTAACAAACGATTTTTTCCTATGGACAAATATCTATGAAATATCGGTATTTTATTTATTTTTAATTATAAAAATATCTATGTTAAGGTATTGAACAGTTTTGTGTCAATTTAGAAATTTTTTCTATATGAAAATAGGTAAAATTCTTTTTTTCCGAATACATACATTAGATACATTAGAGAACGATATCACTCTTATTGGAAACCACTGGTCTAAAATCTCCTTTACCTACTATAAATTTTATTCCTTAAAATTTAAGTTTAACAAAAAATAAAATCTAAAATAAAATTGATATCACTATCCATAGAAATTTAACATCCATATTGATTTTAAGCAATTTTTAAGCTAACACTAGTCCAAAATGGAAAAAATGAACAAATTTTTAGTTCAATTTTCCGAATTTCAATCGGAAAATAAGGAAATCCCTGAAATGCATCCAAATGTTTGTTTTTAAAAGATTTAAGATTATTTCCTGGAAATGTGTAGGGTAATTTAATTAAATGAGATCCAAATTTAAATTCAATGAAATATTTCTCCTGAATATCATAATTTTTAGATTTTTTGCACAAATTTTCAACATTAAAAATTATAGTTATTTTAAATCAGTAATCGATTAAACATTTTTTTCCAAAATTGAGTATGAAAACAAAAAATAACTTAAAATTTTATCCTTCTACTGGGACTAGTGCTTACATGTGATTGTCTATGGATTGAATGCACTTATTGCAACCCTATGCAGATTGTGCAATTTATTTGAAAATAAAAAAAAAATTATCCTGTAAAATGATCGATAAAGGATTCGAAAAGAGAAGATTATTATAGGGATGCGGTTATAATTTGAAACCTTTTCAAGATATTTGGGCCATTTATATTATTTGGATGGTTTTGATTTAAGATTATCCTTGGAAATTTTTTCTGAATATCTAAGATTTATTATTTATCTGCATCTTCAGTTTTTGATGCGTTTTTTCCTCTAATAAAGAAATAACCCATAGCTTAAACATGCAACTTTTACATTACAAAGAAATACATTTCACTAATTATTTAAATAAAAAAATATTATAATTCTTTTTTAATAAATTTTAAGGACCTACTGTAATTAACTCAACTTATGCTCTATAAATCGTTTAATTAATGTGTGATGAGTGAATATTAGTTTCTATAGTAAAAGAATTGCAAATATTGAACGTTATTTGAATCATATTTTGTGCAATCGTGTTGGTTTTTTTAATTACATTCTTGGAGAAAAATAAGAAAACTCTTGATATTGGGGAAAATCATGAAAAATAAATGAGTGCAACTGCACTTATATAATTGGTGTAAAATTGCATTGCCTAAAATGTATACTGACTAATTGTTCTTTTATTGAAAAGGAATCCTTTTATTGTTCTTTTTTTATATTTATATCCTTCGTTAATTTGGTGCCTTAAGTTTCGGAAAATTCAGTTTTAGGATTTATTTTTTTTCTAGGACTGTAGACACCTAATTGTTTTTTTTTTCTAAGATATTTTTATTTTAAATTTGAACCCCTATGATTATGTACCCATTTAAAATAAAATATTTCTTACCTCATTTTGGAAGACATTTTCATTTAGTAAAACGTATATTAAACTCAATTTTCTTTTCTTTTACAGAAACAATATTTGTGTTAATTTTCAAAAAAAATAATTGTCACACGAACGAATTAACATGTGTTCCGTTACACTCAATTATTTAAATTATTAGAATAGTCTTACTTTTAATTAATTTTAGTTAAATTTCCTATCTATTCATTGCGGCACTTGAAAATTCCTCAAATAATCTTATGGAAAATTTTAGCCAAACGAAAAGCACAATTTTCACTCCGAACACATTTTCTCGTTAAGCAATAGGAAATAATGTTAACACTTGAAGAGAACCATCGGTGGGTGTTGTAATCCCAAATGTGAGCTACGGCACGTTTAGACCTCGAAAATTCTAAGTCGAAATATTGCAGTGATGCGATCGTATCGTGCGTTCGACGGTTTTTAACTTCTATTTGCAACAATTCAGGTATTATAAAGTAATGCAGTGCGAGCACTTGATGATGGTTACTTTTAAATGCCTCCTCCTCCGATTGTTACACTTGCCATTCTTTGGCTCGTCTTCGTATTGTGTCTTCGTAATGTACAACCGTTTTCTAGTTGCCATAAAGACATGAATGCGAGAGCAACGGTTCCAAATTCGAGGTTCAATTCTATTGTAATGCCCAACTAATTTGGATGTCGACAGATTTAACATTTTTTTTTTTTAATGATTCGTTTTAATAATAAAGTTCAAAGCAAGTTCAATACTAGAAAAAAAAAGAAAACAGAACAAATAAACGATTTACCAATATTAAAAGTAGGTATTTACGGTAGTTCACTTCCAAAGAAAACTTAACAAATTTTTATAGGTTTCGATAACTAAAAATATAATGCTTTTGAGAATTAATTGATATAATAATTTTACCAAAAAAAAATTGTTATTCATTTTTTTTTAAATTAAAATTTACTAATGCTTTGTACAAAAAAGTATCCTTAAATACTTAGTTTTACATGTGCCAATTGACACCAGTTGGCCTAACATCTAAAGAAACATTGTATATAATATACTAGCTGATCCCCGCGACTTCGTCTGCGTAACGTAGGTGTAGAATATATTTTCTTTTTAAATTTGCTATTTGTAGTAGTATATGAAAATTTTTATTTTTCTTATTTGTTTTACGAAAAACATAATCATACAAACACTATTTTGTCTACTTTAAAAAGACTCATTTAATATACTGTTGCTTAGAATAAAATAGTTGTATGTAATCATCAATTAAACTTCAACAAATATTTATAAATATTTAAAAAGAGTATGTCTATTGCATATAACTACGGTAGGTATACCAACCGTGAACTAATAAATCAATCAGCATCTATACATAAATAAAAAATATCGCCAAGTTCAATAAAGTCGGTCTAAATTATGACTAAAAAAAGTCGAAAGAATAAAAGAGCTTTTATAACGGTGGCATTTATATATATTTTTTTAAATGCAAAAACACTTATTGTGACATAATTATAATTGTTAAACATATGCTGTCGCTCTATTTTTTGAAGATAATTATATGTTTTGCAAAATCGTAGTACATTATTTTGTTCTATAACCAATAGTTTTCGCAGCGCACGCGATAAAAGAATGTTTTTTGGTAATTTTTTCAGACCTTGGGTTAAATTATTGGAGTTTTAGTATGAATCCCTAACTTTTTTGAAAGTTTAATATAGCCTATGTTCACCGGAAATAGTGTAGCTTCCCAACAGTGAAAGAATTTTTCAAATCGGTTAAGTAGTTTCGGAGCCTATTCAAAGCAAACAATCAAATCTTTCCTCTTTATATTAATAGACAAAATAATCTCACTAATCCGGCACTTCAATAGATCGGTACGTCCAATAATCCGGCACTCTCCGCCCACGCCTCCTTTGCCCCTCTATACCTATGCATATATTTATTCCCTCTATATAATGCTTTATTTTATTCTATATCTATGACTTTTTTCACTATAATCTAGTAATCCAAACATTCCAATAATCCGGTACCCTCCGGTTTTTAATAGTGCCGGATTAGTGAGATTACACTGTATTATTTGACCAACTAGACATTTTGTTACTTATTCAGGTATTTTATTCATAGATCAATGTCATTAATATTTAAAACAAAATAAATTTTTAGTAGGATGAAATAAATCCATTGGAAAAGAAAGAGAATATAAAAAAAAATAAAAGGAAAAATAATTTACGGATGATCTGTGGTCGAGAAGGGGAGGCGTGAGTTCCTAAGGGTAAAAAACGGTTTATCCCGATTTCCGGCTAAGCCATAAGTCCTATGGAAAAAGTTAAATAGCAAAGTTGTAGGTAAGGGAAAAATCTATAACTTTTGTATTTACACTTTTTTCACATAACCACAAAATTAATATGAAAAATTAAAATAACCAAATTTTGTTTTTTTATCTTTAACAAAAAAAAAATCCCACGATATTTGGTGAAAACTGACCTAATTATAGCCCAAACACATTTTAATTTTTTTTTTAAATATCAATTTTTTCACCTTATTTTGACTTAATATCAAAAAAGCACCTTAAATTTCAATCGAAAATTCTCGCATTAAAACATCGGCTTTTTTAAAAAAGGATTTGAAAAGATTCCTTTGATATTTTGTTCTCATGTATTTCTGTAGGCATGTAATGATGGGGTAGACTTCTGCTTGAAATATTGTGGATATAAGATGCATTTAATTAGAAAAAAAACCATTTGTATTATAAAAAATATAAAAATATTGAAGTTGTTGTTTACCTTCCCCCCTCTTCAAAAATCAAAAGAATTATTCATCATAGAAGACAATAAGGTGTCAAAACTTAATGTATATTTAGCACAGATGTTACAATTTCAATGGGTAATGTTTAATTGAAAAGTGCCAAAATGCTTAACATATGGATATATTGATAAAAATATTTTTCAAATATTGATTGGTAAATATTTCAATAAAAATAGAGATATTTTCTTTTAGTTAATAGTAGTTGTCCAATAAAAACTATAGGAATCCCTTTAAAAATCTTTAATGAATTATATGGAAACATACATAAGAACGTGGAGTTTGATTAATGTAGAAATCAATATAGGAGAGGATGGATTTTCATAGAAATCCCTGTAGGATTAAATAAATGGATTCCCATTATCAATTTATTCTTGTATAATTATATTTTGTATCCCTGCTTATTTTCCTGTAAATTTTAAGAATTACAATTTATCGTTGGAGAAATTACGCAAAACATTAGTTCATGGTAACTACATAAAAAAAGAAAATATTAACTTGAGCCATAAAAATTATTTTTAAGATAAAAAGAATTATCTGACTAAAGAAAATTATACTTAATGCAAAATAATTTGTTGCTTTTTTTTTAAAGAATTTTTCCAATCTTAAAATTTTTAAGTTTCTGATAAAAACTTTCCCATAATACAGATTTTGATGAGAAACCACTGTGAAAATCTATACAGGAAATCATATCTGATTCTAAAGCGGATTTTCATAGGAAACCAGGAGAAAACCTATGCAGAACTATCATAGTAAATCATACAAGAACCCCATAGGAAACAATAGGAGAATCTAAGGAAGAGTCCACATGGGACTTTTTGAGAAATCTAATAGGAATTCATTCGAAAGTTCCTATAAAACTTCATGAAATAATTTTTATTTAAATTTCGATAAATGAATTCATAGCGTTTTATATCCTTTGTCAATTGATAAGTTCAATGAATATTTCCTAAGGATATTGTTTTGTACCATAGAAAAGATATGATTAGAGCTTGTGTTTCCCGTCTTTGATTTTCATGACAAAAGTCGCATGAAAATATGACTTTTATTTTCATTTGCTCAGTTTCGAAAAAAAAATACTGTAGGCATTGAAAATTTTATTGAGGAAATTAACATTAAATTTTACACTTAAACACTTAATTAAAAAGTTTTTACTTTATTGCTTTTAAATCGTTTTATAATTAATGGCTATGTTTTCTTGAAAATTCACTGAAACCGATTTAACTGCAATATTGCAACATATTTCACTAATATAAGTGCATTCTATGGTATAATCGGAAAATTCGTTTAGTGCATGTGTTATTAAAGAAATAAAAACCATTTTATTTTCTATTTTTATTTCAAAACTCTTAGGATAAAATCGATTTTTTCCTAAAAGCAAACTTTGGCTATAGCATAGAGGCATAATGTATAAATTATTATTAAACTATTATAAAAAATTTGATATTTGAATACTCTATTCGGACATAGTGTCTAGGAGTGAAGGTTTACATTTTGGACTTTTGTCAAATTAAGATAAGTAAAAATGCTAAAATTATTTTTCAAATTCTAAAAGCTAATTTTTACGTATGTTTTAGAGTTTTAGACAATATAGTAAAAAATAATAATCACTATTGCCAGACACTTTCCGTCGACTGTAACTTTTCCCAATGATACACATAAGTAGCGTAGTCTGCGTATTATGGAGAATGAAACTAAAGTAAATTTTAGAATCGTTTTTTCTCTGAAATAGTGAATATTAAGAGAAAAAGTGTAAGATAAATTTTTGTTGATAATTGCATGATCAACAATTTTTGTTAAACTATTATTATTATTAAACTAACCGTTTCGCTGAAAAACTCAAAAAATCCTTTTTTGCAAACTTTAACCTATACAATTTTTTTACACAAATGGAATCGATGGGGATTTTTCACAATTTAATTATAATAGTGTCCATAACGTTCATTCATGCATATTTTCAGCTTGTAGGGAATTTATTCAAGGGTGAATGTCTAAATTTACCGGAAATATTTATCAGACACACTTTATGTGTGACGTTTGGCCCATCCCATTGGTCTGGATCTTCACATAAAGTATGGTAATAGTTCCTGGAATAGCATGTATAAAAATAAAGGTTTAACAAATAAGTAACATCAAAAAGATTTTAAAGCGAAAATTAGAAGGAACTTTAGGTGTAAATCTTTGCAAAAACAGTAATAAACAGTGATAAAACAATGATAAAAATTTCAGGCCTAAATTGATGTATAATGTAAAGGATATATCAGGATGTTGTAAACCAAACACATTATCAGTGTTTTACTTCATTTATTTCAATTGCAACGTTTCGTTGGTGTTATTCAAACTTCATCAGGCGACTTGTAAATATTAGATAAAAACACATAGTCCCATGATTTAAAATAAATTCATACGCCAGACTTGTTGGTGAAACACACCAGAGTTAAAATAAAGTATAAGTACCTAGTATAAGTAGAAGTAGGGGAAGCTCGGGCAAGACGAATATGTTAACGGAAAGGCTAAAAAACACACAAATTTCTAATTATCAACAGTCTTTTTATTATTAATGTGTACTTTAGATAATAATCTTTAGAAAATGCTAGTAAAAAAATAGAAACTTATCTACATAAATTTTTGACAACAAAAAAATTTGCATATTATCCGTTTTGCCCGAGGTCGCCGGGTAAAACGGATATACCACCAGGGCAAAAAGATTAAGTAAAGCAAATGGTGTTTTAATCTTCGCAGTCATCGCAATAGTAACTGCCTAGCCTTAAATAAGAAGTATAGTTCTCATGTGCCCACCTCTTGCATTGGTTGCACTCTATTCAGTCTTCTATAGGTGGTTCAATATATACTTCTGAACATACTAAATATAACCAACTTATGTCATCCTTCTGATTAGTCTTTTTATTAATATAACACTAATAATATCACTAATTGCATACTACTACACCTATACGCCAAAGGACTTAATTAAATGTGTTTAATTTCGATAAAAAAAGTATTATTGGGCTAACCGGGTTAAACGACTAGCTATCCGTTTTGCCCATATCCGTCTTGCCCAAAGCACTAATATTCAAAAGTTATATTATCCTTCTGTAAAATTTCAACCTGTAGTTAAAAATAACAAACAAAAATCAAACTTCAAAAAATACGCGATCGAATAAACAGAGTCTATTAGTTAACAGTTAATACATAAAACAAAAAATCATTATTCATAACTCATAAACATAATACATAAACTCATAATACATAAACTCATCGTTTGCAATTTCACACTAGCTTGGAATTCAGCCGGTTTTGGTCACAATATTGATAATTATGGATCAAAGGTCGATAATTCGAACGTAAATTTCTGCCTACCTGCATTCTATTGTATGATTCAATAGCAGGTTTATTGATTTTGACAATATTTTGTTTTCAGGTACATCTTAGGCGTGTTTCGCCAAAAATAAGTGTAAAGGTTACAATCAAGATTAATCTAAATAGTTGTACCAATATTTTATTCTGTTTTTTTTTTCGGTTCCAATTTAAAGACAGCTTTTTACTGTTTTGAAAGAAACTTCGTAATTAAGTTCAAATAATTATTCTACGGAAGAAAAGGTTGCCTATTTACGTTTAATTATTAATAATAAAAATTACATTAGAAGAAGCCCGATTAAAATTATCAAATAGACATTCATTAATTGGATATAAATTGAACTCTTTAATTAAATATCTATGTTCTTTTTTAAGATATCAAACAATCAGCATATTTTAAATCAGGAGTGGCCAACCCAAATTGTATTGCGGGTCATTTCGGAAATGCATCATAACTCCGCGGGCCACCTTTAAAGTTATATCTCAAATTCTCCATACTAAATTTAGATACACTGTAAACATTTATAAACTATCGATTTTCACCACTATGATCATAATAAAATGTATACATTTTATAAAAGTCTGATGCATCTCGCGGGTTGGCCACCTCTGACAATCAGTGATTTAAATAAACAATGAATAATTTATGTTTTATATCTATACTAATATATAAAATTCTTACGTCTGTCTGTACATTTCGATTTTGAACCCAATTTTAGGGTAAATATTTGTTTCAAGAGGCCCTTATTCCAAATTTAACATTTTAAAAATTTTTGTCTGTCTGTGTGTCCCGATTTAACTAAAGAACGGAACAACCGAATTTAATGAAATTTGGTATTAAGATACAACACAATTTTCCACATACTATAGGTTACTTATCATTCCAAAAAAAATAATAAGGGAAGGTATTCCCTAGGGATGAAAACAGAAATTTTTACTTTAGATAGGTGAGTTACATATCATTGGAAAGGTAATTAAAAGTTAGAAAATAATCTGTAAAAATATTTTTAGTTGAACTGATAAAAAGCACAGTAAATTCAATTTAAAGTTTAAAAAATTGCCTCTTTGAAATATAAACCTTTATATACATAAGACACATAGTTGATGTTAATAGCGATGTTGATAGAGATTCCTACTATATTTCAAAATCTAGACCCTTAACTTCTGTTATTTTAACGTGAGTATTTTGATAAGTTTCGACTTTTTTTAGTCATAATTAAGACCGACTTTATTTATGTATAGATGCTGATTGATTTATGGGTTATTTGGTCCACGGTAGGTAAACCTATCGTAGCTATACGCAATAGACATACTCTTTTTAGATATTTATAAATATTTTTTGAAAATTAATAAATTAAATTCGAGAAAATAGTGTTTTTAAGTTTAATTATGTTTTTCGTAAAAAAAATAAGAAAAATAAAAATTTCCATATACTACCACTACAAGGAGCAAACCTAAAAAGATAACAATCAACACCAACGTTACGCAGACGAAGTCGCGGGGATCAACTAGTACTTATATAGAATTGTTATGTTGGATTGTGTAGATTTCAAAAACTCAAAAAGTTTAGCATCGATTTAGCTGAAATTTTGTCATGATATATAATCCGCTTTAATGATTGTTTTTATCTTTTCTTGCGTCAGTAACATACCTGCAATCGCAAAAAACGACTTTTTCAACGGTCAATACAATAGCCGTTAACTGTCAATACTTCATTGTTATGATCGTATGTGATTTTTAGAGGTAGAGGTTTTCAAAACGTAATTGATTAATGTATATATTGAAGGTGAGTTATAATTGGTACAACGAGGGATTCTGCAGGATGATAAGGGAGGTGATTCTAATAATTCTCAAGCTTTTTTTTCAAAATTCAATTACAATTACAACCATATTTATCCATTTACAACTATAGGCTAGCAGGACAACGTCTGCCGGGTTTAGCTAGTAAGTTATAAAATTAAGGGATATTAAAAAAATTCAAATTTACGGCGATTTTCATCATACTGTTAATCGAAAGAAAATGCTCGTACAGTGAATTACTAATATACTTTTATTTTGATTTGAAAACAGTTCAGAATTATGCTTTTTTCGTGTACTGTTACGTTTAATGGAATTGTTACCCTAAAACGACAAATTGTCCACACGGAAAAATGGTTTTAGTCTTGCATACCACTGGGTAATTTCAAGAAGCATTGAAGAGGTAACACTGCACCCGAAGCATTCCAGTTGGGCATTACTAATTGATAATTGCAAAAATATCATTACATCAATGTCGAATGTCGTAGCGGTTGCCATCATATTCTTAACAACACCACCATCGCAAATACATCATCTGTTCAACATGATTTTACTTATCTTCTATACACAATCGGTGCAAGTGTAACAAGTTGTTGTCGACGAAAAATAATTACATCATTTGAAAAAGTAATGGACATTTTTGTTTTAATCTACAACGTTGTCTTCATATATTCATCAAACTACACGCCTCAGACCTCAAATCGAAAATTGTTAGATGAAATGTGTGCTCGAAATGCTGACGAATGAGGAAATACATTCTTTCAATTATTTCCCTGGTCGCTTTTAATAACCTTTTTCTTCTTCTATTTATTATATTTTGATCAATTCTCAAATAATGCAATTGTCAACGATTTCATTTTCCACGAGTTCCATAATCAATAGAATAACCGTATCTTCAAATTCAAGACAACATTTTCTTTCATCATCAGTCATCATCACGCCATTTTTTCCCAAGTGCAATTGAATTTTTTCTATGAAATCAGTTAAGTATTTATTTTTTCTCTCGATTTTTTAATTATCTAATTACACCACTTTCATTAGTGAAATGTTCTTTTCATTTTCTTCAGATAATCAATTTGTGATTTTTTCTTCCACCATAATACTACCAATCATTAAAAAATTTCAAGTTCAACACATGAGATTGAAAATAAAAAAAATAAATAAATAATAATACGAAACACTTGCCTCTTCATCTTGGCAAGGAAATAATCTCAGAAACAAGACGAAAAAGTAACCAATTCTATTTGAAAAAAATATATTTATAGCTCTGGTATATATTATTTTTTGCGTAAGTATGTCTTTTTCTTCTCAATTAATTTATGAGTGATGAATAAAAAAAATATGCATTTGTACATGTCATGGTTATAATGAAAAATTTCTCGATCATGAATTTTCTTTTTATGCCTCGTTAAAGCAAAAAAAAAATCCTTTATATTACCTACGTAAATGTTTTTATGGACACAGGTATCATACAATTGAATCGCCGATTTTTAATATGAACCAATTTTTAATTATAGTATGAGATCCGGTATAAGAAATATATACTCCCATCTGTTATTTATTAGTGATAAGAAATAAATGATCGATAATATTCACATTAACGCATTGCACATGGGTTGCCTAATTAAATTGCGTGCGAATAGTATTAAATCACAAAATTTTTAATTTTTATTTGATCTACTTCCCTCATTGGTTACTTAAAAAAATCGTACACTAGTAGGGATTGCAATTCCGCACTGTTTCCAATCCCGCGGGATTTTTGCTTGATTGATTTCGTAACAGCGGAATCCTGTGAGATCTCGCAGAGCCTAAAATTGAGCTGGATCCTGTTGGATCGCGGAATCTCACTTTGGTGGATTGCAATCTCTATACACTACTTAAGATAATAGGTATACCCAACAGAATTTAAAAAATAAAGGTTGCTTTCTTTCTTCCCTGCCCAACTGAGGAGTTAATTTATGTTAATTAATAATATTAATTATTCTTTATTTTTAGTCTGAATTTCTAATTACATTTTTGTGATACTATAATTTTTATCCCGTAAGCTCTATTGGCATCATTTTTTTTTCCAGTTTTTTCTCATTCGTTTAATTATACCGGCTGGAATGGAACAATGGGAAGACATAATACAAAGGAAAGAAAGGATTTAAAAAGAAGAAACTATAAAATACACAGCCAACTTCTAGTACAAAACATATTATAGCAAATCATAAATCTATAATTTACCTTTAGCTTAAGAAGTGACCAAAATGCATCAAAAATTAGATTCTCCAGATAGGATTGAAAATTGAGATTTTGTTAATAAAAATATTATTTATAGTCGCTCTAACTACTAGGGTCTAGTCCGCCTTTATTTACACTCATTTATTCCCCCAAAATTTCATTCATATTAAGATCCATCCTAAGATCCATCCTACTCACAAAATCTAACACATGAAAACAGAGGTTGAAATATTTTTGTATAGCCCCACAGTTTTAAGGAGTCTGATGGACGTTTGGATCTCTCTTGCTGTATTCAGAAATTCCTCGATATCCTACGGTATATCACACTGCTCACTTTACTCTTTGTAATTCTAGGAAGATATAGTTTTCTATTAAGATGCGATTTCATGCTGACACTTGACGCTGATTTCCAGCGTTAAATTTGGCCACGTGGTATTATTTCGACTAAAAATAAAACTAAAAATGTTTTAGTTTTAACTCGGCAATCATTTGTTTGACGATGAAAATATGAAATCGAACTGGATAACAATCGATATGAAGAAACAGTTTTAAAACAGTTTAGACAACTATAACTAAGTATTGTTACTCCAATAAAGTTAAGCAATAACATAGATCGATAATTCGACTTTCGATTTTTGTTTAAGGCTTACTTATTCACCAGAATTACTTGACGTTGTAATTTAATCTTCAAATTTGATAATGATTTTTATCTAGATGATGCTTCGTTCGAAATTGTACCAAGTGCCGAAATTGAACGTTGGAAATTAACGTCAATTGTCAGCATAAAATTGCACTTTTATTTCGTTCCCACATCTCCTGCATCCTGTTAATCCATTGGTCATCAGGCAAGAATGAATCAATGTGGAATGACTAACTCTAAACTTGAAGAACATCACACTATCTTTCCTAGTCAGGGTACTCAGTGGTGGACTATCCAGCACTGATGGTTTGACCTGTTGCAGTTTTTGACGGTGACCCTACCATTTATCATCTATCATCTCCTTTTCCCAAAGTCGTTTCTTACACTCTAAAACGGATCTCAAACTAATGACAGAATTACTGATTATGTAACGGTAATACTATTAGAACCACGTTGATATTGAAGGAATTCAAAATTATTTAATTCCATAGTATCAGTATTGGCAACGCGTAGCCCCTGGGCACATCGCTAAAGTGATAGGGATTTAGGATTATTACTGACAGTATTTACTGAACATGAAAGATCTGCTATATCTGCAGGTGAAATTATTGAAGAAAATATCAGGTCTTCAAAGTGTCTGTCGGTAACAAGAAATCGTTAAGTTACTCCAAGTCTTCTCATAATAATAATTTTTCTTTCCAAATATGGTTTTACCATAAGCAGTAGCTTATTGAATAAAGAGTCGCTAATTCTAAAATAGTTCGTGTAATCCTTTGCGTCCATTTTGATAACTGACTTGAGAAGCACCAAGTGAGAAAAAGTTTGACGACTACTTAATCAGTCTTTTACCCAACGCTTACGTACAATATTATTTTTATAGTTATAGCTAAAACTACTGCTAAACACGCTTTTAGTCGAGAATCCATGATGCTTGGTCAATTAGTCCGTACTAATCCATATTGACAAAAATACTGATGGAAAATTAAGTAAATACTGTTAATATTACTAACCGTGATAGGTCCCCTTAATGGTATCCTCCGTAATGAGTCTTCTTTGCTCGTGAGATGGTCTCACCCCTGCTGCGTTGACCAGCTCATTTCCTTTGATCCCCTTATGTCCTCGAATCCAGGAGAATATTGATTAGTTTGTATCAATACTTCGTTGTATTGAAATATTTGAAGTTGCTCCATTTACGAAAGCCTACGAAGAAATAACAAAAAAGGTAATTAATAGATGAAAATTTTATTTTAGTATTGAGAAGAGCCGATGAGTCAACGTAAATTTTAGCATAGATTTGAACTTTCATAAAATAGTCTTAAGACCTACATGATAAAATAATTTTATTCTCTAAAAACTTAAGTTTTTTCTATATACATGTTTAAAATTCTTTGAGTAGCAAAAACAAATAAATGTAATTTCAATTTGTCATTTATTTTAAAACTTCCTCATATATACTGAAATTACTGCATCGTATAATTTTCATCAATTTGTTCATTACAGAAATGTTCAAAATTTAATTTTAATTGCAACATTACAACTTTGGGGCTTTAGTTTTTACACTTTAATTGTTTTAATGACATGAAGCCAATTGCAGATGTACCTGCCTGCAATTCAGCATTGGAGAATTCGTCTTATACAAACGGAAATGGAATGATGTAGTTGCGTAATTTCACACGACATATACTTAATAGATACTTACGGATAGCAACACAAAAAAATTGTTTTAATATATTTTTTTGGAACTGCCTAATTTTCTATGGGATTGTAATTAATGAACGTGAACAATAAGTTAATTTATTTCGTTACTCTCGGTTTGCGTAAACTAATCTAAATTAAATATATTACGAATAAATAATCCGGAAAGACAAATTAGAAACACGAAAATCTGTAATTTTGTATTCGAAGAAATGCATGGTGAAGAACGGTTACAAGGGGTAAGTGTTTACTAAATATTGTGTTCTCAATTTAAATATTAATATTAGTAAACAATATATATTGGTTTATTTAACACGAAATTCCATAATTTTAATCATAGCAGATTTGTTTATATTTTCATTTCATGAATAAACTACGAAAGATGATCACATCAAAAAAAATCTTTTCAATTTGATCCCAAAACCTTTCTACTTGTAAAAATTAAAAAAAACAGTTTTTCTATTATAAACTCTAAAAAAATAAATTAAAGAAATCAAAAAAATATTTGCCATCATTTTTGCTTTTGAAGTGAAAACTTCTTTAGCATCGTTGTAACTTGAAATTTTATAAAACGGAAACGGAAAGCGGCAATAAAAAGAGAAACATATACATAAATCTATAATATTTAACATTAGAGAGAATGAGGCAGACAACATTAGTATTTCTTATGGTTGTGCGCACCTGCGTATTACGCTACTTGAGAATGGTTTTCATAGCGACCAATAACAACCGTGTTGAATTGCTTATTATAATTGTGAGCATAAACATTTCATTATTTTAATAAAATTAGTTTTTAAGTTTACCGTTAATGAATACGGATTATTGTTATGATTATCCAAAAAAAGGAAAGAAAACAAGACTATAACAACGTCAAAAGGTTCAACAGTTCAAAGTGTTCATGAATTTCGGGCACGCCGAAAAGCATTAATAAATAAGAAAAATAATAGTTTTTATACGTTTAATAATGAGTCGACTGTGCAAAATAGTGAAAATGATGCTAGTAAGTACTTAAATATTTTCCTATCGCATATTTCGTCCTTAATCACGAAATGTCAATAAAATAAAAGCTAATTTAAAATTAATTCTGATATCACATTATATTACGAACTGTTTTTCAGGTACTACTCAAATGAATGTACAGCCGATTCCTAAGGTACTCCGATAATTTCGTCGAAATAAAGTTCCTCATGAAGAATTTCGTTAATTTTTTTTAACAATATGTTCAGTCATAATATGTGCTACTTTTGTGAATGATTGTGATTCCAACGAAATTTAAAACCACAATGCCCAGGACATGAAGATCTTTTATGGATAATAATTAAAAATTTTAATGCAAATGATAATATTTTATTGTGCTGCACGTATTTTCAAGCAATCGAGAAAAATGTAATTCCAACGATGTCGAAATACAATAGTTTCAAATATTAAACGATACCTGTATCTTTACCACCGCTGGATTTATTTCATACTTCCATTATCATAAGCTCTCGATATCATTTATCGAAAATGCAAATTTAGATTCAGGATAAATTTATGTAATATAAATGTTAAGAAATCGTAAAATAATTTCTACAATTATCCTACTCATAAAATCTTATATTCGTCTCAATATCTTGAAGTTTATCTTTTTTGAAGGTTTCACTTCTACCGCGTGTGAACTACACACTTGTGTTTTTTTTTTAATTGATATTTTCCGTCATTTTAGAACTACTTTTGCGACTCTTTAGTCTTTAACGACTCTAAAAAAAATCTATAATCGAGGAATATTCACGAATCGAACCCACAATCTATCAGTTTTGGAGCGGTAACCTAGACCACTCGGCCACCAGTAAGCTATCATCTATCCATTTTATTACTATTGATTGGAGCATTTAAAAGTTTTAGGTTTAGGGGAACTAATGTCGTTAAGTAAGGAATGATTTGCGAAACACGCACAGATTCCTAAACGATATGTAGCAAAAATTTTCAATTTCAAAACAAAAAAAAATTCTTAAGGGTATTTTTTATGATGCTATTCGAAAGTACAAGTCCACCCGCATGTACTGTGCAAATTTTTTCCCAAAAAAAAAAACAGAAATACTCTCGAGTTTCCCACCTAAAGACTTAGTATACAAATTTTAAAAATGTATTACTTCTTAAGTGCAAATTTTTTCTTATTTAAGTTTAGACAAGGGAAGTACAGTTTTGATTTTTTTTTTTTGGAACAATCTTGAATCCTCATTAAGCAATCTAGAAATTGCTTTTATTAATTTCAGTCACACTATATCTAGTTGAAAAAATATAACTTTTTTCTCCATCAATAGAAATGTAGGTAGATAGCTTCCAACAATGCAAATCTGTTATTTAAACAAACCCGATCAGTAGGTTCACCTCGACGCAGTTCTACTGAAATAATTTCAAAATAAAAAATGAGACAAATCAATGCAAAAATATTCATTTTCGCATTGAATACGAAAAACAGTTAGTTACCCAGTTTTTCAAGCATGACATAAGAATATTATGAAAATCGATTGCAGTCTAAAGGGATCGATCGAAAATTTCCTATCACCAATTGATGAAATGAAAGATTGATTTGTTACTGTAAATGATAATCAGAATTCGTAATAATAATGACAAAATTCTCGATTAGAAACGCTGTTTGTTTAATTTAGAATGAAATGACACCAGCAAGATTCCGATTTGTGAGTGACGTGATGAGATAATGAATTGGAGTTTATTCCCGTTTTTCGTACGGAACTCAAAGCAAATATATAAATTAAAATATCTGTATTGATTTTCCATAATTGTATTTAATTTTAAAAATTTATCCAAGCCAAGCTTCGATTGTTATTTAGCATCAATATTTGTAATACTTTAATCGAAGAGGAAATTGGAATGTGTGTTTTAAGTAGGTATAAGCGATTTCAACCAGATATTACCATAATAAAGCCTATCGTTTTTTCTCGAAACAAAAACTAAAACTAATCTTAAAGTTAATAGAATTTATACAAACCAACTTTACCAAATCATTTAATATCGTCGGTATTTTCATTAAATTTATTTCGTATAAGTGTGAAGTGAAGATTAAAAGGACCGGAACTTGGTCAGTTATGTAGATACATAGACCGTAAGTAGTGAATGTGGGTGAAGGTTGATGGAAAAAAAATTTACACTTTTATGATTTCGTAAAAGGGAAAAAGATTATCAACATTTTTTTTTTCCATTTCAAATATGCAAAAATTAAAAATGAAAAAAATATTAACAAACGCAGAAAGTCTTGCGACTAATTGATTTTTAATTGAATTTGAGAAATAACAAGTTTGAATTTTGGCGAAGAAAAAAAATTTAAATCATTGTTTAATGGATAGTATTCTTTAGGTCATACTTGGATTTTGTACTTGAAAAAAAAACAATTAACTTACTAATGATCCTCGTTTTCGTCTTTGGTGAATTTATATATTCTTCTAAAGAATCAGGCTCAAATACAGGGGAATTGAAATGGATTCAATTGCTTCCTATCCTAAATTATATAGCTATACCTACATATTACCAAAAGAAAAAAATACATTTGTATACCATTTTTCAACGCTACATGAAATTGATCGAAATCAGAGGATACACCCCTTATAAATAATCAAAATAGTTTTTGATAAATATTTCAAACAAAATCATATTTTGTTGACTAAAATTTTTAGTCAAAATCATAGTTCATTCTGGTTAATCTTGGATAAGTTAAATTATTGACATTTTCTTCTATTTTCTAGCAAATATACTTTTCGTCTTCAGACCTTTTGGACATAATAAGATTATTCAATAATCCAAATCATTACTTCTATTTTGTATACGGATAAATTTTTCATAACTATACAAAACAAAAGAAAATAGAAGAAGTGCTGGACGATCGTCCAGGTATGAGAAAAGAAATCAGGAATCTCTCAGGTTTAATGAGATTTTGCCTACTAAGAGTAGGGATATTATGGAGGAAAAACAAAATTGTGTTTAATGGAACTGGATAATTGAAATTGGACTGTTCGGAATCGGAAGCAATGTCGGAAATTCATTGGTTAAGGGTAGTTAATGAAATCATATAAACTTAATAAGCTAAAATCCCTAATGCAAGATCCATGAAAAACAAATTTTGCATTCCTATCATTTATTAAATCAATGAACTGTACCAAAATGTACCTAATTGAATTTTCCTCCGAAGGTAAGGCACTAACAATAGCACAATGCCACAGTAGTAGCATGGTCTAATATTAGTCCAATAAGTGGTCTAATATTGGTGTGGTGGCGGATCATTGTAGTTTAGTCCGTTTTTAGTTCGTTTTTCGCAATCCTACTGAAATTGCTTCGCGGTTTTCTAGTGGAGTGCTTCTCAAACTAAAGGATGTGGCCCCCTAGGGGGCCAAGGAATTTTTGCTAGGAAGCCACGAAATATTTCTATTATTATAACTAATGATACATCAATGCTAAAATCTATAATTTTGGGAACGTGGGAGTTTTGGATTTTTTTTGATTTAAGGAACCATGGTATGAAAAAGTTTGAGAAGCACTGTTCTAATGAACCGTGAACCCCGCTTTGAGAACTCCTGACGAAGCCCACCAAAATTTGTAATTCAAGGGTTAAGCCTTACTAAAAATAAAAGTAGAAGAGAAATTCCAAATGACGTTGGACCCTTTGATTATCTCGGGCTAAACTTATGGAAAGAATTTAATACAGAATATTCAAAAGATATACGAAGGTAAAAAAACACAAATGGAAAATATTGCTTAATTTAAATATTATGGAAGCTTCAGTAAAGTTGAAAAGAATTTATTAATTGGAATTCAAGCTCTGAAGATCGTTGCCAAAAAGAAGATCCATTATTATTATTTTTATCTATATTTCTCTTAAGATTATCTATATTTCTCTTATATTTCCATTTACGCTTCGACTTGCAGTTCAACTTGTGGTCCGACTTTCGAAGTTGGGGCTCAAGTGTACTTTAGCACACCCACAATCTGGCAACGTTGCATTTTCGACTTTGTTTTTAATTTAATTCGCGATATTTTCGCTAATTCAATTTTAATATGGTATAATGCTCTCTTTTGTGGCTAAATTTTCATTATGGACCGATTTAATCGCGAATTAATTTAAAAACAAAGTCGAAAATGCAACATTGCCAGATTGTGGGTGTGCTAAAGTACACATGAGCCGAAGTTGGTTCTAAAGTCGGACCATGAATGGAGTTGTTGGAAGTTGGATGTCTAGTCCGACTAATCGGATCATTTAGGCGATCCAACTGGAAGATCCAAATAATAGTCCGACTAGTTAGGCTGCAAGTTGGAGCATGAATCGCCTGCTTTAGTTTTACTTATCAACGGGATATTGTCTTATCACACTTAGTGAAAAGAGGATGAGGAATCTAAAACCGGTCAAATTTGCGTTACGTTATTTATGCTTGATCCTTGTGGTGCTATATATCCGAAGTATGGCATTCAATAACATGAACTCACAGGAAACAAGGAAGGAAGTATCTAGAAGAAGAATGAAAAAACTTCAATAAATGAGAAGAGTTGTCCGAGTTGTCCCATAAAAAACAATTATTGATAGAAGAAAGGGTCACATTGGGTGTAACAGAAGGAAAATTAGATGTATATACTGAAGAAAAAAGGAATTCTAAACCTGGATCGCTTTTTTGGCCAATTGTATTTAATTGACGATAACTATACATTTTTTTACCGAGTTCGATAAATTCCTGAAAGATTTTCAATGGCTATAACTTCAAAAATTTGTAATGATTTTAAAATTAAACATAAAACATATAAGTAGAAGTAATAAAAACACATGGATATGTTTCGAAATGACGACATTAATTAGTTGGAATTTTGCATTTATAAAATCGGTGTCGTGATTTGATAATTTTTATGGTTCTTTTGTAATTATTGAAAATAATAGAAAGGACTATTGACCATGATAGTAAACGAATGAAATATTAAATGTAAGTACTTATCGCAAACATTTCAAGGCTTTTCGTTAATGATCTGAATTTAATTGAGAATTTTTGGCTTTAAATACTATAAATAATATCGAAACTTAAAAAAAGATAAATGCTATTTCAAGCATATGTGTCGAGGCAGCAATGTATGAGGGACCGAAAATGGTTCATTTCTCAAATAAAAAATCCTGGAAAAGTTTATAAACCTCTCCAAATTAAAACTACGATTTATTCTTTTCAATTTTAGGCATTCTTCTAAAAGATATACTTATAAAAAAAAAACGGGTAACTAACATGAAAGTAGCGTTAGCAAGATTAAATTAACGGTAAGAAGTTAAGAAAGTAAATATCAATTCAATGATATCATTAATAGTAGGCAATATCACAAAATAGATTAAAACATTTTTTTTGTCAATTAACCACCTAAATATATTTATTTTTTTTATTCGAAATGAAACATTTCCAGTCAATTTAAACTAGATTGATTGCGAAAGTATTAATATTTGAAATATTTCTATTATCTCAATTTGATTACTGTAAATTGTGGCAGGCCAAGAATTCAATATATTTTATTAAATGAATGGAATAAATGTTTTTATATAAATCGTTTCTGTTCAGATTGGTGCACTGTACCAAAGCCTGTAGTAATATCAGCTAGTAGGTAGGTAATGTATTCCGGAAAAAAATTCCTTCATACATCTTTAACAAACAATTTAATCTGAATCGATATTAAACATTGATAACGGCATGTTGTTTTCTTTTCATTTTTTCGTGAGAATTTTTCATTTTTTTTTTTTTTGTTAATGTTGCAGTACTATTCAATACTTTTACACGAAATTAACTGCATTTAACAAATGTGAACTGACAATAGATGCAACGCGTGCCATACATGTTATTTTAATGAAACCGCATTTTTTAATATTAAAATAATATTTTTTATAATAACAAAACCGTTATGGGTTTTTTATTGTAAGATATGATGAAAAAAGTTCTAAGCTAAACCTTTTTTTTTCTTGTCCAATAGTCCTTCTAGGACTCATTGCAGAGGAACTTAAAAAAGAGATTTTTCGAATTTAAATTTTATCCATTAACATTTGAATACATTTGAAAAATACTTTGATGTTTTTATTCGATATAAAACATCAAAACTCTACATCGATACATTGGTTAAAAACATCGATATTTTTTTTCGCAATGATCTGATTATTAAACGTTCTCCAGTTGAATGCAAAAGGTTTGCTATCTTAAGTCTGGTACGTAAAATTTCTATGATTTCTTATATGTATATTTGGTAGGTATGAAAATAGGTCGTAAAGCACAATACTTTATACCGCTAGGTGATTAGGGTGTCCCTTAGGGTGTCCGTTATTTTCCAAATTGATTTTTTTTACAGCGATCGCCCCCTGAATTTTTAGTTTCACACAAAAAAATTATTCAATACAATTAAGCTCTTAATTTCTTGATTAAACCGTGCCGGAATCATGTTACTTTTACCATTTAAATAACATGGAATAATTTGACTTTTAACTTTTATTTTTTTTTCTCAGAAATAAATGAATAAAAAGATTTAAGATTAAATTATTCTGACGTAGAATTTAACGCTCTACAAAAAAGGTCTCTTATAAATTTTCGATTAAATCACTCCATTAAAATTTATTCAACATTTAACTTGTGCCTAATATAAATCTTGCAATATTTTCAATATTTTGCTCATTTTTACTTTTTTTAACTATAAAATCATTGGAAGAGAAGATAAAAATTATTATCATTAGAGCGCCAGTGATTATTTGTGTTAATTTTATGGCTTGAATTGAAAATTAAACAAAAAAATCATTTTTTGATAATTAAAACAGGTGACATAAGATCCGAATTCGCTATAGTCGTGAAATTCAATTTATCCAGGATAAATTTTCGTACTTTAATCAATATTTTGTACCTACAAAGTGAATTTCATACTAATTAATAAGACTATCGACAAAAGTTCAATTAAAATTCGAATTTTTACCATTTAACCTGACGCCATCTAAGATAAATTTCTTAGAACTTGTAGTCAACAAATTAAATGTTGAATAGATTACAAAATACAAATTAAACAAATTAATTCAAGTTAAATGTTGAATAATTTTTAATGGAGTGATTAAATCGAAAATTCATAAGAGACCTTTTTTGTAGAGCGTTAAATTTTACGTCAGAATAATTTAATCTTAAATCTTTTCATTCATTTATTTCTGAGAAAAAAAATTAAAAGTAAAAAGTCAAATAATCCCATGTTATTTAAATGGTAAAAGTAACATGATTCCGGCACGGTTTAATCAAGAAATTAAGAGCTTAATTGTATTGGATAATTTTTTTTGTGTCTTAAACTAAAAATTCAGGGGGCGATCGCTGTAAAAAAATCAATTTGGGAAATAACGGACATCCTAGTATCCCTATCCATTGATTAATTGATCCATTACCCTAATCAATTTTAGGTGTCAAACAACTTCACTCTTCTAGGTATATTATATAAATAATTGAACAGTTCAACAACAAAATTTAGTTGAATTTTTTTTCAACATTTGTTCTCATCTAACATAGATTTAATACAAAATTTGGGAACACCGTTGAAATCAAGCATTTTTAAACAAAGAAATGACCAGTGTAATGTTGATAGTAATTAAATATGAAATTATCCTAGACCCTTTTTATCATTAAGGTATCAAGATCACACACTTAGGTACCTACTTTGTCTATTATGTAATTTATTCTCAAGATTATTTTTGTTTTAATAATTACTGTAATGAACGGTATCGTTCACATATTTGTGTTAATTTTTTTACTTCAAGTTTAAATGAAGCATAATTAGCAGATGACTATAATTAAAAATAGACAAATCGTTACATGCTGACAAAACAATGCAAAATGTAAATTTCAAAAATGTGAAAAAAGCCAAAATTAAAGTAGCGGTTTAGGTCATTTTACATTGTGGCTAGCGAGGTATGTCACATTACGCAATGTAGGTAGTAGTAATTGAAAATTCAAAGTTGATTTAATGTAGGAATAAGAAGATAATAAACATCAAGTTTTACCAACAAAATTGAATGGAAATCTTAGTATCTTCAAACTCACGAATGAGTATATTGAATACTAGTCGTTACTTGTCCGCTTTGCTCTTCGAATTATAAAATCTAGAATTAAAATATGATTGGTATATTTCTTTTACTACAAAGGATATTTGTCCAAAGGATTTAATCAAGTGTTAAAATAATCTTTGTTAACTAACTTCTATAGAGCAAAAATTCAATAGTATTTATATATTTTTCTTGTATTACAGCAAAAGATCAACATAATTTCATCGTTGGTTTTGATGCAGTGCATAAGGATCAGTATTTCGACATAAAGAAGTACTTTTATAAATTACCTTTTTATATATGGGATATAAGGTATTCCCTTCAACTTCTAGCGACTCCAGGTTACTAGGTGAAGGCTTTCACATAAAAACTGGTTCCATTGGCGGATTAAGATTTCATAGTAGCATTCCCGAAGCATCCTCTTTCAGGATAAGTACACAAGTCGGAAGATCAGGTGGATTAAGTAAATTAAGGAACTCCATAGGATAGTTTATAGCATTATCCGTTTATACCAATGTGTTCATAGATGTGAACTGGTATTCTGACCTTTCAAACGAAATCAAAAAAGTGTCATTAGCGATTTTATTCTTTTAAAGCGGCAAAATTTCCGTTTGTGTTTCAAATTCTAACAAAAAATTCAAATAGAATAAGTTATTCAATTTTTAAAATAGTCTATTGTTTAGTGTCTAACACCATTTTGATTATCAAACTTGAAATTTCCATTGTTGATCAGAGGCCATATTTTATCCTATACAAACTATGTTATACAAACTTTTACCGTTTTAGGAGAGGTATTTTTAAAAATTGTTACTTATGGGATACCTACATTATATAAAAAATACACTCTTCAAATTTCACGTCTCTAGGACCAGGGATTTACGATTTTAGTACTTAATATTTTATATATGAGTTGCTTAAAGCCAAAGTGGTGTAAGTCATAATTTTGAATAGTTCTGAATTTTCTACTTTTATAAGTTGAAACTATCCTATATAAACACTTCCTTGGGTAGTGAATAGATAATTGGAAAAATGAAATAAGTCAAAGCTTCATTATTATATCGGTTAAAATCGGTTAAGCTAAAACATCTCCTACGTGGGATCTTTTATTTATAATATATAATAAACATTTAGACAAAAGTTTTTACATGCGATAATGAACAATCGCGATAATGAGACTCGCATCTCAGACTTTAAGCGATTTATATATAAAAGATGAATAGTATAAACCTACTAAATTTATGCCAGTATAAAGATTAAAATCTAAATATGTATAAGAGATTGATACACGTTCTTACGATGTTTAAAAAAAAACCAGCAGCGAAAAAAGCTCTTAAATCCTACTATTTTAGTAATACATTGGGATTTCAAATAAATCATCCCTTAGTCAACGGAATTTCATAAGGAAATACTTATTCGGGTGATAGGATCACAGGAATCAAGGAGGAACCTGACCATCTAGCTAAAATTGATTTAATAAGGTTATTCATGGATCTAAAACCAGTTATACGCGTCTCAATGTATACAAATTAAATCATGATGAGCAAAAAAAAATCCCAAAATAACTACTCAGAAGAAAGGTTTTCAAAGATAATGATAAATGAATTGCTGAAGAAATACAAAAAACGGCTTCTAAACTTGAAAAAAGATAACTAGAATGCTTGTAAGCATATATATATATATATATATATATATATATATATATATATATATATATAAATATATATATATATATCTATGAAATATACATCAGTACAAAGATTAAAACCTAGAAAAGTATAAATGATTGATACAAGTTCTGACGATATCAAACTATAGAGTGGTTTCCGGAAGAAAGTTTTATCTTTATGCAGGATGGAGCTCCTTGCCATAAAGCCAAAAAAGTTATGGATTTTCTCAAAAATTCTAACAATAATGTGTCTTCTTGGCCAGGAAAGAGTCCTGATGCTAATCCCATAGAAAATTTTTGAGCCATTGTGAAGAAAAAACCAAAAAAAATAAACTATTACAACACGAGTGAATCTGATTACCGAACTCATTAAGATTTGGCATCATAATAAAATATAAATGAAAAAAATAGTATAGAGCATACCAGGATAGGAAAAATAAATTATAAACAATAAAAGGTACCACACAAAACATTAGACGAGTGAAATTATTGTAATTTTTAGATTTATGACATTTAAAAACAAAAATGTGTTTTTTTCTCTTGAATTGTCTTGAGTCTAATAATTTTCACACCTCTGTACTTATTCGAGTGTTAGGATCAAAGGCATCAAAGAAAAACCTAGCAATCTAGCGAAAACTGATTTTAGAATATTAATCATGGATGTAGAACTAGTTATACGCGTGTCAATGGGTATAAATTTGATCATGATGACCAAACAAAAAAAAATCCTGGATCTCCTCAAAGATAATGAGGAAGGAATCGCTAAAAGAATACACAAAAAGGCTTCTAAGCCTGAAAAAAGGTAACCCGAATGCTTATAAGCCTACTAATAACGCACTCATTCGTGAAAATATCGTAATGCTAATGGCATAAATTCTGAATCAAATATCTATGTGGAGGAAATGGGGTAAGCAGTAGAAAACACCAGAATCACTTCCGGGGAATATTCTTGGGAATCAATCGATTACGTATTCAGAGTTATTGCAGAAGGTCTGACTAGTTGGAACTAGTCCCAGTGTTAGAATCTAATCCTCCTTTTAGAACTCGGCGTAAAGCAATTCGTAAGAAAAGTCCTCAGAGTTTAGAATTATGATAATTAGAATCGTTTAACCAAACTGGTAAACTATAATAATATTTGATTTAAAGAAAGGGAAAAGCAATAAACGCAAACATAAATTGCAGAATTAACTACGCAAAAAATTTCTTGGCTGCAACTAAGCGATTTGTACAATCGTTACCGGCTAACACATCTTTCGAATATGTAATAAAATTAGTGACTTACTAATTTTTATGTCCGTCGCAATATTTTTCCGCTTGAACTTACGTAAAACGCTATTTGTATTTTTATTTTATTTATAAAAAAAATAAGTTTTTACTAAGTACCTAATAAAAAAACCGTTTCTCGATCACGAGTTGAGATTTTGTTCTCGTAAACAGTGAATGTATACGAACGTTTTTCAATAACGGTTGGCGACTTATGATTCACTCTTTTTTTTCCGAAAATTTTATTTTTACTCATCAAAGAAAAACAATGCCTTTCAAAAAATGCAAATTGTGTTTCGAATAGATTTTTCTGTTAAGAAAGAAAAAGTCATCTTGAGCACGTACTTGGCTGATTTTTGACGTTTGCGGTTCGGAATGATGAGATCGAAAGAAAAAGAAATCAATTAAAAAACAATAACATTTATAAAAATTGTCAATCACTTACATTTATACAAAAGAAGTTATTTGATTAAACAAGAAATATTTTCTTGAACTGCTAAAAACTCCAAACCAACATACATGTAAATTGTAAGTGCTATACTTTTAATAACAGGTACGATTCGAATCATTGTCCAATAACGGTATCGATTATTATCTATCCAAAAACAGAGAAAATATTCCTAGATAGGTATTCGTTTGAATTTCACTCTCTTAAGAATTTATGGAACACGTAGGACGTACCGTATATCATAGGTCATTCATTCAGCATCCATTTCACAAAAAAAAAATATCCCTCCGAATACCAGATTAATACAATCCAGAAGAACTCTCCATCTGGAATTGCATATTTGCGATCAAAGAATTTTAATGTATCTAATATAAGTTCAGTCTTCAATTAAGAAAGTGAAATGAACAAATGTAAAGTCGTTAAAAAATCTAGAATTACTTTTGATTATATTTCTGTACCACTAATTTGTGGGTATGAATTACGAGTAATATTACGTTAATAGGTGATTGAATCTAAAGTAATTTGAAAATTCCGCCTGATCATTGAAATAAAGAAATGAAAATGAAAAGAAACAATTATGCAATTATGTATCTACGTTTTTAAAAAAAAAATCCAAGATAAGATAAGAAATATTTGAAACGAATGTTAGCTCTATATAGTTGGGGATTTTATACTTTTCCATATAAAAAACCTTTACAGCAGTAAATATATATCGTAATAATATTTTAATGGGAATAAAGCTTTAACATTGATAAGTACTTTATTTATTTCCGAGTCACAATTAATAAATTAATGGATAATAATATATGTCTTATGACTCAATTTCTTCGTTATTACGACGCGTTTCAACAGTTTTTGGCTGTCATCATCAGAAAATCTTTTTTCAGGGAATAAAGCACTAGATATAGTGCTAAGGTTATAAAAACGTCATTACAATTAAAGGTGTGCTATTCTATTTCCATTCGGAAAATGTTCTCTTCAACTCATATTTATCAATAAAGCTTAAAAAAATTGACTAAATTACTTATTGCATCCAAATAGAAACCGTAGAAGAGTATTTTTTAGAAGGAAGCTCTTTTTGTTAAGGCATACCGTAAGAATCAACCAAGAAAATGTATAACACACGAAAGATTTAAGATTATGATCGTCATCAGATCATGTAGAAATGGTATATCTGTATCCTATTGGATAACAAACAAAAAGACACAAAAGATAGCTAATACAGAGTTCCATAAACAAAGCCATCCAATACTACTTGATGACCATTGAAGATAGCTTGGCAATCTTGAGCAATACGGCAGTAACACATTTGTTTGAACTTTTGTTCAAATTTATGTTTAAAGTTTACTTTTGAAAGTTATATTCCTTAAAAAGACCACATTATAACTTATATATTGTATTAGCCAGTGATTCCCAAAGTGTTAGCGGCTCCTTGGGGAGCCGCGATGTCGTCATAAGAGCGCCGTGAAATATTCAATTAAACAATTTGGCAACTTTCTATGAATTTCCAAATTTGTACAACAATACATTAAAGTTTTAATTTGATAAGATGGAACATTCAAATTTTTGGATATCAATAAAAGAGGAATACCTATTGCTTATCGATAAAGATCAGGCTAAAATGAAAATTTTCCAACAAAAGAGCCAATTATACGATATTAGAGTTGAACTAACAAAAAAATCGCGAATTAAATTAAAAACAAAGTAGAAAATGCAACGTTGTCACATATTGATGTCGCTAAAAGGAACATGAGCCACCCATATAATCTATTATTTGAAAACTAGTAACTTTCTGGGAAATATTCACAACCCAACACTGGCAAATTGACAATTTGCAAGAATTAGCAATTGAATGAAAACGGAATGGCAGTTGAAACCAATGACAACAATCAGTTAGTTCTGTTATGTATAACAATCTTTGTTATACTCATGTATGAGTTTACATTCTTTGTTTTTTGTCTTTGCCGCCATACATACATTTGCCTATTAGGTATTATATATTAACATTAAAAGTAAAAATTGTATTTAAAATTTTATCATACCATATTTTAGTTATCACAAACTACTTATAACTGATGCACCATTTCAGGCACTACCGGAAAATGCTATGGCGGTGGATTGAAAGCATTTTTTTATTTACGACAAATAATAACTTCTCATGGGTGCACTAATGCACCTATGCATACCGTTTTTTTTCATTTAAAATGCCTTTAAAATATACTAGTTGTACTTCTTGTTGGCAAACGTGATAACAGACAAAAATGGACAGCAATTTATTTTTTCATTTTTAACAGAATAATATGGCAAGACTACGATTCTTCCGGTGATACGATGTTTTAAAGGATTCTTATAGATCTCGACGAAAAAAAACGAAAATGAAGAAATTTTTTTTTCGATATTTCGCTTAGTTTACGAAATATCGACCCCTAAAAATGGAAAAATTAATTTATTTTTTTATACTTTCTTAGACGGATATCTCAAGATTTTCATGAAAAAAAAAGGGTAAATGTTTACAACCGTAGCTCCACCAATTATTTTTGTGCTAAAAAAACTATAAACAAGGATTCCAGGGGCGAAGTCCCGGTGAGGGTTGGGGAGCGTCGCCCATATCTGGGAATAGTGCATTTTCGATTTTGTTTTTAATTTAATTCGCGAGTCATTCAAACCAAAATTTTATAAACATCTCAGTTTTTTCTTTTTTAGGGGGGCTTAGCCCCCCAACCCCCACCGGGGCTTCGCCCCTGGATCCCTTGTTTATGTTTTTTTTGCACAAAAAATTGATGGAGCTACGGTTGTAAACATTAACCTTCTTTTTTCATGAAAATCTTGAGATATCCGTCTAAGAAAGTGTAAAAAATCGATTAATTTTTCCATTTTTAGGGGCCGATATTTTGTAAACTAAGCACGATATCAAAAAAATGTATTCTTCATTTTCGTTTTTTTTTTCGTCGAGATCTATAAGAATCCGTCAAAACATTGTGGCGCCGGAAAAATCGTAGTATCCGCAATAAGATTTCTTACCAAATATTTTGGAAATTGTAGAATATCCGCTTTTCTTTCCAGGAACAAATGCAGCAATGAAACGTATTTTTTCTAGAATCAATAAAATAAGGACCAAGTGAAAAAAAGCAATTAACTGTTCATTGAATTTTAATGTTTTAATGTTCAACTTGAACATTAAAATTTCAAAATCTTAAGTCATGCTAACCTCAAAAGAAAAAATTTCCATCATATACGTTACGCCGACGAAGTCGCAGGCATCAGCAAGTTAATAATCAATATATTATTGAATATTTATGAACAAGTATATAAATCCATACAATAAAATTTACATTTTTGCATTATTGGTCTGCTTTCATAACTAAACTATAATTGTCATTGCATCCCATTGGTCCCCCTTTGGCTCAATGTAAAAGTGGTCACTTTATTTTATGCACAGAATTCCTTCGTTAAAAAGATGGCATTAGAAAGCGATAGTTGAAGATAATTCCCAAAATTCATCGCCAGATGTTTTATATGGGTAATTTTTATTACGAAGCATTATTACTAATTGTACGATACGGCTTGTACGGATAAATTCACACGGGAAATCCGATTTCGCGCTTGAACGCACAAAACGAATTCAAACGTCGCAAAAACTGCATTCGCTGCATTATAAATTAAATGATATTTTTTTTCTTTAATAAAATCACAATAATTATAACCATTTTTAATCTCTAACGTATTTGAAACTTTCGCAAATTTCGAATGTGTTGTCATTTGATCCTCATTTGTTTGTACAAATCAACAAACAAAAGAAGGTGTTTAATGATTCTTTTTTGTTTTTTAGTATGGTGTTATTTTTTTTCTTGGGTTTATGTTCTTAAAAGCGTGTAAATAGATATGTAAATCGTCTTTTCGGATCAATAGTTTTCGCTGATTCATTTATTGATTTATATGTTCAAAACATGATAGTAGAATCCAAATGAAATTAAAATTTTCTGGTTTTGTAGAAGAGGAAATTACAAAAGCTGTAAAGTTAAAGCCATATTTTTATTTTTCAAAAGTGTATACATAGTAGAAGTACTTATTGGAGTTATAACATATTTTATTCGATGATTGTAGGATGACATGACCTTTGGTCGGTTTGAACCGGAAAGATTTGAAATTTTGATCGAAAAATAAATCCAAGCAGTTTAAAACCAAATAGTAATCGTAAATTTAATGCATATGCAATGCATTTATGCATGAGGAACACATTTGGATTTTTCTTTTTCATAAAGACGAGGGCGGAACGTAAATTTTCTTGTGGAACCGTGAACGCAACCGCCTACAACGATTTGATATAATTTATAACACACAAATAAGTAACATAATTGATGTTGGATATTTTTTTTTAGTTTTATTTGCAAAAAAATTGAAAATAAATGCAAGTGTTGGTCGATTCAATGAGCATAATTCCGATTGAAAAAAATGTGCATCATCCAATGATTATTGAACCAATTGGATTGAGTGCATTTCACGATTGACTGATGTTGCATAATTATAATGAATGTTTGATGAAAATCCAAGGGGGGTTGCCGATTGAAGTGAATTGGATTTGATGAATTTATTAACGTATCGATTATCGTTCATGAACTTGTACGTGCATCGTGCAAATTGAAATAAAACATTTTACGAAAACAATAAATTGATTAAATATTCAATTTCCATTGGGAATTCTTGAAATATCAAGGCTTTTGATACTCTAAGGCATGAGGTGCTAATAAACAAACTAATTAAAATGAAATTTCCAAGATACGTTACAATAATAATATGGAGTTATCTTAAAGAGCACCAATTTTGTGTGCAAATCAAAAATGAAATGTCTAATGGCAGATTAATTAAGGCTGGAGTCCCTGAAGGTTCCATTATGGGATCTATTCTATTTATTTTTTATATAAATGACATCCCGCGGTCACCCGAAACTTTTCTTTCCCTATATGCTGACGAAACAGCAATTTTTCCATCCTCCTGGAGAGCTGATACAGTAACCAACAGAATAACCAAGGCCTTAAAAAGAATAATGATTTTTTTTTAAAAAATGGAAAATATAGGCCAATGATTTTGTTTTGATTGTCAAATTATATTTATTTTGTATTTTGATTTTTTTCAAATGTAAAGTTTGCTGTAAAAATGTTAGCTCTGTTAGGATGAGCGTCTACTAAATGTTATTTGTTGTAATGAATCTATTATACCGGGCCTATGCACAGATGATTTGCTTCATCTCTATAGGTGCATATCTATGTATAAAAAATTTTGTATGTAAATATGTATGTATTACATCCTGGTAATAAATAATAATAAAAATAAATAATAACAAAACTGAAGCTATCCTATTCACTAGGAGAAGCCCCAAGAAGCATAAAAAGGTATTAGTAAATGGAAAAAATATAGAATGGGCAAAACAGTTAGATACTTGGGGATGCAACTGGATTCCAGACTCAACTTTGCTGAAGACATCAAACTAACTAAAAGCAAATTAATGGCCCAAACTAACATCTTATATCCATTGCTAAACAGACAATCTAGGCTGTCTACCAACAATAAATAAATAATTTATAAAACATGGCTCAGACCAGTGCTAACAAATGCATGTCCAGTCTGGAGTTCAGTAAGTAAAACCAAGTATAAAGAGTCCAAAATAAATTACTTAGAATGCTGGGAAACTAACCAGCCAAATACAAGGCATACGACCATCATGAGGAATTAAAGAGTCTACCGGTAGACTTATATATCCTCGCTTTGTCGCGGAAATTCTACACAAATTGTAAAAGTGGTCCTAGCTAAATAGTTAGAAGCATTAATGGCTACACCCCGATGGCCTATTCCACATATACAGAAAATACAAACATAAAAGAATAAGACATATGGTCTTATAACAAGCTGAAAGCAGAAACAATATTCGGGGTTTTTTTAGAATTGCCATCTATTTTTCCCCAACTCATATAAACAACTACAATATCGTAAACTAATCTCTATCCTAGATCAGGATCTACAGACGCTGCTTGATGGTTTATGCAAGGAACATCACACTTAAAATTAAAAACAAATTGTAATCAAAAGTATTTGTATATATATTACAAGAGCAATACATTTTATTTTATTTATTTTAAAATTTCAAAGAATACGGTTTTGATTCATTTCAAGTGTTCGGTAAAGCTAATGACCGAATGTTGAAAAGGTCGATAAAATTACAAGTTTGTATAACATGTATCTAAAAAAAATAACAAAATACTTTTAAAACTTGAAAGTAAAAATCAATAGAATTTTATTCATTTTTCGTATTTTGCATGGAATCTACGACTTGTAGATCCGTAGATCCTTTCCCTTTTCCCCAGATCCGTAGATCCTTTTCCCCAAATCCGTAGATCCTTTTCCCCAAATTTTTATGTTGTACTGCTCCCCTAAATAAGTTTCCAAATTATCAATTTTTTAACTCAAATATAAGAGTATATTTATGATCATTTAAGGAATGGCCCATTTTTATTGTCCACTTTGAAGCTTGTTCTATTTAACATAAGATAGATCAAAGTTATAATAAGAAAAAAATAATTATAATCGAAAATGATAAAAATTGAAAAATTTTTATTGAAGTATTTTGACAAATAATAAGTAAGTGAAAAAAAGATCCTGGATTTTTTTTTTAATTTTATTGATAACGTTTTAGGTTTATAGCGACTATAGGGTTTTAATAGTTCAGTAAACCGAGAAAAAAATATTTAATTTTCACAAGAATAGAACCCACAACCTTCAGGTTATAAAGTCGTAACTATGTTAACTAAACCAGCAGTAGGTTTCGTTTATATTATTTTGGAAAAAGTTTCAAAGGAGGGAAAACAAGAAGTCCATTTTTTTTATTAAAAATCCTCCCTCCTTTAATTTAGGTTTTCCTAAAGATATATTTTTATGGAAAGCAAGGAAGTGTAACTTCCAATCCACTTACCTTCGTAAACAGGACCGAATTTATAAACTAGGCTAAAGGGCTTCAGCTTATAGGTTTCCACTATTTTGATGTGAGCCCCCACATCTCATATTGTAGTCAATAAGACTCGAAAAATATGAAATTTTACCAAGGAATGACAATCTTGATAAAGTAGAAAATATCAATACTTTAATAATAATTTTCTATTGGCAATTTTATCTTTAAAAAAATGGACCACATTAGTTATCAGTGTAGCTATAAGTTCCCATAGTAATTAATTTGAACCCAAAATGAATTTAATGATCATTAAATGTATAATTCTTCTGTACCCTACTCCTAAGCCACTGGACTGATTTTGATAAAATTTTTGACGAGTATTTGAATGAGTCCCTGCATAGTTTCGATTCACAATTGAAATCTATAGTTGGAACTGCGGTAGGGTTCCAGGATTTTTTTTTCTATTATTTTATATTTAGCAATTGTCATTTATTTATTCGGCAATAAAATAAGAGCAAGCTTCGCAATATTTTTGAGCTAATATTTGTGGTACTATGATTGAAATGGTAATACGAATTTCTGGTTTCTTTTTCCATGAAAATCGTAAATAGTGTATAGAGCAGAGAAAGAGTATAAGTTATTTATAAAATAAGAAACTGTATCAAATAACTATAAAAAAAAGAAAAAACAAAATTACCAAAAGTTTTATGGGTACCAGGTCACAAAGTTGTAAATGGGAACTAAAGGGGTGACAAATTAATCAAAGAAACATATTTGTTCATTCGCATTATCAAAATTTGAAAAAAATATTAATACGTGTACTAAGAAATGAATAGTAAACCAAAAGAAGAAAAACTGTTTCTTCAAGGAACTTTTAATATATATCACATCATACGATTACTAAAAGGCTATAGTTTTCTTCGAACTATAGAACAGAAAAGATAAAAATAATAAGCGGACTAAAATCGGGTCATCGAAGCACATTGGAACAGCGACCCTAGTAGAAAATAATTAAAAGATCATTATGCTAATACAGAAAAGTGGATCACTTTAACCATGAGCTGGAGTATCAGATGGTACAAATATGCTACTTAAAGAAGTACTGAAGAAAACGAAAATATTCCCAGTAAGTATCCAGTTCCTGACTAGGGACTTTAGAAGCTAATTGGTCAAAAGAACATTACAATATTGAGGGATACAAACGCAATCGAAAATCTTGAATTTTACTAATTTGCATATTACATAATATATTTCACGATTGTACATTTGTTTACTAGTTTTTATTCCCCTCCCCCTTTCGTATAGTAAGTTGATATTAATGTCGATAAAGTATCTGCATATCTTAAACTTTGTAAACGGAACCTCGGCTTTTTACATTTTGAAAAAATGGAAAATAATTATAAGTATCTTTCGTTTGAAATCAGTAAATAACTTAATTTTATTTGAATTTTTTAAATAGAATAAATAAAATATAATAAAAAATATTTATGTTGTAGTACATGAACTTATTACTGAATAATCTGCAGAAAACCCACTTCCAGGAACACTCGATGTTGTATGATATATTAAATAAAGTGGTCCGGGTGATACGGCTGCAAAGAAATAAATAAAATTAAAAACGAAACTATTATAAATAATATCTAATAATAATTACCGGTTACATTTCCTCCTGGTGGTACATCTGTACAGTATTCCGCATCGAGTGGAACAGGCTTTACATAATTTGGACATGTAGGATTATTTGGGTCCACAGTTGGACTGGACAGCGAACCTTGTATGTTTGAGTACCTAAATATCAATCATTTAAATAGCAATGTAATTAATAAAAACAAACATTAATTACGTAATTCCGCAATCATTTGGCCGTTTCTTAAAACATATTGAATAATCTAAATTCGCTATGGTCGGTCCAGGAATGAAATTAAATGATGAAACTGTACCACTGGGTCGAATATAATATTGAAGACAGTCAAAGGGTGCTGTGAAATAAAAATAAATAAATATTATTCGTTTTTTAATTTTAAATGTTAAGTTCAAACCTAAGTATGGAAAATCTTCAGCAGCTGTAGTTGGGTTTTTCTTGTTTTCTAGAATGTGTCCTTTTCGATGCTTATTGTTGGTTATTGTGAGAGGACATTCCAATTGGGTTATTCGAATGTTCCACATGGCAACTGAAGCGCCATCTTGATGGGTAATATTTAGTTGAACACTTTGTGTTTGAGTCCCGTTAACGTAAATGTACACTAAAAAAAATAAGAACTTGGTGTCAAAAAACTGGTATGCAAGTTTCTACTTTCCGCACTTCTTTTAAAAAAGATTTGCAAAATAAGTGACATTTTTTGAAATGACAGTTGAAACAAATGACAACAATCAACTAATTCAAATTTAAGCCAATTATTATTATATTTCGTTTGAGTTTCGTATGTATCGTAATATGTAAACTTGCTTTGTTCTCTGGCTTTGCCGACATCATACATATATTTTCTTATTATTATTAAATGGTTGTATTATAAATGATAAAGAATTATGAAGAAGAACCATTACAAACTATTTCTAGTATTGAAATCAACTAATATATGACTAAATAAATCAAAAATGAAATAATTATGAGCCATTTTTTATTTTGGTTTCCAATCATTACAAACCAAAAACATAAACGATTCTTTAACAAAAGGCGATCGTTGAATAGCGTCATGTGCATTCAAATTGTTGTTCAAATTATATTTCTTCGCTAACTTTGAACAGTTATACTTTTTATACAAACTACAAAATATATTTTGGTCTTATTTATGTAATATAATTTACTAAAGTAAACTATAAATATAAATTTGAACAAAAGTTCAAAGTAATGAATTACAGACGAATTTCCCAGATACGTATTTCGATTGCCAAGGAATCTTATCAAGTAGTATTATCGCTCCGTAACTGCTATTTGATAAATAATATCATTATTAATGCTATGAAACCACGTACAATTAAAATATTTCTACATCAATTATTGCACCTAGACGGTTTTATCATATAAGAAATAAAGCATTAATTGGTTTATGTTTACTCTACACAAAAGTCAATTTATTAGCCAATAGATATATGTTACAGTGAATTTGTATTACCAGTGAGAATTCTCACAGGTAAAAATATATTAGGTTGATAATTGATATATTATCCATTAGGTAAACCTTAGCGAATTAAAAAATAATTCGCGGGGGGAGGATCATACACTGTCCCTATGGACACGTACTGTCTCTATATACGTACAGACACTTCCTTTATTTTTTTAATTCGCTAAGGTCTACCGAATAAATAATATATCTACCTAATATATTTTGACCTGTGAGAATATATTCTCATTGATAACAAAAATTCACTGTAATATATAATCTTAGTGCAAAACGAAGACTATGATGATAATATGTTGATTAATATGATGGTAAAAGGCTTAGGGGGGTTAATTTTTCAATAGAGCGTTGATGAAATAACATCCAATTCGGAATAATATTTCAATGTGAGAATAATTTCACAAAGTCGCAGGCAAATGTACCTCAACATTGGAATATATAAGGGGTTGTGTAGGGGGTGTAAGGTGTCAATTTGGACAAAAATTTAAGATTAGACTTACAATGTTGTCCTGTAAGATTTCCGCATAGAGTTGGAATTCTATTTAAAGCGTTGGTGACCGTAAAAGAATCGCTACTGCAGTATGGACCGTTGCTTTGAGCATCCAGAAGGGGACCTCCTATCGCGAAACTTTCAAAATCCAGCCTGAAACAACAATTAGGAACAATAAATTTTCCATGAATTCCCTGATATTAGTTTACTTACCGAATTTGACAAACACTTTGACTGATTAAATTAACAGTGTGAGAACAAGTTTGAAGATTGGTAAGAGAATTAGAAAAGTATGCAATTTTACTCTTTGATGTTCTGTCGCAGCCGTTTTGCAGACCTAAATATTTGGAAAAATTCATTAAACTTTAAATTTCTTATGTATAAATCTCTATGCATTTGTTTAATATTTACTTATACAACAAACATTGAACACTCCGCATTGTCGATTGCTCTTGTCCACCTGTCCTCCGGAAGTTCGACAGTCCCTTTTACTGGTGCATGTGCCCTCGAGAGTGCCATTCACCGTTGAATTGCAAAAGGAGCCTGGTTGCAACCGCGTTGGTTTTTTCGTGGCTAAAATAGGAAATTTTCGGTGAAGAATAACGAAAATGTTAGAGGGCTTATGAAAAAATGCTTACGTCGTCGATTTAAAGCTTTGTCGAAAAATGATTCCACAACTTCGGTGTCATCCAGAAAACTATGAATTCCGCAAACTATGGTGACGAGGAGTGCAACGATTGCAAAATTGAAAATCCACCGCATGGTCGTTATCCAAGAAACTTTTCGAATGAATAAAGCGCAATTCGATTGATTAGGGACAATATATAGACAATTTTGTCGCCACTCTTTACCCACTTTGAGTCAATATTACTTTACACAAAACAAATATTAATGAACAAATAAACGCCGAGTGAGACAAGATGACCGGAAAATACTATCAATTGACATATTAATTCATCATTGCTTTGTGATTAACATTGATGACCAAATTCAAGAATAATAAGTGCAACACTTGAAAATTAGTCGCATCGCATATAATCTTCATACTATAATTTTCCCCTTTGCATAGATATTGTTGAAGATGCATAAGACAAAGAAATGTTTTAATTGTTAATTAACGGTATTTTAAATGGGTTCATTCTGTATTAATTCGTTAAATATTTATTTAAAATAATTGAAGACCTCATCGTTAGTTTACTGGTGCTAGTTTACTTAGAGAGTTTTCAAGAGTTTTACTTAAACTAGAGGAACACTTAATTTTTTTGAAAATAAAAAGGTAAAATTTTTAACTGTAAATTGAAATATTTAGATTTTTTTTAAATGGCATTTGGAAGGTACGAGATTGGAGAATTGGTTCTTAGAGAATGGTTTTAAGATGATCTTTTGCAATTGATGGATATTTTAATAGCAATTTATTGTAACAATAAAGCAGTTTAACTTTAACACTACTTGGCAATGAACCACTAAAGTCTTCTAAATTTATTCTTTAAGTATAAACATAACCGGTGAATAATTGGTGTATAATGAGTAATACTACTCATATGATTTAATTTAATTTTAACTAATGTTATAAGGGGATTATCTCCCCTCTAACTCAACTACCCATTCAAGTACAACACAATTTAATAAACCTAAATATGAGTATTATAATATCAATGCAAAAATTACAAAAAAAATCAAATAGATATTAAGAAAAACAAGTGCCGTCTATTTTTTCGTTTTGTCCTCATATATTATACCTAAAATTGATTATGAAGGAAACTAATTTTTATTAAATTGTAAATCAAATCATCATAAAAATTACCAATAAATAGTTTCAAATTCCATAATGCTATTTTTTGCATAATTTCCATAATTCTTATACTTTTTGCTCAATATATTTCTTGTAGATATCCACATGTGAGTTATCAGAACAGTACGTTTTCAATGGATGCCCTCATAAAATATAGTTACGAAAAATAACGAACGAGGAATAATTAGGAATATGAAGCAAATTATGCTCCAATTAAAAAATTTCGAATGAATAAAGCTAAATACAGTACAAATTAAATAACATTTAGGGATGAAGTATAGGCTTTAAAATAACGGATTCAATTCCAAAAAAGTCCAAATTTGAAAGTGGTAACATAACTTTTAGGCTAATGATAAAAAAACCTGTTTATTCTTTATTGTAATGTCTTTATAATTCGCTAGGGTTTCTTTTTGGTACAGTCTCATATATGTTTCCTTGTTTATGGCCATTGGTAACAAAGAGAAGTTAAGACTTTCGGATTTGGCTTTTCTGTTTTAAACTTTCGTATCAAATTGATATAACTTTTGCGACTTTTGCTATACCAAAGATAAAACTCACCAGAAATCAGAGAAATAAATGATCGCCAAGTAGTTCAGTAGATTATATACCTAGGAATCAAAGTCACTAGTACCGGAGGATGCAGCTTACTGTGTATAATCCCGAAAATAATGGCAAGAAAACATTTATGTTTACCTTTTAAGGCGTATTTCACAAAGGATAGTCGTTGGTTTTTTACACTATTTTTGACATATCAATAGTAATCACGTTTCTGATAAGATATACCTAATTGTTTTAATAATAAAATAGTCTTAAGACCAATATTATGATAACAAATTATTTAATTTCGATTAATTTTGATATGTTTTCCGAATTTTATAACTTAAGAACTTATTTTTTTCTAAAAAAGTTTAAAATTTTTTGAAGAATAAAAAATACATTTTGAATGGACCATAATATTTTCTACTATAGTACGAATTTTACTAGTTTGGTCCATCGGTAATACTAAAACATAGATAGAAATTTTCACTGAAATTTTCTCTCCGTTTATTAATAATTTTTAGTAAATAATATATTGTTACGTTTTTACAGTTATTTATTTTTTACGGGTTCATTAGGATTTGTTTCAGGACATACAACACTAACACCATTTATTTTATTACACAAATGTTTATTATTACATACTTATTTATTTTGACAATTATTTTAACGATTGTAACTATACCATAATACAATAACTATAATGTAACGTATATATGTAACAATGTATAACAATATACCGTAATTAAATAACCATAAATAAATCAAAAGTATGAATTATGCGATGTTTACATTATAATTGTTAGTAGCAAGGGAAAAATCAATTTCAATTGATCATATATTTGCTGGCGACTGTGGTATGGAAGATTAAAACTGCATAAAAACGTATTTAATGCGATAAATAGATATCTAAATTATTTTGGGAAAAGAATAAAATAATAATATAAAATACGGCTCATGTATACTTTAGCACACCCACAATCTGACAATGTTACATTTTCGACTTTGTTTTTAATTTAATTCGTGATATTTTTGTTAATTCAATTCTAATATGGTATAATGCTCTCTTTTGTGGCTAAATTTTCATTATGGACCGATTTAATCGCGAATTAAATTAAAAACAAAGTCGAAAATGCAACATTGCCAGATTGTGGGTGTGCTAAAATACACATGACCCTAAAATACTACTTCCGAAGGATAATAAAATGGTTAGTTAAAGGTCTAATTTTTTTATCCATAAATACGCCAGGTATATGCTTGCGTGAAATCTCATACAACTATCTTAAATATCAATTTGTTATTACAATTAAATACAAATAATGTTAGTGCAATATTAAAGTAAAATTTATGGTTTTAAAACTTTTTTTTTGATCTTTTTATACAAGTAAAGATTTTCAAAGGGTATTGATGAGAGTCACTTATTTATCATATTTTCGCCATGTTTGGCATTATTATACAATTTATTTTATAATATTACTAAATTTATTCCAATAATAAATCTGATAAAAAATAATCGAATCAAATAGTTAATAATGAGGTTTATTCATCTTGAGTAAGAAATTTAGATTTATTTATATACCAAGAGGTCAGAACTTGGCTAAAAGTATTTAAAGTATTAAAAGGGGATTTCATAAATGCAGGTTTTACGGTACGTCAATATATGTAATACGTATAAATTGGCAAGCAAATCAATTTAGTTAACAATAACAAAAATGAATTCTTAAACATTTTCAATTTGGAACTACAATTTAAATGACATTAGAAATATATAAGAAAACAAATAATTCTTTTACTAATTAAATAATGTTTCAAATTAAGATGTAAATCATATGCAATCTCCAAAAAAATATTTAAAAAATGGATTACGATTTCTACAATATTCAAGTAAAGATCTCTAAAGTAGTTTATTCAATGAACATCAACTAAATACTTTATTGAAAAATTATACTCGAAATTGGGAAAAAATTATGTAATTTACTTACTAAAGTACAATTTGAAGCAACTATTTAACATAAAAGTATAAGTAATTGCATAAACTAGATATATAAAAAACATTTTGGAGTAACCCACAGTTGTAAAAAATACTAAATCCCACTTTTCGTCAAATGATTTTCATCGATTCCTTCAAACCGAATTTTTCGCCTGTCTAACCCCTTATTGGTAGCCTTAGTAATAATTAAGCTGCGATCGCATGGGGTCCTTCATGACCCTAGTTAAATTTTTTTTTTTTTTTTTTTTAATAATAAAAACTATAATTTTTATTTTAAATAATAGGAGTTTAATCTAGAGAAATTTGTAAAATTAAATTAAAATTTTGTTTTATTTAGCTATATAACACGTCAGCGATGGAAATTAATTGTTCCCTCATCATTTTAACATTGCTAACTCTAAGTATCGGTATTTTCTCATCTAAATAGTGACATTTATTTTTCAGAAAAAAATTATCCAAAGGACAAAAAAAACATTTGCATTTTCACTTAAGAATTGTGAGATTTAGGTCCGATGCCGCCCTTGGCTCCATTTGATATGCCACCCTTGTTGTTCCATAACAAGGTGGTTATCAAGATAAAACATCTAATTTTCAAGTATGTACATAATTTATTAATTAAATTTTATAATTTTAATCCAACTAATGAATTAATTTATATTTTTCAAAGAATGGTGTATCTCACAGCTTTATTCCAACTATCAACTATGATATTAACTTCTTCCTAGACTTTGGTTCCCGCAAAAACGTGAATTACATCATCATAATCGATTTCTTGCACTAATTGAGGTTCAATAGATAATAATACCAGGGCATTAAGTCTATATTTGTCTATATTTATACACGTTATTAACTTTTCACTCTTTCCAGGGTGGAGAAGATCTTTTTCCTGAACAATTTGGCGCTGAGATTTAAAAAATACACAGACCAATGTCAATATTAGGGTGCACATCTCGAAGATTCCGGGATGCAATATATTCCATATATTTTTGAAAATCGTCAGGGTTTGGAATATTTTTTAGTAGATAATAAGTAAGTGAATATATTCATTTACTAGTAACTCAAATCAACTTTGAATTTGAATTGGTCGTACATTGAACCCTAAAATCATGACACCCTAGGCCCGGACCTCACGGGTCTAGTTGTCCATCACTGAATATGGGCTGTATAGAATGTCTATTTAATTTGAAAGCAACTTACTAAGAATGAAAAATACTAAAAAAAAAACTAAAGTTAAAACTGTGATACCTAAGCATTGGTAATAAACTAATTCAAGGAAGCTACAAAAAATCAGGAAGTTATCCTTGGTTTTCAAGATTTATGGTATCAAACTTAGCTTGGGGTCAAAGTAACCCCACGCGACCACTTAAGTCATAAGGCTTAAAGATAAGGATAAGGATAAGAATTAAAAATAAAACATTTTGTGAGATTGCCAAAATGACTTAATAGTCTGAGATAGTTTCTAGAATCCAATCATTCCAGCGACCTATCGCTAATTAGCAATTGGCTTATGAAGCAAATAATGAAAAATAATCATTTATAAACTAAATAAATTTATTTCAAATTATTTACAAATACTTATTTTTTTTTTTTATAATAATAATCAATATTCAATAATTCATTTTACCTAAAATTATTTACAAAAAGAGAGAATATGAAAAACAAATAATGCAAAGTATGTTAAATGCTAAATTCATTTCGACAAACTTCATACAATTTTTAATAAGTATATAAATATTTATTGATAGATTATTAAAACGTAATTATACCTTTCAGTTAATTTCTTAATGTAAGTTTTACCGAACCACTTTTATTGCAATATCTGCCTCATCCTTATAATGAAAACTTAATTATTGGAAGGAGGTTATAGATTCTTAAATTTAGAAAGAAAAAAAACAAATTTTCTAGACTATTCTTATTTATATACTTTAAAAATAGGTTCCTAGTAGACATTTCATTAAGTCATGGGTATATTTTTTTAAAAAATATCATTCTTATGATATGACTTTCAGTTCATTGCAATGAATTGAATTCATTAATGATTTGAGCAAATTTTTCTGGTCTAAGACAACGAGTATTAGAATACACCTATATATTTTCATATGAAAACACATAAAATTTATAAATAAATAATTCTATTTGAATATTCCTTGATGTTATATTTCATTTATTTAAGTAGAATGAATATTCAAATGTCTAATAAAATATTTAATATAGCACCTCTCTAAATTGAGCAATAAATCTTTAATATCTCAATTTCTAAAACAAAAAAAAATTAAGTTACATTTTGTTTCAACAAAAAGAAAAATTAAAATAAAATATTGATATGTTAATTATCTAAATAATCTCATTAAAAATGGTAACTTTTTACAATTACTATCGTAACATTTAGATCAATAACAACGAAAATTTGATGACTTTTTTTTCAATTTTACCAATAGTGCCCAACAAAAGTTTGGAAGAGTAACAATTAATTAGCGTATCTATTCAACAATAAGATACACTTGTTTAATTATTTAATTATTGCCTACAATAATTTTTAAAAAGCCAAGCGTTAACATTTGGTCCCAATATTTCAATATTTTATGGGTATAAATTGATAATAGTAAAAATTGCAAGTCTTTTTTCCTCTAAATTTGTGTAAATCTGTGAAAATTTTTTAAAATCAAAACAATTTTGCTATTTTTTTTCCGGCAATTTTTAATTCCAACCAGTTCAGTCTTTTAAGAGGAATCAAAACTTTCCAAAATAATATTATCTCAGATAACGTTGGATTCATATTTAAAACTAGCCAATAACAACAAGAAGGTTTTCCGAATCAATTGTTTAGATTGAGCTAAAGAGTCCAATAACAATAAAATACACAGTTCTAGTATCTAACGTCAAATATAATTATTGTCGATAACTATCGTTTATGTCTTACTAGTGGTTCTAAACCTTTTAAATTTAGATACACTAATTTTATTTTTTTCATTTTCTTTGTTTAGAAAGGTTTCACAACAATTGCAATAACGTTTCTATGAAAAGAAAACTTTAAACTTCATTATACCCACACTTTAAATATCGCTGACATATTATAAAATATCTTAATTTCAGCCTTTTTCAACAATATTTGAACTAGTTTGCAAAATGTGTGACCAAAAATATTTTTTTTAAATATTTAGGGGGCATCACCCCTTGCTCACTTTGCTCAACAAATTAAGGTTTCGCTTAAAAAAATATACTGTGCCAATTTTGAATAATTCTTTCCATAATATTAAGATATCTACCAATTCATTTTTTCGTGTTTGTATTGATAATAGATGCTTCTCGATACATATTTATGATACCAACAAAAAAAATATATTTTCCTCTGAAATTCAAGTGTTAATAAACTATTGATTGAATTATAAACTATTGATAAGCTAACACGAACATCAGTTGATACTATTTTTGAAGAGGATGAATATATTTCACCGCAGTTGCACAGTAGGAAATTTTTAAGCGAAAAGTTTTTCTTCAATTATCATTAAGAATTTTATAGCAAAAATACAACACTTGGGTCGATATTTTTTAAAAGTGCAAGACATTTTTTGAAGCTATTTCTACAGTAATAGTATAATTAGTCAATACTTTTGGAAAGATAAAGTTATTAACAGAACGTAAATTTTAGAAACATTTACATCTTTTTTTATCTTGTGGCTCAATTAAGTCCATATTGCAATGAATAAAATTGACCTGTATGATAAATTTTTGAATACTACTAAAACCTTTGTCTCCGCTCTGCCACTTGCATTTTTATGTAATAATTGTTGGTGAATTTACATAGAACTTAAAAATAAACAGTTCATAAAATGAAACAAAAAACCATTTCCTACTTTAAACCAAAATTACAAATTTTATCAATTGGATTACATTCTTTTGCCGCGGCTAACATACCCCTCTTGTCTCTCAAATTGATGTCCGACATATCGAAAACCAAAGTTCAAAGTTTTTTTTAAAAAAAAAAACAACTTTAGTGCAACCACCATACATACTTCTTTTTACAAAATTATTGTAAGTGCATAATTTGAAAAGGCAACATTGTTGGCATTACTATTAAGCAAAAAAACAACTAAAGAATTAAGAGAAAAGAGAGCTTTTATTTAAGGATTTTTATTTCAGTCTACTTCATCCTTAATTGAAATTATTGATTAAATTTAAAAAAAAAAAAAACTATGAATATTTTGGCAAGATATCTACAACTTGATCACATTTTCCTAGTCATAACGATTTATACTAAACGTCTATTTAAAATTATTTTTAAAATTCACTGGATTTAAAAAAAAATTACTGACAAGAGAGACGAACGTCCGTCTTTTGTGATTTAATTTTTCTTTAAATGTAATAGGAAGATAATTGTAGAACTTAGCACATACATTTAATCTTATCAATTTAACAAATTATCTTTTAAATAAAATTAAATATATTTTTAAAAAACATTTAAATAAATTAAAATGGAATCATTTGGAGATTGTTTTCCCTTTTTGGTAATTTAGAATTTTATCATAGGTTTTTTAAAAATTGTTTTAATTACATACGTACTACAACTGTTTAGGTTTTTCTAGTTTAAATAATTGTTTAATTTATTAATGGAAAAGTGAAGAGAAAAACTAGCATAACGATTGCGTCTCTTCGGGACTAACATGCGATAACAATGAGTAACTATCGCGGACAATCATTAAACGATGCTGTCCGTTTACGATGAAGCTACTTCCTCGTCTTATCGTCCTTTTGCTCATTTCAATCGTTTCTTTCGTAAACACTACATTTTTATAGGCACGCACAAATACAAATATTAACAAACAACATCCAAATACGATAAGGCCGTAGGTGAGAATCGGAACGGCTGTATCGGCGAAAACTGTCGCCAAATAAATCCATCGACGAATGGACGGCGGTAGCTCATCGATTCCCTAGAAAAAAAAGAAGTGTTTTCATTTGAAATATATAAAACATTAGGTACAAATTAACCGTTTAAACACAATAAGAAAACCAATATTTATTAACTGCACTAAAACATTACGCTTCATATTAATATAGATTACTTCATGAGAGGCCTCTAGGCTCTATGTATGAATAATCTCTATGTAGGAACCCACCGTAAACAAGTTGACGCCAAATATTAATTTTTTTTAAAAAAACCGAATGCCAAAAAATTGCTCATGAATTGCTCTTTCGAAATACACAATTGCTCTACTGCTATCATTAATTAATTAATCGTAATTAACCCTTAACTTGGCAGAATTTTATTTGTTCGAATATAAAAATAATATTCATAGCACTTAACTTTAATGACCCAAGGGGTCTAGAAAAAAAATTTAAAAAAACTTAAGTTGTTTCCGAAACTAAGAAATGGCCTAAATATTCTTAAAAAAATATCATGGTTTCGCTTAAAAATAATAACACTAGATTTTTTTTAATTCTGGTGTATCTCTACAGATACACTAACAAGAAAAGGGTTAAAAAACCATAATTTAATTCCCGATTATCTCTAATGATATGAACTTATTTTTATTGTAATTGGTGCCAAAAAATTGCTCATCCTTTTTTCTGATTATAATGATGAATTTTTTGTTCATAAAATCGTTCTTAATTAATTAATAAAATAAATAATTATTTTACGGCTTTAAGCCTGCGAATAATAATTGTGACGTTATCGTCGCGCGACAATTTGCTTGCCGCTTTTATGAGGACAAGCCATAGTGACTTATTAGATTACATGTGTAACCATCCATGTAAACAAACTTATATTGTTGGGTTAACTATAAAATAAAAAAAAAGGATAAAATAAAAAAAAGGATGAGCAATTTTTTGGCACCAATTGCAGTAAAAATAAGTCCATATAATTAGAGATAATTGGGAATTAAATTTTGGTTTTTTAATTACGATTAATTAATTAATGATTAATGATAGCAGTGGAGCAGTGAGAGGAATATTTGGCGTCAACTTGTTTACGGTTAGGAACCCACTGCAGATCAAAATTTTGTGATGAAATAAATTCATATTAACAGTAAAATATACATACAATTTATAAAATAAAATTATCTTTGACAACTGGAGAATATCAAAAGTAATCTCGCTGTTTCAAAAAAGAAGACCAGAAGAACCCATAAAACTATCGAGAAATTAGACCTCTGTCAAGTTAGCACCCAACTTTTACAAATTAAAATTTTAAATATATTTTTAGATTGCCTTTTGTTTGTACTTGATTACACCGAAAAATTTTTCGTTTGTACCTCAACCGAAAAAAAGTTATTAATTTTTTAAAAATCGATAGCCCCCCATTGTTAGATATTTAAAAAAAATTAACAGCCATAGATAGGCCTTGACACGTAGAGGATTGTACCGAAAAAAGTACCCTTCTAACTCTATTCCAACGGAAGTTATAAAAGATTTTGTATGAGTAATTATACTCTAACTACTCTATTGTTGAAACAGCAAAAACGGCCATAGCTTTGAATCTATTGAGGTACAAACGATTTTTTTTGCGGATTCTTCCGGGTGTTGGTCTCTAATTGATGAAACCAGTTGAAGTTTGGTTTGTACCTCAACCGGAAAGAAAATAGAGCTTTCCGGCTACTACGGATTTTCCTTGAGAGATTTTCCAAATCCAAGAGTGGTAAAATCTAGCTACTGTGCTGCTTAGGATTGTACCCAAAAAATATCCTTCTAACTCTATTCCAACGGAAGTTATAAAGGATTTTGTATGAGTAATTATACTCTAATTACTATATTGTTGAAACAGCAAAAACGGCCATAACTTTGAATCTATTGAGGTACAAACGAATTTTTTGCGGATTCTTCCGGGTGTCGGTCTCTAGTTGATGAAACCAGAGAATCCTCATACAAAATCTTTTATAACTTCCGTTGGAATAGAGTTAGAAGAATACTTTTTTCGGTACAATCCTCAGTGGCACAGTAGCTAGATTGTACTACTTTTAAATTTGTAAAATCTGTCAAGGAAAATCCGTAGTAGCCAGAAAACTCTATATTCAATGGAATAAATGCATTCACAAAATCGTAAATATTTTTTTCACTTGATTTATTTTTCTTCAGTTAGCAAAATGAAAGTAAATTTCATCTTCTTTTTTATTCAGAAAGACTTTTTTTTACATTTCCTAGGCCCCCGTAAAAGCTTATACAATAAATGTGGCATTGTATTAAATACGAGGTCTTAAGTCTTTCCTTCGTAAAGAACAATCGGTACAAAATGTTCATCTTGTCCTCAAAGACGGAAGGAAGGTTCCGAAAATGTAATATAGTGGGACATTACAGGAAAAAGATCATCGGAAAATGGATGCCAAAAAATGGGGCACCATTCACCATTCGAATTGGAAATAAATATTTTTATAGATTTTTCCATAATTTTTTTTTCAGTAGTCTTTAAAAACTTTTGAATTTTTTTAATTATAACAAACGATTGAAGTTTTTAAGAAATGATTAACGACAATTAAACTTTTTCTTACCTCTTCGAGCCACATAACTGGAAAAGTTATACTTGGAAATTTTGCTACTGCTGATATATATTTCGCCTGCTCCACTTTGAAATTGAGTTGAACCCTTACTTTACCTTCAACAGGTACTCCTAATTTCTGCAACAAGAATTAAGAAATTTAGAATTTTAAAAAGAATTGAATTGTTATGATAATGAGGTACTTACTGGTTGAATTTTAAAATATGTTTCATGTAACTCTTTTTTCGGAGCTAAGCCATCGAAAGGTTCTAAAAGACTTGGTTCGGCTTTGTAAAAATGCGGAAATGATATGTAAACTGGAGCATCTAAAATAAAAATAAAATTAAATTAGCCAAAAAGAATGAAAAAATATAAAGGATTGGCCCCGAAAGGTTTGTTTCAATGAAACGAAAGTTCCAATTTTTATTTAATCCAATTGTTTTAATGGCTTTATAAAGTAATAACCCTCTAAGAAAATATTACAAAACAAGCATATAATATATAATTCCTTATAGGATTACCTATGAAAATTTGAAGAAAATTGATTTGAGATTATTTATTTTTGGAACTTTTGAAATGAGCTTTTTTTGTTTAAAACTTTCGTTCGAAACATTTTTTCCTCTACTACTTAAAGAAGGAATTATTGGTTACGTAAATTATAATTTATATAAAAGAAAAATAGTTACCATATTGACAAGGCGCTATATTCTGAAGTCCATTCACAGGGCATTCTTCAGATCCAGGACAGAAACACTTATTATCCGGTTCACTATCTCCACTATCGAAAATATTTTCTGGTGGCGTATAAAAATCAGCGGTGATTCCATTTTTAACAGTGGGATATTTATATTCTAGAGGCAAAATTCGGCACAGATCTTTATCGTAAATATAAACAATATTGGCTTTAGTGAAATCTCTCGGAGGGAAAAACGAGCCCTCCGACGCCCGAATATTGTTGCAAGGCTTCTCGTCCCAATACGGCAATTTGTCCAATCCATTCAGTTTATCGATCAAACCGAAATTTTCCATCCCCGTGTGGCCAGTGAAAATGGTGGACACTTCATTTAATGTACCATTTCGCTAAATACAAAGAAAAATTATTATTCTGAAAACTCGATTTTTAGAAAAAAAATACTTACACCTAACAACAGACCCATTTTGGACATGGGTCGAATATGTTTTGGATAGAATTTGTGGGCAAGTGAAACCAGACTATCGTCGTATCCAAAGACTAGTTCATCGGCAGTTAATGTTACAAATGGTTGAAATCGGCCCAACGTTAGGGCCACTGATAAAGTTTTTTGAATGAAGAATCCCAACGAATTACTTTGCGAGGAAAGTGTCTATTGAAAACAAAACAAAAAAAAAGTTAGCCAAGAAATTTTTTTTTACAGATAAGTGAAACAATTACCAGTAAGGGAATGTTGGGAACGACCACTTTCTGTGCTTTCGATACGGATAATTCAGGAACAAATTGTAGAATTTTTCGATGTTGAAAAGTTACTGTGCCATTATCATGAAATTTTATGTTCACCTTTTCCATATCCTCTCTGTGAAGAAAAGAAAAATTTAGCAATTTTGTAATCTATTAGTACAATAACATAATTTTTTTAAGTTTATTTTTTTCATACACAACAGATTTTGATAAATAAAGTACTAGTTTAAAGAAAACAATTTCATAACCTGCTAATCTATAAATTGAGCTAAAATTTTGCAAAAAAAAAATAATGAAAATTTTTCAAAATTGGAAACATTCTAATGCTTATTTAATGAGTATATTCCTGCACTTTATATGTACTGTAGGGCAAAATAATGTAAAAGATAGGCAGATTCAGTTGTCCATATTGTTCAATTCCTCCATTCTGCGTCGAATATATCTGACTAATTCTTCAAATATCAAAATTTGTCAATCAATAAGACTTCTTTTTTTTTAATCTGATAATATTGAACTACTCTTTTGACTGATTATCGCTATTTGCACTTTAGAAACCCCTAACTAACTTTGTGCAATGCTAATATTGTTGATATAGTTTCAAATACGGTGTAGAAGAAGAAGGGGATACAATTTAGTAGTTATATCTCAAATGGTGCAATTCGACAATGGACTTCTTTAAAGTTTAAACTTAACGAATAACTTAATTCATTAGAAATTAGATTTATAGAGAAGAAAGGGGTTGAGGGGCTGGATATAAAACTGTAGATAAACATGTGGAGCATAAAGCAAAAAATTAGCAACAGTGATTTAGCTAGTAAATAAGATCTCGTTTTCAGAATCTACAACTTTAGAATAGTAGTTTTTCTAAAAAATAAAATTAAAATAATTCAAATGATTTAATGATCATATTATCTATAATTTAATATTCTGGAAAAATAGAAATAATCAGGGATAAATATTATACCATATCAAAGAAATCTTGAGTTGAAAAATGAAGAAAAAGTTTTTAATTTTCAAATAAACTTAGGATGAAATTTGTTCATCATACAAATTAGGGTAGGGTAAGGGTGTCAAACTCAAAAGCTCACTTGGGCCAAAAAAACAATTCTTAACTTTAGGTGGACCGCAAAAAAATCGATATTTATAGGAACAAATATTATGATTTTGAGTATAATATAATGTAATAAATATATATAAAGTTAAATTATTGTTTATGTTCCGATAGGATTGTTTACTTCCCGTAGAACTTTATCCATTTATACAGATCAGTAGGCGCAATAGCTCTTTTTAGGGTATAGCGCAGAAGAACTCTGATGAAAGTTACTAAAAAGAAGTAGAAGAAAGTATCGGTTTTGTAGGTTACAGTTCAAATAAATTTGGGTTCAAAACCAACGCCGATGGGGTAAGTATTGATTTTTAATTTTTTGAATTAAATAAAACATTGAATCCCGATTATTCGACCTTGAATCATGGGGTTGATTAATGTATTTGAATCAGCTTTGCTATATATTCTATAGTGTCATTACAACTATAACCTATTAGTGTCCGACCGAAACTAGATTTTATGGCCGAAACCGAAACCAAAACTTCCATATATGGTCATGCTTTCGTAGAAAAAAAAGTTAATCATAATTAAGCAGTCCTTACTTTAAAATCCTATAGGTATTCATTAATCATTTAGTCTCTTATATAAGAGCTAATCATTAACATAAAATAATATTAGAATTTCTGATTTCAAATAAATTATTTAAGCTGAAATAAGGGGTTGATTTGAGAGAAATGCACCTAATATTTCTTTTTAATGTTAGTTACGAATAACATAAAATTATAAAAAAGAAGTTACAAAACAAAATTACTTTTCACCTAATAGTTTAGGCACACAAAAAAGTACTCTTTCTTATATCTTAAAAACAAAATAATTTCTTTTAAACTGTGATTAGTCTTCTATCGAACTGAAAAAAAAAATATAAAAGATAATATTAGCAAAATATTAATGAACTGATAGTTATCAGTATTTGTAATTGAAAAAATAAATAATAAGTGAAAAATAATAATTTCTTAACATTTTTACCTGACGAATTCAATTTCGGTTTCGGTTTCGGCTTGACGATAACCGAAAACGTTAATAAGCCGAAACTCATTTTTTGGTTGAAACTAGGCCGAAACCGAAACCGAAATTCGGTCGGACACTTTAACCTATCCATTACCTTAGGTGTCGACAGGAACTTATTTTTATTTTTTTCTTCAATAGGGATGAAAATAAGATATGATTTTCTATGACAAAACTATATCCGTTGGGTATCTTTTATATATATTTTTCAAATATTGTAGTAAATAATTAATTACTAAGAAATAACTCATTATTGTTATTCGATGTTTTATTGTTAAATCGAGCATAAATTAATTAAAATTAAATACTTTCATAAAAAATAGCTACCGATTTCTTAACCCGGCTCTCTATTAAATTAAAATAAAAAAGTTGTATAATTGAAATATTGAGTCCAATGTCTTCGGTTGCATTAACTAGTTTATTAGCAATGGTGATGAATAAGAATAATAAAACAAAAATAAAATGAATTTAATTGCATCTTCCTTTTAATTAAATTTAGTGAATACGTGATTTCGATAGACACTTTTTTTGTGTCACTCGTTACATATTTTGATAAATACAAATGGCCATGAAGACGTTTTTCAGTGGTATTCGTAATATTTATTAAATTTAGCCGAAGGACGAATATTTTTAGGTGAAGACACGTTGGAGTAGGCGTAGTAATCATGTGTCTTTTGTGTTTACATGTGAGTAAATGCAAAAAATAAATAATTTTGCAAGAAGTGGACGACCATGGCGATGCTGATATAAATGTCCAGCATATATTTACGATGTATCAATTTTTCACAATTCACCGATATTCAAGTGATATATTTTCTTAAAATAGTGACATAATAAAACCTTTAGGTTACTTTCTTTTTTCCCATCCGTAACGTTTTTCTTTGTCGCATATTATACAAATATTGAAAAATAAATACAATCACAAAGGAGACGTAACAGATGCAAAGTTGTCTGTGGTTCGGTCAACATTACTTTGATGACTTCTCCGTCTCTCTTATTAATAAATAAATGATCGATAAGAAATTGTTTTAATGAAGTAATTTACTTGGATATTGTTGGGAAATGAGAGAAGACGAAAAAAAATTACGAATCTCTCGCTGAACCTTTCTCTTGACCCACCACCTTTTACGGCTTCAGAAGGAATCCACGTGGTTCATTTATATTGAACGCTGCATTGTTATATAACATTAATTTCGAGAGCGACTTTCGTCTAGTCGAAAACTTTTGAATTTTTTTATAACTCATTTTTACTGCTACAATTGCAATTTAAATGCAGCTATACAAGTTATAATTTATGAAACTACAATAAATATAAAAGAAATATCAATAAACTCTTCCATTATTTTTTATTTATTTATTAAATTGGAATATCTAAGATGAAGTTATTACAGGATTTACACTCAGAATTTACAAGTATTGGGTTTTCTAGGTCCCCATTTTACCCAGTTGAGACCAAATACCTGGGCAAACTTCACCGATCAGTGTATAGGTGTTTTTCGACTATTTCGGTCCAAGGTTTGTTATTCCGAGTTTTTTATCTCTCCATTCATTCAAAGTGCTAAATTTCTATAGGTAGTTGGAAGCAGTTTCGTCTTTTGCCTAACAAAATCTCCATTTATATTTAGGCACTAGCTGATCCCCGCGACTTCGTCTGCGTAACGTATTTTTTTTTTATATTTCTTTTACGAAAAATATAATCATACTTAAAAACACTTCACATCTCTTGAAAAAGATACATTTAATAAACTGTTGCAAAAAATAAAATAGTTCTATGCAATAATTAATTAATTTTCATTGAATCTACGGTAGGTATACCTACCGTGAACCAAATACTCCGTAAATTAATCAGCATCTATACATAAATAAAAAATATCGCCAAGTTCAATAAATTCGGTCTTAATTAGGACAAGAAAGTCGAAAGTTATCAAAATACTCGCGTCAAAATAACCCCATCTCCCTCGATTCCCGAATGAACCTTTTTCCAAAAACTATTGCACTGTACAACACAACCGCGAAATTGAAATTTGTACAATTGCACGAAACCCAGTTTTTCCATAATCATGTATAGCCATTATCTTTAAACTTATTATTGAAATATCTGAATATGATGATTTTCGGCTGAAATTGCGATTTTTTTTCGTGATCCCTTTCACGCACTTGCAAATAAAAGATATTGTCCCCCCCCCAAGAAAACAATCCTGAATCCACCCTTGTCTGTTAGGGTAGGAATTTTCAAAAAAAAAAATCTTATCACATGCCTACTTCCTATAAGGAATACACCCAATATTAAAATTTCATCAATCAGAGGGGATATAAATACACGATTTTAAAAACGTATATACTTTAAGCTTTATTACTATTATTATTATTAAATAAAAAGCCGAATGTTCGAAGGAATTTTTGTTTAGACCATTTTTACGGAAGATTTTTTCCTTTGGAAACTAAGTATAACTTTTTAGATAGCATTTATGCTATTGATGTTCCAAAAAAAAATATTTAAGACTTTCAGTGCTCCTGAAAACAAATACTCCTCTTTTCTTTCACTTAAACAATAACCACACAAAAACAATAAAAAATTAAATCTGATACGATTTTTGAATCGTTTATGTATCATTTCCCTTTTCCTATAGAGAACTTTGTTAAGTTTAAGCTTCCAAAAATTAATTTAACGTCCCTCGATTTTGAAAACATCAATAAAGCTTTTATTTGTAGCAAATTTTCCGTTGAAACCGAAATCAAAAATTAGTTCCAGTATTATAATGAACTAAATCATCTTAGATTTGTCTAAAAATGGTATATATACATTTACGTAATGTTGAATGCCTACCAATCACTTCCCTGCTAATTTTTATGAATCTTAATATAATATTTGAAGTTTATCCTTACATTTTTACCGAAAACTTTTTATTTAATTTTTATTTACCTTCTCCATATAAAACCCCTAAAGTTTTTATCAACCCTAAAAGAATAAAATTTAGTATGGATTTGAGTCCTGCACCTACCAGGTTTGGAGCGGTCACTTGAACTACTTTCCGACCAATAAGCTTGATTGAATTTTTGCTGGGTCCTTTTATACTTTTTAAAAGGATAGTTTTGAAGGATAAAACAAGTGTATGGTACTTTCATAAGTTTCTTTTTTGTGTGGAATCTCAAAATATTCAATGATGCTTTATAAACCAACAAAGAAACATAATTTGTATTTAGTAATTCTATTATGTTTTTTTTTTTAGGAGAGACTAAATCAAAAAGCACTCATTGAAAAAAACCATCAAAATACTATTAATTCCAGTGATGTTTTCTTTTGTCATACAAGTTACAACCTTCCGTTAAAACCAAATCTAAAAGCTCATAATTCATGTCTAAAAATAAAATATGCATCCACTGCAAAAAAGGACAAACGTATACAAATGTTGCACAACAAAGCTTTAGATTACATTTAATGCAAGAAAAGAAAAATATTCTCAAATTAATATTCCGTTTGATCTTAGTATTATTTTTCATTAGAGTTTGGAGATATTAAGGATTTCAAATATATTTTTATCACATAATTTTAAAAACCTTTGAGTTAGTAATATATTAATTTTTGCTTTTTTAAAGCAAATGTGCGTAAGCGCTGGAAAAGAACTGCCTAGAGGAACTTGAAAAATTTAGAACACCCCAAGTGACAACCACATTAATCACTATACTATAGGTTATACACTGTACTATAGGCACTACACTATACTATACTGCTCTATAGCAATGAATGTTACGATAAGGAAGAAAATCTTTCTTGGAATAGCGTAGAGTAATTGGTGCCAAGAAAGCCATGACCCTGAGTGATATTTAAAAATGGGGCGGCATATTGACATAGATAATTCCATAAAGTATTTTGTTTTAAGAAAAAAATCCAAAGAGTGCAGTTTTAAATAATTAAAGACCTTAAATCTATTTAACTTTTTACTAACTTCCTTATTTAATCATGAAAGTATGGAAAAATGGCGAAAACGCACGTAACGCCACTGGTTCCACAAGTTTGAGTTCTGTTTTATCCAGTCTCCAGTGCTCCGGCTTACAACCGTTATATAGTAATAATTGTAACAACCAAAATCATATTAAATCAATAATTCAACTAAGTCAAACAAAATATTATTAGGAGGATTATCCGTCAAACTTTACGGTCAGCTCGGGTCAAAAATATGCACTTTTCGGGAGAAGTTACTCAATTTTGGTGAATAAAACTATTTTTTTTAAATTAAATTTTGGAAAATCATTACAGTAATGTAGAAAACAATCCTATGTATAAGAATTTTTCAAATATTTTTTACCGGTGGAACCTGATACTGTTATCAATAAAGGCTTAATTTTGAGTTCTTAAGGGCCAAAATTTTGAAATTTTTTTACGGAAGTCAAAGAAATTTTTGGTAATTTCATCATCCGATAGTGATTTGTAATATAACTGTGTAGGAATTATTTGGCAAATAAATTTTATTTATTAAATAAGAATATGATTTATCTATCCATGAGTGAAAATAGCGACCTTTAGTGGACACACTTTAGGGGTAAAATAGAACAGATTCAAAATACATTTGCATCTAATTTCAAATAAAATCTCCCTTCTCCCTCCAAATGTGTGGCTTGTAGTAAATATAGAAAATTTTAGTTTTCTACTTCCTGTTTAGTCTTGTTGTGTGTTTTACGATTATTATTGCTACGAGCCGAAAGATTATGCAATAACGGTGCGCTCGTGAGAAATTTTCATCCATATAAGTATCGTATACATAGGCACTTACCGAAGAATGTAAATGATCGAAACGAAGAAAAGATTTGGCATCGACATCATGCCGAAAAAAATCAATATTTTCTTCATAAAAATTAAATATTTATACTAACTAAAAAAAAAACAACAAAACTTCTTATGGTAAAGGTCTTTAGCAATTAGGTACACTGCAGATTATCATCAGAGTATTGTCGATACTTTCTCTCATTTCCTCTAATTTCTGTTCCTCTAATATAATTTTGCTAAGAGAATTACTAACAATGAGAACTTTTCTTTTAGTTAAAAAACACGGAAGGGAAATGAAAATTTCATTGAAATTACTTGAAAGAAAATCCTTTAAAGCGAGCTAATTGGAAAATGCAGTTACGCTGAGGTCACAAATGGCACGTTTTGCAAAAAAATGATGTTTTATTCGTGGAATCTATTTTTATAAAACAGAACACGACCCTGTGCTACTGTCATCTAAGATCAAATGAGACCAAATCAAGTTAAAATCGGATAAAAATAAATTTTCTTGACAATCTACTACTAATAAAAATATAAATTTATCCAATCAAAAGCATACACTTGTAAAAATTAAAATATATATTCAATCGAAGTCTATTTCAGTTTTATAACTTATTAATAATTTTATTAGCAATTTTTTCAATTTATTATGAAATGTTTTCATTTAATTTATTTTGATTGAGAAATGCATCTTTTCGGAAAAGAAGTGGTACAGTATAGATTATTGTCATTTTTAAGTAAATTCTTTCAACTTGCATTGTGGCTGAGGTAATCTTCAAAATATAAACGAAATTTACGACAACAGTTACAATATATTGATCAGATATCCCATAAGGTTGGGGTTTTTTCTTCTCATGCCATTTCTCAATCAGCCCCAACACTCGCGCCTCTCCTTGACCGCTTTTTCAGCCCAAAAATTATATAACATTTGATCGGACAATTTATGTATCTTATATTGGTATTTTTTTATTTAAATATCGCTTTTGGTTTTGTGTAAAGTTTCCCATTTCAATGAAGGCATACGTGTGAGAATGGAGTTTAATCAGTAGCAAATATGATTAATATGGAAATTTTAAAACGAGCTGGCATTCAATGGCTCACGGAAGAATTTTGCAAGGTGATATACGTACGCAAAATGGGGACATGTGGTGTAGGTACTTCATATGTGAAATTTGAAAAAAAAAGCGTCGTTTAAGAGAAAATATGAGTAATATTCGTAAGGCTTTTTAAAGGTAAAACGCATGGATTTTTCCAGATATCCATATTGATGTAACTCGATATGTAAAACCTTGGCCCAATTTTATCTTATACTACTTATCGAAAAAAATAAAAATACAAACAATGTATGAAATTGAAGCTTGCCAAAGATTAACTTTTAATGTAATTAATCATTTTTGGTCAATGCAAATTTCATAATTTCTCATACCTTAAAATCCCAAATACAATAACACTATACCCATTTTTTCATGGTAAGTCAATGATTTATTAAATCAATTAGGTTTTGAAATTAACAATTCATTTTAAATTCAATAATTGTTCAATGATTCAATATTTTTTTAGTTCAATATTAAATTATATTTATTCTTGAACCAAAGAAAAATGTGGAAAATGATATATGAAGAATAATTATTGAGATTAAGTCAGAGGATTATCATTGATTAATTACCATAATCAAAGATGTTTCCAAATTATATTCATAAACTTATAAATATTGTGGCTTAATTATTCACAACTTGTAAATATAAACTTTAACAATTTTATTGCTTCAATTTTTTATATGTTTTTCACATGCTATTACCAAATTTTTTTTTTACAAATTGTGTATTAGGTCGTTGAAATTTCATCTTCCCAGCAAAATATGATGAGTCCATTTTTTTTTTTTGGATTAAAAAGAAGGATAACAAATTGCCATAAAATCAAAAAACCTTCAAAATTTTCTGATTTACTCGTAGAAAATTCATTAAATTTTATCATTTTCCATGTTATAAATGACGAATATTTCTATTAGATGCAATAGGCAAATTTTGCCCTATATCGGTGAAACGGGACAAGAAAATATAAAATTCATGAATAGGGGAACTTCTCGATACACCACTGTCTACTTATATTTAACCATGGAATGGTTGAAAAATATTACCTTTTTTTGTTTCATTTATTGAAATATAATATTTACTTTTCATGTAATAGATTTTCGGGAAGTGTGCATAATATTCATGTTAACAACAGGGGAAATACATCCTGGTGTTATACATCACATGCAAATATATACAATCGCGTGTAGGTATTTGTTAAAATTTTTGATGAAGGAAGAAAATTAGTAATTTCTTTCGTGTTTTAATCCAAATAATGTTAAACAATCCAATTAGTATATCCAAAGAAACTATTTCCTTAAAACTTTGATAAAATTCAGGGCTTTTTTTTTAGATCAGCGGTCATAGATCATATTTAACGCAAGAAAGTAATATATTAACTAAAGTGATTTTAAAGAGGTTCAAAACTTTAAGTTGCAATAAAATAAGAAATAATATTTTTATAGCAATCTAATTAGCTATATTAGGAAGTAATTTAATATATTTTTTTTTACTATTTACCGTTGCTTTTAAACTACCAAAGTTTTTAATGACTCTAGTGTTAATAAAAATCCGTAAAGCGTAAAAAATAAATATCGAAAATTTGTTTTATCGAAGATCGAACCAACCCCTATCACCTACCAATTTTGGAGCCACCTTGACCACTAATACGGTTTTGTACCATTATTATTTAAATATGATATCGGTCATTTAGATTATGTGACCACCACGACTGGTATATAGATGGCGCGATCTGAAAATCCACTTTTGAAACACTTTTTGCACCAATCGTTACCATATTTCATCAAATAGTATCCGAATGTTGTAATCTAAATCTTCAGTCGTCTATAGTCTATCAGTGTAAACAAGTGATTTTATATATCTCTGCAAAATATAACTTAATAAGTTTAGATCCTATGATGTTGGTGATCAGTTAACAGCTATATGGAATTATTCGTTTATCACATGTTTTTTGAGTAAATTAATTGTAGTGCGCATCACATGGCATGTGCCAGCAATCTTTTGGAACTACATAGTGGCAAAGTTAATGCCAGCATATTGAGATACAAAAATTAAGTGATCAAGTTTATATACTGTTTTAACTGTTTTTTTTTAATTATTTGGTACTAGTAACTTCCCGTGAAATATTCATAGCCCGACTGGCAAATGGCAAATGTTGGCAATTGAATAACATGAGAGTTGGGACCATATTTGATTCTCACTCACCCGAAAAAGTTTTTCATATTTTTTCTCTGTCTTTACCGACATACTTATATGTATATTTGTATATACGTTTGTCTACTTTTGTATTGACAATAATAGATATTATATTGTCTAATAGATTTTTTCCTTACCAACATTTTACTAATTAATAGTTGTAACATTTATAATAAGTATGGAATAGTTGAAATTCTAACACCAATACGTATTATTGTAGAAGATATGATGGAATGAATGAAGAAAGTAAAATACGTACATAGAATTGCGTATATGGAGTAGACCAGCGCCTGATTTCTTGATTTCAAAGAATTAAAAATATTCTTAGTAGGATTTCATGCTTTCATAATTTATAATATATGGGACTCACTTCTACCAAAGGAACCAAAAATTGAATATGAATAAATATTAATCACACAAATAGTATCGAAGAAATTTTCAATATTTTTCGATTTACGTTTTTTTATTAACTCTAGAGTCGCTAAAACCTTGGCAGTTATAAAGTGACGATAAATATCAACAAAAAAATACTCAAGTATACTGTGTATTCTACTAACTTCCTTTAAGTACTAAAAATATTGAGTTACAAATTGTGATTCGTTGAAAAAACGTTAGCATTGCAAAATATATACAAAAACGTTCCCATATTTTGGAAAAGATACTTTAATAACAAATCACTAAAATCTCTGAAAATGTGCAGTAAAATTAGTAATCAAACTGCATATAATTATAATGCATCCTTAATTTTCCTTTTTTCTGATAATCGAATATTAAGTCATAATTAAGGTTATTTCTTAGGACAGAGACGTTAATATTCCGTTAAGAATTTAACCTGATGTTTCACAATTTTCTTAGCAAAAGAAAAGTCTAAAAAACTTAATTTACATAAAATCAAATAATCGAATATATTACAAAAATATTTGTATATCTTTAAACCATTAAAGGTGAGAATGTTATTTTATCGTCACGATCTAATTATTGTGCATAATCATTGTTATATAATCGCAATAATTTCTTTTACTTACTATTACTATTTCTATATATGTATATTATAGGTAAGTACACGTATTGTATATGAGAATGAAAATCCAATGCATTGTTTGCCCTGATTTGAAAACAGTGATAAATGTAGGCCATTAGTGTAAAAATTTTGATGTATGGAAAAATTATTCATATTATTTAAATCTGTGAATTTATTAATAATCTTGTAAGTTAAATGAAAATAAAAGTTCATTTTTTATTTTATATCTAATTAGATTTTTTTTTAAATAAATTGCTACCGATACAATTTGTCCTAGAAAACTTTGAAAATAAAATTTTCCTTTGATTTCCAACCTTCTGGCTTCAGATTAGGCCTTACCTTCACATAATTTGAAAAAAAAACACTTATGTCCTTTTCCACCTTGGCTTGATCTTAAAATTTAATTAAAACATATCGATTTTTTCACGTAAAGGTAGGTAATGCTTGTTTTTTCTAGTAATTTCAATTTTAATTGTTGCAATGAAATATTGATTTTAGAATTTGAAAAATTCGATTTTTATTTTAATTGGTCGATCAGATGGAAATCATTAAAGGAAAATAGTTTGTTTTTCATTAACTCTTTGAGATATCATAATTATTATTATAATTATTCTAGCATAATATTGTAATTATTTGATATGTTATCCGTTACATTTAACGTATGAAAATAACAGTGATTAGAAGCAAAAGTGAAGAAATCTATTTAACTAATATAGTTAGAAAGATATACGTAAAAAATTGAGATTCCTTCTTTTCATAATATTAATGTCATAAGTGGAAAAAATGATACATTTAAATGCGTATGTCTGCAATGCAATTTTCTCGTATACGTTCAAACTTTGTCTCTTTAAAATTAGCTGTTATTATAATTTGCAATAGTTAAAAGGTTACAGTACTCTTTTTCACCTTAGGTTTTTATAATTTATTTTACGATGCATTCCAAGTTTATGGTTTTAGGCTAAGATCTCGAAGAATATATGTAAACATATACCTACTGTAGTCACTTAATTATATATATATATATATATATATATATATATATATATATATAAACTTATATTTTTTTGGAAAATATTGAGCAAGAAAATCATTAAAATTCTGACGGTATTTTTTTTTCTTCCGCTCTGATTTTGAGTTTAACTTTTATATGAATATAAGATACAAGTGGCGTTTTTTATCTCTATAAAATAAAATCTTCTTTTTTTGATGTAATAAATTTATGAAATTACTGTAAGATATTTGACTTAAAAATATTTTGCAAAAGTATCTAAATCTTATAACCGTTTGGTTGTTTAATGTTGCAAAATAGAATGAGAAGGAATACTATGGGACTGAAAGATGGAAATAATGCTATGCAATTTAATCATGGCACTCATAAAATTATTATGGATTTCAACAGTAAATCACTTCAGGTGATTCTCTCAATCTATTAATGCAGAATTCCAATATATTTCACCGTTTAAACAATTAAGTCGTTAAATTTTAAAAACCTAATGTTTATATTAAATTCTTTACATTTGTTTTCTTTTTCTTGTAAATTAGGTCTTCAGGTTCTCGGAAAGATTTTTTTGAAATAAACAATTTTGTTTTTAAAGATTCCATAGCTAAATGGCAAAAATCTTCATAAATCACTACTGTAGAGGAACTAACCTACCATTCTTACGATTATTTAAGTATTTATACTAATAGTTTATTATCTATAGTTATTAGGGTGTCCGTTATTTCCCAAATTGATTTTTTTACAGCGATCGCCCCCTGAATTTTTAGTTTAAGACACAAAAAAAATGATCCAATACAAGTAAGCTCTTAATTTCTTGATTAAACTGTACCGGAATCATGTTACTTTCACCATTTAAATAACATGGGATTATTTGAATTTTTACTTTTAATTTTTTTTCTCCGAAACAAATGGATGAAAAGATTTAAGGTTGAATTATTCGGACGTAAAATTTAATGTTCTACAAAAAAGGTCTCTTATGAATTTTCGATTAAATCACTTCATTAAAAGTTATTCAACATTTAACTTGTGCCTAATATTTTCAACTTTTTGCTCATTTTTACTTTTTTTAACTATAAAATCATTGGAACAGAAGATAAAAATTATTATCATTAGAGCGCAAGTGATTATTTGGTTAATTATATGGCTTGAATTGAAAATTAAACAAAAAAAAATCATTTTTTGACAATTAAAACAGGTGACATAAGATCCGCATTCGCTATAGTCGTGAAATTCAATTTATCCAGGATAAATTTTCGTACTTTGATCAATATTTTGTACCTACGAAGTGAATTTCATACTAAGTAATGAGACTATCAACAAAAGTTCAATTATTATTCGAATTTTTACCATTTCACCTGACGCCATATATGAGAAATTTCTTAGAACTTGTAGTCAACATCATTTTTATTGAGCCTATAGTCGATTGATTTGTCGTTAAAAAGTTAAATATTGAATAACTTTTAATGAAGTGATTTAATCGAAAACTTATAAGACACCTTTTTTGTAGAACGTTAAATTTTACGTCAGAATAATTTAATCTTAAATCTTTTCATCCATTTTTTTCGGAAAAAAAAAATTAAAAGTAAAAAGCCAAATAATCCCATGTTATTTAAATGGTAAAAGTAACACGATTCCGGCACGGTTTAATCAAGAAATTAAGAGCTTAATTGTATTGGATAATTTTTTTATATCCTAAACTAAAAATTCAGTGGGCGATTGCTGTAAAAAAATCAATTTGGGAAATAACGGACACCCTAATATTTATACTAGTAGGCATCAATAAGCTGATGAAGAAAATCATCATGCAAATATATTAGTGCAACGGTAGGTAACTCTTTTTTCCTGATGTATTTACATGGTATTTACTGAAGTTGTACATAATAATGAACGGGGGTTACTAAACTACTCGAATATATTCCCTCATTTTAGGTAATCCCAGGCTTCGGGGTCCCATATATGGATCCCTAAGGCTTTGGATCCGTCCCACGAACTTCTTCGGGTCATTGATGTAGCTATAGGGTAGTAACGCTTTCGGGACCCCGGCTTTAGAAAAAAATAGAACATTGAAACTATAAAAACTTATTTAATTATGTATTATTAAAAAAAAAAAAAATTAAAAACTAATTTAATCAACTAATTGAAAACAATGTACAATGATTACATATACAGAATAAGCAGTAAAAATCAAAGAAAAAAACGCTAGCTGGAGTCTTGTTGTTTGAATTTGTTAATGGGTCTAAAAATATAATTATACCTAACATTGATAAATATTTTATTTATTTCCGAGTCACAATTATAAATTAATGAATAATAATATATGTCCTATGACTCAATTTATTCTTTATTACGACGCGTTTCAACAGTTTTTGGCTGTCATCATCAGGTAATGATTATTTTGTCAAAAATAACCTCTACGTTAGAGCTTAATGGATTTGAGTCTATGGCTCAAGTGTACTTTAGCACACCCACAATCTGGCAATGTTGCATTTTCGACTTTATTTTTAATTTAATTCGCGATATTTTTGTTAATTCAATTCTAATATGGTATAATTCTCTCTTTTGTGGCTAAATTTTCAATATGAACCGATTTAATCGTGAATTAAATTAAAAACAAAGTCGAAAATGCAACATTGCCAGATTCTGGGTGTGCTAAAGTACACATGAGCCGAATCTATAATTAAAGGACAAAATAATCATTACCTGATGATGACAGCCAAAAACTGTTGAAACGCGTCGCAATAAAGAATAAATTGAGTCATAGGACATATATAGTATTATTATTCATTAATCTAGTTACACCACTGAATTTGACCAATCACAAAATCATGTTGGACACCCCTAGGCTAACCAATGTGGTAAAAATACAAGGTTTATAAAATACACAGGTGGCCTCATGGTGGCTACGTGACGTATCCAGAAGAAATTCGTACATATCTTCAGACTAATTCAATTTCAAAATTCTTTGTATGTCGTCATTTTTTTTTCTAATGGAGCAACCTGTGTAATTTACAAACCTTGGTAAAGATATACTTTACTCCATCAATGTACATAGAATTATAGTTAGTAGATGTGTATTTTACAATTTATTGAAAAATATTTCGTTATTTTGTTCTCTTTAATTCAATTCCAAAGGCAACCAAGTAGATATATTCGAGTATAAGGAAGTCATGTGGTTTCCTTATCAAATTTTCATGACATTAAAGTTTAAACCTCTGGTATTTTTAAAAAAATTAAATCTCTGTATCTGAATAATTAATATTTTGATTTACAGATATTAAATTAAAAAAAAAAAAAAACAAAAATCATAGATAAAATATTTACGATTAAATGATAAAATCAAACGCAAAGAGAAAAGAAAAGAATTGCTAATATTCTCCAACTTCATTTAGACTATGATATCAATCTTCATATCATAAAAATTTTACTTTCTATCAAAGATAACGCAACGGCTTAAAGACTTTTCTAAACAATTTATTACTTCAGAAAAAAAAATAATCCAAATCATATCGGATATGAACCAATATTTACAATAACCTTAGTCACGAACATACAACCATGCATATTTTAACATAGATATTTTCCTCTTTTCTAATATAGTAAAACCGCGGAGGCTCTTTCTAAAATAATTATTCAATTTATTATACATCGTATTTATAGATGTGTGCAAAACTTAATTATTGATTCAATTGAGTAGCAGCAATTTGACGTTGGCCAATTTAACGGGAACATGAAGCAACGGCGACGTAATGATAGATTATTATGATTTTGCCACTGAGCGATATTGAAAAACAAAAAGTAAAGAAATCAAGGGAAAGATTATTGGAATCGTTTTTTTTCAAATTAATATAGAAATGAAACGCAGGTGCTATTTATACGTTGCGTAAGGTTACCATTAAACTTGAACTGGGAAATAACCACTTAGAATGGTTAGATGGAAATATTTCTATAGTGACCTTTGAAATTTTTGCAATAGTATAAGGGTTTTTTTAAAGCAAATTTGCACTGCTTATTGTTTCTTGGTTTACCAAATTTTTGAAGAACTTTAATAAAGCTTTTAAGACTAAAGAACAGTGGTTCTTAACTTGGGTTCAATCGAACATCAAAGTTTCGATGAGTCAGTCTTGCGGGTTCGGCGGAGGTGAAAAAGCTGAATTTGAAAAAGTTTATTTTATTTTTCCAATTACGAAGGGTTTGGTAAATGCGCATGTGAAACTAGTGGGGATCAGTATCTTCAACAAAGTTATGAACGACTGCCCTAGAGCTTAATGGATTTGTATCTTTTTTTTTAAGTAGGGTTTTGCAGGATGAGGTTAGTTGAGCCTCAACATTGCAGCCTCAGGGCTTATTATGTTTCTTGGGTCCCTACTTCACCTAATTAAAACCAAGCAGCTGGACGAACCTCAGTATTCTTCGCCCTAGGAGCTTTCCAATAATTTCAAGTCCAGGGCTTATTATCCTCAGTTCCTGATTTCTCCTTAACAAAGCTTTTAAGACTATAGAGCAGTAGTTCTTAACTTGGGTTCAATTAAACATCAAAGTTTCGATGAGTCAGTCTTGCGGGTTCGGTGGAGCTGAAAAGCCCCTCACCCCAATGGTTCATTGTTTTGAATTTGAAAAAGCTTATTTTATTTTTCCAATTACGAAGGGTTTGGTAAATGCGCATGTGAAACTAGTGGGGATCAGTATCTCCAACAAAGTTAAGAACGATTGCCCTAGAGCTTAATGGATTTGAACCCTTTTTTTTATTAAGTAGGGATTTCCAGGATGAGGTTAGTTGAGCCTCACAATTGCAGCCTCAGAGCTTATTATGCTTCTTGGGTCCCTACTTCACCTAGTTAAAACCAACCAGCTGGTCGAATCTCAATATCCGTTGCACTAGGTGCTTTCCGATAATTTCAGGTCCAGGATTTGTTATCCTCAGTTCCTCATTTCTCCATTCATTCAGAGCACCACATTCCCATAAAATGTGTTCAGATTACTGCAATCGGATTTTTAATATTTTTTTGGTTACAGATTGATTTTATTACCCCAAAAGTTTTTAGAGTTATTACTTTTCTATCTTTTATTCTTAGGTAAAGAAGAACAAAATTTCTTAAAGGGAAAAGCAAATAATGTTTTTAATCATTTAAAATGGTGCAGGATTAGGATTCTCTTGAATTCTCTTGAGTACTTAGTTTGAATTTTAATAAATATCAGGTTTTGTTTATGAGATAAATGATTATATTATGTAAGGGAAGCAGGAGAAAAGTAATTTTCAATAAATAGTTATCTAATAGGATATCCAACTATATTTTATACTGTTATAATTTTATAATTTTTGTATGTTTGATATATTTGGTAGTAAGTTTAATTTTTATAGACGCCTGAGGAAGTTGCGATAGGCAACGAAACGTCGCTAATTTGGAAAATTAAAAAATATCCATTTATAAAAGTGGAACTTAAACAGCCTGAGTTTTCTTCTCTATTATAATGAAAAGCTTGGATCAGAGTTTCATCATCTCTTATCCAACAGGTTATTCAAAAATGTACAAAAGCTTGAAAACATACATGAGCTATTTTTACGATGCGACATCGTAAAAATTTTAATATGTTTGTTTGGGTCCAGCAAAATGCTTGTAATTTTTCCTAAATTTTTTTTCACCTTTAGCTAGTAATGGAACTTAAAGAATAAAAAAAAATTATGGTTATAACTTACCGATAAACAAATGGACCGATTTCAGCTAGTTTTGGTTTCTCCCCGAAATTCAAAAAGTTATCTGGATTAGTAACATTAAATATGTAGACTTTGGTCAGTCGAACAACGCCTGGTTTCTGCCAATAATGATAACTTAACGTACCATTCCATAATTTAAGATTCTAGAACAAAAAGAAAAGCAAAGTTTAAAATAAAAGCAAAAAATTGATCCATTACGAAATTAAATTCATTGCAAATGCAATTCCATTCTTCATGCCCATTTAATCTGCCCATTTATTTTGAGGCGATTCTCCATAAAAAGACTGTGCAATGCAAAAGTGCAATGACCAATCAACTTTTTTTTTCGATCGATAATTTAACATTGATTTCGTAATGTTTCAAAATCACAATCTCTCACAATATGATAAAAATATGAATAAAACATTCAAGGTAAAATATTAATATTGGCCTAATAATTCAATAGTCGAAATAAAAATAAAAAATAAAAATCAGTGGCAATAGAAATGTATTTCCAAACTCAACAGTTAATTATTACCGAAATCCGTGAGTAATATGTACCAATACATTGAAAATGGCAATGACAGAGATATTTTTCATTTCATTACCATTTTCTTTTCGTCTTTGATTTTCCCACAATTGTTCTCATCATTGCATTACATTGCATTTTATCGTTTATACAAATGATTTGCTTGTCTAAATACGAAATTGCAACGAAAGTGGAAAGAGCAAGAAAAAAGGAAATAAAAAGAAATGAACAGCGGAAGTGAAAAAAAAAAATAATAGAAAACAATCTTGTGGATATATAGAAATTATCAAGTTTATGGATCATTGTTATTACCCGCGGTATAATCTTGTGCTAATCAACGGCGACTTTTGAGTTAGTTATCTAATGACAAATCAACAATTAATGAAAAAATACAACTTTATTAAAATGTTTACACAGAATAGAGATGTTGGCTTAGAACCAACTTTCGATTTTATTGTCTACACTCTACACCTTTCCAAAATTTGAACTGCATAAAATAAAAACAGAGAAAGATATTCACAGTTATTTTTTCAAGCTAATTAATATAACATTCGTTTCTATATACTTATGACTATTTAACGGTTCGACAGAAATCTATTATATAACTAAAAGTAATCATTAGTTTTAAAGATTGCCCGCTTACTTTTACGAATACTAACCAATGTTTTTTGTGATAACAATAGTAAGAAATCATTTTTAATAATTGTTCGATTCTTTGCACTTTTACCCTCATGTCATGCTAAATTTAGTCGTGATTTCCTTAGACACCATTTAAAAACCTATAGGTAACTTTAGAGCTGTAGAAGAGATTTATATACTCAGATTCATATATTTTTTCTTTCATAAAAAGGTTATAGCAAAATTTGCCCATGTAGCCTACGAATTTGGTTCAACATGCCATTAAACTTTAAAAATGAAAAAAAACCTTCTTTATTTTTAATGTTTAATGCCATGAAAATGTTTCTTTTCAAATGAACTTCCACTGATATTTTACGGTTCGATGAAAAACCAAATTCGTAGATTACATGGACACATTATGCTGTATTCTTTTCATGATAGGAAAAATATATGAATCTAAATCCATGAATCTCTTCTACAGCTCTAAGTTCTTACAGCTCTAGTTACATTGATTGTTATCATTGGATTTAAACTTCTTCTTTGATAAAAGAACCGTATGTATTTTTTTAATCAATTAAAAACTTTGTTATAGTAAAGAAAACCCGGTGTAAAAACAATAGTAAGAAATCATTTTCAATAATTGTTTCATTCTTTGCATTTTTACCCTCATGTCATAATAAATTCAAACGTGATTTCCGTAGATACCATTTAAAAACCTATAGGTAACTTTAGAGCTGTAGAAGAGATTCATAGATTCAGATTTATATATTTTTCTTTTCATAAAAAGAATATAGCAAAATTTTCCCTGTAATCTACGAAGTTGGTTCAACATGCCATTAAACATTAAAAATGAAAAATAAAACCATTTTCATTTTAATGTTTATTGGCATGAAAATGGGTATAAGCTTGGATCAGGAACGACGAGAATTTCAGAACTGAAGAGAACTATTCCGAATGGGTACGTATTGTTCACTCGAATGCAATTTGTGCGTAAACTTTGACATATGTCAGAAATGAAGAAGCGACGGTTATTTTCAAATATGCATTTATATTGTAATATGTAAATTTAAATTTTCGTCTCAAGTCCATTTTAGCACACCCACAATCTGCCACCATTGCATTTTCGATTTTGTTTTTAATTTAATTCGCGATATTTTTGTTAATTCAATTCTAATATGGTATAATTCTTTCTTTTGTGGCTAAATTTTTACTATGGACCGATTTAATCGCGAATTTAATTAATACAAAGTCGAAAATGCAACGTTGCCAAATTGTGGGTGTACTGAAATGGACTTGAACCAAAGTAAACTTTATTTAGCAAATTTAATTTTACATAATACAGTATAAATACATATTTGAAAATAACAGTCGCTTCTTCATTTGACATGTCAAAATTTACGTACAAATTGCATTCGAGTGAACAATACGTACAGGAATAATATCGAAACCATTCTGAAAATCTCGACGTTCCTGATCCAAGCTTATACCTGAAAATGTTTCTTTTCAAATGAACCTTCACAGATATTTTACGGTTCGATGAAAAACCAAATTCATAAATTACAGGACAAATTTTGCTGTATTCTTTTTATGAAACGAAAAATATATGAATCTAAATCTATGAATCTTTTCTACAGCTCTAAAGTTACCTATAGGTTTCAGAATGGTATCTAAGGAAATCACGACTGAATTTAACATGACATGAGGGTAAAAGTGCAAAAAATGGAACAATTATTGAAAATAATTTCTTACTATTGTTTTCACGAAAAACTTAAGTTCTTACAGCATTGGTTGTAATCATTGGGCTTAAACTTCTTCTTTAGTAAAAAAACCGTATGTGTTTTTTTTAAACAATCAAGGACTTTGTAATAGTATAGAAAAACAAACCTCTAGTTCTGAAAAATTCATATTTTGACAAAAAAATGAAAGATTTTAATTTTAAAAAGGAAACTAGTGTCCGAAAACGATGAGATAGCTTAAGGGTCGTCTATGACGTCACAGTCCATTTATTGGAACCAAGATATAAACAGATAAATGAAGGATTGAGATAAAAATAATACAACTTTACGCTACTACTCCCATTTTCAACATGGAAAACATTTTTCAACCCTAAAATATATTCGAATCTTTTTTTTCTTATGAAATAGAGGGTAATAGTGCTTAGTGTGGTCGCTATATGATAGCTGCTCACAAGAAAATTCCTTACACTAAAATTGTCCACAAACAGTTGCGCACTAGCATTGTTAGTAACATAGAAATTTATTCATAGAAAAAATTTATCATACAGTAATTAAAGCACAATCCTTCCATAGTCTTCCATTTCTTACGGAAGTTTACACCCCCGTGTTTCTAACGTTTCAAAATTCGTGAATCCTTTAGAAAAATATTTAATTTTTAAATTCCTTAGAGGTATAAATATCATTTTTCGATAATTCCGGTCAAATTGAACCACTAGCATAATAACCATTGATAAAAATATCAATCAAAATAAAACCAATTTCGAATATCGAAACTAAATGAGATAGGCTACAGCTACCGCTTTCGTGTTAAATAATTCTGGTAGGCGAACATAATTTAGATCATTTAGATATCTATTAATCATATTAAATACGCCTCTATGCAGTTTTAATCTTCCATACCACAATTATATACACACCAGCAAATATATGATCAATAGAAATTGATTTTTCCCTCGCCACTAACAATTATAATGTAAACATCGTATAATTCATACTTTTCATTTATTTATTGTTATTGTATTAATATTATTGGTTACGAAAACTCTTTTAATTTTGTTCTGTCGCTGTTGAAAAGTTCAAAGTCTGATTTTTGTATATTTATATGAAAATTCCTCCGTTCTCGTATCGGAAATGTTGCATCATTAGACGAAATGATGTAAGAACAGATTGCGCCAAGTGAAAAGAAATAAAGGTCTAATGATTATAAAGTCTATGTTATACATATAAAAATAAATAAATAAATAACTTACGAGATATTCATTAAAGTTTATTAATAAGGGATGGAAGCAGGAAGGTTACGTTAGTGGTTTTTTTAACTGAAAAGTTTCATTAACATTTACATTGGTTTAATGCGATTAATGTTTCGTGTTATGTTGAGGTAATGGGAAAATCGGTATGTTTGTAATTGATTTTGTCTTATTTACTGAATATTTCCTATTTTCAAATTGGAATTACTTTGGTACCATGTCATTGAACCATTGAAGATTATGAGAAGTCTTGCATCAAAAATAATATGAGAAAAAGATAGCCGTAAATAGTATCCGAGTAGAAAAGAAGAAAATTTTAGATGATACATTGCTATCGAGTTTTCTTTCATTAAATTTTTACAGCGGCAGCGATGATGGGATGAAACGAAACGGAATGGAAAGGTCATTAACATATCATTCAGATCTTATAGGCATCAAGTATTTGGCGCTTACGTATGGAAACTAAAATGCACTTCAAGCGGATTCCTTTTCTGACAAAAGTGCATTGAAAATTGTATTGAAAACGGGTTTTTGATTCAGTGTGTGACCTGGTCTCATAAACCAGTACTTTAATTAGAGGCAGACATCCTTGAAATCCCGGGGTTTCCCAAGTACTTGTGCGTCTTTTGTCATGTCACTATCGATAATCTCGTGTGTCACAAATTTTCATCTTTTCATGTTTCATCTGTAATTTGTTGCAGCCATAATAAAGTCACTCGTTCGATTTTAATTTCATCGCAAATAAAGTAAACGTACCACTTAAAAGCATTCGCATTATTTTAAGTTGTACTTTTACGTGTAATTTAAATGGATGATATTATCAATATTTGCGATAAATCTTCAGTGTCTTCTTTTTTTTTTTGTTGATCTCATGTGGCTTTACGAGGTCGACTCCTTTTTTGAAATTCCTGGCTTTAACTGGATGATGGTTCATGGTCAAGTATTTTTCATGAAAGAAATTGCAATGTCTTTGTCTTTGAAATAATTACTTTGGCATGGATACCTAGAGCTATATAATCCCATGCGTTTTTGTGTCAATCAAGCTCCAGCGATAATAAAGAAATTTGCAGGAGATGGACAAATTATGCACATTGGGAATTCCTTTGAGGTCCTTCCATTTCAAACTAACAAAGAAAAAAAGCAAAGCCCTGCTTTTCGTCAACTAGTCCTCGCATATTCCTGCTTAATAACGTTTTGCGTTTATGACACTGTCAAATCATAAAGTGCAATTATAAAGTAGCAGAAAAATAAGTCATAGAATTTTTTTTTGTGGTCTATTATGTATTTTGCACCAGTTCAGCGATGTGTCGCTATATCATGGTGGTGATGGCAGGCAATTGGTCTTTAGCGGCGTTTAAGTAGCTGGAGGAGTCGAACTTCATTCCTCTGTCTTTTGTATTTTTTTATATGTTGATTGGTTCTTGATCTTGTGGTCAAACATCTACTATTTCTTGGAGCTCTTGTGGGAGTTTCCGCTTCAGCCTTCTATGATTTATGGTTTCTCCCTAGCCTAGTTCTACTAGAAAATTTTTGAGAACCACTTAAAGTAAAACAAGATTTCAAGTGAAGAAGCTTCTTTAAGCTTCAGCTATTACTTATCAGCTATGTATGTTATGATATTCTTTCATTTTCAACTCCTTTCCATTTAGTTCCATGATTCCGAATGCCGCTAAACCAATTAAATAAGCCCTGGATATGTGAGAAACCTCCACTATTGGCAATAAAAATGAGTTCCCGACACTTTTCCATTGAAATAATTCTGTCACTATGAATTTGTAAACCTTTTTAACTGAAGTTTGATTTCTCAGATATTTCAATATTTGCCTCTATAATTGAAAATTTGTAGCTTAAAATCCCGTATAAGTAACTCACATAATTAGGTTTGGAGAAGTTACGGAAAGTTTGCTTACAAAAATTCCATTTTTTCGTACTTGCTTGCAGGATCTTCAATAAATATGACCGATGTTAATTTAAATCTGTCTATTTGGGAAATAGCTAATGAAAAGTATTTAAAATTCTACATTTATTGTAATTAGTGATGTATCCAGAAGGAACTCAAATTCATAATTGTTGGTAACGTTAGTAACAATATACAAAAATCATACGTTTATTTCGTATGTTTATTCAAAACGTAAAAATATTCAGTCTGATTTACATCTCTAAATACTTCGGATGACGTCTTTTTTTTTCTAATGGGGCAATCTTTGCCATTTATAAACCTTGAGGTTTTAAGATAGTATTCCAATCTTGCAATGCATGATGGAAAATATGTCAAGATGTGGCGCCATCATTTATGTGTTTGCTGTACTAAGTTATGTACTTTCTATAAGGTAACTAGAGTAACATAAGTCAAAGAACTCCAGACTCTCTTATGGGGCAGCGCCATACCTTTACATATTTCCCATCGTGCCGAAGATTGGAATTTCAGGTTTCTAATAACAACAACACCTTCCTCGTAATGATCCAATCTCGTGATTTTGGAACAGTAGTGAGCAGAACTGGACCTCAAATTGATTCCATTTTTTTAACATTACTTTCGGACTCCTTGTATTTATACTTCTTGGTGGATATCATGGTGCCCATAGGGATTGGGGACCACTGATTTTTATAGCGTTATTTCCTATAAATATTTTCTCGTTTTTGGGTCACCATTTTACCAAGGGACTGAATTGGAATCAAAAATATTCTTCAATTGACTAAATGAAACAGGTTTTTCCCATAAGAAATCTCATTGTAATTTTAGAACTAAAAAGCTCTTTGATAACCAAGCGAAAACTCGCATTTTGCTTATTCTTCTTTTTCAATTTATTTTTGGTTCTTCTACAATAATTCGCTCTTAAATCATGGTGTCAAAGATGTTGGGAATTCCCGTCGATAATATAATACCTAAAATAATTTTTGATGCAAATATGTTCCTTTGGAAAAAAAGTAACCAAATGAGGAAAAAGAATCCAACGGGAATAATGACAATTACTGAACTCTACAAGCTAAAGTTGGGAATTTCCAACCGTTACGAGTTAAAAGCCAGATAAAAAATAAATCACGAAAAAGGCAAATGATCTTTTACATGGTTGAAATACCCAAATGTGCCAGATATAAATTCGCTAAGTAACTTTATTGCACATTAAATGCTTTACACGTAAACCAGGAACTACAAATAAAATTAAAAAGGAAACAGTGATAATATCCGTTTAGTATTTGTTAAAGAACAGTTAAGCATTTGTTAGTGATTTATTGCAATTAATACATAAATCCTTACCTTTAATAATATATAATCTACCCATGGAATTGATGATAATATAATTCCTATTGCCAATGTAAAAAGTCCTATCATAATAACAGCTAAACGACCTGTAAAAAGAAGAAAAAAAAATCATTAAAAACAATATAAAGTTTTTACTGTTAATGTTTATTATGCTCGTAATTAGTACATCTTCAATTAGATGCTCATAAAAATCAAGAATTCCCTCCACTTTGATATGTGAATTTGATTTAAACGTCTTGAAAAGTTAAACGTTAAATTTGTCAGTAGGTACATAAATTATTGCGTTTTGTGCAACATGGTGGAACCTTTTGGTGCAACCTTGTTGGGGATTTTTTTTTCGTAATTACTTAACATGAAAAATGCATTGATGCATAAACTCATCTTTGCCGTTTTGCAAATATTTGTGTTACATTAAAACTGTTACAATAGCATTGATGTCAATTGACTTTTAGCATTTTTGCAATATAAAAAAAAAGCGTTTTTCTTTTCCACGAGACTGGGTCAAAGTGTTCAGAGCCTCGATCAAGTGCTAACTACTATTTAATGGAAAATTAGTTACAAGGATCAAAATTGACATCGAAGATAACAACATACATATCTACATATTTTTCAATTGGTAATTGATTTTACATTATTTTTAATTACTGTTAATTGAATGTTTTATCTGGATAAGTGTGTTAGTGAAAATGTCTTTGTCATGGTTATGAAGTTATCGGTTAAATCGTAATGTGCTTATACAAAAGAAAGCAAAACTATTGAATCTTATTATACAAATGTCTAATAGATCGATTGGTCAACTGAAAAATTACCGTCAAGTAATGTCAATTACAGTTAGAACTACTTACATAATGTCAACAAAAGTAAAAAAATTATTATTTATTATAATCTATACATTGCACATTGCGTTCATAATCCATCATAGAAGAATTCAAACGCCTTTAATAACAGCAAACTTAAACATGTGCGATAAAATAAATTTATTTATAATACTATATTCATGAACAAAACAAATCAAAACTGATGTCGAGCAAACGAATAAATTATCAAGAAAAACGTGAACGTTTTTTTTTTCTTCTGCTTACTATTTTAATGCATAATTACATAATGAGAATCTAAGTATACTCTTTGCTTTCATAACCGGTAATTTCAAATCAAAGAAATTTAATGTAAACATACATTAAAAGCAAGGATAATAGAAGTTTTTGAACATTTCACTTTCTATTGATGACAAAATATCGACAAATTAAAAATAAAATACTAAGTACTGCTTCTAATCATTTGGCTGGAAAATCTACTACAATGACGTTTTCATTGCACCAATGGCGCGGGATTGGTGATGAATTTTGCGAGTTTATGTTAGATGTTGCCTAATAAACTTTAATAGAAGTTTCAATTATTCGATTTAATGTCATGATCATTGTGGTGTTTTATGGTCGTTGTGGAGATTGAAAGTAAAAGTTTATAAATTCATTGGGAGAAGATATGCCGAAGTGAGTTTCATAGGTCAAGATTCAGACAAAAGTCAAAAGTATTATTATTATGGTGTTAAATATATAAAAAAAACAATTTTATGACGCATACATTGCATTTACAAATAGTAATCAGTCGTTTTAGGAATGTTTGTTAATAAAATGATCATATTTTTTTATCATTATAAAGCTTTTTTTTAAGCTTTCAATAACGATGGGGTTTAATAAATATTTATTATTGATTCCAATCCTATAGTTTATCTTCAATTTGTTATAGTTCCAAGGATTTGAGGATCTTTTTTTATTTTTAAATAACTTACACTTTGCTTTTTATTTTTTACAACGTTTCGCAGTTAATTACTGCTTTTTACAGCGATTATGACTAACATAATAAATGAATAAAGAAAAAGTTTTTAACAATATCCCATTTATGTTGGTATAATTATAAATTACTATGGTACTTTGGAAAATTAAATGGGAATTAATTAAAAGGGCGAAGGGGATCTCATTAGTACAGAAGGCTCACTATGGAGGACACCACTAGAGTGGTTCAGAAGTGAATTTAGGCAATATGACATGCAGGTGACGAGGTTACCTTATCTAAAGGTGCAGCAGATCAGACCATCAGTGATGAATATTTCATCTTTGGGTATCCTAACTAGAAAGGATAGTATGGTCTCCTGCAGGCTGAGAATTGGTCATACCAGCTTGACCCACTCTCAACTGATGACCAATGAAAGGACGGGATGTAAAAGATGTGAGGACTGACTAACAGTGGACCATATTCTCCAGGAATTACAGAGAGGAAAGGGAGCAATACGAGTACTGCATGACCAGGGTTACCAGAACCCTGTTTTGTTCGATCTTCAATTTGTTATAGTTCCAAGGATTTGAGGATCTTTTTTTATTTTTAAATAATTTACCCTTTGCTTTTTATTGTGTATAACGTTTCGCAGTTTATTACTGCTTTTTCAAGCGATTATGAATGACATAATAAATGTATAAAGAATAAGTTTTTAACAAAATTTATTTTATGCTGATATAATTATAAATTACTTTGGTACTTTGGTAAATTAAATGGGAAATAATTAAATGGGCGAGGGGGATCTCATTAGTACAGAAGGCTTATCATGAAGAACAATACTAGAGTGGTTCAGAAGCGAATTTAGGCAATATGGGATAACATGAAGATGGCGAGGTCACCTTATCTAAAACTGCAGCAGATCAGACCATCAGTGATGAATATTTCATCTTTGCGTATCCTAACTAAAAATGATAGTGTGGTATCCTTCAGGCTAAGAGTTGATCATATCACCTTGTCCCACTCCCATCTGATGACCAATGACGGGATGTAGAAGATGTGAGAACTGACTAACAGTGAACCATATTTTCTTGGAATTACAGGAAAGAAAGGGAGCAGTACGAAGTACTACATTACCAGGGTTATCAGCAAGGTTTATAAAATACACAGGTCGCCTCATGCGCCACGTGACGTTTCCAGAAGAAACTCGTATATATCTTCAGACTTATTCAAATTTCAAAATTCTTCGTATGACGTCATTTTTTTTTTCTAATGGGGCAACCTGTGTAATTTATAAACCTTGGGTTACCAGAACCTTTTTGTTCGAAGTAGTCTCGTCGTGGCACGCATGTAGCCCCGGTAAAGTAAGATAATATAAAAGAAGGTATTCCAATCCTGCAATACACAATGGGAAAAGTGTCTAGATGTGGCGCCAACACAAGTGTGTTCAAAATACTACTAAGGGATATTGTTGTTTTTATTGCCTTTACAGCCATTGTTTGTGAATATAGTTTTCGAGCATGCTTTTGTTCCTGGATTTCCTCAAATTTTTAATTAAGAACCTGAATTCTCTTGAGAATTTTGCACACTTAAAAGTTGATAAATAAATAATTGTTAAGGTACTCCTTGTACCAGGAGAATATTAGTTAGAACACAAATATTCGTTAGAAGAGAAAATACTTTTAACAGTACCTACTCAAAGCAGAGATCCATGATATTATAATGTTATTTTAGCAGAAGAAAATATAATTAAAAACGATACGAATCTTTCGGAAGATTCGGTAAAGACAGAAGCTCTCAAAATTTTATCAAATTTATTCCAAATTGTTTGGAAAATGTAAACTATTCATTCCTCGACTGATGAAATTTAAATATGATTGATTCAAATATGTTATTCATGGATTAGATACTGGCGTATCAAAGTACATAACACTGGAATAATGTAGCAGAAGGGAATCAAGATGAACACTAAAAAATCATGGAATACTAGGAAGACATAATATTTTTCCTATATTATAATAAAGAAACATTTGAAGATACACAAAAAATAACATTTTAATCTCGGAAGGAAGAAAATCAGGATGCTTGAATACTTTTTCACAATTGTTTTCCAAAGATGCATAATAACTTAAGTTCTTACAGGATATGTGAGGAGAGAAGAAACCGCTTCTTTTATCGTATTTGACAACACAACTTTAGTCAAGAACTACTTAAATTTAAGCTAATAAATATCCAAAGCACTTGGATTCATTTCAGAAACACAACTTTGGAAGTAAAAATATTGTTAGGGTATAATAATCATTCTAGGACAAAACAGCACTGAGGAACTCAAAAGCGAAGCGTCATGTAATAAGAACTAAAATTATTAGTTACTGTAAAAGTTGATTTAATGTTATTTCTCTGTGGTTATTTAGGAGGAAAATTTGTAAGAATATCTAACAGGATTGGTTATAATTTGTAAAAGAAAAACGGGAAGAACCCAAGAAAACCAGAAGAACATGGAGTGAAATCCTGAACTTGTTAAAAAGGGAATGGAGTATGTTAATCTTATAAACTTCAACAGGGACAGGCGGCATTGGAAAGTTCAACCACTCGGGAAATTGAAATACCGCCAGGCAGAAAATAGAGAAGAGAAGTAAAAGGAAACTTAGATTTATGATTGATTCTTTAATTGTAAATATATTGTTAAATTAATAATAAAAAATTGTTCCAAATGGTAGACTTCAACTGCCGTCAATCGTAACAATTTTTTTTTGTTTTATAAAGTCAATTACCTATTTAAAATTGGAAAAATATCAATTATGACTTAAGCTATAGTAATAAACTTAAGGAGCTGAATTCATATTTTACTTAGAAAAAAATAGAAGTAAAACAAAGGTCAAATAATAATTTTAATTAACAAGCAATCGACCAACAAACAATTGGGGAGGTAGATCTTAACTTCACTGAGCCGTGCATTATTAAGGTATAAGAAAAATAATTAAAAATTATAAACTTTTTTAACGTCTATTTTTCCTTTTGTTTGTAGATATTATTGTTTCAATAATTTCAGACTAATATAATATTATATAATTTTATTTTTATGAACAAAAAAAGTTTTATGCCTGTTAAGCATAAAAATATAATTATATGATGTACGTTTAATTTTTTCATGGATTTTACTTTTCTATGCCACATTATAAAATACCATTTCCTCATTTCCGATTAAAAATCATATCGTTATAAAGACATGAATTTCGTAAAGGATTTTCACAGAAATTCAATATTTACATATGATTTACTAATTTGTCACCATTTTTATTAATATTGGTCACATTAAGTTGAAAAAAAAACCAATTAGTTAACCTTTTTTGTCCTTCATAAAAATAAACACTGAAAAAAAAATCCAAGTTCATATTCTATGTTTAAAAATAATTAAAAGTAAACCTCATTTTCAATTAATTTCATAAAGATTGCTGTCTGCAATCGATAATTTTATTCATTCAACATAATATATAACTGAAGGTTGTTTTCGGTTTCCTTTACACCTTGTCGCCACTTTCCCCCATTTGTACATTAAACATTAATGCATTAATATAATTATAACGCACATAAAATGCGATGAAAAGAGATAATGTTATCAATGTCTCCATAGAAAACGTTAAGATATTTCCCAATATCGATAAATTATAAATTTATCGATTTTCGTTTCAACATTGACTTTTTCTGTTTTCATAACCCGACCTTTACACTATTATTTCTTTGATTTTATTATGTCTAATTGTGAATGATTTGTGGACATAGTGATTTACATGCATTTCTGTTAAGGTTTTTAATTTTTAACTTCTTCATGAAAATTACCTTGAGAGCTTTATTTTAATAGTTTTACGAGCGCAATTAACGGTTTGTACTGGTAATGTTATGATGACAAGTTCCAGAAAATTATTATAAATAATTATCTTTCTTACTTTCTCTTAAATCTAGGTGTTCGAGTATTAAATACTATTGCTGATATTTACATTTATAAAAAATTATTATCTTTAAATATAACAACGTTATATATCGTCAAATAATCCCATGTTATTTAAATGGTAAAAGTAACATGATTCTGGCACGGTTTAATCAAGAAATTAAGAGCTTAATTGTATTGGATACTTTTTTTTATATCCTAAACTAAAAATTCAGTGGGCGATTGCTGTAAAAAAATCAATTTGAGAAATTACGGACACCACCCTGATAAATATGTAAACTATTAAATTGTTAAAATTAAAATCAAAATCAGAAGAAAATTATTTTATTATTGTAAACAATAATAATATTACAAATAATATTAAAATATTACAATATTGTATTCTTTCAATACTTTCAATAATTCAACTTTCAATAATTACTAGTATTTGATTTCATTGGTTTCAGAGAAATAGTGAAATAAATTTTTAGTTACTGGAGTAACTTGTATACATTATAGGTACTTATATGTAGAATTGGATTCTGTGAAAATTTACGGAAGTATAATGTTAAATATATGTTACAAAAGTTTTATTGTTGTACGTTTGTGTTCTTTCTATTTGGTTTTAATAGATATTACCAACTAGTTAAACACAAAAGCGTATGGGTGTAAGGACAAATTGATTATACCTACCAATAAAATCAAGTAAAATAAAAAAAGGGCCTACTGGTGGCTGAGTGGTCAAGGTGACCCCTCCAAAACTGGTAGGCGTTGGGTTCGGATATCAAGCGAGTAATACTTCAATATTTCTCTATTTACGATTTTTTGTTAACCCTAGAGTCGCCAAACACCTTGGTAGTTATAAACGACGGTAAACAATAATTAAAAAAGAGTAAAACAGTTTATAACATTGGAATGGTATAACTTACTATTGAATAAGTCCGAAATATGTGAGTTTGGGTATAAGGAAGTCATATCTTGTTCACACTAGATTATGCTGTAGCTATCAAAGACATAGCAAAGGCATATCAAAGGCATAGCAAAATTCTATATTCTTTTAAATTTCAAGATCTCAAATTTCAGATCTCAGCCTTTATTTTTTTAAATAAGAAGATAATTCAGGTTATTTAAAATGTTTTTTTTTATTTAATATTTTTATTATTCAATTAGCTACATTTCGTTACTTATCGTTACTTTATCAGGCTTCTTGATTCACAAAAATATTTTTTTTATTTTTTTATTTTTGTGAATCAAGAAGCCTGATGAAGTTACGATAAGTAACGAAACGTAGCTAATTCAATAATAAAAATTTTAAATAAAAAAAAACCATTTTAAATAACCTGAATTATCTTCTAATTTGAAAAAATATTTTTTAAAGAAATATTCTCATCATAGTAAGCTTACTGGTGGCCGAGTGCTTAAGGTGGCCGCTCTAAAACAAGTAAGTGCTTCATTCCTTGTACCAAGCAAATTTTTTATACTTCTCAATTTACGATTTTTGATTATCCCTAGAATCGCGAAAAATCATGGCAGTTATAAAGCGATAATTATCATCAGAAAGAAATAATCAAAATATTTCCCGAAAAACAAAATTTAGTATAGGAGTATTATTTTTGTTTTATTTGCTGATAAAATTATAAAACCAGTTGAATCTATTAATAAAGCTTTGTTAAACTTCAAAGTAAAATGTTTGTTTACATATTATAATAAGTGGAAATTATTAATTAGTTTTCTTCAAAAATGTCTTTTACTCGACATACTCAACATAAAAAAATCTTGTTAAAGTATTTTATTTTTTATTTTTTTTTTTAAATATTATAATTGGAGACATGTTATGTGCAATATCATGACTCGTTAAAATCATAGCTATAAAGGCATATGTATCAATCCGCTTATATTTGCTTAGCCTAGCTATTGCAGTTCACGCAGGGTATAACGTCCTTGTTCCGTTTCCGGAAGGCAAACCACTTTTCTAATAATTTACACTGAAAACTTCTTCGTAGGTACCTCACTATGTCTTCATTACCTACCACTTGAGAATACGTTACTAAATCACCTATAGATCTTACACAACAGTGGCAATTTCCCTTTTTTTTTCTTCTCTCAATATCGATTTTGCTAGACATGAAGTTGTATTGGTTTACATGGATTTATTTTGCCACTGTGCTTATTGAGCATAACGAGAATAAGGTTAATTATGGTTTTCGGAAAATATTTGCAGTGATGATCCATGCGAAAAAAATATATATTGGATCTTTATTAATTTGTTATATGGAATCGATATGTAATACGACATGTTTGAGCATTGGGTATTCGTGATGTTGAGTTTGTATGTTTATATCAACTGCATGTTATGGCAATGTCGGCCATTGGGGCTATTCGACGCAAATTTCTTGTTTTTCAGGTTTATCACATAAGTATTACTGCATAATACGCACTTAGCTTGCGATAATAATAAAACATTATTAACAATAAAGTGTTTTCACTTTCTCGCTATTCAAACACAAAATAAATCCGATTTCATTTGCAAAATCAAAGCCAAATACTTCACATTGAAAAAAAAAAACGGTTCTCGGTTGAACAAATATTCTCATAAAAAAATGAAACCCAATTTTCTAATTTATTAGGAAATGCGGTGAAAATCATTTATTATACCATACGCAGTCCATTTTTTCATCTTTGGTAGGTACACAGCTTCCAGACAATATAATACCTAACGGTTTTCCTCATGGTTCTGTTATAATTTACACCGACCACTGTACGAATGTATATGATTGTTTTATTGATCCGATTTTTTATAGTTTCCTTAGCTATGATGAAATTACAGACATTAATGAGTACAAATACATTTGTAATTTTCTCTTCTCGTGTCAAGTTTACATATTACATACGTCTGTATCATTAATAATATACGTCCAAATTGCTTAAGCGTCACAACCATATAGCATATAGCCTTATATTTTTCACACGGTTATAAATAGATGATGGATCATTTCGGCAATTATTTGACAATAATCAACAAATATTGACTTAGACCTTCGAAAATATAAAAACATAGAACTAACAGTTAATTAAATTTGCGTTTAATTTACATTTTTCTTTTAATATTTGGAGAAAATATTTCTAATAAATTGAAATCCTAAAATTGCAATAAATGCAAATCTAGAATTAGTATTATACTTATTTTTTTTAGTTGTTGTTTATCGACGCTTTATAACTACCAATGTCTTAGCGACTCTAGGGTTCATAGAAATACGTAAATCGAGAACGATACAAGAATCGTACCCAACATTTATCAGTTTTGGAGCGGCCACCTTAAAAATTTGACCACTAGTAATCTCTAGTTATTCTTTACTTTCTTCAGCAAATTATTTCCTAAATTACAAAAGAAATAGTTTTTCTAAGTGCTACCTTTTTCGGTAAAAGGAAGCATTTTTTTTATATTAATATCGAAAATTTTCGGTTGTAAGATTTTGTTGAAAATCCATTTCAATATCCTTGAAACCAAATTGGTTGCGAAAACTACTAATTGATTTTCTGGTTACACCCAACTAAAATTTTATTAATGGAATAATTACGGGAGTGATATTTGTGTAGTGATAAAATTGTATTGTCAGTAGTGTAGCATGGAAATACCGAAGGGAGAAGAGATGACTTCTGACGCCAAATGAAAATTGAGCGGCATATTGACAAAAATAATTCAATAAGATTTTGCTTTGAAAATAACACCTACATATTTTTAAATAACTAAAGAATTTTACCAATTACTAAGGTTTTTTTACCAATTTCTTTAACTAATGATGAAAATAGGAGGCGGCAAATTTCCGGTCGACCCCGGGCGACGAAATCGCATGCTACGTCACTGTGTATTGTGTACATGGATTAGAACTATAATATAATTCCATAAAAGATTATGCTTTAAAAATTACACCAAGAGATGTCTAAATAATTAAAGAATTTAAAGAATTTTCACCAATTTTCTTAACTAATAGTGAAAATAGGGGGCAATGAATTTCTGGTCGACCCCGGGCGACAAAATCGCACGCTACGTCACTGTGTTTTGTGTGCATTAAGCCATCTAAGGATGAGTATATGTTCCAAGATATCCTTATTCCAAATTTATAGTTTTTAAATTTTTGTGTCAGATTTTATATTTTCTTTTAACTAAAGAACCAATTAGCCGATTTTTATGAAATTTGGTATTAAGATACAAGAATATTCTGCTCACTAAAGGTTATATATCATTTCATAGAAACAATGAACTATTATCGTTATAGAGACATGATTACTTAATTTTTGGTACCAAAATTGACAGATATTAATCTTGACAATACATGGTTCCAACAGGATGAAGCCACATACCATTGATTTACTCAAATAAATATTAGACAAGTAAATAATTTCACGTATAGGTCCTATTAATTGGTCACTAGGATCATGCGATCTAGCTTCATTTGATTATTTTATGTGGGGATTCATAAAGTCCCTTGTTTTATACCGATAAACCTACATATTGAATACAACATTCGCAAATATTTCGTAAAATACGGCTGAAATTGGTGCCAAAATCGTGTAAAAAATAGATCTCCAAATTGCACCATCTACACCCCAGTCGTAGCGATCACAGGACCAAAATCATATAAATTATTGATGAAAAAATTTATTTTTTCCCTGCAAAAGATAGCTGCCTGATCATACCTGCGGAATACATCTGTTTTTGGTACAGAATTGTAATTGATAGCTGAACTAACGTCATACTCTTTGTTGGGTGTTTAACATATTAATTTTTTTTGTTTTACGTCAAAAAACATAATGGGTTACTAATAAAATTTTAATTACCATATGTATTTTTATATTTCTTATTTTAACAGCCTTATAAAACTTAAATTAAGTTATATATTTTTAACAGCTATTTACGATTAGGTGTATTAAAGTCTATTAAAGTTTTGTTCTTTTTTTACAAAGATTCATCGTTGACACACCTACGGCAAATGGCTTAGTGACGTTATTGGCATAAATTTTACAATTGGAAATTTTATGTTTCTAAATCAAAAATATTTGTTTTATATTTTTGTATGGCCTCTATTTAATAAGAAATGAATTGAATAGTTTTTTTTTTTTGATACACATTTCCGCTTTAATAATATTATACCAAATATTTTACCGTTCAATGCTTCCACTTCATATTTATAAAAGACCAAATATCGGCATATCGGTTATTATCACACTCAAACACGGCTATCAATATAAATTGATATTAACTATTGCATACATCAAAATCAAAAATCTAGGTCAAAGTTCTTCTTGTGAGAAATTATAATACACTAATACTAATACCGTTATCTTTTACGGGTAAAATTGAAGATTTATTGTCCCTAGCAATCACAGAAAATGCAATTTGAATTAATTACAAATCGTTAAAAAGCAAAAATAGTGTATATTTGATGACTGGAAAAATCAGTATCCGTTTTGTGTCTTAATTGCTCGTTAAAATCACCATTTCTTTGGATAGTATAAGGATTTTGAAATAGATATATACTTTAAGAAATAATTATACTTCTTGAACGTTTAAATCTTATGCAATCTGGTAGAAAAATGTTTGGATTTTTTTTCTTCAAAAGATCTTAAACTTGAACTTATTAAAATAATTGATTATTTCCATTTTGGACGAAACGTATTTATAATGTGTGTTTTAATGTAATCAAACAAGTAGGTATATTATCGTTAACGTTAAATATTGAAATTAAATGTCGATGGTTCATTATTTCTACATATTCATTAAAATAAAAATCAAATAACACGTAAGAATCTTTTCGATATACATTAAGATAAAAAATTATTTATAACGTAAAAGAGAAAAGAATATAATTTTTGCGAAATTTTTGATTTGAAGTTATGATATTGAATTTTTTTTTCTAATCCCTCTATGGGAAAATGGAAGTGAATTAGGGCAAAACGGAAATGCAATAAATTTGCAAGTGGTGTGATGTAATTAATTGCGCTTATATTTTTAATAAATATACGGAAATTTCATTAATGAAGCAATCGACAATTATCATTGAAGCACAAAAAAAATGAATTTGTTACAAATGTAAATTGAAAAACCAAGCAAATAAGCAAACGCATTTCGTGCCATACTAATTTAAAAAGCGTAACTTATTTTTGCCAATTAATATTTATTAATCAATCTACCCACAGAAATCCCCATATCAAACCACCAACACTTGCAATTGATGGCGTGCAATTTCGATTTTATTTGCGGAAAATCAAACGGAAAAGATCTTACAGGAGAGCGGAAATTAAAAAAAAAACTCACAGTTGCGCAATAAAAAGTGTTACAAACTCAATGGGAAACCAAATGTGAGATTCTTTTGATTAATTATTATTTGTACAAAAAGCTGAATTCTTTGCATCAATTTATTTGAAATTAGTATGTGGTTAGCTCGTCATATTTTCAAATGTATACCCCGCGGGAAATGTATGGGTAAGTGCATAAGGAAGTGGAACACCACACCAAGGTTGAATGTCTTCAAAACTATGAAATTATCTAATGCAGTGCAGGTAATTAGTCGGTTATTATGAAAATTATCAAATAAATAACTGTTCTGTGATAAAGTTTTTTCGACTAATAATATAAAATTAAATCAATTTTGGCGAATGTTTCTCGAAGTTCTGAGATATTATGCTTTATAAATTCATTTTTTTTTCGGCACGTGTCGATGAAAAATGGACATCAGGTGATTAATCTGTGAGAAATATTTGACCCTTGGTCACATTTAATATATGTAACTTCTTTCGTCTTATTACTTTTTATTTTGCGTTGAAAAACAAGATAGTTTATAATTTGATGTTTATAATTACCTATCGGTTATTTGATAAATTAGAAATTGTCTTTCCAAAAAAATAACAAAAATCTGTTGAATAGTTTTTATATAATTTTTAAATGCAAAAATAATTCGGATTTCTGAGATTTTTTTTTTTGGTATAAAATACAATTTATAATTCCCGATTTCTTATAGGCCATGTTACCTTTGGTAGGAAAAAATTGCTACTTCAGACCAAGGTTTATAAAATACACAGGTGGCCTCATGCGCCATGTGACGTATCCAGAAGAAATTCGTATGTATCTTCAGACTAATTCAAATTTCAAAATTCTTCGTATGACGTCATTTTTTTCTAATGGGGCAACCTGTGTAATTTATAAACCTTGACTTCAGCCCTTCATGTTTTTCTTATACGGTTCACCAGGATGAGGTTAGGAGAGCCTCTATCCAGTCTTAGACTGATTGGGTTCCCTGGGTCCCTATTTCAGTTATTGTACAGTCCCTGGCCATATTATTAGAACCGCTTATGATTTTATACAAAATGTACATATTCTACTAAATTAAATTTAATATTGTTAACTTTTTACATTATAAAAAATTTGTATTGATTTTTAAGAAATCACATATTTTCTGGATAAGGGTAAAATCTTGTTTATTATCCCTATTACCCTACTTTAGGATAATAGCCCTGATTTGAAATCCATTGAAAATATGTGGAAATTGCTGAAGAAAAAAGTAGCTAAAGAGATGGTCACAACAGAAAAATAGTCCTTAGAAAAAATATTCACATATGGAATCATTCACAAATACAGCAGAAGTTATTGCTCTACATAGACAGCATACTGCACAGAATGGGAACTTATATATATCAGTAAACAGGTTTTCTATTAAATATTTGACAATTTAGCTCCCCATAATTAAGAAGATGTTGAATTAATTAGATGGTAAAAATTTATTTTTAGTTAATATGATTTTTGGTCACGCTAGTTGGTAATAAGCATAATAAATAAAATTTCTCCAAGAAAGTTACACCCAATCAAAAATATGGACCCAAAATAAAATAGCTATAACTTCAGGTCTTATACAAACCCTATAGTGCGTCTATTAATATGGCTAGGGACTGTAAGCCAAGAAGTTAAGCAAATTTCAGCTATCGGCGAATAAGATGTTATTCGACTAGTTAAGTACTGGAATTAGAGACTTCAGCTCTTTTAGTGGTCAAACATACAAAGCGCTGCACTGCAATAAAATATGTGAAGAAATTTCTTCTTTTGGTTGACCTAATCTGCATATTAGAAGGTTTGATTATACCTCAATAACCAGTGATGGATAAAGGGAAGGGCAAACTGGGCGATTGCTCGGGGCGTCAAATTAAAGGGGTACCGAATCGAAAATGAAATTTTCTTTTTTTCGCCTTGTACCAAATTTGTATATTGTTATATAAAAGGGCGCCAAAATTGGTTTTGCCCGAGGTGCTCAAAACCCTAGAACCGAAAACCTATTTTCTGGGAAACTGCTGCCACCCCTTTGGAAAAGTCCAAAACTCACCAAAGAACTACGACATCTTCGTTGGGATTTACTAATGTAAAATTTATATTTTTTACACTGAGCTTAAAAAAAATTGACAAGGGTTTTGTTCTTTTATACACTTATCAAAGAAATAAGCTGCAGAAATCCTTTTGTCGGCAATATTTATCTGCAAAATTTTCTTCCCAAGTAAAAAAAGAGAACTTTATTGAAAATTTTGAAAACCTTAGTAACCTTAATAACCTTTACACCAAATATTCATTTCTGACAAATAAAAAAATCGGTATACTTTAGTATGTAAGGCACTGCTCAATGGGTCTTAAACTTTATAAGAAATTTTCAAAATAAAATTTTAATTTAAGCCCATAATTCACGAAATATGTACTTCTAAAACCGTAAAAATTTTGCCTGTAATTTCTAACCATACATAAACTTTATACTTTGGGACTTCGAAACGCATTAACCGATTTTTTTTACAATAGTAAAAATAAAACTTCTTCACAATGAAAAAGAAGTATCTAAAATGTTTCATTTTTTTCCTCCTTGATAATTCTGATATCAGTAAGTAACTATTTTTTCATCAATATTTTCCAACATGCCTATTATTAGGTGTACCAGAAAATAATTTCGTTTTTATACCTATAGTCATTCAATTATCATTTATCTGCTTATAAATGGTATTCATATACTATATATAAGTGGTATATATGCTTAATTTCAAAGTGGTACTAAAGACATTTTATAATTAGAGCGGCTTATTAACTTATCAAAATTACAAAATATTCCGAAACCTATTTTTTTATTCCGAAATCAATATTAAAATTGTACGACCAAAATCTTGAAGGAATGCAAATTCGATATTCTATGCTCTTCGAGTTTCACAGGGTAGCAACGCAAAGTATTAACTAAAAATATTTTTAAAGTTTACATTCGATAATTTTCAGTTGTTCAACTTGTATCAAAGAATAATGAAAAAAAATAACCAATAAGAAGTTATGGGAGGAAGTGGTACCAAATCCAAGTCAGACATTTGAAGAGCTGTCAAATATTCCTAATTATTATTTGTCGACCAACCAAATACTCAAAAGTGTCCAAGAACTGTCAACAGAAACAATTCTATTCTGCAACACGGTAATGCATGACTCTTCTGCAGGAGAAAAGCCCTGGTAAAAAACTAATAAATTAAGGAGGGTTGATATTGCCGTACCCACTATAATCGTCCAAAGTTATTCCATCGGATTTCTATTTATTTCAATCACTGCAATATTTACTAAACGGGAAAAAATTAAAAGCTTGAGTGATTTTCAAAATATAATTTTTTGATATTTTCCTAAGTAGTCAATTGATTTTTACTAACTTGGCATTAAAAATTTGCACACTAGATATTAAAAAGTTGATACTATTGAAGCTTGATTATATCATTGGTTTAAAATCAAAAGTTTTAATAAAATTTTGTGTTTTAGTTGTATAATAAACAACGACATTACTTTCCGGTCCCCCTAATATTCTGCATCGGTTTACATTGTCAAAAGCTCTTTTGAAGTCTACACAACTTAAATATATTTCTTTATTGTATTCAAGTTGATTTTCTATTTTACATTTGTTTAAGCATGTTAATTTACCGTATTTTAATATTAAAAAAAAGCATCGAAAAAAAAAGAGTTCATTAAAATCAATGCAGTAAAAGAACGATTTAAATTCAATTAAAAAGTTGCTTCGATTTTTCAAGGCTCTATCAATATTGATTGCAATAGGCCATCGCTTTATACTATTGTCTATTTATATAAGATTGATTTATCACATTATGGATATCGTCATTAATCTATTCTTCGCATTAGTCACAAATGGTGTTACAGTAAACACATTGATATGATATGGCTATAGTTAAATGTACTACTGATCAAGGTAAAAGAGAATTTTGAACTTCCTGAACCGACCTGACTTTTGAAACTTATAATTAAACCAATATTGTAAGTCAATAAAATGGTTTAGAGAAATAATCTATCAACAAAATTATACGACTTAGTTAAGAAGCGAAAATATTGAATATTATTTTTATAACTACTGTTAAAATAACTTTGAAATGACATATCATCTCACCTAAATTTGATAGTTTATTCTCAACAGTCCAATCAAAAACGGTTTAAAAAAATGCCAAATCATTATGTCAGTGAAATTTTCATGCAAAACTTTATCAAATTCTTTTCTAGATTTAATTGATCAATTTGCAACCGTTATTCACTGTAAACAGTGTTCAATTCAAGCATTTACAAGATCACAATTGAAGCTAAATTATTATAAAAAATTTGGTGAAATAAAACATTCTTTACAATTGCGAGGCATTAATTTTTCTTGCTGGCACTCTTGAGCAAACCAAGTCAACAACCTCTTTGGATGATGCTTCAAATTTTATCATGCTCATTATCAGCGTTTGTATTATTGAATTAAAAAACGAACAAATTCAGTTGAGGTTTCCAAACGGTTTAATTTTTTTTTCTTATGGATAAAAATCACATGGAAAAATAATCGAGCAGTCAATTTCCTCCAGATACTTTCCACCGAGTCTTTGTTGTGAATGATCGATTTTTTACGTTTTTTGGTATCGATTTCGTAATAGAATCGTGGAGAAGTTCAATAATTTGTTCATGTGCTGGAAATGTCGTGATTTGTCCTAGAAATTTCTATACTAATAAACCTAATGTTGCTCCCCGTTTTGTCATTACCGATTACGATTAGTGTTAGTGTAAAAGTGAAAGTATGCAAATATTTAAATATCTATTTATTTTATTACTTAATTCATAAATGCGAATTTTAGGCAGATATTATACGGTGTAGATTATTCTAATCTCGAATCTTAACAAGTTGAGATCTCAATACTTTGCATATATAAAGAGATATGCATTTCTTCCAAGTAAATAATAAAAGTACGAACTATAAAAAGACTTCCTTGAATCAGGAAAAGAAAGTAAGGGTTTTATGTGCTTAAAAAAATGTTATTTTTGGAATTAAAGGCTTTGGCAAAATTTTCTATTATAAAAGGTTCAAAAAACTTATCTAAAAATTGGGTTTGGAATTTTGGGATTCAAGAAAACGTCCGACGTTTCAATGGGAACTTAATTTATTAAATTGGTACGAATAAAATGGATTTTGAAGTTAATATATACAACTCTATATCTTATTTGAAAAACTATTTAATAAAAATATTTTCCATTAGCTTCAATGCACTTTTCCCAATGAGATTTTTCACTACAAAATGACCCAAAACTTCGATGGAAAATGATTTTCTGAAGATATTTGGGAAACCAATTCCCATTGTATTCATGAAGGGATTTGCTTCCTGGATAAAAGTATAACAAAATTGCGACATCTTTCTGAAATTGGAAACATGAAGAAAATGGATAAGTGTACCCCACAAAGCTGAATCGGTTGCAAGGACGGATTGGGGGGGGGGTAAAGGGGCACGTGCCCCCAGGATATTTTTGTGGACTATGGAGATTCCATAACAGTACATACTTAGAAGCAAATCAAATTATTAAAGTTGTGAAAATATATGAATAAAATAACAAAAAGAACATTAGTGAAACTCAAGTCTATTCTGGCTGGAATTGTGAATTTTTGTCGTGATCCCTTTCACGCACTTGCAAATGAAACATAATATTATGCCCCCCCCAGAAAAAAATCCTGAATCCGCCCTTGATCGGTTGAATGTATGTTAATCATTACTAGCGACCAGCTTATTCACCGAATCTCTTCTTAACCGATATTAATTTTTTTCAACAATTAGATCTGTTTTTCGAGACAAAACAGTACAAAAATGAAGGTAGCTTGAAATATGTTATATTAGAGTTTTTGATTCTAAAAATCAGATTTTTTTAAATAGGTATCCTGGGTGTCCTCAGGTAACATGTTTAAAAAAAGTTTCTTAATACTAATAACTATTACAAATAATACTACTATAAAAACGAGTTTCCAATGCTTTTTCAACAAAAAACAAATATATATAGGTTGAAATACCTATAATTGTGGATTATTATTTGATAATCTTAGGACCTAAATCAAAAGTTTTCATACCAAACTAACTTTATAAATCGGACCACGAACTGTGGGGCTCCAGTAAATCTGCCAGGAATGCTTCGAATTTATTTCTTTTTAATGTAAAATTTTCCGAAGATTTCTTAGGTCCTCTTTTAAAAAAATGAAGTAAAACATTAAGATTTAAATATTTCATGCGTAGTTGAAGTAATTCCGGTTTAGTTTAAATATCCAGGACAAATTCTCCCATACAAATTTCGACGTTATCCGGTTAGATATATATGATATTTAAATTCTAATCATAAAAACATTATTTATTTAAACTAAAAGCTATAAACTGAAGGTAATGAAAATTTGGTTTTTTTTGAGTCGAAGAATCATTCCATGATATACGAAAGTGTAAATATAAACTCATACGGATCTCTTTGTAGATATACTCGTATATATATTTGCCTCTCTAGTTGTATACTCAAAAGTAAAATATCCATTTTAAATTAGTTACAAAAGATGGTAATTAGCAGCTGTTTTTAATGATTACGAACGCAATTGCATAATATTAAATATATCGTACGATTCGTACGTAGTCATAATCACGTCAGAATATTTTGACGACTTCTCTGTCTATTTGGCGGCACTATCGATAAAATTGTCACTGTCTAGTGTGAGGTAATATTTGCTTTGATCTTCAACTTTATTAATGATTTTATTTCACATTACCACATTCAAGGAAAAAACGACAAAAAATTGTCTTTTCTTGAGCATCTTACGATATGGACGTTGAAAATAAACAAGCAGCCAATTGGTACATTGGGCCAAAGTAATTTAAAAGAATTTGTAACGAAATGTAATTATTGTCGGACATTTAATTCGGGTCAAGTGTACGGAGTTTAGTTATTGAGTGTTTTTTAGTTAAATTTTTATGTTAAAAAATTAGAAAACTAATCAACTGTAAAAAATGATTTTGTTTCAAGATTTCTCATTAAAAGTCTACCTACAAAAAAGGACACTGCTATTTGAGAAAAGGTCTCCACTATACTGTAGGGATTAAAACTTAGCCAAGTGCATTGCTGCTTGGAAATTGGATTCCTACGTACTATTTAACTTCCCAATGACTCAAAGTCGTCCCAGCTCTCGTGGGTCACCTGGATATCATCTGGAATATATCCATAAAGATCCTATTGGTTGCCTGCTGAGATTTACTTCGGAGGCAGACCTAATCAATTGAAACTAAAAACTAAGCTGGGGGTCACTAGTTCTTTTAAGACGTAACGTAGAGGAACTCTTAAGAACGGTCCCCAGAACAATGAAGAAGAAGAAATGACCAATGTATTTTTCTTCTATTGAATGCTTCTATTGAAAGACTAAAATGTAGCAAATAAAGAAGTCATTAGATGTTTTTTTCCAAAACATACTATGATTGAAGATATAGGACAGAACAATTGGTAGGTAGTAAGGTAATAGAAACTTAATAATAAAAAAACCAAAGAAAGAATGTGAATTGGTTTTGGATCTTTTTTTGCTAGTCAACATAGTATAGAAAATTAATGATTTCAAAGCTATAAGAAGAAGAAAGGGGGATGGGCTGATTTGAAAACTCATATACCTATTTAAAGTTTTAATGCAATGAAACTAAACTATTGTATTTATGTCTCTAGTAAAGGGTATGATAAAATCGAGGGTTGGTTATCAAGGGGTGAAAATTACAAACAAAAAAAAAATGGAAAGTAAAATTGTTCATAAATATCGATAAAACTCGATTAAATTCTTTATTTGTTTCATTGTAATTGTTCAAAATAAGATGTCTCAACCAATTAATTTGTGGAGAATTAGGAGGTAGTCAATTTTAAAAATCAACCCTTATCCAAAAATTAATTATGATCTGCTGAAACTCTATGAAATCCCTAAGTTTCTAGCGGAAAGATTTTAAAGGATCAACTCTAGCCCCCTTTTTGATTGTTTTGAAAGTGCAACAAGTTGATTTTGATTATTCCAGAAATATGTATGAACCCCTATACAAAGGATTGACAACTAGCAATAGATCAATTAATTTGTAAGTTAACTAATTAGTAAAATCGAACAATTACAAATGGCAAGTTAAACTGATGAAATAAGCGATAGTTGAATTGTAAATAAATAAGTGCAATAATGTTGCATAAATATATATAAACGATAATCCAAAGAACCCATCAATATAACTAGTTAAAAATGTAACAATTAAGTTTCGACTGAAAACAGTTGATGCCTAAGAACTATTCATTATTGTCAAACTCTTCCCTTTCTTTCAATAGTATCCTGATCGAAAATTGTACATTTTTTAAGAAAATTATCTTGGCAAATCTGCAATAAAGATTTCTACAAAAAGATGGGATTCCTAACCATCTTTATTTTATAAAATCAACTTTTGTATAAGACTTTTGTTTCTTGGACTTGTAATATGTCTATTTTTTAATGGAATAAAGTAAGTAAAGGATTTGAAAAAAAATCATCATTTTTTCGAACAATTTACAATAATTTTAACCTAAAGGAAAAACTTTTTTTTTTCAATCCAAAAATACTATTTTTAAAATAGTATACTAAATTTTAATTTATTCTATATTAAATATTAATAAAATACGAATTTATTTTTAAAAATAAATTAAATATGCAAAGATTTATCTAAATATTGACCAACTCGTATACTTGAGATGTTTAATAATAACTTTTTAAAATTCTTGTTTTGCTAAAAAGAAATTATACAACTTTTATTGGTCAATTTGAGCGAAAATTGAAGGAATAATTTTCGAAAAATAAATTATTTGGGTAGTTGTAACACAGTCCAATTAAATAATTGTTATTAATGAGAATATAAAAGACATAACATGTTAAGTAGCAGCGTTATTTTTAAAGGTTGTTCAAAGAATTTTATAATTATTTTTATGTAATTTTGTAATACTAGTCCAATTAGAAAACGGAACTGGTTGTAGAATTGTTTATTTTTTATATTTTTCGGATATCTTCATTAATTTTTAGCGACAAGTATTGCTAGTAGAGGTAATTCTTGATTTTTATGAGAATAATTCAAATGCTAAATTGTTTTGCTTATGGACTTACCATGATTGATTTTCCCTTGTTGGGAAATGAGCATTTGTAGGGGTGTTGCACCGCCGGCATGATGACCCGAACTACGATCATTGATGCCAAATAAACTATTTTTGGTGGATTGTCCTACTTTCATGTATTGCTTGTGAAGGCCCATGGTGGCACTATTGCCGCCTCCGGCAGCCACCGATAACCGGATGGTCTGCTTCTGTAAAAATAAACACAAAACATAAATGAATAAATTATTAATAATATTATTGATATATGAAACATGCAACATTAGAATAGTATAAAATTCATCACGAATTCATGATTAAAATAAATATTTGCACATGTAAAAAAACATCTAATTGCTTGAACCAACAATTATCTTCAATTTTTGTGTCATATTGTCTGTTAGTTTATACAGTGGGAATTTCGGTTTTGGGTGGCATAGATTTTTTAATTTTATTTTTGGCGAAAGGAACCATAATTTTTTCTGTTCACTTTTGATTTCCCAGAATATAGAAATTAAAATTTACAATAAATTTATTTTACGACTTATGTAAATTTTAACATAATTTCAGAAAATATTTTGTGAATAAATAAAAATAAAATTTGCGTTTTAATATTTTTAGCAGTGGCACCTTAATATTGAATCAGTAATGTATTAAACAAAGAAAAAAGCTTAAAAGCACAATGTAATGAACGGAATAGAGGCTACGTTAAATATCATGAGAAGAAGAGCTGATAAAATATTCCAGAACTGAAATATGATAGGAAACCATTGGAAAATTTAGAAAGTGAGATCTATAATATATTTATGTACTGGAGTGGACTTAATCAGGCTAAAGAAAGAAAAGAATGACTACCATTATGGTATACAAGTATTTGTATTTATTCAAAAATTATACAAGTCCTGCTATTTTAGACCTCTTTCCTCGGTATCACAAAATAATAGAGAAGGCCAAAAATTAAATCGTTTTTTTATCATAAAATTAAACCATAAAATTTTAAAACAAGTTTTAACTTATTATTTACATTTTTACATCTCTCTTTGGGATATTTATATTTTGGAGTGCAATACGTTTTGTTGGTTTCCAGACTTCTTCAGGTACATATTTACTTATTTCAGTACCTGAAGAAGTCCGTTGAAAGAAACCGATGAAACAAGTTGTAAAAAAAAATTAAAAATTTTAATAAAGGAAATATCAGTAATTATAAACTTACTATGTAATAGAACCATCAAAATAACAAGTTTTCACTAAAAATCAATGAAATAATCACTTTTAATATCATCAACTTTATAGATGTGCAAATTTTTAATGCGAATCATCGGTTTTCCGACTTCTTCAGGTACTGAAATAAGTAAATATGTACCTGGATGGTTCTTTTCCATAGTATTATAACTATTTGTATTCTCTTTTGATAAGGAAGTTATTTATTTTAATTTTTTTATTTTTGTATAACACGTATTACCGGTTTTACAACTTCTACATCACTACTTTCAGTACCTGAAGAAGTCGGGAAACCGATAAATCGTGTTCTTCAAAAATAAAATATTAAGCAAAAATCCTTAAAAAAGAGAATACAAATAATCACTTTTTTTTTATTTTTTACGAGTTTACATTAGCCCTATTCATATTTTTTTTTAAGTACGACTGGGAAATAACTTATAAGCCGATAAATGGCAATTGAACAAAATCAGGCTATGGGTTCAAGAACAACATTATTATTTGTTCCTTAAATAATAAATATATTATTTAGAAGTCAAATAAAAACAGTAATAATTATTATTACCCTCTCCTTCCCAAATACCTTACAAAATTAACTAATTCGTAAAAGATAAAAAAAATATATAATAAATTACTGTTAAAGGATAAAAAATATTTAATTTTTTTAAATTTATATTTGATGCTTAGATAAATATCCGAAGGAATATAAATTTGTTTTTGTAAGCTCTTCGGGTTTCACAGGGTAGTACATAGTGCAAAGTTGCTACCAAAAACATTTTGAATATTAATCCGAGTACATTTGAAGTTCAAAATTGATACCAAAATTGATACCAAAATTCGTACCAATCAATAATGATAAAAATTATAAACAATTTGATATTAAGAAAAGAAGTGGTTCCAAATCCGTGGCAGACTGTCGAGAACCTATAAAACATTCCTAATCAATCTTGGTAGACCAACAAAGCACCCAAAAATTGTTAATTGAGAATACTTTAATTATTTTTAAAATCTCATATTTTTACAATGGTGTTTAGGGACTTGTGGTTATAAGATACACTCATAAGTTGTAATCGACAAATTTGTTGTGTCCATATTTTACATAATATTATTTAATTTTTAGCAGGAAAGTGGACTTTGAAAGGATGTAAATCCATATACTAATAATTAATTCTGCGACGTTTCGGTCCTTTATTTTCAATGTCCATTTTTCTGCTAAAATCAAATAATAAGTTGTAATAATTTAGACTGAAGTCAGAGTCGAACCCGGAATTACAGTTTAAAAATAATCGTCTCCAGGATAGAGGAGCTGGAGCCTAAATTACTAAGGGTCAACTTTCCAATCCTCTTACTAAGTTTATGATAATTCTTTTTATGTATTATTTCAAATTGTATGCGGTTGAATGTGTTTGAGTAAAAACACAACTTAACAAGCATCTAATTTTCAATATTTTGTCAATACTTAGTCCAGTTAATCAAACAAACAAGGGAGTTAAAGTAGAAAACAATTGACAGCAAAAATTGCTTTGGTAAAGTTATCAAACAACCGAAGAAACGTTGCAATTTAAGTGAAGCACAAGTTTTTGTTTATAAAAGTGTAACATCAAAAAAAAATTTTTTTTGTACTACAAATTAGGTAACTTTTTCTTTATAAAATAAGAGTTTTTACTAATTACTTCTATTGTACCTCAAATTTCCTATTCTACTTACATTCTCTTGTTAAAAAAAAAAAACATTTTTTTTGCCACTAATTGAATGAAACTTCATGTTTAAATGACCCAAATCAAAAAGAGGAAAATTAAAAATTAATTTGTCATTTTTTTTTTCATAACCCACTGTGAGTCAATTAAATGTTTTAATTGAATAATTAAGATTTATATAACTCGTCTTATAGACATTTATCAAGTCATATTACGATTAACAAACGCATAGTTGAAATGAAATTATTATCTAATAAGTACTTAAGTATTTCATTGAAGTGAAATGAAAAAAAAAACAACTCATTTTAATATTAAAAATAAAATAAGATCACTTCCTTAAACGATCGAACAATGAAAGACGTAGTCGGTATATGCATGAATACAAAATTATTAATTAAATGGATTTTTTTTGGATCATACGAATTGAAATACGAATATCTTCGAGCTATGTGTCAAAATGAACCGCTATAACTGTTAGATACTTGATTTTATTTTGGGTTTGAAAATATGTTAAAAAATCAAACTGTTGATGAATGTTTCATGGGTGTAGATTAAATCATCATTTTTTTTTTCGAATAAAATGAATCAATTTTCTCAAATTGTATGGGTATGATTTTTGTCGGTTAAAAATCATGGTAGATTTAATAACGGTTTTTCAATCTTAAATTTCCTATATTATGCAAGAGAATTAAGATGTTTCGAGATGGAAAAATAAGACATGAACTTGTAACATTTTTCTATGTAATTTGGAAGAAATTAATAAGTTTCCTTATACCTACATGTTTAATCTATGTTGAAGTAAATGTAGATGAAAAATATATTTCTAACAAGCAAAATAAGGGCACTGGTTCATAGTAAAAGCCAAAACACTCATTAATTAGTTAACTGTTATTTTTCAAAATTTAAGTTCAAAAAATTAGTGCATCCTAAGGAAGACATTTGCCCTGAAGAGTTACTTTTTACACCAATATTATGTAACACATAAAACGCTTACCTAATTTAATTATTTACCATTCGATACCTCTAATCAAGAAAGTTTTATCGAAAAAAATCTTCCGGTCTCAAAAAAAAACGAGTAATTTATGAGTTCAAACGAGTTTGAAACGGTTTTTTTAAGATCTATGCAATCTCCTTAAAATTTGCACTAGCCATGGCAGCGACCTTATAGATCATTTATCATTTCAATGCATGAATTGAGGTTTGCTCAGCTATTTAGCCGCATAATTTTTTTTTTTATATTTTTTATTTAATTTAAAGACTATCATTAAAAAATCTATTTTTTTTTATCATTTTTCATTAGCATATTCCCATCAGTTCTTTTCCCGTAGGCCATCACTCATCCATTACATTTTTTGTGACGATGGAGGTTTATTGATTTGTTTGAAACAAAAAAAAATATAAATAAATAAAAGAGAGCGGTCAAGTGCATAGCAAACGGTCATGTAATTAGAACTTGAGTCATTTGTGAAGGTGTAAACAGATTTAGTATTGTAGTTGAAGTGGGTTTTATAAGAACTTTACAATAAATGATTGTACAAAATAAAAAAAGATTTTGAAAATCTCTCATCTTTTCATTTAATGCACGAAGGTAAAAAATAAATTTATCATCTGAGAATCTTCGTACTGATTACACCATCGATATTATATCGATATTAGCCAATCAATGAGAATCGTAAGCTCTCTAGTTGTGTATCGAAGCGAGGGGTTCAACTTTCTTTACATTTTAGTAATATGGAACATCCCTCGTTATGATGTACAACCAGATAGCTTACGATTCTCATTAATTGGCTATTATCGCCCTAATATCGATGGTGCAATCGGTGCGATGATTCAGTTTATAAATTTATTTTTCACTTTTTTAGTGCATTTTATCAATAGAAACAAGGTTTTAATATTTTTTTCCTTTTTTAAGTCTTTCAGCAAATTTTTATCATAAATTTTGTCAACCATTGTCGCAAATTTGAACTGATTGTCATTTAATTCAACTGTCATTTCGATTGTCATTAAATTGACTCACTTTTACAAGCCTCTGTGAAGGTAGGTATCCAAAATTTTATAATCAAAGTTAAATATTTATTTAAAGTAGAAATACTTGGTAATTTTTAAATTTTACAATGGATTCATGCATTGTCATCTAGAGGTGTGCCAAAATTCAGCACGATAAAGTGCTGGGAAGTTGGTGAAAAATGAGATTATAAGTTCCGTACCTTTCAAACTAACAACAAAATAATGAACTAATTATGCAAAATGATTAGAATTTGAATTACAAAAACTCGCTTAGGTAAATATCAATGGAATTTTACAATAATCAAATAAGATGTATACTCGTACAAAAATAAAAAGATTCGCACTTTTAAAGGGTTTAGGGTAAAGTCTTTTGGGAATGATATGGTACTGGCACTTTGTAAGTATGTAGGTACTAGGTAGGGTTGCCAACAAAAGTATTTCGACTCGAAAACTCCGAGTTAGGCGATGTTTTTCCGGGCTCTGGGTTTTCAATTAAATTCTCCGGGTTAAGTGCTAATTAAGTTATAGGCATGCGGCGTAAATTAGAAATATGATAAATATAATACAACTAAATGTTTAGGGTTACTAACTCCCCTGTTTTAGCCCAGAGTCCATAGAAAATTTTTTTTTTCCTAAACTACAGTTTACAACCAATCGTCACGTTTTTCGGTTTTACTAAAATACAAGTTTCTTTACTATCCTCTTGCGATAATAATTGATTCTATAGTCAAAAAAAAATGTAAATTTGCTATGCATATTTACAATATAAAATTAGCTAGCAAAAATTGTAAACGTTATGATTTTGAATACTTGCGTAGTTCATAAGATTTTTTTTAAATCTACTTTCATAAAATGGGAATGGCAAAAATCATTTTTCTTTAATTACAAGAATTTACTCGACTCTTTGGTTTGATTTTTTAATATGATTTAAGGATTGATAATGTATTTTTAATAAATAATTAAAATCGACATAGCTTTATGAAATCTATAAAGAAAAATTATTTGAATCGTTTCACTTACTTCACATTTTTCAACATTTCACGCATTTGAATAAAACGATTGTTATCTGGATTAATTAAGCACTAATAAAATTATTACTTAGATCACTTTTTGGCATTTAATCAAATGAAATTAATTAATTAAGAACAAATAAAATATGAATAAGTCCAACAAAACACTAATGACAGCGAAAACACAATTCTCAATGCAAGAGGCTATTAGCCAATGGGATTGCGAGATTTATAGATATTCATTTGTTTAGATTGTTTAAATTTGAAAACCTAACAAAACAACCTCTACCAATGCAATTGAATATAAGCGCGGAATTTTTTTTTATTTATTTTTTTTATTATGTAGTATTCTTCCAAAAAAAATTAAAAAAATTAGACAGTTTAAGGATAATATATAAAACTTTTTAAAAATATTTTCAAAGAGGTATCAAGTTTGTTTCATGGCTAACATTTCTTTTTTTTATTTTTTTTATAGATTGAATTAAGTTATTTAGTTGTTCATTTTTTAAAAATAATGCATTATTCATCCCTAAATCATGTTAAAATTTTAGATCAATCGGCTAAGTAAATTCTAAGAAAAGAAAATGATTTATTTTTTTCAATTAGGTAATATTTTTTTTTCATAAAAACTGAGGTAGAACTCTAAAACTTCCAAAATTTTAATAATTTATTAGTACCTCTATATAATTTCTATATACCATAGTCTTAGTACCTATATACTTACAAGTATCATTTAGCTTTCAGGGCCCGATTTATCATGTTTATACCCTCTAGTTATTTATGTCACTACGAGGTGAGTTAGGAAAGATAAAAAAGTAGCTAATAAAAAATGTCATAAAGCAATAGGAAATAAATATTCACACTTCCTTAAAATTATTTTTTTTCAGTATTTCAATTGTAATAAAGTTTGGAGCTCTGAAAGTTTTGGGAATTGTAAGAAAAAAGGCAATGTAAGTTCAATAGTTGAAACTTAGTTATCCTACTTGGTAAATCTGGAGTTGCATTTTAGGTTTGAATTTTAATAATAGAAGCACATTAGTGTTTGATTTCTAAAATTTTGAACCTTTGGAAATTTTTTTAATCCTATACGGACTTTTGCATAATAACATTGCTGTTTAAGTCTAAAAAAATAATTGTACTAGCGAATATATCATAATAATTAGTAAAAAATCATGGCATTCAAAAAAACATTGATTTCCCCAATTAAATGAGATTATCTAGCATCCCTCTTCGAAAAATGGGAGTGGTATATGGGGTTGAGAAATGGTTTTTATTGTTTTTATTTTATAATGGTTTTACCGCTTTTGATTCTTTGTTCTATACATACGGATTGTTATATTTGAGCAGTTCAGGGATGCATTTTTTGAGTGCATGCTTTTGCGACTTCTTCATTTTCTGCTGAGAAATGCACATAATGTGCTAAATTTTGGTACTTGAAGACTTAGGAACCCGCAAGAGTTCGGTAGATACATTATTATCCAAGAAACAATTAAATCCAATGCTTTCATCATTGTTGTGAAGTAATAATGAAGATTCAATATTTCAGAAAAAAATAAAATAGAAATAATTTCAAACTTTAACCCAATTTCGGGTTCATTACTTGAGGTCGGGTCAACCTCAACTTTTCCGGGGTGTTTAGTAGGAGAAAAAAAAAGTGCGTTCCATGCTTTTTACTATTGACACTGCATAAAAATTCCTTACTCTTTTCAACATAGCTACTGGGCCTGTGTAAAAAGAAGTTTTAAATAATTTTCATTTTCTTTCCAATTACTGTACTCATACAAAATCTATAACAAAATTCTTGTAAGGCATCTCAAAAAACTTGAAAAAAAAAACAAATATTGTAGTTCTTATATTGAAAGCTCATGTAAGTTAACTATAGGTATATTATAATATACTATAATAAACCATATAAAAACCTATTGGTGGCTGAGTGGTCAAGGTGGACTCTCCAAAACTTGATAAGTATTGGGTTTGATCTTCGATTCGAGAAAATTTTCAATATTCCTCAATTACGGTTTTTTATTAATCCTAGAGTCGCTAAAGACTTTAGTAATTATAAAGTGACGGTAAATAACAATTTCAAAAAAGTATATAAAAATGGAATTCCCATTTTCTTTTTATTATTTTAAAATTATTAGAATTGCTTGAAAAGTATGTCAATTGATTATTTGATTACGATGTTTCAGTCTTACTTGTTTGCATTCGAAAAACTGTATTTACACAATAATTATAATCTTTGTTTTCATTTTCTTTCTATAAGTAGATATTCAACATGTTTTACATGATTTAGCATTTCTACACATTTTTCATTTTCATGGTCCACATTATCACAGAACCGTTCAAACAAGAACACTATTATGTGTACATTTTATTATCTGTGAAATTCGTACGTGGTTGAATAATTTTTGATTTTTCCTCAAAAAAAACACAATTACGTATTCTTCAATCTAAGGTCTCATTGTGAGTTCAATTTCGTGAATAAAATTTTACTATTAGTGGCTGCATAATATAAGTTTGGTTGGGTAAATTTTGGGGACATTATCCTTGTGGTTATTTATTTTATTAATTATAATTGGTATGAGTGCAACGCGATGGGATTTTTTTCGTCTTTCATTTAAATTTTTTTCTGTAACATTTTTTTTTTCACTTTCAGCAAAGAGTTGCGTTTTCTCTCTAAGACGTAAAACGACCTCGGAATGTTTGAAACGAAACTAGTTTTCTGTGCAAGTATATATCTTACTTACCTAAGGATCTCTTTCACCAATTTGGTATCATAAAATCGCTTAAGATAATGGCCATTACACAAATTGTTTTTCAACCCATTTCTTCCAATCGATTATAATAAATTTGATTAGAAAAGAAATTCACTGTTGATACTTATCCAAAACTTGTGGTTTATTTCGAATATGTGGGACATAATTTGCTCGAAGATAAAAATTTCCTCTTGTATTTTCAGCAGAAGGCTTTTAACATTAAATAAATTTATTTAGCACATAAGAGCAAATAGTTGCTACTGTAGTACTGTTGTAGTACTACTTGTAGTCTTTCATTTTATTTAACATTAAGAACAGTTTTTACGTGGCTAAACATTATGAGTATGAAGATAGTTGGAAAAATTATATAATTTTTTATTTATTTTAAAAATAAATTGATTTTGAAAAGTTTGGTGGAAAAAATGTATTGGAGCAATTAGAGCAATTTTTAATTAAAAACTACTTATGAAAAATATGTGTATATATAGCTTTGAATATACATTGGTAAATCGGGCATTCCGTATGCACCAATCTAATATATTTTAGAAAATCCACACTTGTAATGTTGTTGTCCAATTACTCCAACTAAATAATATCAATTGTTAAATTTATCATAACATATCGTTCTCATATTCACCATACTCTGGCATTTGAGCATATGGAACTATTAGCTAAATAGTATACTAAAAAACAGTACCTTTCTTTATAATTTGAGTACTTTTAAGTCACTACTATGACAACAGGAACATCATAGATAAAATGATAAAGTTAGTTAAAAGTTATCAGATAATAGATGATAAAATTCAGATCTCAGCTTTTATTAAATAAGAAGACAATTCAGGTTGTTTAAGATCGGTTTTTTTATTTAATATTTTTTAATATTCAAAATAGCTACGTTTCGTTACGTATCGTAACTTCATCAGCTTCTTGAATCACAAAAAATATAATATTTTCAATTTAAATGCATTAAATAAAAATCTGTTATCAGATAACTCCACTATTTTTAGTAAAATAGCAGTCAATTGAATGAAAAATTCTTATTTTAATTTTAGTTCAGTTTAGTTCCTAACCTTTTATGAACCTTTAGTTCTTTTGCAAGAAAAAAATCTAAAACAAAAGATTTCTTAAAAAAATAGTATTAAAGTACACAGTGGATATATCTGGATCCCCACGTCTGTATATATCATATATGTATACCCACTATGTGTTCTAAGCGTTTAAGGAAATATTAAGTTTTCGATATTTTTTGTACAAGCAGCAATGGCTCATTAAAGGTGAGGAACATATGAATAAAAATATATCGCAATTGAAAGTAAGGAGAAGAAATTTTCTTTGGGTAGAAGTTTCATCTGGCATTTTTTATCAGTCTTATCTATTGACGTTCCTGTTTTCTTATCAGTGACTTTAAACTACCCACATTATAAAGAAAAGTGCCATTCGTTTTAGCATACTATTTACCATTAGTATCACTACTATATGCATAAAAGTTCTAAGAATACTATATGTTAAAATTTTTTATCTATAGTGAATATGAAATTGATAAATTATGGATATATCTATTTGTAAACATCTGTTTTGGGAGGCAAAATTCCCACTTTAGATAATTCTAATATTTATCTGAATATTATGTATACCAGTATACACCTTGTTTAAACACTATATTTAATTAATCTTTATTGGTTTTTTAAATATCCTTACTGCAGTCCTGATAAAAATAATTAAATTTAACACGGAGCTCTTATAACGCTTCTTCATATTACGCGATTTCATCTCTCTCGTATAACACGTATTTTGTCCCACATAACGTGAAGATTTCCCACGTTATATTCTCTATGTATAATTTCTCTTAAATGCTTAAAATTTGATTTTATCAAAACTCATATTACGTCCATTACATAGTTTTTCCTTAGTATTTGATTTAAATCCCATTTAGCGAGAAAAGTTAAACTTGAATCATTTATACATAATGCGTTATGCGGAGTCATACAAGCGCGTTATACGAGAATGCTCCTACAACGCGTATTTCTATTACGTGGAACTAATGTACAGTGTTATAGAGAAGATAACTTTATTTTCCAAACGCAGTTTGATATATTTTAATCTCGAAATACGAAAAACGTAAAGATATACACCTAAAAATTAGTAATATTTAAAATAATTGTTGCACAAAATACCATTGAGTAATTTGAATTAATTTGACCGAATCATTGTATTGATTATTAACATTAACGAGAATGTATACTTTAATAATAAAATAAATAAGCTTTAATAAAAAAAAAAAAATTAATTCAAAAGCAGTATACACAATCCCAAACTTTCAACACTCAAATCTTCAACTAAAACATTCAAATAATAATAAAGTCATTAAATTAAAAGTAACTATTTGTGTTCTTTTATTTTAAAAGAATAGTGCAATTAAGCATTAGTGCGGAAATAATTAAGGCTCTAAAACTGCTTCAAATATTTGTGAAAAACGTTAATAATTCATATTTATGCATTAAACATTTACATGGAACCCTTGAGTTACCTAATATATAAACTGTTAGTCGTTTACAGTGATTTCATGGAAATAAATCTTTCATAGTTATAATTGATGATTTATTACTTTGAGAAATGCTATGGTTAATCATCAAAGAGCTTAATTTAGCTCTATTAGACTAATAAAATTCTTAACAATTAAAGCGTTTTTCAAAAATATAATTGTTGATATTCTAAAGATAGTTAAGTTTATATTATTATATTAAACGGATTAATGGGGGTTAAAGAGGAACTAAACTACCCTCTTTAATTTACTATGTACCAACAAACGAATTTATAACAATCGGTCTTCACCAACTATTTCTCAGCATTTTCTTCATTTTTTCAATGTTCAGAAAAAAAAAACTTTTCCATTTTATATCATTTTATGGCAGAGTATAAAACGTTAATAAAGTGTCGTTAAAATTCAATTAAATTTTTTTTCGACACGTTTGTGCAATTGATTTCAACAAAATATGATCATAATGTTCAAATAATGAAATCAATTACATTGAACCTTGAATAAATAAAACCGCAAAAAAAAAATCGTAAACATAAGGAGGTATAGAAGTCGTGTATGAATCTGAAAAGAAAATTTCCATCTTGCCATGCGATAATTGGCGCTTTCTCTCGTCAAATATGTGCAATAATATTTCCAATAATTTCTGAATCACATTTAGAGCAAGGCCTATGTTACATATGAATTAAGATTTGCTACTTTTTATTGCCCAGTGGAATCGAATATGATTTTTTGCGCTGATTATAAACAGCTTTAACTGTATCATCAGTTTGTGGTATTAAATTTGGTGTGGTCTCCGCATGCCTTCCTTGTACTTAATATATTTTTTGCTGCACCCCATTTGATATATTTTTTTTTAAATTGTATTTCGTTGGTGATTTTTTCTTGATAACATATCTAAAACTACTTTAAACAGATATGTTAAGTTTAATTTTGAATTCGACGCCTTTTTATTAATAAACAATGTTATAGGTGACTTGATGTAATTAACAATAAATAATATATACCCGATATAATTTTTGTCAACACTAAAACATATATTGCAATTATAATAAAGTTCACTTCTACTGTGTGTGGTAATTATTTAAATATATATAAAACTACAAGATATTTCTGTCAAAATTTTCGATTGCAAAAGTACAAAGAGGTGCACGACATACATATGTATATGACGATACCAAATTCAATTCGATAAACTATAAACATGAATGTTAAACTAATGTTCAACAACTTTTTTTGACTAATTATCTCCGAATACGTATATTGATTGCCAAGCAATCTCATAAGTGATCATCCCATAACTTCAATTTACATTAGGAACTAGGGAATATTTATCGATTAAGTAGTAAACTTACAGCTGCTTTGAATAGGACGGCATGGTTGTTAGATGTACGATTTTGGCGTAGTGGATGGTATTGCGGTTGGGTGCAATGCGGCAACGCAACCGGCGGGGCCGTCGTCATCGACGTCAACGGCAAATTGATCGTCGGAATCGGGATGTTTTTGGCTTTTGTCGTCAACCCGTTGGGTCGCATCGCTAGGCTGCACCCTCGGGAAAATGTGGGGCGTCTCGACAAAAGCGATCGCCGTTTGGGCTTCGACGACGTCAACTTCTTCAGGGTATCGATCGGTGAGGTGGTTAAGTAGCTGAAGCGCATTTCGGTCGGTTCGAATATCGTTTCGCTTGCTAAACTCGTCTTGTACATAACGATCACAACAACAATGATAATAATGGCAACGGCGATTATGGCAGAAGGCAAGCGATTGATGTTTGACGCGTAAATGAGCATTAAATTTCCTATCCACTGTATCAGTCCAAATCCATTCACCTTCCATTGTGCATTGAAAATACGAAATCCCGAAAATATTTTATGCACAAAATTTTCCGATCGAATCACATCGATTGTTTCCCCTTCTGTTTTTCACATTGATGCTTGGTTCTCTTTTCTTAACAAATCAAAATGGAAACCAATTTTTTTATTATTTTTTTTTGTGTGTAATCACAATTTATGCTCCAATTAATTAACCGACGCACTGTGCAACTAAAAATATCACAACAATCAGTAAATTCGTAGTTTAAAGAAAAACCCTATAATTTTCTCCGAAACACTTGGATTTTACAACTTTATTAACTAACAATGCACTAAAGGCATTCAACTCTTACGGATAAATAAAAGCAAACGATAAATTATTTAAACAAAATAAGTGATTTCTATTAATGCAAATACTTTCTTCTCTTCAGTGATGATAAAGCCTCGTAGGAAATTTCAAATTTTTAAAAACACCGAAAATAAAAGAAATTAAATAAATTGCATAATTTTTATGCATAGCGATATATACGTTATAATAAATGGAATTTCGTTTTAAAGAGATCATTAATATGTATGTGAAGATTACAAAATATTTAAATGTATGTATTTTATTATAATCATATTGATATGAAATATTGTTAAAATATTTCAAAAGTATTTTTTTATTAAAAATAAAATAATAATGCATTCTATTTATAGTTGGAATTGTGAATGTTAAAGGTTATAAAATTTATGGTAAAAAATGCAATTAAATAATTGAGGGAAAGGGGAATCAAATTTTATAATTTTTAATACCAAAATTTATTTTCACTCGATAAATTAATTTGAATTATTTTAATTTAGAAACTTTAAGCTATTGTCAGTTTTTTCTATATAGAATATTTATTGATATAGAAAATTTAAATTAATTCCTGCTTATTCAAAAAAAAATGTTTTCATAAATTCTGCAGGTTTTTAATTTAAATTAGCTGTGCATTTATTTGTGTCCATTTTTAATGCCAATTCTTCTCCAATCCTATTCCTAATTTTCTTCCTAAAAATTGTAAGCTTATGACTTTTTTATTTTTTTTTATTTTCAAATAAATTGCACAATCTGCATAGGGTTGCAATAAGTGCGTTCAATCCATAGACAATCACATGTAAGCACTAGTCCCAGTAGATTAGTGCTGTATAAGTACAAAATAGATAAACTTACGACTTATATATCAAAGATCTTTACCAATATATATAAATTTTACGTCTGCCTATACATTTTAATTTTTGACCCAATTTTAGAGTTAATATTGGTTTCAAGGTGTCCTTATTCTAAATTTAACGTTTTTTTTTAAATTATTGTCTATATATTTGTTTTCTTATAACTATAGAACGAAACAAGGGATTTAAATGAGATTTGAAATTAAGATACAAAATAGCGTTCCACTTAGTATAGGCTATATATCGTAACATAAAAAAGGAAATTTAAAGAGTAAATATCTCCTTCCTAAAACTGAGGGATGAAAAAAATACTTTACATAGGTATGCGATATATCATTGGAAGGGACGTTAAAAATTATAAAATAAATGTTCCTACACTATCTTACTTAAACTAACACATCAAATTCATTTCAAAGTACAAAAAATGGTCTTTTTGAAATACAAACAATTTTATACACAAACAAATATATAGTCATTGTTGCATGTCTTTATTGCTTAGTGGTTAATGTATGCGCTTTGTATATAAGGAATATAGGTTCAAATCTCCTAATATCTTCTTTTATTACTGCAAAATATTGGCTTTTAAATCCCAAACAATTGCTCAATAAGAAAATTTTAACAAAATAGTAATAATAACAAAGCTTGTGGTGAAAAGGTACTCAAAATTTAATGATTATGAATCGTTTGTCCCGACTAACATAAAATTTACAGGGTGTATTGAGTAGAGATCTATCAATTTAGAGATTTTTGAAAGGATTTTTGATTTCAAAGGATTTTTGAAAATTCCTCCCCAAAAAGAATGAAAAGTGATGGTAAAGTTTGTATGGAATAACATGTGACCTGATGTATAATGGAAATTTCAAATTTAAAAATCAAAGTACTGTGAAATATGAAATATTATTACTACTTAGAATAAAACTAATTAATCTATAGTTAATCTGTATTAAGAAACAAAAATTAAGTGTCAATTTTTGTTATATCCAAATAACAGTATACAAGTATATTGAGTATTTGCACCAAAAAAGCAATTTTTAGTTTTTGTTTATTGGCCTGATAAAAAAATTAAGGATCTAAAATCCAAACTACTTTTCGACAATCAAAATTTTAGAAATCTATTTGTATGAATGAATAATTGTTAACGAGGAGCAATAACAATGTCTATATGTTAAGATAAACAACAAATCTAAGAAGAAAATTTACTAACGCATACGTTACGCAGACGAAGTCACAGGTATCAAACAGTTACTCAATAAATCTTACTTTAAGAAAATCCAAACTACTTTTCGACAATCGAAATTTTTGAAATCTATTTTAATGTATCAATAATTGTTGACCAGAAGCAATAAAATTGTCCATATGTTAAGATAAACAACAAATCTAAGAAGAAAATATTACTAACGCATACGTCACGCAGACGAAGTCACAGGTATCAGCTTGCTAATCAGTAAATCTGATTTTAAGAAATCGAAATTTATTTGTAAGCCTTTATGGTAAACATTTGCTAATTCATTTGGGTATGATTATTAAAATAGATAAATAGAGTTTGAACCCATACGTAATACAATATCAGGAGCTAAGAAATAGTGGTTCATGTCCCTTTTAGAATCGTTAAATCTGACAACGTTGAATTTTCTACTTTGGTTTTATTTTCATTCGCAAATAAATTGTCCCATAATGGAAATTTAACCGCAAAAAAGAAAACTATACCATATTAGAATAGAATTAACAAAAAAATCACGAAAAAAAATAAAAAATTGTTGTCAAAAATGCAACGTTGCCAGATTTGACGGTTCTTAAAAGGACATGAACCAAAATAGTTTTTTTGTCAAGGTAGCTAAATAGTGATACTGAACATCTGGCTCATGTGTACTTTAGCACACCCACATTCTGGCAATGTTGCATTTTCGACTTTGTTTTTAATTTAATTCGCGATTAAATCGGTCCATAATGAAAATTTAGCCACAAAAGAGAGAATTATACCATATTAAAATTGAATCAAGAAAAAATTCGCGAATTAAATTAAAAACAAAGTCGAAAATGCAACGTTGCCAGATTGTGGGTGTGCTAAAGTACACTTGAGCCGAACATCTGATACATTAATTGAAATCAAAGATTAAAATTTCATAATTTTTTGTTATCAACAAAAAGTGCTTATGATTTCATTTATTGTTTTGAATTAGTGTATTATGAAAAATGGACACAATTGCTGCATGAAGAAAAGTATAATTATATACTTTTTTTTTCTTAGATAAGTTTCATAATGACCTAGAAGGTGTGATGTTGAATGACCTTAGAAAACAATTTTCTTGCTTTGCATAACATTGAAATTTTTATACAACGCATGCATTGGTTTATTACCCAAAAATTCCAATTTAATTTAAATCATAATGTATTAAATCGGACTAACTGTTAAATGTTGAACTGAATAACATGTTGTAAGAAGTCGTAAGTAAATAGTTAGAAATGTGTTTTATCTCTTTTCTTGTTTCAATCAAGTTTGCTTTTGTATAATAAAATGATCAATAGTTAAAAGAGTCGATAAGTCAGTGGATAATGTACAAGTAGTATAATATATGTAGTGAACAGGTGGTGGAGGAAAAATGCGTTCACTTTCGTTTTCATCACTATCGAGTGTTTGACCTAGCCAGTCTCACTTCCATTCATGCCGTCTTTTTCAAACATATCAATCTCCAATATGCGTCCATCTCACCAATCAATTGATCTAACGGTATTTCGATTAGCATCACAGATTTATTGACCGATCATAGATCAATCTGCAACAATCGCATAACGCTGATCATTATGTGCACAAATCATTTCGATCATTTTGTCAATGATATTAATTTACGTACTCGTCTTTTGATTGAAACATAAAATTAAGGAAATAAAAAAGAGATTTTATGGAAAACAACATGTGCTTAACATGCTAATTAGCAGCTTTTTCTTAGTATTACTTGTGTATATCATTTGAATGACAAAACATCTAATTAAGATGTACCATAAATATGTAAGCATCAAATGTATGATTATAAAAATTAACTGGAAGTATCATACTTTCTTCTAACAACATAGGCTTAACTTCAAATCTCAAAATTTATTTCCTTCATTAAAATCATCAAAACGTTCTAAATAGTTTCAAAGATAATTCAAGAGATTTATGACTGGCTTTAAAAATTGAAAGATATTTTCAAGTAGAATTTGCATCAACAGCCGACAAATAATAAAGAATAATTAATCAAAGGCTATATGACAGCCATTGAAATGTGAAGAGCAATGCAAAGATTTAAAAATCTTAGGTATAGGTTTTTCTATTGATATTGATCTATGTTTTGACTAGTGATTGTTATTGAACGTCTATAATTGGTATTTCAAGCCTCAAATCATAGAGTATTACATACATTGAAATTATTTTACTGTAGTGCTGATTTTTTTAAACGTTAGATGGAACACAAAATGAAAAAAGAATGTATACCTACGTGCGTTTTGAAAAGAAAAAAAATGAAGTAGAATGATAAAGTTTGATTTGCAAGAGAAAAGGAAAACAGTAAAGATCACGGTCGTGGTCGCAATTATGAATTAACTATGTTTTTCTAATTTAAATTTTCCTATTTTTATTCTTTATACTGCTTTATTTTAAGACTAATAAAAATTGGGTTTTCTTCAATTTTTTGTAAGATAATAATAAACTTTAAAATCGTGGCAATATGGAATAGTAAAAACCACCAGGGGCAGCGAGGAGGTGGTAGAGGAAAGGTGGAAAAACCGATGAGGATGGTAACTAGACTACTTCAGGGTAGGAATGTGACATTGGGGAGAAAAAAAATATTTTTCTTTTTCAATAGTAATTGATTTGGAAAAAATCGATTTTTTCCTATTATTTAAAAGGATTTCTGTTTTTTTTTCATCTGTAAACAATGGTTAGAGTAGTGAGTTGAAAATTATTAATAATTATCAATCATTATTAATATGTAGTTAAAAAGCCGTGGAAAAAGTATTTTTAAGTAGGGATGTAAAAAATAATCAATTATGGAGAGAAACGGTTTTTTTTTTTAAAAATCGATTTAATATTACAAAAAATCGATTAATTAAGAATCGATTTTTAGTTCACTCTCCATTTTTACGTCCCCAACCGTCCCGAATGCAAACAGGAGTTCGCAGCGGTAAAGACTACTGGAGTGGTAAGAGTACTTATGCACTTATCCCACGACTTTTGATAATTATTAATAATGATAAATAATTATTAATAACTTTAAATTCATCACACTTACCGTAACGTATGAATAAGAAAGAAAAGCAGGTATTTAAATAAGAGAAAGAAAAAAACGTTTTTTCTCCTCAATGCAATATCCTACTTTTAGGGCTATTTTTTTTGATGAACCAGCATCGTTATCAAAACCAATATTGGCAAAGTTTTGTCAACCAGAGTATAGAATTATTAACACTGTTTACCCTATACAAAGCACAGAAAGATAGCGACATAATAAAATGTATTATAAGTTAATAACTCAATTTGAAAATCGATAAATTTATACATTGCATTATAAATTGTATTATAACAGTTCATGGCATTTCTTATACTCTTGTCCTAAAAACCAAACTTTTTTATATTGATTACTTAACAATTTTTGAGAAAAATAAATTTTAAATGGATTAATTTCCAATTTAATATTATTGCTGTATACCTCTATATGCAGAAAATATTTTACAAACTTTTACAATATAAATAATTTTTCAAGTTTTATAGCACTTTCCTTGTAATCCTCTACTATTGAGTACTTAAAAAAGTTCCGAAAAAAGACGATATATTTAACGAAAATCTTGTAAATATTATTACAAACAAATATTTCATTTTTAAATTCAAAAAATCCCATTAACTGTTATCTTATTAAAATTAATTTTTTCCCTATTGCAGGATTACAAGAAAGTTGTTCAAAATATTTTTATTGTAAAATTTCGTAAAATATTTTCTGCATACATACAGCAATTATATTGAATCAGAAATTAATTCTTTTAAAATATATATTGTTTTCTCGAATTTTTTAAACAATTTTAGAAAACAATATATTATAAATATTTTTCAATTATTTCAAATTGAAATAATATTTAAGTTATTGCCGTGTATGCGTCAAAAATTTGACGAAATTTACAATATGAATAATTTTCCATATTTTATAGGCAATCTTCTAGTAACTCTATTGTACTACTAAGTACTTAAAAAAGTCCCAAGAAGAGACGAAATGTTATACAAAAATGTAATTAGTATTATTATTCAAAAATCCCATGAATTATTAACTTAATAAAATTAATTGCTACAGAAGAAAAAGTCGTTTTTTTCCAAAATCGATTATTTTTTTGGATCCTGCTACAAAACTACCGAAAAATTGCCATTATAAATGGAAAATTATTTATATTATAAAATTTCGTAGATATATTGGCTGCATATACAGCAATGATACTGATTTGGACATTAATGCTTTTTAAATATGCAGTTTGGTACAATTTTTGAGTAACTAAGCCTATTTCAGCACAAGGAATCTACTTTTGGTTTAACACTAATAATAACATTAAAATGGAAAAAAAAATAAAAGATCAAATATTCTTAGGGTAACGCATTCATATTCATTTTCCTCTATTAATCTAAAAACTTATATTTTTATTTCATTTTTTAGTACAATTACTTCCTTTAACTAAGAAATTTAATATCCTAAATGCATATAAGAGTTATTAATTTTTGCGAAACTCCATTAAATTTAACTTTTCAACAATTTACTCTCGTTACGTTACAAAAAAATGAATTATTCGCTTTTAAAAAAGTATATTACGTGGTTATATAACTTTCATATGACTTTTGATTATAATTGCAAAAAATAATGTTTTCTTTGAAAAAATTGGATCTACTTGCTTAATAATAATTTAGGAGAAAGCTTTTAATATTGAATTCGTTTATATAATAAAACGGTTTGGTAAAACGAAATTCGTAAATTAACTTTTTACCGACGAAAAAATGCAAATTGCACACGAATTAATTTTGTAACAATTGAATAGGAAAGATTCCCAGTTCCTCTGAATGGCGGCCTACGTAAAATATTCATATATTGAAACATTTAATTACATAAATATTACACCAATAAATTACATCCAAATAGTCAAATTGATTTTTGAAAATAAATTTAAATAACATTTCCGTATATCGTGACTGGTTTCGAAAGATTCAATCAAAATTATTTTGCTTTCTTCCTTTTTCTTTTCTTTAGCCAAATTAACTGCTTTATAGATTTATGGACAATTCGGATGGTGGAAACGTTTTGGCTATGGTCATCCTTTCTTCCTCTTGGTTTCGTTCGGATTTTATAAGCTGTAATGTGAAATGATTTCTTCTTTTTTTTTTCTAGCAGTAATTTGTCAGTGGCGAGGAAAGAAATGTTATAAAACACAAACGTGGTCGTTATGTAAGAGCCAATATAATTGCCTCGCTTTACTAGCAACAAAATGTGAACGTGTGTGTTAAGTTTTTTATGTATATTTCTGTAAAGTATAAATTTATATATATATAGGTATACACTATACATCTAAAACCACGACTGAGATAAAGAAAAAGTATTATTACATATGTAAAAAATTTCACTTTCTTATTTGACAAGAAGAAAGAAAATAAAAATTAAGACAAAACAATCAAGTGGAAAAAAAAATCTCATTTTTCAGTTTTCCAATACTAAATCGTAATAAATTCGAATTGAAAAATTTTATAACATATTTAACCTTGTCATCGGTGTTGTAAAAGTAACAACGATTTATTAAAGTTAGATTTTGAGACGAGAAAAATTAGAAGAAATTGGCCAATAATTTACTAATCCCCAAGTAGTAAAATCCAAGTGTTTCGGTGAGTAAGAACAAACGAGTCCAAGATGATTGCCACACGTTTCTGAGAAGAAGGTGAAGGCAATAATTTTAAAAAAACCTTTATCATTAGAAAGAAAATTGAAAGATAATTAAATTTTGTGAGAAAAAAAAACAGTTAATTTTTCAGGAATGTCAAGGATTGTCACTTAAAAACCCGAAAATTTAAACCAAAAAATGGACAGTAAAAAAATTGGGAATTTTCTAAATAATTAGTGAGAACAAGATAAAAAATCATTTTTTTGTGATTGATTATCTCAATTAAAAAAATATTGTTACAATTGAGTCATTTGATTTTATTCAAAATTCGGTGAAAATTAAAAAATCAATTTAAGGGGGATCTCCTGTGTGACAGCCTATTTTCATAGCATTATTTGGGATTTCTTTGTGGACAAATGAAATGATAGAACTTCAATTTTTATCATTAAGAAAAAAAATTCCTTTGAGATTGGTTATCTCATTTTGAAAAAAATATTTTTACAATTGAACTCCTTGATTTACTAAAAACACTCTGAATTAAAAATATCAATTTAAGAGGGTTCTCCTGTAGAAGTAGGATCACCAAATTTTTAAGCATTTTTTGAAATCTTTTCTTTGAAGGCCAATCAAAAGATAGAACGAGAAAGTTTCTAATCATGTATAAAAAATTAAGCTAAAAATCTTTAGTTGATCGTGAATTATAGTGCTCCGAAGCGGGTGTCTGGAAAAATGAACAATTTTTATCTACACGATTAAAGCTTTTAAGCTTTTCTCGAATTTAAAAAAAAATTGCGTTTAAATCTATTTGCTTATAAACACGGAATGAGCAAGAATCAATTGAAAATTTGAAACATTCGATTTTTGGTAGACTTTTGAAGAAAAAGTTATTATGAAAAAAAGGATAAATATTCGAAATTTTTCTAAGATTTTCGTTCAGCCCATACGCTTTTATCTGATTCTACCCTATAAATTGGAAGTTTATATAATCGAAATATAATCGAGGAAAGTTTGAAAAACACAGTTTTGAGAAAAACGCATTTAAAGGTGTAGAAGTACGGTTAAAATTATAAGAACTTATCCATTTTTGTAACGACTGTATCTTTCTAAGGACTTCAAATTTAAAAAAAATGCTTTACTATATTCTCGACATGCTAAGAAAGCAATTTATGCAAGAAAAACGATTTATATAACTAATTACGTAGAAAAACCCCCTTTGTTCTCAAAAAATAGTGGTTGGTCTATAGGTACTATGATATTGTGACTTCTCTAGAAAATATGTGTCAAAAATATTTTCCTTAATCAGAATATTATTATTCATTAATAATTTTTAATCATTTATACTGTAAAAAAGCAAAAAAATTATAATTGTTTTTTTTTTCTAGAAGTTCAGCTATATCGTTATACAAATGGACCACCATTGCTACTGATAAAGAACTAGGATTAATTTTTTTTAAATCTACAGAAAATGAACAGTTCTAGAACTTTTTAACGACTTTTGCATCTTCGCAACGACTATACTTTTCGAAAAACATCTAATTTCAAAAAATTACTATTTTCTAGACATGTTAATAAAGCAATTTATGCAAAAACAAAAAAAAAATATTTATATAACTAATCACACAGGAGACCCCCCTTAATTCTAAAATTACGGTAGTTAGTTTATAGGCATTATGATACTGCGGTTTCTCTAGATAATATGTGCCAAAAATATTTTCCTTAATCTTAATTTTATTGATTTGTTGCTAATTTTTAATAATTTCTAATGTAAAAAATTAAAAAAACTATGATAGTTTTTTTTCTAGGAGTTCAGCTATATCATAATCCAATGAACCACCATTGTCATTGCTAAAGAACCAGGGTGTTTAAAAAAAAAAATCTACACAAATTGTGCAGTCTAGAACGTTTTTGTGAAGTCCAAATCACATTTTGTGCAACCAGTTACCAGTTTCCCTCAAGAAGAGAAAATCCAGAGAAAAAAACTGCACAAATTTAACCAGTATAGTAGTATATAAGATGTGCAATCTTACAATTTTCTTAAAAAAAGTTGTCAAATTCTTAGATAAGAAATAGATACTACGATACTGGGGCTTTCCTAGAAAATATGTGCCAAAAATATTTTCCTTTATCTTAATATTATTGATTTATTACTATTTTTTAATATTTTTATTCTAGGAGTGCTGCAACGGTAATATCGATGCACCACAATTGTGATTAATTAAGAACCAGTAGTGCATAAAAAAAAAATTTCCACGAATTGTGCAGTTCTAGAACTTTTTTGGAAAGTTCAAATTCAAAAGCCCCGGTTTCCCATTTACCAATTTCCATCAGGATGAAAAATTAAGGAAAAAACTGCACAAATTTAACTTTAACTTTAAAAGCAAGGAAAGTAAAACTTAAAATTTGTATTTTCAATAGATCAAACTCTAAAATAAGCATTTTTTTATTCCATTTGACATTCAAGAAAAAAATAATTGATTTTTTTTTTCAAATTTATTTTCTTACGACGTCAACCCTTAATATGAAAATAATAAACACCGTTTTTAAATCACTTAAGCACCACACGTTTCACACACTCACTGAAATTTCTGCCGTATCGTCTACTACCACAACAACGAGGTTCGATTGTTGCAAAAAAAAAATGCTTAGACCTTAAAATTTGCTCAAAAGATTATTCACATCCTCCAAAAAAGTCCAACCAAAAAATAAAAAAAAATAAAAAAACTCTTTTCCTACGTATCTGAACTACCGAAGTCCAAACCGCGAATTGTTAAAAGAACGCGAAGAACTAAATCAGAAGACGTTGTTGCCGCAACAAACAACAAGAAACAACAAACGGCAACGGCCATAAAACGTGGTCGAATATCATCGATGGCATAACCGCATCACCAATCTTTCGCTGCGCTTCCAATCGAATAAAAACCCAGAAAACCGCGGTCCGAAGTCTACCGATAAAATGAAACGTCCGTTCTTGCGGATTGTTGCAAATTTTCGCTCGAAATCTCAATCACACCCTCCAGTCTCCTAAACGCGACACATAATATCGCCCATCGACTGTATATTAAATATATATGTTTACATTCGTAATTTTCGCATTTGTTGTAACCCCATCAAGACCAATTGTCGTTAATTTGAAACGGCGCTTCGATGAAGAGAAAGTCTTCCAATGGGTAAATATAGCGAAATGTTGCTTGTCTTTGTTGGACGGTGATTTTCAGGTGCTCGGCTTTTCAACGATGGAGAGTAGGCAACTTAGAGAGTATGCTGGATTTTCGATGGGGGCATGCAAGTAGTATATGATAGTTGGCTGTTACTTTTTCTTCTACCTCTTTCGTTTAATCACCCAACAAGAATATGAAGAAATAAAGAAACAAAATTATAGAGGGGGACCACTATGAGACGCATTAAAACGGAACCTCCACATTGAAGATTTGTCAGAGGCTACGGTTATGTCAAGAAAGCAACTACGTCAATCACAAGTCTAAGCAACCAAAACATCACTTTTCGATCCCCAAATCTTTTAAATGCAAATACGATAGTTTTAAATTAGCAACTATTGTTTTATAATGAAAAGTAAGTTTGTTTTACGATAGTACTTCGATATTGTAAAACACACAATTGGTGAAAGAAGTGAGCTTTATTTACAGGAGCTTGAGTATTCAAGAAAAGCTCTTATAGCTCAATAACCCTGAAACAAGTTAACAAATCTAGTTCTAGGTTTATCGAATACATTTTCGATCTACATCTCCTTGGAACAATGTTTTTAATGTGCAGTTCTAAAACTGATTTTGGAAGCTCTTTATACTTAGGACTTCTTTGTTATTTTCCATAATTTTCTTCCATATCAAAGCTTTGTCTTTTACTCTCCTAAAATGTTTTTTAATTGTTATTTTCCGTCGCTTTATAACTACTATGGTCTTTAGCAACTCAAGAGTTAATAAAAATCCGTAATCGAGAAATATCGAAAATTTACTAGATAGGAGGTTTGCAAGGTTTGTAAATTACACAGGTTGCTCCATTATTTTGAATCCATATTTTGAAATTGATCGGTCTGAAGATATGTACGAATTTCTTCTGGATACGTCACGTATCCATCACGTAGCCACCATGAGGCGACCTGTGTGTTTTATAAACCTTGGGAGATTTGAACCCAAAACCTACCAATTTTGGAGAGGATCTAGATTCTGGACCACTTGGTCACCAGTAGGCATAAAATAAATTAAAAGAATTACTTCATATGAGATTAAAACTATATCCCTTTTCTAGTTCGAAGAAAATGCGAAAATTTTTCGAACTTTTGCCAAAAAAAAAAAATACTAAAGGAGAAAGGAGAAAGGAGAAAGGAAAACGCCAATTTTATAAATCTAGCTCCGCCATTTTTGTTTTCTGCAACTTCAGAATAATATTTGTGGCCTACTAGGGGTTGTAAGAATTAGTGGAGAATGTAAAACCTCTTATAAAACTAAAGAAACATTCAATCTTTAGCGTTTTCGAAGATTTTAAAATTTAAACTGCACAACTGTGCATCCGACTTGTTTTTCAAACTATGATAAAATAATAAATGCTTGGTATTAGAAAAAAAAGAAATTGAATCTTTACAAAATGAAATTTTAGACTGCACAAATAAGTTTTAGGGTTGCGCAAGTTGTAAAGAACTGCACATTAAGAAAAAAACACGAAGATCATTATAAGCTCTTTAAACCCTTTCAAGTTTGTATATTTTAAAAACATTCCCCTAAACACTAGGGAGAAATATTCTAATTCGGAATCTTTACTAAGACTAAAGATATTTTAAAGGTTTTCCATTACAACTACACAACAAAACAATAATTTTGCTAAGAAAAACTAATTTATTTCAAAGTATTTCTTTGCCCCTCATGGTCCATTTATCATTAAGCATATAAGCCCATGGTTGATCCTAGCAGGGGTGCAACACATACACCGCACATGGGCAGCCAAAATAGGAGGGTATATAGTTTTATCAATCAAGAATAATTTTTTAATTTGTCGATTAAATATCCAGGTACATACTTAAATAGTTATTGAATAAAAACTTTGGCTAATATATCTTTTATTAGACGTTATAAACTGGCAACAATGGATTTCTACGTTGTTTTTTATTTAATTCCCGGTTTTTTTGTTGATTAACTTCTAATATCGTATAATTTTCTCGCTTGCCGGTAAGTTATTATTAAAGCCCAATTTATTCATGAATTAAATTAAAAACAAAGAAGAAAATTCAACGTTGCCAATTATCAAAAGGTACACAAGCCAAAATTTGAAAAAAAAGAACCGAGAAAAAAAAAACAAATTAAAAATCAATAAATAAAGAAAAGGTTTTCCCCATTTTTCAGTTATAAAAAAATATTCGGTTTATCATGTTTTTACTATGAAATTGTATGGAAGTCATTTGAAAGTGTAATGCTTCAATCGATATAAGAAATAAGAATAGATTTTCCGAATCTTTCAAATATTTTTTTTTCTAAAACTCCGTTCAAATGTAATTTCAAATGTATATTTCTATTCTATTTTATATTTCAGTCTCCATTGGCTATAATCAATAGAAGTTTACTTAGTGTACGTCTTCAAATATCCAGTTTCGAAAAAAATGTTTCCGGGAAAACCCCAATTTTTAATGATAGGCATATATGCGAAGCATTTTACTTTAAAGTCGCATTTTGTTGTTTTTCTCGGCTCAAAGAATGTAATAAAGTATCAGTTAATTCCAACAAACTTTTCTTCCTATTTTCCGAAGATCATTTGAATGCTCGGGAAAATATTCTACGTAGATTTCGAAGATCAGTCCTTAAAACCACATCTAAGAGTAGATTTGTCTCTATGAAAAAACGTCTCCAATAGTTTGTTTCCTTATAAATTTAATATAACAAAATATTGCTTCAAAATTAAGGGAATTTTTGCTTATAAATTAGAAACCTTATGCTTCAATTATATAAGGCTCAATAAGAAAATATGAAAATGATCTGAAGAAGAAAATATTTTAAATAAATTAATAAAAATCAAAGGATAGTACATGTTTGTTGATTTATATTTGAAAAAAACTATTCTTCCTCAAAAACTGTCTAATTAATATGAAAGGAATCAATTGACGTTTTATTATTTTTTCCCGAAAATAACGCCCATAAAACTGTAAATTATTTTGCTTAAATTATTAATCATAGAGACCCTATTATTTTTAAATAGAATCATTGAATTTTATGTTTGTTTTTATTTCGAGAGTGGAATTATTTTCAATGCCTCATAATAATATATAATTTATCATACATTCAATTGATATAATTTACTTGATTTTTACAATAATCAAGATCAAGTTTTCGAAAGTAATATTAGTATAAAAATCACAAAAAAATTAATTTAAATAGTATAAAAAGATAAATAAACCAAAGCCGGAATTTAGAATAGTTTTTAACTGAAGCAATTCAATGTTTTTGGTGAATTTTACTTTAGACAAAAAAGTATAGTTTAATTTCAAAGCCCTCCCCCTAAACTGATAAAAACGATTTTTTTTTGAATCGTCTTAATGACCGGTTACAAAAATTATTATTTCAAAACAAATAGGTATTATGTAAAGAAAATCTGATTTTTATCAAATGTTTGATTGAAAAAAGTTTTTCCGGAAAATAGATTAAATAACTTACAAATATTTTATATAAAAGACTAATCCCATTTTCGTTCTATTATAAATTTGACTTCAATTAAATGATAAAAGTTGGTCACAAATTTAGCTATAACTGTTATGTGGTATGTATCTTGAAAGTTTTGTCTTCTACCATCACTTCAAAGTCCATGATACACGGAATTTCACCCCAAACATTAGGAGCAATCGATGATCGACTAAAATTGGGCTCAACTTATTAGCTATCCTTGATATATTAGAACTAACTTTACTTTTGTGAATTTCACAGACAGTTTTATGCCACGCAGACAAAGTTGAGGGTAAAAATCAGTTGACCAAAATAGAGGCGTCGATTACATACGACTCAGGATATGTTCCACTAGAACCCCCAAAGCTCCTAACATTCCATGGATTAAGGGATGCTGTGCGCTTTGAAGACGTCTAGTGGAACTCACCCTTATTAGTGTCTTTAAAAAGGCTATAAATCTTACATAAAATCGAGGATTTAAGTTTTAAATATTAATTGACGATCGTCAAAAATTTCTTCATTTCTTGGAGCCATATTAAGAAATCAAGTAAATATGTAAGTATTTAAGCTATAAATATTTCTGTTAAATAATTTAAGTAGTAATATTTTTGATGAATGCCCGTTGAAGGATAAACTTGAACAGATTTTCAGCAAAAGGAAAAACAAATTTGTTCTAGAATAAAATTTTAGAGGTATAATTCAAAACATAAGTTTATTTGAACTTGACGAAATAAAAGCTTAAAAGACCACAGAAAAAAAAATAATTTTATTAACTCAAATATTAGAATGAGTGCTTGGCTTAAAAATGTATGCAAAAATATGATAACGAATCTCATTTGTAAAAGAATCAATATATTTACCAATTCTTTGTTACCTGTCTTTTTTTCTTTGTAGAATAAGAATTCTTGATAATACTCTTTAGCGGCGAAAAGGTGAAATATGCAATAGTGTTACATACTTTTAAAAAAAGGAATTTCTATAGAAAAGATGTTTTAACTTTTTTGGGAACTAACTATGCCACTTTTCTATAAAATTATCCATACATATATGAAAAAATGCTACCTGTTTGCCTTAACATTTTGTAGCATTTATACAAAGAAAATTATTTTTTTTGTCAACAAAACAATTGTTTACATCGAAAGTTCGAAGATATATATAAATTTTCTAATAGCAAAGTTATCTAAGGGGTTAATTTTTCAAATCAATTCGATCTCTTGGTTGGTTTTGATAAATTAAACCGTGAAATTGGACAAACATAAAAAAACGGATTTAATTCCCTTGAAATAATGCGAATACGTATACGAATACTTGTAAACGTGTGAACACTATACACACATACTTACAATTATTAGTAATCCTGTCGAGGACAAAAATAATCTCCATAGCAATTACTTCAATTAAAAAAAAAAAGTATAAATTGTCTATTGATTTCATGAACAAATTAATTATAGGTAAAAATTTAATATTGATCAAGTCCAAAGGGCTTAACTCGTTTCTATTGCATCAACAATTGATAATCATTTAAATCTGATTTACCTTGATACAAGTATTCGGTCGATTTTTTTTCAACTAACTTTTTTTAAATAATTTTATTGCATTTTTTTAAGCAAAAATTTAATAAATATATTTTACATGAAACCTAGATTGAAAATGTTAGAACAATTGGTGTTAAGAACTATGGTGGAAGCGCCGGGTAATACCATTCAACTAATGTAAATGTAGCGACCTTGAATTCTTCCTTCGTCACTATCTAGCTGCTAATATTGTCGTCTATTTGCTTTGTTAACCAACTGACCTACCAAAGAAATTCTAGCAAATTATTTCTAGATTTTTAATCAAAAATAGTAATATAAAAACGTAGTGTTCCAAAATGTATGATTGCTTTTTTTTCCCATACGTACTTCAACTTTAAGTGGTTTTCATTCTAGCCATTTAAAAATTACTTAAGAATTGCACTTTTCAAGTGATTTAAATGGTAAATTTATCGTTTAATTTTTATCAAAAATTTAACATAGTAATCGAGGAAAAAATGAAACATTTGAACAAAAATCATCGACTTATGGAACCAATTTCCATTATATATAATTTTCCATTTTTTTTTAAATTCTACTCTTTTATTTTTTAAAATTTTATAAGATTTGTTTTTATATTGAACAAACTTTTCCTACACTTTGCTGACAATGACGCAAATTTTAGGTGCATTGAAAACATTTTGCAGGTAAAAAATAATAATGGGCAAAACTTATTTCTTTGGAAACAAAAAATTGTAAAGTTTTTTAAAAAATCTATATAATTTATGGGTGAAGTTAATCATAAGTTATTGAAATTCTATTTTAAATTTTGTACTGCATTAATTAGACCATGGTTGACCATAATTTTTTAGCGACGGAACACTTGATAAACTCGAAAATTTTAGCGGAAAACTTAGCTTATTTTTAAGGATGAGTAATTCATTATAGTACCTATTAATCAGTGTTTCTTAATCTGAAAATCTGAAAATAGGTCTTCGCTCTCCATTGAAAAATGTGTTTGGTTTTTTTAGCTTAGAAAAATATATTTTTTGCCAAATTTAATATCAAAAATTTCATAATGTTAGTAATGAGGGGCTTCTCCCTTATTCCTAAAAAACTACCATCCCACACTCCTAAGGGTACGGGCACTCCAGGTTAAGAAACACTGGTAGTAATCAATATTAAAAATGGTTATTAAAGAAATATCATAAATTTAATAACCAAATAAATAAAACTCTTAAAGACTTTGATAACTTTGATAATAATGAAAATTATGTTCAATTTTTTAAATGTACTCCAAATTTTTGCAAAATACCTATTTAGGCGCCACAAAATATGGTTTAGAAAACCTTGAATTTAGTGACGCATTTAGGTCTGATACCACCCTAGGTTCTATTCGATATGCCACCCTTGTTGTTCCATAACAAGATGGTTATGAAGATAAAGTACCAAATTTTGTAATATTTAAATTATAAATTAATTTTCATTGATTTTAACACAACTTCTTATGTATTTACATATATTTTTTTGAAATATAACTTATTTATTTAAATAATTTTTTTCAAAGATTAAAATAACACAGCTTTTTTCCAACTATTACTTATGATATAAATTTATTATTTCTAGCCTAGTAGATTATATCAACGTAATTGATTTTTTGCAGTAATTCAGGATCAATAAATAATAATGCCAGGACATTAAGTAAATCTTGGCCTACACTTGCACTTTAGTAACTTTTCACTAATTCCAGGATGGAAAAACATCTTTCTCCTGAACAATTTAGCGCTGAGATTCAAAAAAATACACAAACAATGTCAACATTAGGGTACACATCTCGACGATACCTTGATATAACGTACAGCATATTCCATATATTTTTAGATATCTTCAGTATTGAATTTTTAAGAAGATAATGTAAAAAAATACATTCATTAACGAAAGTTAATTCTTCTAAATCGTTAACTTACTAGATTGTTTTAATAAGTACGACGTATTTCGACTACCAAGATTCGCGTAAAATTTCAAATATTTTGAGGAAAGAACATCGAATTTAGCGAAAAATCCTCCGATTCTTAAAAAATTATCATTGTAAAGATCCTAGTTTGTTTTGAATGTCTCCGAAACAGCAGTTTTCTAATTGCCAGGGATTTGAGAATTGAAAATTGTGATGTGATTAATTGGAAAGTAAATTCGATAATAAAATATTTATTATACTATACTGAAGATATTCATTCATAGCGAAATTAACTCGAATTATTTTTTGTATTTAAATTATATCCGTACATTTTCGCCCTTAAAATTTTGGCATCCCATAATTATACCACCTCTAAAATCATTCCGTTCTACACCCGGGCCTAAATGAAACCATTGGGTATCTTCTTTTGTGCATATTTTTTAAAATATTTTTTTTAAATAAATTTGCTACTGCTTATTTGATTAGTTCTTTTCTGTCAACCAAAAAACTAAGTATGGTTTTATATACGAATATAGATAAATTTTAAATGCACAAACTGGTAAATCATAATTTCCAAATAGTTTTCAAGTTGATCTTGAGATTTTTTTACTTATTTCATCATAAATATTTGATTTGGAATCGAAAGTTTATCAGTTTATTTGTTGAATCAAATTTATTTATTCTGTATTCAAATTCAACTAATTGTTGACTACTAATTAAAATTTTAGTCTTCCACCGTTATAATATGTTCAAGAATAATATATTTTATTAGTTTGCAAGGGTGAAATTTAGTTAGTTTAGAATTTCATATTTTGGAGATTTCAATTTGCAAATAGGACACGAACCCGAAATTTTCGAATGAGTTTTAATCGAATACTTACTTGACCAAAAAGATGCGTTGCGTTGGATTTATTTTGGTGGAAATATCGATTTTATTGTTGGCGATGTGAAGAATAACACTTTAGTAAAATGAAAAATTTGAAAAACTTTTGCAGTTCTTATCATTCCCGAGTGTGCAATCAATTAATCCCTAGCACTTTGTGTAAATGTATCACCAAATTGGGAAATGAAATCACAAAAATTTTTCGATGTACACTACAAAAACAACCTATTAATTGGTGAGGAAAGTCCGTTTTTAAACACTGGGACGAAGCACCGAAAGAGCTTTCAATCAGCTTTCAAGCGGTCGCGTTACACACGTATGGTATGTGGATGACTAACTTGGTAATCACATCAATCGCGTTTTCTTCGACACGTCACACGGTTTAATTGTTATTGAAAGTGAATTTATTGTTGGTAATTAACAAATTGTTGCAATGCTTTTAAAATTATTGCTGTTAATAGCGACCCATTTAGGGGCTAACTGACAACGTATGCTCCATGTCCTATCTTTACATAGTGATATGAGCATGGTCATCGTCCAATGGCAAACGACGTCCACAGCCGCCACAACCGTGGTTCGTCGTGGCGGCAACGACGGCGATCATGACGTAGCGACGTTGACGTCTTAGCCGAAAAAAAAATCCAAAAAATCCACACACATTTATAACGGAATAAACAAAAACTCCCAAACTCCATTAACTTCAACCCAACTTTTCTTCAAATCTCCACAGCCGAAAATCTGATGAAACTGTCCACTAATGTCCGACGAGCTATAGTATTTAGGCATTCATAATTTGATTACTACAACGGCCATGACTTATTGATCTATCAATATGCGTAATTTTAATCATATGCAAAACATATTTGAAATTCAAAAAATCCAACCTTAGACCATGAAAATAATACGTTACTCACAAATCCAATGAATCCTCAATCTTCAATACACTTACAAAAATTAAATTACCAAAATTTTACCAGCGCACAAATCACATCAGTTCCCTCCACAATGAAACAAATCGACGACCAATTGTCCAACAGAACAACTAAATTTAAAACATGTTTTTATCTGTAGGGGAAAATGCATTATGAATTTCACAACTGCATTTTAAAATTATCAATTTGATATTTGAACGATAAAGCAAATTGCATCGAAATAATTGCGGTGGTAGGGAAATTGAACATGAATTTGAAATTTATTTTCTTTTACGATAGTTTAGGCACTTTTATTTGACCCTGATAAAATCATATACATACTCGTATTGACTGATTTTAGACGAATAAGTTGTGACGACGATTAGCATCTTTTATCGCTTTTCCGATAATATGAACATTGCATAAATTTAGTGTTATTACAGAAAAATTGGAAAATTTCAACAAAAAATCGATGTAATACATGACTTGAATATTTTAAAGCTATTGATGAACATGTTTAATATTTATTGAACTTCAAACTTATTGCACCATTTGTTATACTGCAAGTATATTTCATATATATAATGCATTTTGTGTGATGCAAGACATCATAAAAAAAGCAAAGAAGATTGATCATTTTTGTGTTCAATTTAGAAGTTCTAAGTTTAAAACAGTTTTTAAATACCTTTTGAGACTGAGATTTGAGAAAGAAAAGTATCGTATGGATCACTGATGGGTCAAAGACAAACGGGGTAGATGCTCCGAAATAGGGGAATAGGGGGAGAAACTCCCAGAAAACGAATAGTCGTCGGTTTGAAGAAAATGTCCACCGTATTTCAAGCAGAAATCTACGTTTTCGCTTTATGCCTACCAAAAGGTATTACAAGGAAATAGTAGAATAACAAGTTAAGAATTTTCTTAGATAGCCACGCCGCAAATGAAGGGATCAAATCTTACTAGATGAATTCCAAACTATTCTGGGAATTCAAAACATTCCTTATTCAATTGGCGACATCCAACAAAGTGTCACTTATTTGAGCGCCAGAGTATTCTGGTATTAAAGGTAACAAGAAGGCAAATGGGCTTACAATAGTAGGATCAAATATACCATTAATGGGACCAAGGCCGGCAATAGCTGTATCGATATGCATAATACGAAATCAAATAGTTAAAAGGACTCCAAATGACTAAATAGAATCTTGAAATAATTACTCAGGAGGCAAATTTTCAAAGGTTGGAATAGAAAATTAAGTTATTTTCATAGGATTGTTTTTGGACTAAAAATATATCAATTTTTTTTCTTAATGATTATTATTTGATTTTTGCACGTTTCATGATCTATGATTGAATATTTGATGAAGTTCCGAAAGGCGACGAAACGTTGTGCAAAACTCAAATAATTAACATTAAAGAAAAAATTTAATCAGGTTTTTTAGCCCAAAAACAACCCCACGAAAACAATTTAATCAACAAATAATGAACATTAACCGATTGAATCTACTAGTTGGGAAAGAAACTTCTAAAAAACTATAGCAAAAGACTTCTAGACCTAGGAAGAAAGAAAACGAAAGTACTGGTGTGTCTATTGATGGGACACTGCAATTTTAGATAACATCTTCAAACGGATAAATAAATAATCGGAAAAATACATAATCGAGTTCATACAAGAAATGCGGTGGATAAGAGGAAACTATCTCACACATATTATTTGTCTGCCCAGCCATGACTACAGTTGCCTGTGGTCTCTTGAGTCAAGGGATGCAGCATTCCTCATAAAAATATCGATATTAGAAAATCGTTTTTTTTAAAACTCCAACATCGATGTTAAGCACATCGATAAAAAATCGATATATTGTTTGCACCCCTACTTGAACCACCTAGATACGAGCTGAAAAATATCCACAAAGATCCAATTGGTTGGCTTCTGAGATTTATCTAAGAGGTAATCCTGACCAAATGAAGCTAGGACCAAATGAATCTAATGAGGCTTCCAGAACAATGAAGAAAAAGATTAAATGTGCTCATTCAAAGATTTTTTTTCACTGAAATTCTCTTTCCCAAGAATAATATCAAGTAAATAAAAATAAAAAAATAATTTTTCTTTTCAATTACCCGTTTAAATAAGGCGATTCTAGACCAAATCCTCGAAGTCAAGTTTCCGAATGTGTACTACATTGCATAATCAAATTTTGGATTTAATTCAAGCCATTACAGGAACTACCCTTTAATGGGCTACGCTTATTTAATTTTATCATAGAGTAAATTAGTTTTTATTTTATTGTTATTCACCATCACTTATTACATACAAAAGTCTTTAGCGACTCTAGGATTAATAAAATTGAGAAATATCGAAAATTTAGTACTCCATACGAAATTCGAACCCATCACCTACCGGTTTTGGTGCGGCCAACTTAACCACTCGGTCACCGATAGGTTATTTAAAACATATATAGAATGAATATACAATAATATGTTCAACATTTTTAATTGTACAACAATAAAGGTAGTTAAGTCAAAACTAGTTGGTACTGGGTTCGATTCCTGTATCGAACAAATTGTTATACTTCTTGATATGATTCTCAATTGAAAGCGACGATAAATAACAACAACAAAAATTATGTTTTGAAATTTAGTTAGAATAAAAATCATAAACCATAAACCCATTTTGAGTACATGGGAATAAAATTTCTATTATTGATTCTAGTTATTTAACGTACAGGATTGTTGCTTAATTTTTCGATGAATTTTAATAAAAATTTGTCTTAAATGATTTTGAAACTTTTAAATTTTACGAAATACACTAATTTTGATAAAAGTTTCAATCTTTGTAAAAAGTATTTTAAAATAAGCCTGACACTTATGGCTTTGGTAAAATAGATATTTTTTTCCAATATTTTTATATGTCCTTTGTAATTTAATAACAAATTGGATTTTTCTGTGGCGCATTTACCGCTTTTTTCGAGGAAAGTGCTCTTTTCCAGTATTAGTTTTATCTATATAAACCAAAGTTTATTCAGATCACCAAAAACCGAACCTGACGATCGATATATCTAAACCACAAAAATGTTTACCTCATATACCTTTAAAATTTAAAAAAAAAAGAAAATGAATGAAATTTTTAGTAATCATTGATTTCTTATGCTTTAAATTATAAACCAAACTGTTACTATTTTGTCACTACCATTGTTGTTGAAATATTTGTAAGCGCAAAGTGGTGAAGTTGCAAATAATAATAAGAAGTTGTAGCCATTAAACCAAATATTTCCTGGTTGTAAAAATATTTATCAATATTAGTTAAATATTATTCAATTTTAAGTTAAAAAAATTTAAAAAACGAAATTCAATTTTATCACACGTTATATTGTGGTTTTCTTAATACTCCAATTGTTGTGATATCGTTTTTGTAAAAAAATTCTTCACATTTTACACTAACCGATTACGATTAAGTGTGTACTTTTAGAGCCAAACGCTAGCTTAACCTGTTGATATACAAAAAATAAAAATTATTTCAATTGATATCTTATGCAACTTTTTAAATTAAGGATACTTAAGTATCCTGAAAATCTCTGCAGTTCCACTTTTAAAAACAATATGTACCGAAAAAAACTGTATTCTTATTCTGAGTTCTGTTTTTTGTCAATTTGTATTGTGTAAATACAAACATTTGCATGAGTAAACTTTTACTTAAAACCGCACAACCAAATGGTAATATATCAATTTCAAAATTTTCCAATTAAACATGTAGTGATTGTAGGCACTTATTTCTTAAAAGATTCAAAATATTGTTATTTCTACCAGCTATTTAAAACAATTCATAATCGTACAACCTGCATACATATTTAATGAATTATAAGAGTAAATTTTTTTTTGGGCAAATATTTTATTTACAATATCCAAACGGTAAAGGTTTTTTAGAGACTTCTTTGCAAAATGATTGAGTAAATTCTTTTAAAGAAATAATAACAACGCCAATGATATCAAGGATGTTTTCTTACATTTAAGTAAAACTTTTAAACATACATCATACTTCTTTTTTTTATTGTTTTTTTATTATTAATTATTATATTTATTGTTGTTTTAAAACTACTAAGATCTTTAGTGACTTTAGGATTAATAAAAATTCGTAAATCAAGAAATATCGAAAATTTGATCGATACAAGATTCGATTCGAACCCAACATTAGTTAAAACTTTTGTCCATAAACGTATTAATATGATAATTACCCCCATTTTGAGATGAAAAGAAAGGTTTTATTGATACATTGAAATTTTTACTTAAATAATCCATTTAAGTTTTTCTAACCTCATAAGACACTCGAAGAAGTTGCAAAAGGCACGTAATAATTTTAAATCATTACACAATAACAGATTACTATTTAATGTCCTCATAGTAGTTAATATTTTTGTTCATAAAATTATTAATATGATAAGTACTCATCTATTATAAAGAGGAAAGATTTGATTGTTTGTTTGCTTTGAATAGGCTCCGAAACTACGTGACCAATTTGAAAAATTCTTTCACTGTTGGGAAGCAACATTATTTCCGGTGAACATAGGCTATATTAAATTTTCAAAAAAAAATAAGGATCCATACTAAAACGCCAATAATGTAACCCAAGGTCTGAAAAAAATTCCAAAAAACATTCTTACATCGCGTGCGCTTCGAAAACTATTGGTTATAGAACAAAATAATGTACTACGATTTTGCAGAACATATCATTATCTACAAAAAATAGACCAACAGCATATGTCTAACTATTATAGTTATGTCACAATAAGTGTTTTTTCATTTTAAAAATATATATAAATACCACCGCTATAAAAGCTCTTTTATTTATACTTTGAGATTAATCCTTATCAAAATAAATGACTTCATATTTAAGTTTGCTTCAATACCATTATATAACTTTTTGAGTTATTTAATTTGAACATTCTATTCGAAAGATATCACAAGTTTAAAAATTTGTTAAAAGTTATTTGAAAAATGTCGCATGGTCACCGCTCGGTTAGACGACACTATAGTAAAAAACGGAACATCCGAATTCAATAAACCTTGATATTAAAATATAACACAATTACCCACACATGTTAGACTACTTATCATTCCTTAAAAATAACAAGGGAATGTATCTCTTACGTAAAAACTGAGGAATGAAAAAAAAATATGTTACTTTAGACAGGCGAGTTATATATCATTGGAAAGGTATTTAAAAGTTAGAGAATGATCTATATTAATCTTTTTAGTTGAACCAATAAAAATCACAGTTATTTAATTAAAATACAAAAACGTGCCTCTTTGAAATATAAACGTTTTTTTACATAATAAACACTTATTGAAATTATATGTTCATAGCGCATTGGCTTACGTATCTGACATTATTATGCTCACAATAAAAGAGACGAGGGTTCGAATCTTACAATCAGTTTTTTTTTTATTTCTTTTCTACAAAATTGTTGAAAATAAATCCTTAGGGTTGCTCAATAAGGAAATATTAACGAAAAAAGTAACAGTTAACAGTAGTAGTAAAAAAAATAACCGAATAATACCGTAGGTATACACAATAGACATACTCATTTTAAATATTTATAAATATTTTTTGAAAATTAATTGATTATTACATAGAACTATTTTATTCTTTGCAACAGTTTATTAAATGCTTCTTTTTCAAGTCGACAAAATAGTGTTTTTAAGTATGGTTATGTTTTTCGAAAAAGAAATAAGAAAAATAAAAATTTTCATATACCACTACAAATAGCAAATTTGAAAAGAAAATATAATCTACACCTACGTTACGCAGACGAAGTCGTGGGGATCAGCTAGTCTTAGATATGAGAAAAAAGTATTGATACATTGAAAGTTTAAATAATCCATTAAAAGTTTTTCAACCCTCATAAAACACCTGAAGAAGTTGCAAAAGGCACGTAATAATTTGTAATTATTACCTAAGAACAAATAATTATTGACTGTCCTAACAGTAGTTAATATTTTTGTTCATAAACTTATTAATGTGATGAGTACTCATCTTAGATATGAGAAAAAAGGTTGCATTGTGGCAGTGAAAGTTTAAAAATCCTTTTAAAGTTTTTCAACCCTCGAAAAATACCTGTAGAAGTTGCTAGAGGGGACGAAATATTTAGTAATTAATATATAACGACAAATTAGTACTTATTGTCAATTTATAATTGCGAAGGTCTTCAATGACTATAGGGTCCATAAAAATTTGTTATTGAAAAGATATTGAAAGTTTTCTTGTCACAAAATTCGATCCCAGTAACAATTAACTTCGAAGCAGGTACTTTAACTACTTGGCCACTAATAGGTCAAACTTTAATTAAATAGTATATTAAATTGGTGATTAATTGTATCTTGTTTGGAAAAATAAATCAATTTGATTCGTTATGTAATAGGGGGACCGGAAAGTAATGTCGTTTTTGTAAAATTTTAAATAAAAATCGTAAAATTATCACCCTCAAAATCATCAAACTTCTGTTATTTATTGTACAAATTTTGATTGCCAAATTAGTAAAAATCACTTGATTACTACGCAAAATATTTGAAAATTAAGGATAGAACACCATTTACGTTTTCAATTTTCTAACTACTTTAAATGTTATTGCTGTTGAAAAAATAGAAATTCAATGGATCAACTTTGGAAACTTATTAGCGGGTAAAGCAATTTTCTCTCCCTTAATTCATTAGTTTTATCCAGAAATTTTCTTGTGCAGAAGTCACACATTATCGTGTAGCAGAATTATAAATTCAGAAACGTCATTACTTTTCGGCCTCCATAATATTTACTTACACATACTCATCTGTGATTAAATTCAAAAGAAATATCATTTTTATTAATCAAAGAAAAATAAAAATCTTTAAGGATCAAATTTACCCAAAAAGATCATATAGAAAATAGCGGTAATTGTAAAATTCGTCATCTTTAGAAAGACTTAGAAGGTGGTAATGAAGACAAGTAGACTAATTTTTTTTTACAAAACACCGACTTAAATTTCTCTTTTTATTGAACCTTGGGTATTGGATTCTAATTTTTGAATATTCCAAGAATGTAATACAAAACAATCGGGGTGCTTTATAATCAACAGTAAGACTACCAAGAGTTGGAATTTTGTTTAAATTATTTCCAATTTTCACCAAGTTTCATAAAAAAATGAATGCACAATTTTTTTGTCTAAAATATTGCCGTAAATTTGTCAATGTCAAAACGAAATAGATTTTTAGTATATGTGTAATTCATTTTTTGTTTTACGTCTAAAATTTTCAATCATAGGTCCTAAGTATAGTTAATTGGAGGAGTTGTATGGTAATGGCGTCCAAATTTATTCTACCTGGATGTTCACATTCTTGATGTTGCAGAAAGAAAACTATAAGGCTTTAATTGGACGAATTGAAATCCAGAACTTAAGAAATTGACAATCTTGACTTAAAGAACCTCACCAGGGATAGGCGATGCTAAAGGAATGAATTAAAACATACGGGAATTTGAACTGTCCCGTCTGACAGAAAACTAGAATTTTCTGAGGAAATTAGTGTTTTATAATTGATTATATTCCTCTTCTTTCACCATTGTGTATCTCTTTTAAAAAAAAATGAAAATCAGATTTGCTAACCTAAAGTTATGTATTATCAAGGTGTTATTGTTGATTGGAAACACAAAGTCGAGTTTAAAGAATAATGACATTGGCAAATTTATTCAATAATTAAATGAGAACTTAATAAAAATGACACAAAACTTGAATTTCTCCTCGCAAAGATTCATCTCAATTTATTTTTAAAAATCAATAGTACCTAAACTAATACAGAAAATTGCAAGGTCATTATTAATTTCTAAGAAAAATAATTTTGCCACCACTTCAAAATATTTTATAATTATTTCCTTATTTATGTGGTTGCTTATTACATTTCGATTTGATTTGATTTTTTTCCCAACAAGTAAGTACCGATTTCCAATTGAAAATTCATTATACTATTCTACGCCTTCCTTTTACAAAGCATTGAGAAAACATTTTCCAAAATGATGAATTTTCTCGTAAAAATATTAATGATTGATTACATTTTTTGGATAAGGAAAGATGTTGAGCAAACTACGCATAACTGTAATTACGAATATTTATATTACTTTCCAGTATCAATCTAATTTCAGATGTGGACTGACCAAGGCATCCGATTCAAGGAGAAATTGAATTTAACTAATTTGCATTTGATATCAAATAATCATATATCAACACTTCACTAAGTAAGAAATTCGATAGGAAGTTGACATCAAATCTCCAGTCGAAGAAAGTCGAGGTCGTAATTAATTTTAGAGGAGACACTTCGGAAAAATTGACGCTATAATAACAATAAATCTAAATTTGGAGGAAAAAAAAAGTAAACACAAATCAATCACACTTAAATATTTAGATGAGCAAAAGATTTGTTGTCGTTTATAAACTCGGAATTATTCAAAGCATTTGGATTTCTTGCCGTTTATTTTTAACTCAAGTTGGCTTAATTATCCTTACAATCCTGTTTGTGGAAGATTTTTTACCACCTTCATAACGTAAGACTTGTTTCGTGCCAACATCCTCAAACCTGTCGCGGTATTGACGTCATAGGCATAATTATTCACGATGCAATAAAAAAAAAATCGCCAAACCAAGTGCAAGAATCCAGAAAAAGAAAACGATACGGCAACCAGAGTTTTTTCACATTTCAACCACAATGCATATATATACCTATACATATACAAATGGGGAATACCCTGCGACTTATAGCCATCATATACCATCCACCATCGCATATAAACGAGCATCTGTACAAAGGTGCACATAATAATTAAATGGACTGTTTGGTTATCGAAGAAGTTCCATGTGGAGGTAAATTTCTTTCAAGGATAAAGTAAATAACCTGTTTTAAAACTCAATCATATTAAATGATAGAATAATGCCTTTATTTTATTTTAAGATCAATTCATTGAACTTATCTCTATAAAATTTATGAAAATGAATAATAGTCTGAAGAACTGAGCACTTGTTTTTCCTCTTCATCTTTGAAAAAAATATTTTGAAAGAAAGAACATCTACAATTGACTGTTCTTTTATCAATTGTCCAAATAGTATAGCTAATTTAATAAAGCTAATTCAATAGTATAGCTAAATCAAAATTATTTTGAAAAAAATATCTCATAGTAGCACAAAAATTGTCCAAGGATCTAGTTGCTACCCGTGATATTATCTATGTAGAGTAGTATTGTTTATATCTCTAATGAGCTTTGGAAGCTTTCTAAAGGGGTAGCTATGGTTACATGGTAAAGAAATAGAAAGAAACAGAGAAAAACTGTGATATCATTCATTCCTTTTTTATGATTTTTTTTTAAAGTTATTTAAAATCACTTCAACTGCCCAGGTTATTAGAAACTATAGGGAATGGTGTAAAACCATGTCTGCTACATTATACACATAATACATATGGATTCAGCATTGAAAAACTATAATTAATTATTTATTAATATATATTATTAATATATACTTTAGGGTGATTTTCTTTTTTTGACTTTTTTTTTTGGTCCCATCGTGAAATTTTGTTGGAAATACCAAAAAAAAAAAAAATCCCTGAAAGTTTGAGCCCTTAATATTAATTTTAAGTCCTCGAACAAGACGTGTAAAGATTTCCTATTGAAAATACACGGAAACTCTGATTTTTTATTTTTAAACTTCTATATCTCAGCGATTTTTCTCAGAATTAAACGCTCTACAAAAGTGCCCATTGCGACAAAGTCGTAACTCACACCGGTGAGGTAGTACGGGCCACTGAACCTGATTTTTCCATAAAATTCAAGGCTTAATATCTCGTTTAATATTGATCTTCACGATTCGATCTACAGGAACTTTTTTGTAGGAAATCAAATTCTCTACAAGTTTTTCATTTATAATTTTTCCGTAGCTCTTGTTATTTACGAGATAAATGCAAAAAAAAAACGCGAATTTTATGGAAAAATCAGGTTCAGTGGCCCGTACTACCTCACCGGTGTGAGTTACGACTTTGTTGCAGTAGGCACTTTTGTAGAGCGTTTAATTCTGAGAAAAAACCATCTTCGGTAAAAGCGATCCCATGAAATGCCGCTGAGATATAGAAATTTAAAAATAAAAAATCAGAGTTTCCGTGTATTTTCAATGGGAAATCTTTACACGTCTTGGACGAGGACTTAAAATTAATATTAAGGGCTCAAACTTTCAGGGATTTTTTTTTTTTGGTATTTCCAACAAAATTTCACGATGGGACCAAAAAAAGTAAAAAAAAAATCACCCTAATATACTTATTAATAAGTAGGATTCATTGAAATTGATATGACCAACTTTTACGAAAAAATTAGGATGCAGTAATTGGCAATTTTTTGTTGTAAGCCTGTAGGGATTCAGAAAAAGATATAAGCTTCCTGACATCTAAAATAATCATCCTCAAAAATATCAATAGTATTAAAACTTTTAGATATCCATTTCGAGACGCAGAGGGTCTAAAGTAGAAAGATTTTTTTCAAAGATTCATTAAATCTTAATGAATTTTATATTGTGAATTCTATTAAAACACTAAGGACTGATCTTTTCACTCATGAATTGATAGACCATATCATTAAAATAGCTATTTTTGCCCAGTATTTTTACGTTTAAGAAGTGGCATTTTATATCCAAATAAAACTTTAACCGGAGGATAGAGAGAAAGTGCGTACTTTTACTTAAAACAGTGTTAAAAATAAGCTACGGGATGAATATGTACGATTTATATATAACTGACAAATTTTTATCTGTTGAATAATTATCTTAAAGATATGGTTTATCTATCCGGGAGTGAAAATACCGACCAATAACAGATAAATATTTATCTCTTAGACAAATTTATCCTACAAATACTACTTTTCTTAGACTACATTACGCATAATTTTTCTATCCTCCAGATAAGATTTTATCTAGAAAATGAATTTTACTTTCTAGATGTGAAAATATCGACCTAAAAAGAAGTTCGAGATAAAGCTTTGAAAATCAAGGATCTAGAGTTTCCTAGTTCGTCCTTACTTTTATAAGAAAATAGATTTTTGATTTAGTGATCGATAGTTCAAGCAGCATGGCTAATTTAATTGAATTTTGTTGGAAAAAAATGAGAAAAATCTAACGATGATATAAAAATAGTCTAAGGAACTAGCTACTACCTGTGATTTGTCTATTTATTATAATACTGTTAATATTCTCAGTGGGCTTTGGATGTTTCTAAAAGGATAGCAGTTATTACATTGATATTTAAATCAATCGTCCCCAAAAATTATCCCTACTTAAATACAAATGAATAATTAAAGTTTATTCTTTTCAAGCACTGGAGATTTACAATGATGAACTCATAGACTTTATTCTTAAAGTTGCTATTTATTAGATACTGATTTGTCTATTAGAGAAATCCTAAACATTTATCCAGCATATGTCATTATTTTTAGGTAAAAATATGCATGTTTTCTTTGTCTTCCGGATTAAATTTAATCTGGAAGATACATGTCGCTATCTAGATGTGGAAATACCGACCCTAAACATAAAAACTTAGGATCCAAAGTTTTAATTTCGTTAGTACTTTTATTACAAAAAATATAATTAAAAATTGGCTTCTTTCTTATAATCTAATTTTTGCAGGAAGTTTTGCAATTTGTTTTCTTACCAATAATAAACAAGTAATCTACAAGTTATAACTGAACTAATAGTTCCCAATAACCAACATATTATTAGTATTGCCAATAAAATCGGAAAATCATAACATTTGAATATAATTTATTACTTTATTGTATCCTTCACGGTGCTTATTTCAAGAATTGAAATTTCACAATTGATAATAGGTCTCAATGTAATAGATCTTCCAAAATAATTTTAATTATAAAAAAAAATATTCTTCGCCGGTAACAAATATAATATAGCAAAAACAATAATGATAATGAAAAATTAATTATTTTTTATTACCATTGATAAGCCAAAAACACATATTTAGTAATTTCGATTTGTAAACAAATTTGGCTAATTTCAAAGGTGAACTTCATATATGTGTCTCTAGTCTTTCATTAACTCAATGACTTTCATTTATAAATGCATATTGTTGTATTTATTTGGATTCTAAAAAAACTTATATATATTTTCTACCTGTTTATTATTTACATTTATACTCTCAAAGTCCATGTGATTGAAATTTTTAATATTTACTCTGTGTATTTTATTGCCAAAAATATGTATCCATATAATCAATTTTTATTATAAGTTTGCACAAAATCGTAACTCATAAAACTGAGAAAATATCACAATGACCCAAAAAATACGAAGAAGTCACTTGATATTCTCTTTTAGTGTTTCAAATGATTCATAGTCACACTTATTAAATATTTATTTATTCATATTTAAAAAGCTTTTGCATTTTGTAGAAATTTTCAACAAAGGCATTTCATGCAGGTCAATGCTTTTTTCCTTTCTTTATATTTTTCCCAAAATAATTACCAGGAAAAAAATGAATGGCACAGGTGTCAATTTTCCACGAATTAACTTAATGGCTTTCATTAGCAATTTGAAATCATATCATATAAGCTTTTTAATCTAATTATCTTTGCACTGAAATATTTAAATAATTCACTAATTATTTTTTAATTGACATTCTAATATTGGTTAAGTTTAAAATGTTAATATAAAATCTAGATACAAAAATGTCACGTAATTGAATTCCAATATTCAAGAACTTTAAAACTGGTTCACCATAAATTCAAACCGGTGGCAATGATCTTAAAAGATTAATAAACACTTTGATATACAATTGTTTAATCGTATGGATTGATTTTAAACCATGAAATTTTTGAAATTGTCACGTAGCGCCCATATTTTAATTAGTGTAAGAATATAACACGACTGGACGAAAATAATTAAGGATTAAATTATAGTAAAATTTTAACAATTCATTAATGAATTACTTTATAAAAACGCACGTAGGCTTTAATAAGTCAATAAACAATGTTAATTCCTAATTTGAATAAAGACAAACAAAAATTTCATATAGGGACCCAAATCAGTATACATTAGGATGTCCGTTATTTCCCAAATTGATTTTTTTACAGTGATCGCCCCCTGAATTTTAAGTTTAAGATACAAAAAAAATTATCCAACACAATTAAGCTCTTAATTTCTTGATTAAACCGTGCCGGAATCATGTTACTTTTACCATTTAAATAACATGGGATTATTTGACTTTTTACTTTTAATTTTTTTTCTCCGAAACAAATGAATGAAAAGATTTAAGATTAAATTATTCTGACGTAAAATTTAACGCTCTACAAAAAAAGTCTCTTATAAATTTTCGATTAAATCACTTCATTAAAAGCTATTCAACATTTAACTTGTGCCTAATATAAATCTTGCAATATTTTCAACTTTTTGCTCATTTTTACTTTTTGTAAGTATAAAATCATTGGAAGACAAGATAAAAAAAAAATTTTTTTGACAATTAAAACAGGTGACATAAGATCCGAATTCGCTATAATCGTGAAATTCAATTTATCCAGGATAAATTTTCGTACTTTGATCAATATTTTGTACCTACGAAGTGAACTTCATACTAATTATTATTACTATCGACAAAAGTTCAATTAAAATTCGAATTTTTACCATTTCACCTGACGCCATCTATGAAAAATGTCTTAGAACTTGTAGTCATCATAGGCACAAGTTAAATGTTGAATAACTTTTAATGGAGTGATTTAATCGAAAATTTATAAAAGACCTTTTTTGTAGAGCGTTAAATTTTACGTCAGAATAATTTAATCTTAAATCTTTTCATTCAATTATTTCTGAGAAAAAAAAATTAAAGTAAAAAGTCAAATAATCCCATGTTATTTAAATGGTAAAAGTAACATGATTCCGGCACGGTTTAATCAAGAAATGAAGAGCTTAATTGTAATGGATACTTTTTTTTATATCTTCAACTAAAAATTCAGGGGGTGATCGCTGTAAAAAAAATAATTTGGAAAATAACGGACACCCTAGTATCAATTCGCTGAATTTCAGTGAAAAAAATTAATAAACTAAACAGTGGTTTGGACACTCTGGAATCAAAGGTAAAGAAGAAGCAAAAGGGCTTACCAAGCCAAGCCCAAGTATACCGTTTATGGGTCCATAATCGACCATAGGTGTGCCAATGAGTTCAGCACTAAATCAAATAACCGAATAGACTAGAAATGAGTAAATTAAATCTTAGAAACTACACGGGAAAATTAAGGATATGACAAAGAAACTCCTAAAATTTCATAATAAATTACTTCTAAACCTAAGAAAGAATGATATGAGAATGTTCATGTGACATTATATTAAACAATCAACCTGAAGCAATAGTGATATAATCCTTATGCCGATAGCATAAAATTGCTCAGCTTCATTTATGAACCACTAGAAAAAAATTTCTTCAACCACTTAAAAATTACAATAACAATAAGAAAGAATTGCACAGTGGTAAAAACATGCCAGTGGGGAATTTTTTTTACTGCAATCCCACTTAAAATTGTTGGGACTGTTCAGGAAGAATTGTTTTACTGCAACTGCGAAAATAAATTTACGTGAGCCCTAAATATTGCCAATATATATTAAAAGGTAATTTTGGCTTAGTTTTCTTGTTATAATGAGCAGTTTAAAATTGTTTATTTTATAACCAGAACTTAAACCAAACTATTGCCAAAGATATTTGGCATTGTTTGGAGCATATATCAACCTATCGCAATGACTCCAGGCCTATGGCGGTTCAGCATGTAGAAAAAATTGTTGTATACAAAAGCTATTTTGTGTAAACTTTTGCTTCCAGATAAAATTTCATCGGGAAGATGGAGAAAACGTGCGTTTTTTCTTCTCTATACGGTGTATACAATATATAAGATATATTGCAGTCCAATTTATGTAGTATGATTTAATATAATAATATATAAAAATCATACCACAAACATATATTTGAACAGAAGTTCAAACAAAAATATTCGTGACGTATTGTCCAGATACGTACTTCGATTGTCAAGCAATCTTCCTCAGTGGTCATCAAGTAGTTTGAATCACTCCGTAGCTGCTTTTTGATGATTCGTTGCAAGTGCTTGAAAGGGATCACGAAAAAAATCGCAATTCCAGCCAGAAATAGACTAGAGTTTCACTAATGTTCCTTCTGTTATTTTATTCATATATTTTAACAACTCTAATAATTTGATTTGCTTCTAAGTATGTACAGTGATGGAATCACCACAGTACACAAAAATACCGTGGGGGAGGCAAATATCCCCGTGCCCCCTGTTAAATCCGTCCTTGACTGTTTATACAATACATAAAATATATTGTGGTCCAATTTATGTAGGGTGAATCATCACAAAGCAGTTACGGAGTGATCCAAACTACTTGATGACCACTGAGGAAGATTGCTTGGCAATCGAAATACGTATCTGGGCAATACGTCATGAATATTTTTGTTTGAACTTCTGTTCAAATTTATGTTTGTGGTATGATTTTTATATATTATTATATTAAATTATACTACATAAATTGGACTGCAATATATCTTATATATTGTATACACAGTATAACTGTTCAAAGTCAGCGAAAAAATCTTATTTTGATTCTCTATACGTATTTCGATTGCCAAGTAACCTTCGTCAGTGGTCATCAAGTAGTATTAGATTGCTCCAAATGTAGTATTAGATTGCTACTATATGATAAGTTTTGAGGAACTTCTTATAAACTTGTTGGTGGTTTGAAAAAAATTATAAGCCTCTTGATATCTTAAACAATTATTCCCAAATGACTTACCTTATAGCAGTTACGGCTGTAATTGCTTGGCAATCTAAATACGTATCTGAGCAATTCGTAATAAATGCTTTTTGTTTGAACTTTTGTTCAAATTTATGTCTATATTTTACTTTTGTAAGTTATATTACAAAAATAAGACCACAATATATTTTATATATTGTTTAAAAATTATCACATCAAATTTTCCAATTCTTCTATCACTGACAATTGCGGGGCTGCTATTGCGAGAACATTGATAATCGCCAAAGAAGTAGTTTTTCAGGAATTGTAGAGCTTCTTGCTAAATTTGACTCATTTTTCTCAGAACATTTCAAGTTCTATACAAACTCTGGTAGTCGAAATACGTTAAACTTATTTAAAATAATCTAGTGCGCTGACGATTAAGAAGAGACCTTAGTAAATAAATATATTCACTTATATTATCTACTAAATAATTCATTAAAAAGTTTGAATAATGTACCCTAATGTTGGCATTGCTCATCATATTTTTAAGTCCCAAGGATAAATTCTCAGGGAAAAGAGCTTTGTTCATTCTGAAAAAGATGAAAAGTTTCTAATGTGCAAGTATGAGCCAAGATAGACTTATAATGCCCTGGAATTATTAACTATTAATCTTGAATTAGTGCAAGAAATCGATTTCGATTATATAATCGACGTTTTTGCGCAAACCAAAGCTAGGAAGGAGTTAATATCATCAGTGATAATCAAAAAAAAGCTATGTGTTATAATAATTTTTGAAAAAAATATTATAGCTAAGAAACTTAAGAAATTATTATTTAATTCATTAGAAGTTGTGTTAAAATTGATACACAATGTAAGTATTTGAAAATTAGATGATTTATCTTGATAACCACCTTGTTATGGAGTTACAACAATGGCATATCGAATGAGGCCTAAGGCGACATTGAACCTGAATCCGCCATTGATTGAATCTGACAACTTTAACGACTATTTATGTAGATCACGGAAATTGTAGGTAAGAATTTGCTGTTTAAAATTTGCGAAAAATGGTTCAACTAACAACTGCGGAAATAATTAAGTAAATTAAATAATTTTCGATTATCTGTGATTAAAAAGTGAAGTGTAAACTAATAGAAGTATACAGAAGTTATTATAAGTCATAGATTAACTAGTTAGTGTTTACACTGACATGCTTGTATATTTGGCTAATGAATATATGTAAATTTTGGTCTAAGTAAGATTTAAAATTTCAACTTAAAAACTATTGAATCTGCTAAAAAGAACGATAACAATTTGACAAGCAAACATGTTTTTCATTAGATATTTCTTAACAAGTGTTTTTTACCTACTTGACTACTTGACAATCTTGCCCCTTAAGTCTATTAAATAACTATTTTGGTAAATAAAGAATTATTTTTTGTTTGTATTTTAATATTATTGATGAAGTTTTAAAGGTAAATAGCAAACTTTTATGTAACATATTTTATAAATCCCCTGAAACACAATGTTAAAAATAGCAAATTTTATGATGAAAGCTTTTGATTTTAATTAAATAGTTATTTTATTTTGGGAAGATAAATTTCACTTTCAATCGGTCATTGTTTGCATTATTATTCCATGACAATATTCAGCACACTCTCGTCCGAAATCTGCACAAATAAAATTATAATACTCTTCTCTCGTAATTGATCTTTAACGTGAGGAAAATTTAAAAAATCCCAATCCGATTCAATCTTAATCTGGTGTTTACATCACTTGCTAACATTTAGAATCCACATAATTTATTCCCATAATATCCCTTCCTTATATTGAGATGCAATACATACTTCAATTTCTCATCGCTTACAAAAGAAAAAAATGCATAATAAATTCGCCCAATAAATTCAATTTGAAATCTGCATAGAATTTAAATAGGCTCTGTGGCGATTGACCGAAGAAAAATTTGGGTTTTGTTTGTGTTTATTTTTCTCATCGTCTTGCTTTGATTTTGATTCGAGTTTTAGTATTGGAAAAAGGGAAATATTTTTTGGTGATATTTATTGTAATTTTATTTATGGAAATTGATCGCCACGTGGGCCATTGTTTATTGCTGCATCTTAAATAAGATAGTAGCATTGTTCTCGTGCCATCAGTAATCTATCAGATATTTCAAATATCTGAATTTTAATTACCACACACATGTGAGGTGATGTATTGAAATTTGCACAAAATTTCAATAAACATTAAACAGGTGTTTGAAGTGGCAGAAGTATGTAAATAATATTTGGTTATTTTTAAATTATTTTTTTTCAAATTCTTATATTATTTTAAGTAAAATTATATTTATAACTCTCATCATTTTTTGTCACTAGAAACTCAAGATTTTTTGTCAAAATGTTGTATATAAATAGGGATACTTTGACTTAAGTTAAGTAAAAGTTGTTGCTTTAATCCTTATCTTTTCAAGTTGATACATAAAATTCCAAACTCTTTTGAAAACTCCATTGAATATTCGTTTTGAAATTCCTATATTCAAATATGACAAATTTGAAACTTTTGTTTGTCCATTTATTTTATTGTAGCTAATCAACAGATTTCGGTACAATTTTGAATTAAAGTTAAGGTGATTATTCCACTTAAATGTCATATATCCTACTGTCATTTTACTATAAGTACCGCGATAGAAATAGAAAATAGAAGTTTTCCTATGTCCGGCAGTGATAATGATTGTTACATCTATTGGTGTTCCTGTTGTCTTACTAGTGGCTCAGAAACGCTCAGATTAAAAAAAGGTATCGGTTATTTTTAGAATATGTTACGAGCATTGCTATCATTTACTGATAGAGAATTAATTAGATATAATTGAAAAGAATTATAAAAAGCAAGGTTTTTTGATATAATATAAGTAAGTTGTATTTGGTAAAGCCTCGTTTGGAGAGCGAAGCGAGCAGGAGACAAAGCTCTCTAGTTGTTAAAAAAAGCAACCTATACTATACACATAACTGAAAAATGAAAAAAAAAATAGTTAATAATATCTGATATCGCTGTATTGATCTTTGAAAATTAATAAGAACTATTTTTCATAATTTTATGTTTAAATATATAACTGGTAAAATACCCATAAAAACCCATAAAGCTTCATAATCAAGTTTCAAAAACATGGGAAAGCTTTGAGTCAAAAAATTAGATTTTCTTCTCACAATTCAAGATAGATGGCAAATCAGCCCAAAAAATACTTTCGATATCTGTTCTACAACCAGCCAAGCAAAATTTTACCACAATTTACAACATTGTATAATTTAAAAACCTTTTAGTGGCTCAATGACCAAAAATTAGATAGCATAAGAGCCTTGGTACTTGGGGGGGGGGGTAGTGTAACCTATTAACTGCTTCGGGTAGTTGTCATTTTCAATGAGTTGTCAAAATTAATTCAAATTAATTAAAAATCAAATTTTAACTATAACAAAATACTTGGAATTGGTAAATTTTTTTTATTTTTTGAAACAATCCCTTCTTTTCTTTCTTTGGTAATTGTTACGGTAAGTGTGATGAATTGAAAATTATTAATAAGTATCATTCATTATTAATAACTATCAAAAGCCGAGAAAGAAATAAAAGTTTCCACTCCTATACTGCATACCACTCATGTCTGGGCCCGGAAAATTTGGGGACGCAAAAATCGACAGTGAACAAAAAATCGATTCACAATAATCGTGTTTTCTTCTGATATATTAAAATCGAAGAAATAATCGAATTTTTCTATAATCGATTATTTTTTCTCATCCCAAGTTAAAATCATAACACAATACGTGTTTCTAGCAATTTGTATCAATAGAACGTCTCTATTACAAGTTTCTGTCCTGGTTTGAGAAAATCATAGATCCGGGACTGAACTCAAAGACTTTCAAATAGCATTCCTCCTTCAGAAATGGTTAAATATTTAATTTGTAGATTTTTTAGTACCATTGTTCCACAATACTGTTTTGCATTTTATGTGATAAAACCATGATTTGACCAACAAAATTGTCTTCCTTGGAAATGTGTGTAAATCGAAAAACCTTCCAACGCTTGATTGTACGTTTGTTGGATAAAACGGAATTTAGTTATTCCAATTTTACTATGTTAACTAGTTCTAATCTGTATTTGGGTTTCTATTTGTTTTTACAAGTGATTGAAAATTTTGAATTTTGAAGATTTGAATCTATGAAACTATCCCAAATTGTTGATACTATCTATTTTCAATTCTCATGTCTATCTACTAATCTTTCTATCTACTTCTATAGTGCAAATTTTCCAACTGATAACTGAATTCACTTTTGATTTATATAAAATTTCATGGACTTGAAGTACACTTTTATCGTTCTTCAACCATTGTTTTAATGTTAGCACTTTTTCCAGAAGAAAGATCTGTGAAATGTTTGTCCAACAATCGATATTTGTAGCGCTAAGTTTTATACTTTTGGTATCCAATAAAATTCAATTCGCAGAGGAAAAAATCATTCTGAAAAACCCTAAAGAACCGGTTTAAATAGTCAATTATATTACCAACCTTTCATTCATTTCTCAATAAAAAGTCTGGACTCATTAGGAATTGTACTGTACTTTATGTCGTTTTCGTTTTGCAAATAACGGTCGTTATATTACCTTCCTCGTAAAATAAAATCAAAATGTGACGTAAACAAATTGCACCCAACCGATCAAAAGAGATACCTTGTGCCATTAAAAATTTGCCAACAAACGCAACATCATTCAATCTTTGCAATTCTTTGCCAGATTACCAATACAATATCAAATCAAAGTTCTTGACAAAACGACAAAAAATAATGCATCAAGAGAATGGAGAGGAACTTTTTGCTGTCTTGCTTAAGCCAATTTTATTATTAACCGAATCATGGTGCATTTTAATCCCCAAAACAGGTCATAACAATCAAAGTTCATTACATTTTTTTTTGTTTGGAATTTTACCGAACGTTTATTGTGAATTTAACAATCAACAGTAAATATTTACCCTAATAATGTATTCATTTCGTTAATTTCTAATTAGACAAATGGGTTATCCATTTTTCCACTAACTATATGGACAGTGGAAGTCTACAAACTTAAAGATGAAGTCATGTCTTAATTGAATTATTTTCGAACATAAAACTTAAATGTGTAATTAAATTGTCATCACGAATGATACCTATTTATCAACTAGGATTGTTAGCAACTTAATTACTTATTATCGCAATAATTATGTGCAAAAACACTGGCATGAATTATAATCTTGAGATCGGAAAAGTTAGTTTATTCGACAACAAAATTAATAAAATCTTTGTTTCTGAATGAAATATATATTTATAACTTTCTGGGATCCTTACGAAAATTTGCCGTTTTATTACTACTATTTTTGCATTATTTCGTCAGCCCTAATCGTAAATGCGTTTATTTTGTGGCCAAAGTTCTTTTTTGCAACAACGGTTTTATTTTTCGTTGATCTACACTGGTTTTTATTACTTTTCCACTAAATATACTAATTTTATTGTTAGAATCTTCGATTTCTCTTGAGACATTAATGGATAATTCTAACCTTTAGCTCTATTATTTCTATTATTAACTCTATTATAGATTTTTGTTCAATTAAGCTTAATTATACTCTTTCAAATGTTGATGCACCAAATATCTTTTGGTATCAATACAATAAAAGGCAAACATATGTATTGAATATTTAGTATGTATATTGAGTATATGTATTGAATATATGTATTGAAGGATTCCTGCATAATAAATACTGTGTATGGTCTAACACGCATTTGACAATATTTTTCGTATCGAATAATTGGTTCCTAGTGTTAACTATGAAAAATTTATGCAAGATGGCAGTGATTCTTTACCGGGATTCAATCAAACCCCAAGATTTCGGTGAGTTAGTCTCGCGGGTTCGACAGGCTTAATGGTATTGTTCATTTTACGAACTTATGTATACATATTTCTTTGTTTTGAAATTGAAAAGATCTTATTGTAACAGAAAGGTACAAAGTCTGTCTCTCTCTTTGTGCTATGCCGGCACGTGATTGGCTGAGTGACTTCTATCTCTCTCCCACCAATGCGAATGTACATATAGATTGTTCTGGAAACATCTAGTAGGTGGTGGAACGTTGGCGAACAATGGAGTACATTCTAGAATGTTGGGTTGCGGGAATATAAGTCGCTCAGCTCAAGCCCAGGGACAGTTCTGTACGGAAGTTCAGATATGAATTTCTGTTATAACAAAGCGATTACAAAGCAATTTTTATTGTGATTTCGATTTAAAAGTGATTATTGTCATTTAAGTGATTGTTTTGACAAGTGTAATAAAAAGTGTATACAAGTGTAATAAAAAAAGTGATTGTTAAGTGTGAAAGTGATTATTTATTTCCAAAAGAAATTAAAAGAACCAATAAACGCCATCTCAATACAGTTTTGAGACATCACGTTACATTATTTTAATTTTTCAAATAAGAAGAATTTGGTGAATGCACCCATAAAACTGGTAGAAGTCAGTACCACCAAGAAGATTAAGAACCACTGTTTTAGAGGATGCAGCAACATTATTTTGCCTTTTTCAAATGCGTGCCACTTAATCAGTATAGGTAGCAGCGATGGGGGGGGAGGAAATGTTATGAGTTTAGAGCAGTGTTTCTTAAATTGGGGTGCCCACATCCCTGGAGGTGTGGGAAGGTATTCTAGGGGATGCGGACAAAACTTCAAACAATATAAATTATGATATTTTTGATATTAAGTTTTGCAATTTCGCAAAAAATGTATTTTTCTAAACTAAAAAAAGAAACCTATTTTCAGGATCAAAGGGGTACGGCTCACTTAAAATGTTAAGAAACACTGGATTAGAGGAACTTTAAATTTTTACAACCTAATGGATAATTGGAACAATGGCGTAAGCCATTTTAATGTAGTCCCATTTGGCTTTGCCCAGGATTGAAAAACAATTATTACATGGGTCACTTTAGACAGTTTAGACAGAGTACAAGTTCAATGAAGCGAAGAAGTGGGGTCCCGAGGTCCTTCAAATCACCTGCAAATATTGAGGCATTGAGGGAACATCAATAACAATGCCCTTGGACTTTCGGTAAGACGAATCTTTCACGATGGTTTTCTTTACTACCCCGAAAAGTTGAGGGTTGTACAGGAGTGGTTTGGACGTGAGTTTAATTTTCGAAGAAATGCAGTACCAAGGCGACTCACCCGATTTGGCGTTTTATGATTCTTTTTTGTGAAGTTTTTTGAAATCACCAACGGAGGACCCTAAGGACTAAAAGACCATTATTCCAATATTCGGGAAAAAATTGCCGACAAACCCGCTACTACACTAATAAAAGTATTGGCAAATGCCAGAAAGCGATTTATTCTGAGCAATGGCAATAAAACTTTTGAAACTTATTAAAGGAAACTTTAAAGAGGTATGGAGTTTTATTGCATTTGAAAAAAGAAAGTTACAATTCAATAAAGTTTAATAATTGGGGTTGTGATTAGAAATCTAAAATAATTTCTCTCTATTTATTAAGGTTTATTGATTTTGTAGGAGGTCTTACATATATGTTTTATATGGTCTTATAATAGTCTTTATTTTCTACATCTTATTTATTTAATATAAATATTTATTAATAACTATTTATTTATTTTAAGTGGTAGGCATATAAATTTATTTGCAGAATTTTAGTGCAGAAAAAAAATCACTCATCATAGAACCAATGACGCAGGGAGTAACTAAATTATAGGCAAAACTCAGTGCTAACCAGTGACTATAAATTTATAAAAAATCTCCTCTGTGAATATTGCTATGATTCTTTCACTTAAATTGTCATTGAAAATTCGTGATAGTTTTGTCTTTAAATTAAAAAAAAATAAAAATTTAAATCTTAACATGATGAAGTTCAACAAACTATCCTTGAATTATAGGTAAAATATAGTAAAGAACAAAAATCGTTCTATCGAGGCCAAATCACGCACAATCCAAAACTGCTGAGTGGGCCCAAAGGTTAATGATTTGCAAAAAATATATTCTTAATTATAACTGTGCGATTAGCGACTGGAAATTTATAAAAAATGATCATAAATCATGAGTACTACCTGGCTGGGTAAGGGTAAGAAAGAAGATGGTGATTTTGGAAAAATATAGCCATAATAATATATTTGGAAGTGACATTAAGTTCCTATTTTCATTGAATCCAAATTTCATTGAAGTATTATATGATTGAAGAGTAAATAAAATTAAAGAATACGATAAGTTGTAAATTATGTGTACCTTTTTGTTTGTATTTATGAATTTTATTTACCGTTGACTCTTAAAAATCTTTGGTCCTTGATGGCTCTCGACTTTAGTGAGTAATTATTTATTGGGCAGGCTGAGGAAAAAATATATTTTCTTTTACTTATACACAAATATATGTAGTTATCATTGAAAATCAATGAATCAATTTTTCCAAATAAATTTACAAAAAAATAAGCAAATTGTACCAACCGTTATCGCATGTTTTTATGGTTAATAGAACAATTAGCATACTAATAGTCTAAAATGTTCAAAATTAAAACATCAAAATAACAGAAAAAGGTAAACTTGATGACAATGACGTGATATTTATTTTCGTTTTACGATAATTTGATTAATTTATAAGATTCGTTTTTTTTTCGTCTCTTCCTATTACTTGTGTACACTTTATACATTGTCATTTATTACAACAAAAGTGTATCCAAATTATAAATAATTTTATTGTGGCCTTTATCAACGGCCATGGTCACGAACCCTAAACTTTATTTCCTACGTGATAAATGTTGATTTGGAGAAAAAAAAGCCTTAAGCATCAATTCTATGTCGATAATAAAAATTGCTAATTTTCACTTGAATCAATACTTACTAACACTTGGCTCAATAATTTGCCATTAAGTTGAAAATAGAGGTCAAATTTTTTATGTTTAAATTTATGGTATTTCTATGTGAGATATAAATTGCATGCTTATTTATTTATTTTTAGACAAATATGTAATATTTTTTTAAGACTATTACATTTTTCTTATTATTACTGTTGAATTTTTTCACAGACATTATAAAAAAAGCAATTATTTTTACTCCTTGTAAACAAAAATGTGCCTTTGCTTTATATACCTAACAACCAAATACGAGCCGCTGGTTGAGTATGACTGGTCTAATCCAATGGAATTTTCAGGATAAACATTTTTAATTCATGAGATACAAGAGAATCTCTTTTTCCAGTATACAGAAAAACATAATATGTAGTATTTTCATTATATAATAGAGCAGTGTTTCCCAATCTATATTCCGCGGAACAACCGTATTCCACTGAAAAGTAGTATACCCTGCAATACATTTAAAGATATTCTCCTATCTACTTCAAGTAATACTCGTAAAATAAAAATTAATTTTAAATTTCCTGCCTTTAAATATGCTTGCGCTTAAGTGGGAGTTCTAATAAATAATTTGCTTTCATTAAATGGTTTTAAAAATTTTATTAGTATAATTACCAAACTTAAAAAGAAGCTAATAGTTTCATTAAACTGCTTAGACTTGAAAAATGTTTCATTGCCAAAAAAGTTTGGGAAACCTTTACCTTGGAACAACAATTTTCCAACTTTAAGTACCTATGTCCCTTGAATTTTTGTAGGAATCTAATAAATACTCATCTTATTTAATATTTTATTTAATGAGCTAAATATAATTTAATCAAATATTTCAGGTAAAAAAGCATTTAAAGGTATTTTAAATGTTCAAAAAATCCATTAGAGAACGTTTAAAGTTGATAAAGGCAATGACCAAGGCAATTTTAATGATCACTACTTGATGACCATTGAAGAAGATTGCTTGGCAATTGAAATACATATCTAAGCGTATCACCAATATTTTTATTTGAATTTTTGTTCAAATTTATGTTTATGGTATGATTTTAATAAATTATTATATTAAATTATACTACATAAATTGGATCATAATATATTTCATATATTGTATGAACAGTATAACTGTTCAAAGGCAGCGAAAAAATCTTATTTGACCTTTAGAGGTCGTTAAAATTAATGTTGATAAAAGAATTTTAAATGTTATGATTTCTAAATGCCTTTAAATGCCTTTTTTTACAGGGATACCATTAAATGGACAAATATGCGTCAAATATTTATTATAAGTAATATTTATTTTATCAAACACTTCAATGTGTAACTTGAGGTGTAACTTAATTTGTATAATGCCCTATTGCAATATTTTGGGCTCTTTTGGAGGTGTGCTTCCCAGTTCACGGCAATATACAAATGTTTCGATTAAAGAAATAGTTTTGAGTTTCTGAATAAAAAAACATTTTAATTTACGAAGAACTTGGTAATGGAAGTTTAAAAATTACAAACAATTCTTTAATATATTTTGTAATATGACAAGAAGATCGTACATTAGCAAATCCTCCCCCTCCCCCCATTTATTCTCAAAAGTGGTTTTTGTGATTACTCGAATAAGAATTGGTTTCTTCTTTAAAAATTTCTATGGCGATTAGGCAAAAAGTGTTAGAGAATTTCCGTTTCCACTACCCGAAAGTATAAAAAAAATTTACAAATATTGGCTTAAGATTTTCTTAGAAAAATAGCATTTAGTTCCCGAATAATAATAATATTGAAGTTAACTGGGGGCCCAGTGGTCAAGATGGCCTCCTCAAAACAGGTAAGTCCTGGGTTCGAATTTCGTATCTTTTTCTCGTACCGTATTTTTAGTAACCCTAGAGTCGCTAAAGATCTTGGTTATAAAACAATGGTAAATAACAATAAGAAAATATTATTTAAACGCTATTTGGTACTAACTTTAACTTCTAATTTTGACAATTTATTATTGATTCACTCATTAAACATATTGATTGAAAAATTGGAGATATTTATGTGTTTTACATCTAAATAAAGGACCTTGCTAAGTATTTGAAAATTTAGGGAAAACCAAGAAATATAAACGATAGAATAGAGTATGGTATCAAAATGATACAATTTTTCGGCTTTTTTTTCGGCCTAAGTATCTGTTCAAATTCGTTTTAATCTTATAACCATTTCTGATCAAAGACAACAGTTTGTAAATCTCTGACGATTTTGATGATTTTGTGTTTTATATTTTGCAGTATTTATAATTTTGTTCGATTGTAATAAAATGAAAACACTTTTTCCCTGAGGTTCTCAGAGCTCAGCGTTTCCCCCTAAGTTTGCAGCGATATGGTTCAATAAAAAATATGAATTTTTTTAATAACATTGCGTTTATTGATTTATTAAGACCCCAGCAAATTTAGAATGTACTAATTCGACTTACATATATGGACTGACGTTTATAAAAATAAAAACATAGCTTTGCCAACATAAACAAAATTAACCAAAGAGTTTATGAATGGAAAAATTACTATGACGAATGTTTACAAATTTCTAAAATTGGCTAGTTAGGTAACAAAAATAACTATTCCATACTTGTTTCTACCTATATATTCAAGATTAAGAATTTTTTTGAAAAAAATTTGTTTTCTACTACTAATATGTATATACAAATGCCGGCGACCATATTGTATCATCGGTAGAAAGAAATGGGAATAAAAATTGAGAGCAACTGAGAAAACCTGTAGTGGAAAATAATTCAACTTTGCCAAATTTTTCCAACTTTGATAAAACAACTCATAACATTATCTTCCAAATCCAAGGAATAATATCCAAATTAAAAAAAAAAAATATATGATATATGGAATTCTGGAAGTTACTGGAAGTGTTTAAAGCTTCTGTAAGTATTATTTGAAAGAAAACCACCCATAAATTTAGAAGAATCATTCCTACTTTTGTTGTCTTTGGGCCGATATTTTAACATCCAGATAATGTCCTCCTAAAATTTTATCTGAAGGATAAAGAAAACATACGTATTTTCCCCTAAGAATGGACGATTAGTGTTGAACTTCTGCGTAAGATCCATCTAACGGATAAAGATTTATCAATTAAATAGTTATAGAGTTGCAACTTTGAACTTCCTAAACTAAAGAGAGTTAAGAATTGAAGATTGAATATTTAGAATTAAATACGGAACAAAAAATTGTCTCGTCATCCAAAAACTATCCCAAAAAAATTACTTTGTTCTGCAAAAAATACATTTTTTCCAACCCAAATACATTGAATGTTTTCAATTTTTACCAATTTATTTACTAGGACATTTACCATGTCACCTCTGTCATTTATACTATTGATTTAAATTTCAATCTTTGCAAAGTACCTATTTTAAGAATTACTACTTTATTAACTTACAGAGAAAAATAAGAAAGCCACAATAAAAATAATTTTATTAACACCTATCAGAACCAAATTTGAATTTTCCTGTAAGCCAGAAATATTCATCATCGTACACCTCATCTGGAAGTTGGCTACAAATTTACTGAGTATCTTTAATCTAAATATCCATTCAACCGTAAAGACTCAATAATATTAATTCAAAATCAGATATACAGGCTTTAGTTGAATAATTGACGTAAGTAGAAAAACGATGAAAACCCCAAATTTACATACCTATGACACACTAATATAATAATTGCAGACTTTATAGCATTCTATATTAACACTTCGTTTTATATTATTGAAAATTCAAGGTTCCTTGCTTACACGCATTTAATTAACGAAAAATTTTATTTACTACTTTAATTATTGGTTACAATTAATACTTAAAATGAACAAGTCAAGATTTTCCAATTATATTTCGAAGAATTTCTAGTCATTCCTATATGTAATGATTTCAATGATATGTTTTCTTTTTTTTAATATTTTTTTTCAATGACAACCCTCACTTTTGAACTTTAAAATAGTTGCGTTTATAAGAAAGATATATTTGCGCAATTTATTGCGTTTTTAATTGATTTTAAATACAACGAAGTTCCAAGTGATTTTTCATAATGTTTTGATTATTTTATGATAAATGATTAATCGGGGGGTTTTTCAATGTGTAAGACGTAGACGATGTAAAAAACAAATAAGAAGGTATTTTTGCAAAAAAGAAAACAGTTTTTTCTGTTTACATATATGGAAATGGTTAATGATACTCAATCGTACAATGTACAAAAAAAATACGTTTGTATTTACGTTTTTCTAAAATTGATGAAATTAAATATATTTTATCGTCAAAAGCATTCTTTGGATTTTCACTAAGCACAATTTGATAGTTTTGATAGAGCTTTAATAATTTGAATTGGATTTTTCTATTGGATTTATTTTTATTTAACCAATCATTCTTTACTCTGTAACAATTTTAGTAATCCATTTTGTTGCACCTTAGTACCCATTGATTGTATAGGCATTTTATTGTACTCTATCTTTAAACTTCATATTTTTGTAATAAATCCAATTCCTAATTATCTTATTTCGCTTCCTTGTATTTACTTCTTCTCAACAATGCAAACCTATGATAATAAAATTTATGAAATTGCTGCTGACATCTACTGTTGTAAAATGACTATAAAAATATGTGTACTCTAAACCAGTAGTTTTCAAAATGTGGAATATATCTCCCTAAAGAGGTGCTCCACACATCATTCCTTCAACATTCATTAAGTCTTCATCATTCTGAGGACCTTTCCTCATTAATTTTCTGGAAGGTTCCCCCTTATAGTATTTCTCATCCACTCATCCTGTTAAAAAGATTTAGCACCCACTGGGCGATATCTTCAATACCACCCCTTTTGAAAATCTTTGTTCTATATTATGAAAAAAATATTTCTAAAAAGTTATTTCTTAAGTATCAGTCTTGGAAATGAATTTTTTTCAAACTGCATAAAAAATTTAAATATTTTTGTCAAAACCTTCCCCCTTCAAAAAAAAAATAATGTTTAGCAAGAAATCCGATTCCTAGTCATGTTTTCAAATCTCATTCTTTAAAATATGGTTTTTATAAAGTTATAGTGATTCTGGAAGAACATAATTCAGTTATGTTCTTTTTGAAGAGAAAACTTCTTTAGCATCGTTGTGACTTAAAATTTCATGAAACGAAAAGGCGACAGTTAAAAGAGATGAACATATAAATCAATAAAATTAAACGAACGAGAGAATGAGATAGAAAAGATATTAGTGTTTCTTATGTATTTGAGTACCTGCGTATTACGCTACTCTGGCTTAATAGTCGTTCTAACAACCGTGGTGAATTGTATATTTTTTGCATAAACATTTAATTATTTTAATAAAAACATTTTTAAAGTATGTTGAAAGAGAATGCATAATATTATCGTGATTATTTAAAAAAAAAGGAAACAAGATTAAAAAGACCCCAAAAAGTTCATATATAAAAATTTAATAAAATATACACCAGAAGTATTGCAAATTTTTAACAAGATAAGTTTCTAATGATTTTAAGTGGAGAATTAATCTAAATATTGTATTAAATGTAACAATATCTTTGGTTGAGTTTCTGGACACCAAATTTATTTTTATAAATATGCAACAATAGCATTTTATCAATAACATGATCCAAAACAGTAATTGACGCAGTATTCCAATGATATATTTATTGATCAAATCGAAACTAAAGTATTTATTTCATATTGTAATTACTATAAGCATGCCATATCATTTATCAAAAATGCCAACTTGGAGTCTGGAAAAATTTTTGTAATATATATGTGAATAAAATGTAAAATAATTTTTAAACTTGGTATCAATATTATCATAACTAAACCCTACAATATCCTACTATTGAAATTTTAGATTGGTCTCATAATAGTTTACATTTTTGAAGGTTTCACTTCTATCACATGTAAATTGTACACATTTTAATTTGCGAGGGTTAAAAAGCTCTGACATATGTTTATATATATGAAGTCCTGTGAACTATTTGAATTGAATATTCAGCTATTACGATGAATATTAAGTTATATTTTTTAATTTTTTTCTAACCATAAAGTTTTCAAATTTTCAAATAATCAAAAAAAAACAACGTAAATTTGCATATCATTTGCGCAGAACAAATGATTCTAATAAAGTTCAAGAAAGTTTTTTTCAGCTGTTTTTCCGAAACAAAACTGAAACAATTGAAAAAACATAGTTTACATAGAAACTCAAAAGACAAATACCTAGAAATTAGAACTTAAAGGACCTAGGAAGTGTAAAATAGCTTTGTCATAAACTTTGTGCTATGCACAAATGATAACAATGATTCTCTTACGTTCATTTACCTACTTATTCATACAACAATCGATTTATAGTAAGGGATTCGAATCAAAATTTGAAAGTCTTACATACAAATTTTCGATCAATATGTTTCTTTGATATTTAAAAATAAATATTCTTTTATTTTCCCATAGTTTAAGTTTAAAAAAACTTTGAAAAATCAAAAATTTTGAGTGAAATTTCCACAAAGAGTTACCTATTTTATTAAAACACACTGTAGATTCTACTTATTACTTTTTACTGATAGACTTGTAAAAAATACTCAATATTTGTATGAATGATTATTTTTTAATTCTAAAGTGATATTTTACGTTTGATTATGAAATACTTGGGCTAATTAATAATAAATCCAGCTTCTGAAAAATCATCATACTAAGTACTAAGAAAAATCGCATTTGCGTAAGCTAATTACAGTATCATCACATCCAGTACATAATATGCGACACATGAAAATGCACGTGAATAAGTTTCTTCAATAATTAATCATTAATTGTTTTTTCCTATAAAAATTTTCTTATTTTTCTTTTACGCAATAATGAAAAAATACAAATTTTGTGATTTCACTTTCAAAAAAAAAAAATCCCAAAAATATGTCAATGCCTATTTTTTTAATGTTTCACAAATATTTGTTTTGATTATCGATAGTAATTTGTACAATCTAATAGGTTTAATAAATTCATTGAATTACATTAATTTTTTTGTAAATAAGACATTCTTAATTTCCTAATGATTAATTATTAAAATTAAATCAGAATACTACAGAAAAAATAAAAGCAAAACAGCTAATATTAAACTCCAATTTACATACTTATTTTCATACTTTATGTTCACATTTCTCATTGGAACATTAAAGTGATTTTTTTCTATGCTCAATGTATGTCATTGAATTTTTGATAATTCTCCGGAAAAAATTGCTTATATAAAGTTCTAAAACAATAATATGATACATCGATTATCGATTTTTTTAATTGATCATCAATGTCGAAATCGCTAATGGAATAACACAATCGATTCACTCCCACAGTTTCCGCAAGGATTTCTCTCGATCTTCCTAATCGATTTTTTTTTACATTTTGTTTTTCATTCGTCTTACAAATTCTCCACATTATAATGAGATGGAAATTTATTTCACATTTCACGCGAGTGTAAAAAACCAATAAAACTAATACTCTTTCATTGGTAGACGGACAAATAACAAATAGCCTTGTTATTGACCGAAGTTTTTCTCTTAATCTTCAACATGCATTCGATTTTTTGCCTATGATTATTGATTTCGATTAGAAGTATGTTTTTTTTTGCTGTTGTTCGTTTCAAAAGTAAACTGGTGAATGATAGAATCGGAATTAGATTCACTCAATTTCCTTGGCACAGTTACACAGTTATAGTGTGGAGTAGCGCAAAATTGAAGTTCATGTTTAGTTTGACTTCATTATCATCATCACAACGAGGAAACAAGTTTTTTATTTCACTTATTTAACTTACAAAATCGTGCTTTTAACGTTTTTTTACCTTATCGACTATAAATAAACATAAATTAACAAGTTTACATTGTTTTACATTAAAATTTCAAGACCTACATTTTTTCTTCTTACAATGGTAGACATAATAATAGATTCAATGCATTTTTATTTAACAGATAGTAATCCCTTTAGTTTTACTTCATTTCCGTTAACTACATATGAGCCGTTTATTTTGAAAGTGGCTTAAGTCCTTTTCAAGAGCAATCCTTACAGTATTATCATTTTTAACCATGGGAACATAAGATACTTAGTAGGAGGGAATAATTGACGTTTTTATTAACAACTAAAATCAAATCAATAATTTGGGAAAATTTAGCAGCTAAACAATTAACATACCTTGTTCTAGTTACGAGAACAAGAAATACCATATAGACTAGAGATGCTACGAATATTCGGCCACTATTCGGTATTCGGTTAGTTTTTTTAATATTCGGTATTCAGCCGAATATTGCTTACTATTCGGCCGAATACCGAATACCAAATTATCAACAAAAAAAAGCATATTTTACTCAAAAATGTATTGGTATAGGGAATCGGAAAGCAATGTCGTTTTTTTAACATAAAATTAAAACACAACATTTTTACACAAGCTTTAATTTCGAAGCATATAATACCAAATTTTTATTCCTTTGGGAATTTATTTAGTCATTTTAGTATAGAGCTTAGAATAATAAATAATGTTAATCTCCTGTGAGTTAACTAGTCACGCTAATCAGAAAATGTCTTTAGGTACGACTTTGAAATTACTTATAAACCGATAAACGGCAATTGAATGTCGATAGGTTCAGTAATGACATTACTTTCCGATCCTCTTAATATTTATTTTAATCATAAATTTCTACATTTATTACAAAATAAAAATCAATCTGTGATACGTTGTGATGGGTAAAAATTAGAAATGAAACTAATATTGGAAAACTATTCGGTGTTCGACTATTCACACCGAACAGTAAATTAGGAAAAGATGCATAATATTACTCAGAAAGGCTTTTATTTTACCATTAGCTTTTAACTTATAAATTTATTATACCATAGCATATTAATACTTAAAATCTATCAGTGGTAAATTACGATGAATGAAAACAAATTTTTCAGCGTTTGTTGATAGCAAACAATTTCGCTTTTCCTCATAAATTATAAAGTTAAATTATAAATTATAAAGTAAGTTGAAACTTTAAACCTCACTCGCTAACGGTACTAAGTGTCGCCGAATATTCAGAGCTTCGGCCAAGAGACTCGCCGAATATTCGTTTACTATTCGTGGCATCTCTAATATAGACAGTCCTTGAAATGGACTTACGTCGCTTTCAAAATAAACGACTCATATATTAGGGAGTGATTCAATTGCAACAGTTTTCAGCTATGAGATTTAGAAAATAAATATCCCTTACAAGCAAGTTAATAAATGTATGTATCCTGAAGTGTCCCAAGCTATAAAGACAAAAAAAATATTTTTTCGAATTTCAATGGGCATACCCTTTATTTTTTTTTTATTTGACCCAAATAACTAAAGTATTAAATTTTATTGCTACCGAACAACGATAACCCGTGCCGACTTAATCTCAAACTTTTAATTAAAAAATTAATGTAGAAACAATTCAAGAATATAAGATCTTTGTTAATTTAATAAATAAGACACTGCTTTGTCAGAATCTTATATTTATTAAGTATTTATTATTAAAAGAACATTATTCAATAGTTTTTCTTTTCAACGTTTGCTTTTTCTAATTAGAATATAACTCGATGGAAACAAAGCAATCGATGATTTTCTCTGAAATTAAAAATCAGCGTACCCTTATCGTACATCTTAGTAATAAATAAAACTTATACTATTGCTTGCCAGACTAATCGTAAAATGAGTCACTAAGTTCTTCTTTCGATGGAATATAGTGTTATACAATTTTTACTTTCTGTTTTTGTTCTACATCATCAACGGACAAGACTACTTTTCATCTATTAAATATCATAAATGCTGGCAGAACTTCTGTAAAGCTGATTTTGAGATCCATATATCTATCTTCTTCGTAAGCTTTCTTGGTCTTTAAAATCATAAAAAAGCACCAGGTAAGGTGCTTTGAAAGCTTAATTGCATTGCAACCAAGCTTAATTGCATTGGATGTCAATAATTAAAGCCAGTAAATCAATTCTCAATAATCATCTTTAGTGATTTCTTTAGTTAACTCAATTCGGTAAAACTCTAACATTTTGTTCATTTCTGACACATTGAGCCAGGACAACTTTTCTGTACTACTCTGCATTTTCTTGAATTCAATATTTTCCAATTTTCACGGAAATTTTTCAACAATTGAAGGTCAAGACATTTTAATTATCTGACTAATTTTTTTTTCAAACACGCCTTTGAATATTAATTTGTAGACGTGATGGCAACAAATAAAAAGGAGCTTTTCTTTACTTAGTTTCTGCTCAAAAAGCACATAAGTCTCATTAATACAACCTATATATGAAGCAATAGTATCGCAATAAAGAATTTACTCTTTATTTTCAAGATTCCAGTCAATAATGGCGTTCCAACCTGCCTGTGTTTGTTCTCCTTCCTGGAGAGTTGTCCAATTTTGGTACAACGTTAAGTTGTTCTTTATTACCATATGAAATAGCTAAGTATCAGTAATCGTTCTTCTTTTAATTTTCATGCATTTAAAGCCAGGAAAAGTTTACCATCCTAATGGACAGTTACAGTATTTGGTTCTCATTTTGGGAATCGACTTTTATAGCTCCTCGTGCTTTTTTCGCTTTTCCCTACGAATTCTTTGAATGGAGGAATTACTTATGAGAAATTTATCATTGTTATGTCCCAATATCTCCATAGTTGCTTTAGTAGTAAATATACAATTTCTTTTACTGAACTGACGCTTATCTAATACTACCACTAATTTTGGATTTATGAAATTTTCCTAGTTAAAGTTTTATTAGCATCAAATTGTGTGCTAGTAGTTGAGATGAATAAATTTGCTTGTAAATCCATTATTTCAGAATCAGAAGACAAATTTTCTGTAGTAGAATTTAGTTTTTAGTTTTTTGTAAATTCCTCTTAGTTTAGTATATGTTTGCTAGATTTTTTATATTGTTAGGTAAAGATTTAATCGGTTTATGTGCCTTTTATCAATAAATAATGCATTTTATGCCAGTCATTTACTTTGATAATGATATTATTTAGGACTTGAATCGTGGCTGATTTTTCAACGTACTCATAACGTATTCATAAATTCCCATAAAATGATGTCAAATGGTGTTCACAATATTTTTTTTGTTTTCATTTGTTTCATTTTTAATTAAATCAGATGACTTAAAAGAGTCTCACATCCCCAGGCAAAGCAAAGGATGCTGGAGTTATTAGTGGATATTTTTTTCATTATTTTTGCACCTAAATCAACCTAAATTTTCAGAGATATAGAGGCTTTTTTTAACCCTTAAATAAAACATGTTAATCTTAAAAATAAGCTACAATTAGTAATGCTAAAAGATTGGGTTGCTACAGGAGATGTTTAAATTTTTTTCGAACATATTTTTATTGAAAATTCAGTTAATGTATTTACAGTCATTATAATATAGACTGGCATGACAACGTCTATCAAGTTCCCGAATTCAGCTAGTACCTAGTTAGTATCAAATTACACCTTATGCTTAACTAAGGTAAAAAAATAGAATACTAAATTTTAGATCTTATTTCATAAGATAACTTATATTTATGAAAGACCAATTTTTTCCAATTGCTTTTAAGAAAAATAATGATAGAAATTAATGAAATCAAAGTATCATTACTCGATCAAGTAATTATCTTCCGGGGAGGTGGAGTGTTTCATAAGAGAAAAATCATATTGTGACGTCAGTAAAATTTTTATATATATTTTTTTATTCATCTGCCTTGATAAAAATATATGTAATTTTGAAATTATTAACTCATTCGTTACTATCCAGTGCTTTTTTTCATTCAGCATAATTTCTAATTTAAGTTAAGAAAATTATATTTTTTCTTTGTTTTTTAAATAATTAAATGAAATAATTGTTCAAAGGATCACCGAGCAATACTGTTCTTTGGTCTTTAGACATTTGTCTGCATTTTTTTCCAATGTAAACGTTAAATGGCTCTTTTCATTAAGAAACTTATGCAAATTTCTAAATGATTGATTAATCATATTTTTCATTCTTTATCTGTTTGTGGGATCTTGTTGTTTCATTGAGGATTTTTTTTTTCATAGGTGATAATTGAACTATTTATGTTCTTTTTATTCATTTCAATAAGTAGGTTATAAGTAAAATGCCTTTTAAAATTTCTTTTGCGATTAAATCGATATCTAATTTAAAGAGAGTTCAAATAGTTTTAGTAACTCTCCAAAAAACGGTTGAGAAAATTATAATTTTTGCACGTTTTTTTCTTCAACAAAGACAGTTTATATTTGAATTCAATAATTTTATTTAATATCATTATTTCATCATTTTTCCGATCAATATGCTACTGGGAGTAACAAAAAATCAAACGATAACAAATTTTGGGTAATAAAAGTCAATAAAAGAAGGTTTTCATTTACATTTAAGTAAATGGTGGGAAATAATGCTTTTAAATATCGACCCCGTTATCAACACCCTTATATTTTAATTCTTTTGGAAGATGTATGTTATTTGATTGTCACACATTACCTAGCTATCCATAATCACTTCTTATACTTGAAACAGAACCCAAATTTCTGACAAAGATTATCTGGTCAAAGTATTAGTATTAATTATATTATTAGTCAAGAATAAATCGCATCATGAAAACCAAAATATTGAATGGTCTAGGTCTATGGTTCTTAACCTAGGTTCAATCGAATCCCCGGGGTTCGGTGAGTCAGTCTCGCGGGTTCGTCGGGTTCTTAATGGATTTGTTTATTTTGTACACCTATGAATCATATATTATTTTTTCTATTAAAAAGAGTTCGATTAATGCGCATATGAAATTGGTTGGATTCAGTACCTCCAACAAGGTTAAAAATCATTGGTCTAGGTCTTGATTTAAGGTGAGTGTATTTTGATCCAATTTTACCACATACATGGAAAAGGAAAAAATGGCTTCTGAATTAAAAGAAGCGGAAGAAAATTGGGAAACAATATTTCATAAATTCATTTGCAGTTTTGGTTAAATGAACATCTATATACTCAAAATGTTCCTAGTAAAGACCCAAACAATATCGAAGGTTGATTTTTAATGAATGATAATTTTATAAAATGGGAAACACAATTTTTCATTGTACCCGACCAAACTAATCTTATGACATTTTGGTGGTCTTGGATATTTTAAAATGTATTTATCCTTTACAAAAATGCTAGAGATATGGGTAATTAGTTTATGAACCAAATTGAATGACCGAAATGCATAAAATCAATTCTAATCTTAAAATTATTTCTTATGGCAGGAAAATATAAAGAGGTCAAATAAAATGTAATCCCATTAATGCAATCTCTAAAACCTGGAAAAACGACTAATTGTTCTGGGAAAAGATCTTTTTCCACCCTGAAAAAGGTGAAAAAGTACTAACGTGTAAGTATGGATCAAGATTATCTTAATGTTTTGGCATTATTATCGATTGAAATTCAATTAGCGAAAGAAATCGACTACGATTATATAGTATTAATGACATTTCCATGCAAACCAAAGCTAGGAAGAAGTTAAAATCTTGTTATAGAAATAAATACGTAACAATTAAAAAATTAATTGTAAATTCATTAGAAGTTTTGTTAAAGTCAATAAAATAAAACACATAATTAAAATATTAAATTACTATGGTTCTAAGAATTATTAAGAATTTTTTATATTTTAAACCATTAACACTGTTTTTTTGGCAACGTTTCGCAGTTTATTACTACTTCTTTACGTAAAAAAATTATGTACATTGGTATCCGAGTGGTCAAGGTGACCGCTCTAAAACCGGGAGGTATTGTTCGATCCTCGATTCGAACAAAGTTTCGATATTTCTCGAATACGGGTTTTTCGGCTTTCAAAAAAAAGGCACCTAGCTAAAACCTGACGATGACAGCTAGCTGCTGTTGAAACACGTTGTGAAATAAATAAAGAAAATTGAGTCATACAACATAAATAATACTTCATTTATTTTCAAAACTTTGTTCTAAGAAACCAAACTTTTTCATCAAATTACAACAATTAAGGATACATTTATAGATTAATATTAATTTTTGCGGTTTTTATCCCTTTCACCCGACAAAATAAACCTGGATAGCCACAAGTTCAAAGCCAATGTGTATGTTTTACAGATTTCTAACCAATTCCCAAAATTTGTACTCTTCAAGAACCAGCTCCCGATTCTGTATGGCTTTTTACTTTAGAGATTTTAAGAATATCATTATTCATTCATACAAAAGTTTGAATAGTTTCATGGAAAGTTTTGTTCCAACATTCTTGGAACTTCTTGGTTTTGTTTCAAATCATATTTTGATCAACACCAAAACGCATACGATTTGATATTTTGATTTTTTCACGGCGCAATACATTTTTCAATTTTATGAAAAATTACGTATCACAAAAATAAAATCACCTACTTGTTCCCTTTTAATAATTGCTACTCACTAACTTTGCCACAAGTTCTATACCACAAAGTGGTACGTACTTTATTTTATTATTTTTCTGTTTTACGTTTTTTCTTGGAGTTGAAAAAATCTATGAAATTCGATTACATTAACGTAAGCATTAATTAAAAAAATTGCGTAACCAATAAAACGAATAATTTAATCTCTCATGAGTCAAAAATTAAATAAACAAACAATTTTTTATTTAAATTTTACTTTTCAGTGCATATATCTATGAAACCTGTTTGTTATTGAAAATTAATTGATTTTTAACAAGCCATTGAAGAGTTTTCTTATTTTTCAATCCATATATTTACAACAGTATTTGACGTAGGTTAGAAGATCCTGGAATCAAATATCAATAAAAATTAATCACTCTATCCCGTCATATATTATTATCTATGAAGAAAAATACTAAATATTTGCATAATCACTATATACAAAACAATCCCATTTGAATAATTACTATCACTAAAAAAATATTCTATACTCCATTGTAGAATATATGATAATATTGGCAAAAAATGAGATTTTAAATATATATTTCATAAAAAAAACAGTCGTCAAACGTACATTTACTACATAATATAATAAATTATTAAGTTTCTGTTTGGATTTTACGATAACATTATAAAGTTTTATTCATACCCAACTTCATTAATAGTTGTCATATGACGTCACTAAATTTTTAGTCCAAAAAAATTGTTATTATTCTCCTTCCCTTTTATTTTTGTAATTTTATCAATCTCGGTTTAATTTTCAATAAAACCGTCGACAAATTTTACGGTATGCCAATTTATTTAAAGACATTTAAAAATAAAAGAAACCCATAATTTTTTACACGTGCAAAAACCTCAAACAATAAATTTACCTTTGGAAATTTTCCATTTGGTTATATTGGGGTAAAATTTAAAACTTGCAATTCAGAAGAATTGGGCATAAGATGTCACGATACATTTGCTTTGGTAAAAAGGTGTACATAGGTTAATTGTATGTTAATTGTACAAAAGATATTATCCTAAGTGATTTTCATGTAAAAGTCGGAAGTATTAATTAAGGATACAAAATGGATAAGGTAATTGCTTAGTTTGTAAAGGCAGTAAGTTCAAGGTTAACAATTCAAGAAGTTATGAATTTTAAAAAATTGTTACCATCAATCTTTGTGTCAAGTACGAAAGTGTAACTTGTAAAGTAGGTATTTTTATATATTTTTTTCTCCCACGTGTACCTACGTGAAACTTTCCACGTCGTCGTAACGTTAGCATTTAGCAGAAATGAAAACCGGTATTATAAATTTTTGTTGGAAATGAAAAAAAAACATTGTGATGCCTTGGAAGTGATCAATAAAATTAATGCAATAAGGGTATTTTATATGCATTCTCCTACCCAAAAAATATATAATTTAAAAGATGTTATTCTTTATGTTACTATCCCGACACCAGGGTACCCATTTTTAACTTTAGTTAGAAATACTCTTATTCTTAAAAATATTTGTTCCCCATTATTTAATTATTTTGCAGACGATACATTTACCATTAAATAATATTTCAGATATAGATTTTGTTTTAAACACGTTAAAATTTATAAGGTACAGTAGTTTCTATCCGAGTCCCGGAGAAGACAATGTTTGGGATAATAAAAATTGTTCAGATTTTAACATTAAGAGTAAATTTTTGAACGAATTAAATAAAATTAAGTTTAAATTTAATAAAGATAAATAAAGGACAAAGGAGCCGTTTATTTTGAAAGTGGTGTAAGACCGTTTAGGGATAATTCATTTTTTTTAATTTAAAAAAATATAAATTTATGGATCAAAAAAGTGATTTTTGTAGCAATCACTTATACAAAATCCAGATTTCTTAAAAATTTAGTAGTTCAAAATATATCAATATAATCCGATCTAGTTACACAAATACAAGTATTCATATGAACTGTCCTTGAAATGGACTTAGGTCACTTTCAAAACAAACGGCTTATATATTATATTGTTACGGGCTATATTGAAGACGTTCCGAAACACTCTCCATGATATTTTAGTGTGGGGAAGAAGGAAATAGAAAACATTCGAATTTTTGAGAAATGTCTGGAACAGTCTAGAAACTTCGAGATCGTGGCAAATAGATCTATAAATAAGGCGATCTTTAAGTAGGTTTTTGAGCGATTTTATTAAAAACGTCGCAAATTAAGAAGTAAATCAAATAACTGCCTATTACCTGTGATTAAAAGAACTTTTATTTTTGATCATAATGGTCTCCCACACTAAAGTACCTGGGGGTCACTTTGGACTAAAAATTAACATTCACAGCACATATAAATAATCTAGTGCAAAAAGGAAAGGGTCTAATTATGGCCCTATTCCCCTTGCTAAATAGAAACAGTGCTCTAAGCACAAAAAACAAAATACTTTTGTACAAAGCTCTGGTAAGACCAATGCTCATGTATGCTGCACCATGCTGGAGTTTTACTAGTGAAACCGATCTTAAAAAACTCCATGTGTCACAAAACAAATTTTTAAGATTTGGTCTTAATGCCCCCAGGTATACACTGATTTAATAATTACATGAAGATGGAAACCTTCCAATGATAAAAATATTTTTAAAGGAAGTTTGTGAAAAATTCTTTTTAAGATGCGAGGATAATGAGAGTGCCCTAATAAAAAGTATAGGCAGCGATGAGTTGTGACCATAATATCACAAGAAAACACAAGAGAATAAAACATATTATTCACTAATTTTTAATTAACAAAATAAGTGCTGGGTTTTTTAAGGTCGTTTTTCCCAGTGATCTGAGACAGATATCTTTAAATATTTATATAGTTAAGAATCATATTAATTTTTTTTTTTATTTTCTGTTTTCTAAAGTTGTTGAAAGGCAAAGACATGCGTCTGGAACTTTTACTATTATATTATTTTTTTTCTTTTATTGTATATATATTGTTACTGTAGAGTAGACCAATCAAAAACTTTTATTATTTATTTATATTTTTGATCAAATTTTGAATATCGTTGTTGTAACATTGGATCGGTTTTAACCATTAACAAAATAAGATTAAACTGGTTTTTTTATTAAAATCAAATATTTGTACAATTAATATTTGTTTAGATGAATTTTTTGGCAGAGAAACAGCATTAATTAATGTATTTCATCGCAGGCGACAAATCTACACGACTAATGGTATCAACGTATTAATCGCACAGGCGAAGTTACAGGTTATTTCTGATTAAAAAAAAGCCTGAATGTACCGTTACATTAGTATTTATTTAATCTTTGAAGATATCATCTAAAAACGTGTAAGATTCTATACATTCGAATTAGGTATCCTGGTGCCAACAAAATAAGTTCGGCTAAGGCAAGGGTGGGCAAACTTAATACTACTGTAATCGACAATAATGTTTCTTATTTATACGCAATTGACTTCGAAAAATGGGTTAAATTAAACTCAAATACAAATTTAAGGAGAGAATGAGTAGAAGGGAGTATAAGAGGCACTATTTGAAAATCAATAATATCTGTCGTAGCATTGATGTATGCTTAATTTTAAATTCAAGTTTCACTTTCTGCAAAATTTGTAGCACATATTTGCATCTAAAAGGATTTAAATTTACCTAAAAACCATTTAAAATGTCTGCGATCGACCGATTGCCCACCCTTAAGCTAAACCACATCATTATATATCCTTGAGATTTTAAGAAAACCACAAAAATTCCATTTAATTAAAGTATTAAAGAATTGATTAAAAGATATATTTGGAAAAAAACTCTTGTTGGTATCGCATCGTAATTATAGATATCTCTCGTTATTAAGATCTTAATTAATGCAATCAAAATCATGTCTACAATATATACTTATATTGACCATAAACATATTATTTAGATATCTGAATTTAATATCACAAGCATCGCTTATATGCGTTGGTGTAGCTTTCTTTTTTGAACAATGTTTCGGTTTTACTTCCTAAAAACTATCACATAATATAATCATCAAGATACATTTTACAAAACAACACCAAAAACCGAGGCAAAAGCGGATTTTAGACATCATAAAATTATCAATATTTGGTCGCTACCATATTCCAAGCATGTTTAGTAGGTGCAAGTAAAAGGCATTTTTATTTTGTAATCAAAAGAAAACACTATAGATAGATTAAGTAGGTGGTAATCACTAACCGGACATTTATGATTCCCGTGTGTTATGTGTGAAATCATTATCGATTCCATCAACATCTTAATCTGTCTGCCATAAAAACACTATGAACAATCATTAAAAACATAAATTAAAAGAACCAGAAATGCAAAACTAAAGCCGAAGCGGCAAACTATCAAAAATTAAATCTCCGATAGAGAAATGTTTATATAATCATCCCTCGTGTATTGTTTACAAGATATTAGATGGTCATGGGCTATAGCTCTTCAGCTTCCGTAGATGAGAAAATTTCAAATAAAATGCATTTCAATTTTTAAATAATATAAAGAAGAAATTTTAAATATTTAATTGAAAATAAGTAGAAAACATCAAGATTAAAACCATGCCGGATGTTTGTTCTTCTAGGAATGTTTTCTATCTATTAATCTTCGTATTGTAACATCTAAGATCTTCATTGACTGTAGCATTAACAAAAAACCGTAAGCCAAGAAATATTTAAAAATTTCTTAGTCACGAAATTAGATCATAATTTGTACCAAAAAGTGAACGTACTCCTAGCCCAATGTTAAATTTGAGGTTTTTTCCCCTAAATTTTTAGTGTTATTGACCCCGGTCCATTAAATTTTTTGTTTAAATGATATTTTCTTCTCTATAAAAAGACCTAGAAATAGGGGCATAATTGTCGTTATTTGCCATATGAACTTGTGAAATAGTTCAATAAGATAGCCACGAGGAAAAGCTTAGTTGAAAACAAATGGCAGGAAAGTGGGGGGCCGATGACATTCAAGTTTTATGGTGACTGATCTATGACCAAGTTGGCTCTAGTATACAATTTAAGGTGAATTTTCATACAGTCGCTAGTCGCTGTTTTTAAGTGAAAAATGTGGTCACGTGACTAAAGTCTTATATGTGCGCCATCTGGAAAAAACAGCGATAAAGCTTCAATTTTTTTTCAATTGTTTTTTCGCCAAATTTTATGTCATATTCACATGACATGACATGACATTTCATTCATGTCATATTCACCAAACTTGATTTTCTCCATTAATACATATACAGTAAAAATATTTTAGAAAAAATTTTAAGAACGTCGCTTCTATTGATAAAATGTGCATTAAAAAGGTAAAAAATTAATTAAAGAACTTAATCTTCGTACCGATTGCACCATCGATATTAAGATGATATTAGTCAGTTAAAGAGAATCGTAAGCTTTCTAGTTGTGCGTCAAAGCGAGAGGTGAAATTTCGTTTTGAATTTGGTAATATGGAATACCCCTCACTTTGATGTACTACTAGATAGCTTACGATTCTCATTAATTGACTAATATCGTCTTAATATCGATAGTGCAATCGGTATAAAGATTCAGTTCTTTAATTAATTTTTCTCTTTTTAGTAGATTTTATCAATAGAAGTAACATTCTTAAAATCTTTTCTCAAATATTTTTGTTGTATATGTTTTAATGGAGAAAATCATATTATACCAATACAAAAACATACCTATACAAAAAAGTAGTTATATCAATACATTGACATTCGACAGAGAGCCTCATTTGTCGCTTAAATTTTGGCGTACATGTTATTTTTTAGTCACATTACCACATTTTTTCGTTTTAGTGGTACCCACCGATTTCGGGGTAGCCACCTTGACTACTCGTCCACCAATAGGTTTTTGCTATTATTTAGGTGCGGATACCTATAAGATTTTGTTGAAGGATTTACTTTATTGTAACTAAGCATTTTATTTTTCCAAAAAAATTATGCCAGTAGATTTTCAATTAGTATAACAATAGGTAATGGAAATTTTAATTGTAAGAAAACATTTTTTTGTAAATAATGTACATTTTGTATTTACAAAATTTATGTCTTTATTTTGACAGTTTTAAAAAATATTTTCGTCATAATAATACTTACTTGCGGGTATTTTTTGCGTAAAGCAATCATAAATAATTGTATTCGCGCATAAATGTATTTATATATTTTTTTCTCCTTACAATAAAAGTATTTGCATAAATTTTACCTAAAAACATGTTTTTTTTTCTCTAAAATAAAATGAAATTATATTGATTTGTTTTAAATATCAATTTTTGTTTGAGTAATTCTGTTTATTTATATTTAAGAAAATTTTATTTTCCTTGACTTGATATATATTGTTCCTTGTAGGAGATAATATTATTCGTATACCTTTTAACACCTAATGACTATAATAAATATTCATTATTGATTGGTGAAGAACTATTTTAATGTAAAGGAGAGTTTTAGCAGATTTTGTTTAATTTTCTTTGTTTCCTAAAAAAATATTCAAATTTATAATTTCATGTTACGTTCTACGGAATAGGAAATAAATATCAATTTAAAATAAAGTATCAGAATTTTGGTATCTACTGAATTTGGCACAATATTGTTGCGGAATTGCAGGCATTAAATCCATGGAATTATTAATTCTAGCCAAACAAACTGTAATTATCATTTTGCAATTCCCTAACGATTTTGAATCTTTTTTATAAGCTCTTTGAACCGATCTCAAAGGATATTATAATGCAATTCTTTAGAAAAGTATAGCTAAGATTTTAATTTACGAAGAAAATATTCATTTAAAAATATTTATTTTATCATAACTGTATAATTTAAACAGTATCTCCTTAACAATTAACTTTAATACTTCCAAAATCGATTGGTTAAGTCAGATTAGGTGATAAAGTTGCAAACTGTAACTAAAAACAGCGCTAACTACTATAAATTTTTTCTATCAAATTGTTGCAAAGTTTTATCTGCCATTATGTCAAAATTGTATTATTATACTATTATGTATACGTTTAACGGGTCTAAAATGGATTAAGAAGAAAATCAACATTAAAACTGGATAAATATTATACAATTTTTGGAGCTTTTTTCAACCATATACTGTTTAATATATATTCATTTGTAATTATGTAATATATTCAGAAACATCATGACCTCTATGATCTTATTAATGAAATTTAAACATCAAATGAAAATGGCTAAAAAAATTATTAATTTTAGTTACTTGAACAAATCCTCCAACTTCCTCCAAATCACATTTTTCATGTTCTTGAAAACTCATGCCAACATAATGATAACAGAGATTTTTTTAATTTTACTATTTTTTTACAAAATGCTTTGGTGAGAAAACCCTATTTTCCAGAACCTTATCGAATTTTGCTTAATAATGCAAGTTTTTGAGAATTGTTATAGTTCAATTACTATTATTATTGTTATGAAGTTAACCTTTAATCAATACCTAATACATTTAAATCATAAAAGTGACCAGTTTTTTTTGTGGACGTCTCTCGGTCTATTAGACCAAAAGAACAAAAACAATTATATATCAATACATTAGAAAAACGATAAATGTCATATTAATTATTTTTCAAACTTGTTTTTTATTTGCAAAAATAGAAAATTAAAAGTCGATACTAATCGTTACTGTTTATATAACGTCTTCATTGACTATAATCAATTACAGAGTTTTATAAGTAGTTATTAATGATTAATAGTAAGTTTTCAACGTAATGTGCTTTTCTTAAATATTTAGTCAAACTTTGATCTTTAATTCATTACTACTATCATATTATTTGATTAACGCTTACAATCACTTATTATTGCTTTGAAAAAGTAAGCTTATATAAAATACAAGTGGAAAACATAGGAAATATTAATTTATATTTTTTACTAATTGAAATTGCCGTAAGAAATGCTTTCAATTAAATATAGTTACCAATCAATTTGATTTCTTTCGTATTTTAAATTCGACATGTTTTATTTGGTGCTTACACAATATTACATTAGTAATAGTCATTTTTTGTAGTATTCCTATGTTATAAGGATTGATATAACTGATTTCTAATGTGAGCCCTTTTAAACTATTGATAAAACAATGGAAACATCGATAGAAGTACGAACTTTATTTTTCAATTAAGTATTTGCAGAGTAAACACAGTATTTACTAATATCAAGAACTTCTGGTCTTCTTGATAAGTACCTTAATTCAATATAATCAATTTTTTTTTTACTTATATTTCCCAGCTTTTATAAAAAATAAAAATTACTTCAACATATAACTATTATACATAAAAACAATCCGGCTATGATCTGGTCACCAATATACGAGTTCGAAATCTCAGGTGTCGTCTATCTTTAGTATAAATTTCAGACAAAAAACGTTTTTTGGAATTATAATATTGCAATTGACATTTACTCTTACCATATGGAATTCATTGTAAAAGAGTTTAAAGTTAAAAATCACTTACAGTTTGGACTTTTCTCCAAATTCCCTTCACAATTGTCCTCCAATCAAATTGCATTGTTCACCACAAAAATTAGTTTTTACTCAACAATTTATAAACTTTAGTTGCACAAAAAGTTTAATAAAAATTTATCAAATCACTAACTATATCATGGCGGCGTTCTTTTGTCAATGGACTGTAAGAATCCCTTGCAATTCAATGTTTCCAAATTTTTTCCGTAAAAACTCAAACAATCCACACAAAAGTTGAGTCAAAATGAACTCAAAACTTTCAATAATGTTTTTCCAATAAAAAATAATTACACAAATAGTAATTTATGGAAAAACATCCGAATTTTATACGCGAAAAGTAAAACCCCATAATGACAAATGAATCGAATAGCGTCACTGAGCTTCAATTGTTTTTTCGAAACAAAAAATCTATTGGCCTAACAATGGTAGAAAAAGTAACTAAAAGTTACTAAAAATGAACGGCAACTTTATAACTTTATAACTATGATTTATTTTTTTACTTCACCTTTTCTTTATTTATGTCATATTTTAAAATAAATAGATGTCTTAATATATATTACTAGGACTCAACATTGAAAGCAGAAAGCTGTATCTATGATATGTTTTTTCAAGTGATTAAAATTTGCTTTATAAAAAAAAAATATTTTTTATCCACCTGTTTAACTTTCTTAGCTATTATTATTAGGTACTTGGAAAATTAATTGAATAGGTCACATTCTAAGAGGAAAAGGATTCATACTTGATGTTGAAGAAGGGAAACTAAAAAGTCCCTAGAAAAGGGGAAGAAAAAGGATTGAAATACTGATTTTATTAAAACAAGTGATAGACTAACCCAATTAGAAGAACATTCTGCCGTCAGGCAGAAAACAGATAAAAAATAATTACTTTAATCTTCAAGAATTAACTAATTTAGACTAAGGGCTGTTATTTTCACTAAACTATGGCACCTTATATTAGCACCAATATTAGCAACCAAACATTGCATGATAACCTAAATGCACCTTTTATAAGACGTCATCAAGAAGCAAAGCATTAAACATAAGGGACGATAGGATGAGCACGAAAATAAACTTATTGAGGAACTTTTTTTAATCAACCATTGATACAAAGAAGATTAAAAAGAACATGGCCTATGGATCTACAGGAATGATCTCCAGAAAGGAGTTAATGAGGAATACTATGACACAAATCAGGATTGTGGCCGGTGTTGACCGACACTGTCGAATAAAATATTTAATTTATTTTTTATATTCTCCTTTCATTATTAGTTGATTTTTTTTCTTTGGTACCATTATAGTTTGCTTTTGTATGATTTTGTATTGAAATTATTATACCAAAAAAATAAGTTTTGCTCATTATTATGTATACTAATCAAAATATTTAAAAAAATGGATACATAGAGCATATTTTTAAGAAAGTTATCTAATATCTATACCAAAATGTATCTATTAGATAAATCCTTCACATTTAACTATTCTTAGATGAAAATATTTCTCTATCCTTCGGATCACATTTTATTTGGAAAATAAATGGCACTATCTAGATGTTAAAATGCCCGTCCTAGTTGCAGGTATTAACCAATATTCAATATAACTCCGTATAATTGCTGCCCTAACGATAACGTTACTCAACTTTTATTTAACAATGAAACGAAAAAAAATAGCATAATTTGTTACCCCATTTACATTGAATTATTGTCAATAACTTGAAAATTTCAGAAAAATGCGATCCATGTGATCCATGCGATCCATCTCACTCTATCTCGTGTAAAATTTATGTATAATGATTCACAATTACTTAGAACTTTTAACTAGGGATTGCAATCCAGCAAAGTAGGATCCCGCTGTTACGAAATCAATTCAGCAAAAATCCCGCAGGATTGGAAACAGTGCAAAATTGCAATCCCCACTAATAACGGTCTATTTGTAACTCCGCTTAAATACAATAATATGTAACTAAACATCTAAAAATTCAACGTAAATCTGTCGTTATATTTAAATAAACTTTAAGGGATATTTCAGGGAATGTTTGTACTACCAAAACTGTCTTGCGTTACTTTTACATTAAGTTGTAGTATTTTTTTTTCTACTCTGACCAAATTCGATATTTATGCTCTTTACCATTTTTAAGATACCATCGGTTAAAAATTTAAATGAATAAAATGTCTTATCAATTTCTTTCTTTTTTATATTATAAATTTAATACTCAATATTTACTGTTTAAGATATTATTTATACTGTTACATAAATAGCCTTTAGGTCTCTTATCTTCTTCCATCTATCAGGGAGCTTCTTTAGGCCTTCTTTTTGAAATTATTGTGTTTTGGACAAGAAATAATCCTGGAGGTGCACTTTTCATTATGACCATGCAAAACTATATATTTTTTTATCAGTAAAAGAAAAGCTCTTACAGTTTAATTGGGATGTTTTACTGAACACCCTTTAATTCTTACATTATGTGGTTATTACTTCCTTTGGACTTCAAAAATTTATCTTCCCGATAAATACGTTAAATCTACCAGTGAAATAAAAACGCAACTTCAGGATTATCTCCGGTGCAAAAGATAACAATTTTTGAAAGAAAACATAATGAGGCTTCCTGAGGAATGGAAGAAGGTAATTGATTAAAAGGGTTTGTATAAAACTAAATTAATAATTTCTTAAACAGTAAAAATTTTGTATTCATTTCATATAAAAGAAAGGAAATAAAATTACGGGACATCCTAGTACTTGCAAAAACAATGGATTTTTAGATTTAGACTAAATATTCAAAAAAGTTATAACTATTTGAGTTTCCAACAGCATATATCTAGCCTTTAACGAATAGTTTCAATAGCCACTCTTGTAAAAGTAAAGGATTGATACATTTTCTTAATTCTACTAATTTTTTATCTTATTTGTGTGAAAATAATGTCAATGATTAAAAAAATCTTTTGTTACAAAATTGAGATTATCGCCGAAAAAAAAAGAGTTTAAGTCTAAAAATACCAGCGAATAACAGGTCTTTAGCGTATGACGTAATATTTCGAAAAACCCAATTCATATGAATAAATGATTTTTTCAATAAAATCTTGCACACTTTCTCTGGTCATACCTTAGCAAACCATAATAAGGTTAAAGTCAGGGCCGGCGAATTTCTCTTCACTGTTATACAATTTCTTCTCCACGTTATATAAGTCGTACAACAAACATTAAAAATTGGGAAAACATTGATAAAATGAAAATATTAAATCGATTTTTATATATGGATTTATTATCTGATTACACCATTTTTCGTTTGATATGTTAACGTACAGTAATATACAGTTTTGAACGTGGGTAATTGATTCAATATCAATAATTTGATTAATATTAAACACTTCCGTATATTATGAGGTAATGTAAGGTTTGTGAAGGTATTTAATAAGGATTACGTTATCAAATTATTTCTTTATATTAATGTACTTTTTTCCTTTCTTTCTATCATTTAAAAAGACGACTCTTATTCAGGCCAAGTTTCTTTTTTTATAACCGCCGATGATCGCAATACCTCATTCGCAATTACTCATTCGGATCAATTAATTTTACAAAATTTTATACAATTTTTTTTTCATAACTCTTCAACGTCAATTCCCAATGAACAATCGACAATATATTATCTCATCAATTTTAATTAAAATCGGATTTTTTATAATAAAATTACTTTAAATTAATTAAAAGTTATTTATTTCTTTTCAATGAACTTTTTCTCCAGGAAAGCTCAGGTGAGAACTAGGTAAGTAATGTATATTTGAGAAATATAATTCCTGGAATAGTTTCAAATTTCTTTGAAAATTTTTACTATTATAGTTTTAACTATTATGTTGAACTATTATGTGAATGTTGACAGTAATGTTGATAATCATCGAAATTTACTCTGTCCCTATAAAGCCGTGGTCCTCAATCGTATGTCTGCGGGCATCATGGTGCCCTTTAACCATTTGACATGTTCTCATCGCAGGGTTGCTATAATAAAAATATTAGAGTTTTTAATTATTCGCAACAATAAACTAATATTTAAAAATAAATAGTGCTCGCTATTTAACTTACATCCTAGAATGTATTCTTTGGCTCTAAAAAATTGGGGGACTTAGTTAAAAAGTATTCAAAATAATAAAATTATAAATATAATTTTAGATTTTACTATAATACAGGAAAAACAGAGACTTTTTCTATGTTTTCAGTGAAAATTTTAGCCTTACCCCTTATCTATTGTCTTTTTAAGAGGTCTAGAACTCCAATTCTTATTTTTCTTTAATTCTTTCAAACTTCTTTCTTTTTTTTTGATTTCCCGCTGAAATCGTTCGCATCGTTTACTTTCCGAATGCCATTAAAAGTTTGAACAATAAGCCCAACAGAAAAAAACAATAAAATAAAACAATTAATATCTCTTATCTATATAAAAAATAACGTTGGTTTGTTCCAAATCGCAAATATCATTAACTTCTTTACCGATCGCTTTGAAATTTTTACCCAATAAATGCGCATGTTTTTTATTAAATCAGGAGACTTAATATAGTCTCACATCAACAGGTTTAATTATACTCTGCACATTTACTTGAGTCATTCACTCGAATGAATCACTCGACTTACTAAAACGACCCTTTCATTGAACTTAGCCACTCGATTTCATTCATTTGACTCCTTATTCCACCTATTTGACGCTCTCTTTCGAATTATCTGCTTGATTAATTCGCTTCACTCCCTACTCGAGTGAATTACTTTTATCGAACACTCAATTTATTTAAGTGATATTCAAATTATGCTTACTATTGCAGTAGTCATTGCAAGTTATAAGAAATTTTTGAGGTAAATTAAAAAAATAATATATTTTTAAACTTTCAAGTTTCAAAAAACTCACTTTCCCTATTTAAACTTCCTAAATCCTTAATCCTTTAAATCCTCTTAAAGGATTAACTTTAAGAAGCACATTGTCAAAATTTGAGTATCTTTATACCAAAGATCAAAATTGATTTCGTAGTTGGACTAAGAGAAGAAAAATAGAGTAACTTTCGCGTTTTGAATATTACCAGGAGTAGTTAGATCCAAAATTATTTTTGTGGGCATAATTATGGGCCTAAAGATTCAGTTGTGGACATAAGAAATTAAAATCAAGACAATGAAACATATCTAAATAATCGATGTTGTTTAAGTCCTTGTCTTTTTAAATATAATAATTAAATTGTGTGCAATAAGGACGAAGCTTCTTGTGGATTATTATTTATTTTATCGCCAACGTTTCGTCAGTCATTTCTGACTTCTTCAGGGCTTTATAATGAAAATACAAAATATTTAAAAATAACAACAACTATTGTCAAAATTATAAATAAATAAATTACAATTCATAAGTCTTAGTCTATTTAAATCTTAGTTAATTAATGTGAAAACAGCTTATTTTTATGACATTTATGGACTAATTATTAAATTTTGGTTAGTATTTAAATAATGGTATTGAAATTTAATTATTTTTTGGTTAGATTTCACATTAATTAACTAAGATTTATATAGACTAAGACTTATGAATTGTAATTTATTTATTTATAATTTTGACAATAGTTGTTGTTATTTCTAAATGTTATGTATTTTCATTATAGAGCCCAGAAGAAGTCAGGAATGACTAACGAAACGTTGGCGATAAAATAAATAATATTCCACAAGGAAGCTTCGTCCTTATTGCCCACAATTTAATTATTATATATCTAAATAATTATTTTAATAAGACCTACTGGGGGTCAAGTGGTTAAGGTGGCCGCTACAAAGCTCGTAGGTGTTGGGCTCGATCCTCAAATAGAGTAAATTTTCAATATTTCTCGATTACGGATTTTATTATCCTTAGAGTTATTAAAGACCTTAGTCGTTAAAAAGTGACAGTAAAAAATAATTAAAAAAATATTTTAAGTAGTTTCAAACATTGCCATTATTTAGATTTCAGAAATAAGCAGCAATCAAAAATGAAGTTTGAAATTCTATATTTCCATTTGGACCTTTTTTTGTTTCTTCATTCAAAGTTTATATAATTACCAATAAGATTACACTAATTAGCAGATAACATACAAAGAATCCACACGTACCACCCATTAAGCTAAATAGAAATATTTCCCAATTTGAAATTTTTCAAGTTTTCGTTATTGCTCAAGCTGATTATTTTGCTTCACTCATATTTTTTGTTTCAAGTTACAGATTAATAATTATATAAGCGAAATCTCTATTGAAAGATATAGGTATTTACAAATGTGATTTTGTAAAAAAATATTTAATTCATTGCTTTGAATGAAATTCTTTTCAAACAATTCAATAGCTTAGCATTTTGTTTGGATAAAAGATTTTTCGTTTGAGTCGAAGAGAAAAACTGTCAGAATTATTATTGTTATGTAAGGCTTTTTTTGGTTGATTTTTAAGTAATTGTTGGACAAAATGGATTCATTCATGTACGAAAGACATGAAATTTACGAAAACCATAAACGATTTATAATTGTGTGTTATAGATTTGTTTTCTTGAGACTTGTATCGTACTGTTGTGTGTAGTTGAGAATTGTACGAGTTTCCTGATGTGATGTGAATGTTTCTTGATGATTGTATTGGTGACCACTTTCTCCGGTAGCCGGAGTGGTCCACAACAACTCATACATAGAAAACGGTTCCGTTCGTATAAGTGCACACCAACAGGCAAAAGATGCTGTAACAGTAGATTTTCGTTACATAACCACATCTCATGAATGCCTCCGGATCTTAATAATTAAATATCGAGTCGACCTCATCGAAAGTAAGCACCACACCAGCAGTCTTCTTTAATTCAATTCGTATATATCTACCGATCAACTCACAAATAAAGCCGTTAAAAGAATAGCAAAATTCGTTTTTTCTAGTTTTAACATCGAATTCGACAAAAAGAATAGAAAGTGGCAAATTCTTATAAAATTTTAATTTGCACAGAAAAATTTCAATAATTTCTCTTTCAAAAGCGACACAATGAAATCCGACATACAACGTTTTAATCGGACTTGTTGCATTTTTCTGCGCTGAACTTCCGCTCTTTTATAATTTGGGAGATACAAATTGTATTTCTGTCATTAAAAAAATTAATTAAAATTTCTTATCATGATTATAATAGTTGCATATTATATAGCAAAATAACATTTCTTTTACATGCATTTAAAGCATGTAAATTAAGCTGGAGAAAATATGATTTCCTCTGATGATTGATTCTTTTGATCGAGATAATACCAAAAATTCTTTAATCAAAAACTTAAAGGAAATTATTTATAAACCAAAAGTAAAAATATTTAACACAAAAATTATTTTCTCTGCCTCATACGTCAATACATTTACCTCAACCTTTATCAAAAAGAAAAAAAAATATCTATAAGGAATATACATTGTCGTCGACTTAATAACTATAAATGCAATTCTTTGAAATCGAGAAATTATTATCATTTATTTTTGCCTTACAATTTAATCATTATCTCAAAATTTTCCAGTTATCGTCATAAAATGGAACTATCGTCGAATCATTACCATACCATATAATTAGCAAAAAGCCAATAATAAATCAAAATCGATACTAAAGTATTAAAGTATTGAAGCTCTTTGGTAAAGTTAATGAATTTAATTTCTCAATTCTATTAATACAAGTATCACTATGAGCAACTAATTACGCCAATTAAGTAATTAAGTTTTATAAACAATTAAGCTACTGTTTTAATTGCAATCTTTTGTACGTAAATGTTTCAAATTAGTGGAATTGTAGCGAAAAGGTGCATGCAAAATAGTTCATAATAACATAAGTTCTTAAAGATTGAATAAGTACTATGATTATTATAATTAATTAGAATTTTGATATTAAGAGCAATTATTTGCTTAACATTGTATCGTATTTAGTTTTGATTATTACCATTGATTATAAAAATGTTATATTTTGGATTAGCACATTAAATAATTATTATTAGTTGTATAATTATAGAAAAGACAAACTTTTGTTGTTGGTTTTTTCATATGAATGTTGGTATTAAGAACAATTTTTTGCCTGACATTTAATCGTTTTTAATTTTGATTATTTTCATTGCTTATAACAATGATACATTTTGAATTAACACATAAAATAGTAAATCCTAAAGCATGTTGATATCATTGCATTTAAAATGCAGTTCATAACTTTAACCGACTTCTAATGGGTTTTCGAGCATTTAAAATGTCTTTAATTGCCTTTTTCAACAAGGAAAGTAATATAAATTTTGATTAATATCATTGCCTAAAAAAATGTTACATTTTGAATTAACACATACCTAAAATTGTAAGCCCTGTTGAAAAAAAGTCTTCAAAAAGCATTTTGAAGTCATTGCATTTAAAATGCCTTTAATAACTTTAAACGACTTCGAATGGGTTTTTTAGACATTTAAAATGGCTTTAAATTACCTTTTTTTACCAAGAAAAGTAATTCTGTAAACTATTTCTATTTATATTATTATTTTCCCAAACAATTTAGCTATGAAATCAAGTCCCCTAAAAAGCGTCTTGCTATTATCTATAAAAGTAATGTTTAATAACGTGAAGGATCTCTTCTTATGAAGGACCAATGATCCTCGGTACACATAACACACGGAAATAATAACATAGTATACTCTAAATAATACAGTTAATATAGTAAATAATATAGTAAACTCTGGGCCGAATTTACCTATAGGCCGATTAAACGACGTCCTAGGGGTTCCAGGGTTTTAGGGGCCCAAAACTTTCCAGCCCAGCAGTACCTGCTGATGGTTTAAATATGTAATTAAAGTATAAATTATTTATAAATTCAAGTTTGTTGTTGTAAAATCAATAACGTTTTAAGATCTAATTATAAATTCTTTTTTGAGAATTACTTATGTAGAAAAAATATAATGAACTAAAGAAAATAAAATGAACTTTTTGAAAATTGTAAAAAACTATAGCTTTTGATGGCTTTTAATAAATACGCTGTTTAAAATAGCTTATATTAGCTTTTATAGAAAAATTTAAATTAGTATTAATATATATAAATATATAATAAATATAAATTTAATTTAAATTAGTATATTTATTATTGTTGTTTAACCAATATTTGTATTTAGGCAATAGACTTTATCAAGGATATTTAAGACGAACATTTTTATAGTTGAAATATAATTTAAGTGTATTTTTAAGTAAATGCAACATATAAAAAAGCTCTTTTCTTTTGTTTTGGTGAAAAATAACTTGTTTTTCCAGAATTTGACGTCGTTTGCTATAATTTAGCGATGAAGGCGATATTGGGATATTGGGGGTTTTCAATATATAAAATGAATTAAAAGTTAAACAAAAAATGATTATCGTAGAAAATCCCTCCATTTCACGAAGGTCAAGAGTCTTATGATAATTTTTAAGCCATTTTCAACAAAATTCACCATAAAACCTAGCTATTATCTTATACTTATAGTGATTCGTAAATTTAATCATAAAAATTTTTGACTCCATATTGGAATTTTACGATATAATTTTCAAAGAATTTAATTTTAATTCTTAAACCTTTGCAATAATTGTTATTTCGAGTATCTTTTTAGACTAAAATAGCAAAAACTAAATCCTCTGACCAAATTACATTTATTTTAAAAATGAATGACAATATAAAAAATTAAATGGGTTTCGGATTAAGTTAACGAACAATGTAAGACAATAGTTATCAAAACGACAAAACTGAATTATATAATTTAATTTAAATTCCATGGTCATTATCAAGGAAAAAATAAACATTTAAATATATTGATATCTATGTATTTTTTTAAATAATGCCGAAAGGAAATTGAATTAGCTAGACTTATATATATTGCCTCAGATATAATCTTAAAAATCCTTTTTATACCGAAAAAAAAGCAATTTAAACTTCTGAAAAATCAAATTTGGAAAATTACTAATTATAATGATAATATTTGTACAAGTTGAAGTACAGTTTATCAATTGAAATAGTATAAAATGAAAAAAAAAACTATATGGTTTGATTAAATTCAAAATAAATAATAAAACCATTTCAAAATAACTGAACTAGTTAATAACAATGTTTCAATAAGTATATAAAATTGGCAATCAAGTTGTCAAAGTTTTCTTTTCTTTTTCTTTCTTTATGTTTGGAATAAGTCTTAGGTAATTGCTCTTCTATGTCAATTTTCCCTCTTGGCAACGTATTTACCAATAATTTCTTTTGTGGTCACTCAAACTTTGAGGAATTCTTGCTTTAAAAAAATATAATTGTTTATTACACATTATACAATCCATTTATCTAAAGTTACTCAGAAACATCTCATTTTGTATGTAATTAATAAAATTTGTACCTAAGAGCCATAGTATCTTAAGTTCAAATTGGTTTTTTATGGTACATACTATCTTAAGTGCACTTATGATAGTTTGGCTTTCAACGTACGAAGAACTGTTGATAGTTTTTGATTCAGTTAATGATTGGACACTAATATTAAGTTAGTAATAAATAGCTAGGGTTTAAAGAGATCATCTGACCTTTGATTAAGGTGATTTTGGCGCTAAAATCCGAAAAATGAACCCACGATACTATGATTCTCAGGAACAAAAATTAAAAAGTTTTCCATCGTGAAAATTGTTTCAAATTAATTTTTTCAATTATAATTTTTTGTTAGATTTATAAATACATCACTATCCAAATCAATTAAATCACATATAGTTTTTGATTAGGCAAAATATTTGTGAATCATCACAAAGTAGTTACGGAGTGATCCAAGCTACTTGATGACCACTGAGGAAGATTGCTTGGCAATCGAAATACATATCTGGGCAATACGTCACGAATATTTTTGTTTGAACTTCTGTTCAAATTTATGTTTATGGTATGATTTTTATATATTATTATATTAAATTAAACTACATAAATTGGACCGCAATATATCCTATATATTGTATACACAGTAAATTGCATATAGTTTTTGATTAGGCAAAATATTCAAAAAATATAAATGATCAATAGTAATGTTCTAAAAAAAGTATCATTTAAAACCATATAAATCGAAATTTCGGTTTCGGTTAAGTGTTTGTCACAAGTGGGTCCATAATAGGTGATAGTTGACTTTGTTTATCTATTACTAAACGTTTTAGTTCTTAGAATTTCTCTGATATACTAATTCTGAAATAGTTTTAAAAATAGAAGAGGAAATAAAAATCTTTAGTTTATCACAGATGGCGAAAGATCTAATGAAAGTAACAATTATATTTTTTAGTTAAACATATAACTTAATGACGAAGAATTTAAATCTATGTATGAAAGAATAAATAAATTAATAATCAATGAGAAAACTCAATAATTTAAAATCAAATAATAACGTACCTAAAAAGAATAGATAAATAATTTTAAAATTTTTTTTAATTGTTATATATCGTCGCTTTATAACTACTAAGGTGCTTTAACGACTCTAGGGTTAATTAAATCCGTTATCGAGAAATATTGAAAATTTGCACGATACGAACTTTACAAAGTTATTTTACCTATAATTATAATGACATTAAAAGTCCATCCTTAATCACCTTTTGGTGCAATAATAAGTATAATATATTAATATTTTTTCGTCTTAGTTATAAAAGGTCTATTTATATTCCTTACAATAAATTTATTCGGCAAAGTGGAAAAAAAAAACAGTGTCGTATATTATAAAGACTAAAAATACTTTTATCTATAATAAAAATATATAAATATATTTTCATAAAAAATCATACTAATTAAATTAAAAATAAAATATTAACATAGAACTTTCAATTAAACTTAAAATAAAAAATGTAAATATTTTTATTTTACAATTTAAACAAAAAAAAAAATTAAACTTGTTTAAAAAAAAAACGATTTCAATGAGCAATGTTCTTAAGATCTATTTTTAGTGCACTAATTGAAAGTGGGTATATAGGTACAACAATAATTAACTAATGAAACATAAAAAAGGAGAAATTTCTAAAATTTCCCAACTTAATTTTGTTAATGGTTGATTTAACACCTAGAAAATTCCATATATTTTCAAATTTCAAACAACGCACGGAAAAAAGAAAAAAAAAGCATTACACAACAATTTAATAAACTTCATCAGATCAAAACCAGAAAAATGTATTTTAATGTTATGTTTTCTTTACTTTTTCGATAAAAAATCGTACGAAAAAAAATAAAATAATTTACATATGCATTAATTTAAATTCATCAAAATTTAAAGAATTTATAATGCAATTAAAAAATTTAAGCGCAAATTAATATATTTCGAAGGTGTATTTTATCGCATTTTATAATTTAAAATGTCAATTTTATTTCATTCCTGGAAAAACTTTTAGCCTTTTTGATTCGTAGAATTATACCAGCTGTTTGATAAGACGAATGCAAATAAACTGTGCATTTGAATACTACCTAGGCTCTATACTCATACATATGATTTTAATTGGAAACGCAACGAAAATTGGAAATTAATTTTCGAAAAAATAAAAGATATTTTTTTCTATATTTTCCAAAGAGACAATACAAAGGTTAAAGGCTGTTGGTACACATATAGACGGTAATTAATTTAATTGAAGTAAGTTTTTTTTAACATCCGTCTGAATGTTTTTGTAAAATTTATTTCATAAATATTAAACTTTGAAATTGTTTACAAACAATGTAGAATATTGTTCTTTGATAACTACAATTACATAAAATTGCCAATAATAAAATAAGAAGTTAGTCCAATTAACAACGATGCCCATTGCTCATGTCCTAGGCAATAGAAGAAAGAAATAACTCCATGATTTGAGATAATTTTGATTCAATAAAACAACTTCCAAGATTGCGATGTTCCATTGCAAAGTTGCTGACTTCTTCAGGTGACCTAAACTATCACATCGTTGAACCAATTAATGTCATAATTCAATCCAACCATTCCAATTAAAAAAATGGGATCAGAAACCAAAACTTAGGTATCCAAAATGACAATTCTCAAAAGAGTAGCTGATAACTTTATCAAATCGCGAAAGAAATTCAATAAAGAAAATACAAATGCATAAAAAAATTCTTCGATTACTTCATTAGAACTGGAAAGTTCTAATATTTGTAGAATACATTCACCTCTTTATATTATTACCTCCTTTAACCTATTTACCATAGATCAATATAAATTGTCCATAATAGAGTTTGGTATTACCTCGAAAGCCGTTTCAATAGCTAAAAGTAGCTCCTTTCTGTTATTGACCTTCTGCATAAGTCTCATGCCTTGAAAGCCTTGAAAGCACACATTTTCTTTAATATTTATATTTGTAAACAGGGCTGGCCAATCCAAAACTATAAAATATTGGTTCTTGAAACTATTATTTTACATGTTTTCCAGTATGAACTGCAGCATTCCCCTGCTGAAAAATTCAAGGTTTTACCTCAATAATCTCATCATTTTTTTTCGATTTCCACTAGATTAAAGCACTTCATAAAAGGCTATTTGCCTTCCAACACCACAAAATTGACTGCACCAAAAGATATATTAGCCCTTACCATAACTAAACCCTTTTCTGTATGGCGACGGCTTAAAAAGATGTCTTCTTTTCTGATATCGTCAAAATAATATGGAATTCAATATTCACCGATAGCCAAGTCGTATTGAAAGCCCTAGCGAAACCACAGATCAGCTCTAAACTGATATGGGAGTATAAAGAGACCCTCACAAGCCTGCCTACCAAAAACAAAATAATTCCAGGGGATGGATTCCCAAAGATCTCAAACATTCTTCACAGGCCCACATTGTATACTTGGCATTACAATATCGGCAGCTAAAAATACCTTCAAGAAATGGGCTTAAAAAAATCACTACATAACATGGAAGAATACCACCGGACGAAAGCACAGTAAAAGAATGATGGGAAAACCATCACAGAAACTAACCACTGAAATACTAGGTCTTACAAGAAGGCAGATCACAGTGGTAAAGAATCTAATAACTGGACACTGTGGAATGAGGAAACACCTGCATACAATGGAACTAAATGCGGATAATCCAAAATTTAGGATCCGGAAATAAAGGATTAAACCGCTTTTCGAGTTCTATGGGAATGCGGTACTTTGAATGAAAATGAAGACATAAGGAACTAATGATTTCAAGTTCTGGAACTGAAATTGTCTAAAAGCTTCTAATGTAACGAGTGCAGAGGTTCGCCCAGCTGTTTGGTCTTAACTAGATGAAGAAAGCACCCAGTAAGCACAGTAAGCCCTGAAGCTGCAGTGTTGGGACTCAACTAACCTCATCCTGGAAAACCCAACTTATTAAAAAAAAATCCTTCTCACCATATAATGCGAGAGGGCAAAAATAAAAGGGGTCTTAAACAAAAATTTGAAAGAAATCGATTTATTAAATTCTGTGAAATTTAAATTTCACCAGGTAGCCAATCAAATGACCAAGGATGTACGATTATGTATAACAACGAAGACAATATGACCAATTGCGTAATTCTAACCTTAATGAACCAATTTAATTGAGAAAATATAAATTAAAATCTTACGTTTTATAAATCATTTGATTTTTTCAAAGACATTGTTTTGATTTTTTCCTTTTATCAAGCAAAACGTTTAAGAAATTACCATAAAGGTCAATTCAAATTTCCGACGATAAATTGAGAAAAACTAACAAGTCTCGTTAATAATGTGAGAATTGTTTTTAAGTCGCGCGATAATTAATTTCCTGGAAAATGCTATTTTATTTAAACTTCCGTTTTTTCACGTAAACACATATATATATAGCTGGAGGGTTAAAGGTTTTCTGAGGAGATTTTTTTTTGCGAGAAAAGGTCTATTAGCGATTAGCATGCGTTCGAAAGTAATTAGTGGGAAAAAATGCAACGATTTTGTTTGCGCTAAATAGCATTGATATTGTTTGTGACGAGGGATATTACATGTACGTATTATGTGTTTAGTTAATTATTGTATTCCACGTTTACGATGATGCTAATTAAAATCGACAGGATTTATTTTTATTATCAGCATTACATTGAAATTATTTTATAATAATATGGTGAGCGGTTTAAGGTTTCACAGTAATGATATTAACAATAATATTATTAATTGGTTTTATAAGTTGGTGGAGAAAAAGAGGCCTCGATTAAACAAAAATGACAAATGGGAAAAAACAGGATTTTTATGTTTCAAGGCAAGTGGCCACAGTTGCAATGTATGTAATATGTAAATAATGGTGGTAGTTATATATTTTTACCAAGTTTTTAAAAATAGAACTGACACAAATAAAAGTTCAATAATGGATAAGCCTATACATTTACCACTGAAAAATGTACTTGCATTCGTTACATTTATAATTTTATTTTTATTTGTATATTAAATTATAATAAAAAAAGACAAAAATTGCCTCCAAATAATTTGAACGTAATCAATTTCAGTTCCCAAACATTTCATAACAAAAGTATCTGTTTTTAATTTTACTAAATTTTACCCTAAAGTAACTTATCTTACAAAATATAGCTATAATTAAATTATGAAATAAATTATTTAATTCTTAATCAAACTATTGGGAAATATTTTATTGATTTTATTTGCCAATTTAAGCCCAGAGGATATCAAACAGATCTTTCTAATCGAATCTCTCTAAATTTCAATATAGGACCCAGCAGTTCCGAAAGCAATTGACTGCAATACTTGAAACGTTTTCTAAGAAAGTTATGCTTAAATTGGTAACTACACGGAAAAAAATTATGGGATAAATTACAACAATACATCGTATTTTTGGTACTCATTATTGTTGCGCAAAACTGAATGAACGTATTGTAATTTTTACTATGTAGCATCGTAAAAATTAGTTCTTAAAAATAGTTCAAGTATAAAACATTCCATACTCAAGTAATGTCACTCGTATGCATATATTCGTCGAGAAGCCAAAGAAATAATAGTAGTTCGGTTTCTATTACTTATATATGGTATATAATACATATGTATATTTACTGGAACTTATAGAAAATTTTCCAAACTAACATCGTCATTTTTGTTCTGCTATTTATTACAGAAAACTGTTGTTATAATAACGATTTTATAGCATCAAAATTCAAATGTACATTGTAAATTTTAAAATTAAATATGTTAAAGACTAAAACCAAATTAGATTTTTTCGCTAACTTTGAACAGTTATACTTTTTATACAATATATAAAATATATTGTAGTCTTCTTCATGTAATATAATTTCCAAAAATAAACTATTGACATTAATAGTTTTACAGTTTACTCTTGTAAATTATATTTCATAAATAAAACCACAATATACTTTATACATTGTATAAATATTATAAAGACAAAATTAGTGAAAATCTAGTTCTAGACTACGATATTACATTGTAATTTTTACTATAATATTTTTCCGTGTTCTTGATTAACTACGGTAATCGATATTTTCAAAGTTCAGAAAATTTTAGGGGATTTTTTAGGTTTATTCAAACCCGCATCCCTAGGGAAAAATTTAATAGGTTTTGTTCAAGGAAAAGACAAATTGAAATCAATATGTGTTAGTATAAAAAATTCTATAGTAGAACTTTATTCGAATAACTTATGTGTATCCATAAATTTTTTATCAATTTCAAAATTGGCAAAAAACAAGTGACGAGAAACTGCAAAAAAAAAACGGTTTCAGGTGAATTTATGCAGATTTTCACTATTATTCTACGAAAAAAATTGATAAACGTTTTACCATTTCCTCTTCAAATCCAATGTGGTTTCCCAATTTGTGTTTTTGAACTTTTATTTTGACTTTTTTACACACATATTACTTCCAATTTTTCAGCTCTTTTCGATTGTTGCCTTTTTTTAATAGTTTTAAAAGTAACAGGTATTACTCCCACAACACGTTATCTTGTAACATGGTTAATAAATTGCAGGAATCTTCCTACAACAGGACATCCTGCTACACGGTTTCGCTCTAACACGTTAAAAGAATTAGAGAAATTTTTATACAACGTAGGAATTGCTAGATCAATTGGAGACGAAGGTTTTGTGGATACTACTATTGAGGATTTATTCAAAATTTGTTTATGGAAGAAGACATTGGGAAAGCGGATTTGGTGGAATTGGTATCTGTAGAAGTAGAAACTGTAGATCAAATCGATTCTGATAACACGAGCACGGATTAGGATTGTGCAATTATTAATTTAAAATTAAAAAAAATCAAGTTTAAAGGAACAAGAAAGTTTAGAAAATGAAGACGATATAATTTCCCAGAAAAACTTTGGTTGATTAATTCATCAGGTTTCGAAATGTAAATCCCAGTTTTGTAGTGATTCTAAGATTCATATAACACGACATTTTCTAGGAGCCTATCTACCTTCTTATTGTAAACATACTTCGAGATAGGAGAAATAGTAGGGAAAAAAAAGTAAACTAATAACTTTTAGGAGTCGGTTATAATATTATCATTTTAACGCCTAGTCCACTAATAGAAATAAATAAATTATTAGTTTATAATTTTCATCGAAAACATCGATTTTCACAAATACAAATTCTTAATTTTAGGAATCAAATATCGAAATTTTCATATTTTGAGGCTTACATGCAATGCGATGTTAGTAAAATAATTCCAGGATTAATCAAAAATCAGGGTTAAGTTTTTTTAGATTCAGAAGGTGGGATCCTTGACTCATTGGGATGTCAATATTTCTTTAACAATGTCGTTTTTAATTTTTGACCCCTTTCTGAAAAATATTTTGTACTGCAACTGTCGTTCATACCTATGTAATATTTCAGGTACCAAAAATCAGTCATTAAAATTTGTTATTAAAGTTCAAATTTTAATATTTCTTAACGTTAGTGTTTCATATTTTCTTCATTAAATATTTCATTCATAAAAAAATCATAAAAAGATCATCGTTGACTTTCCGACTCACTCTTGTTCCTTTTGTAAGCTATTTTTATAAATTGCCTTAAGATTGATGAAACAGATTCCAAGTGGATTAATTAATTATTTAAATTTAAATAGTCGTCTTTATTGACTTGTATGACAATTTAAAAATGAACTTTTATCTTTTTTTTTATTTTTATCGCTTCATAAGTCTTTAAGTTATTAGTGATGTTGACATTAAATAACTTTTTCATCCCATTTAAATATGCACGTAGGTATATAAAATTATCATTCTTCTACATTGTTTTTGACGAATTATCCACAATTTTGCTGAAAGGTTTATGATTTTTTGTTCACTTTTAATTTCAATAATCAGGTTAATCATTTTCCGGGTGATTTACTCAAATTTTACAACCGAAAACAAACATTTTTCCATGAATTGAAAAGTTTTTTATATTCCATACCATATAGATAAGTATTCCCCATTTCTTCATAACTTCATTATTTGCCCATTAATCCACCAGGATTGTTGGAAAATTTCCCCACAGATTGCTGGAAAACTTTCTCCCTGCCAACGTTAAGCCACTTCGGCAGATTATTTTGTTCCCAATCAATATTTAAATGAAAATTTGTTAAAAATCCGCATTTCACTATGTAACCAACAATTGTATTTATTTACACCCCCATATCTGTGGTAATTTTCTAAAAGTTCCAAAATATACTTATATCCTGGAGAGTGGTTAAGCACCTGAATTGAGATGTCCCTTCCCTCCAGAAAATTAAATTTAAGTACTGTTTCAAATGTACAATATCATATTTTTGAAACTTTAAAAAACATTATTATCTATTTACAATTCACAAGTATTATGATTAACTTTGAACCATTCTTTTGTACTATGAATAATATATATTTAAATATTATCAGTTTTATGAAGAGTACATTTTTTTAAATTTTCATGAAATCGATACAAAATTACCTCTCTTTTGGCAAAACTTTGAGTTCACGTATAGCCAGAAACAATTTTAAAGGAGCAGGTTTCTTGTATTTGATGTACTATATTTTCTATAACCAATCAGAATAAATTTTTAAAAATGAAGGAACATTTTTTTACTCCTTCTGAAAGGTCAACTCTATCTCAAAGGCATATTTAATAAACATCTTAATAAATCTATCTGATAGACCTATCCAATAATCACCTCTTAAACCCCCAACATGTTGTGGATTCATGGCAATATTTATCCCAAATAGTCCACCATAATAACATTATAGAAAAGCTTACTGGATAGGTCCATATCCTGAGAGAAAAACCCTGTTAAGTAAAGACATTTAAAGGCACGTTAAATATTCAAATTAAATATTTAAATTCCATTAGAAGTTGTTTAAAGTTATTAAAGGCATTTTAAATTAAATGATTTTAAAATGCTTCTAATACCTTTTTTTAACAGGGAAGGATTTACGATTGATGTTAGAGAAAGGAAACTAAAAGATCCCAAGAAAAAAGGATGAAAATGAAATGAGATCTTGATTTTATTTTAACAAGGAATTGACTACTCCAAATTGAAGGCCCTTGCCAAAAATAGACGATACTAGAAGGAAGAATTCAACCATCGTGTACCGTAGTACCTGTCGTTAGGCAAAAAACCGGGAAAAAATAGCATTATAGACCATTAACATCTTAGCGCAGTGTTTTCAAACTTTTTTTGTACTATGCCCCACCTGAGACTGTTAATAATAATTTTCTTATATTTTTGTAACATCCACATTAACTATCTACTAAAATTTGTTGTATTAATGATTGATTTAAACATAAGGCATCCCCATTTCTGAAATACTTTTCGTTGGGGCGTGGGCCCCTCTTTAAAAAGTACTTGCCTTATTTTAATTAATGGAATGGAGGTAAAACCACCAATTTCTTTTTATACAATGAATCTATTTTTGACTCCTGGAATATATCGGAAATTATAGATTTTTAGAATAATTAGAATTGGGATTCATTAAACTCAAAAACTGCTAAAGATCTTAACAGTTTTAAGGCAATTGTTATGTGTATAAATTCTCAAAATTATATGAATGATTTTTCCTAGTTTCTCTACATTACTGTGTAACATTCCGTAAAAAGCTTTTTTTTTAACAAATTTTATAGGTCTATTAGTGATAATGGTTTTCTAATAAAATTGCTATTGAATGTAATAAATTACGATAAATATAATAAGCCTTAAAATAACTGAAATCGTGTTCATAGTGTATTCTTAAATGATATTCAATAAAACTGCTTTATTTTTTCTTTAAGACAGTTAAAATTTTATAAAACTAACATGAACTATATGAGAGGTCCTAATTCCTTAACCAGGGATTGTAGATAGGTACATAAATATACAATAAATACATCACTGTCTATTACAGCATTCTTTTAAAGAAATAAAATACAATCTTTATGCATGGAAGTTATTAATGTGAATTATGAAAACTAAATATTATAATAAATCGCTAATATGAAAAACCAAACAAATATTTGACATTATTTTAACATATACCTTACATTGTACGTGTACGTTCTTCATTTTCTTGTTGACATTGTTAGGATAATGCGACCAACACTTTTCGCACTCGCTTTTACTGACGATTTAATATGAGGGCATATAAAAATAGTATATTAAGAAGTATAAACTCATTATCACGTACGTTTGATTCTCTGTCTCTGTATATTTCGTAAACTTAATCGACCATTGATCTATTTTAATTTGGACTTTATAAGATGTGAGATTAAAATGTGTAACAACATAATACCTTGACATTGAATTGAATGCAATCGTGTCGCCATTGATTCTTCAAAGTAATTCTTTTGAAAAAAAAATACGTAAATATATTTAATATTTATAAGGTTACTCCATTAGTAAAATCATTACATCATATATGAAGAATGTTGATACTAACGTAAATATATCAGAAGATATCTGATCGGTTATATTTTACAGTATGATTAAATTAAACTTTTATAAGCGCTTCAAAATGAATATTAAGCACTTAATATCAATTTAATCAGGTAAATTGTTGAATACATTTTTCTTAGATTAAATATACATGTTTATGATTTATAATTTTTATTAATTTAATTAATTTAATAGCCGGCACCTAAACTATACTTAATTGTAAGCTGGACACTGAAAACTGATAATGAACACAAGTATTTGATAATAAATGTACCAGTCAACTGGTATATACCAAAATATTACAAAAGGAAAGAAAAGAGATCTATATTTTCATTTTTTTTTAATTTCTTCTTCACTTAATTACTTAAAGTCCTTATGGTGTATATTAAAATGTTTCTTAATTTGGTCATTTAGTTTCACTTCGAAATATTTTCATATTAAATTACAAAAAAAAAAAAGTTGCTTAGTTTTTGTCTTTTGCGATAGATCAACACTTAGTGACAGATTTACGCTTAGATTCGTTAGACTCGAGCCTAGGGCGGCGTAATTTCAGGGGCGGAAAAATTTTCAGAATGCCAAAATTTTAACGGTGGAAAAATCTACGACAATTCAAATTCAAAAATTGATTTGAGTTAGCTTTATGGAACATCTCCAGCAAAATGTGTTTTAAAATATTGTTTTTTAAATTTACTTTTCAATTAATCTCATCAAATTTATCTCATCAAATCAATTGTTAAATCACTGGCAATAGGAGGACTGCAAATAGAGGTCTGCCATTTCAGGGATATTCAAACCAAATTGAAGATCCCCATAGTGGTAAATTTTTTAAGGAACCCTGAAATTTTTTTCTAAATTCAGTCCTTTTTTGTCAGAGCATTCAAAGTCCTAGGCAAACCTTGGTAATCGAAATACGTACTGCCTACTTATCTAAAGTAAGCAAATAAACTGACGATTTAGAAGAGACTTCGGTAAATGAATGTAATAACTTTCATTATTCACTTAAAGATTCTTTATAAACTGCAGAAGATATCCACTCTGCACAGAAATATATGGAAAATATTTCATTTACGGAATCTTCGAGATGTGCTCGTTGACATTGATGTTGACATTGCTTTATGAAATTTTAGAAACCCATTGGTAAAGTGTTAAATAGAAACATCTTTTTCCACCCTGAAAAAGATGAAGAGCTACTAACGTGAAAGTATGAGTCAAGTAAATTACTCAATGTCTATAATTAGTGCAATAAATCTATTGAATCTCAATTAATGTAATAAATCGATTTCTATGGTATAAATCGAAGCTTTTACGAAAAACAAAGCTAAGAAGAAGAAGAAGTTAATATCATAAGTAATAGTTGGAAAAAAGCTGAATTTATCTGCCTATATTTATCATTGAAAAATTTTACTGAAATTAAGAAGTAATTTTAAAATTAAATTTAAAAAATTATATGTAAATTCATAAGAAGTTTGACTCAAGTCCCTTTTAGATCGGTCAAATCTGTCAACGTTGCATTTTCTGCTTTATTTTTTATTCTATTCGCGATTTTTTTGTTAATTCAATTCTTATATGGTGTAATTTTCTTTTTTGTGGCTAAATTTTCATTATGAGCCGATTTATTCGCGAATTAAATTAAAAACAAAGTAGAAGAAGCAACGTCAGCAGATATTGACCGACCTAAAAGGAACTTTAGCCAAAAGTCTTATTAAAATTAATAAAAGTTAATACATAATTTAAATATTCAAAAATTTGTTGTTTTATCTTGGCAACCCCCTAGTTATGGACTAACAATGGTGGCCTATCGAATGGCATCCGATCCAGAACGTTTCAAATCTAAATCTGCCACTGTTAATATCGTTAACATATATTGTGTAGTAATTGACAGTTTATATGAAAATTAAACGGTTTAACAATAAAAAAATAGATTTACGGAAAATTAAAATACTTTATCTAAAAATTCTGAAAACAGAGTCTGCATTGGAAATAAGACCTCTCCGGAAACAGGAAAAAAAGTATCAGGAGAGCTTCAAAATGTTTTGAATTTATTAAATAATTAAATTAATTTACGTTAATTAAAGATTTCCTAAATTCTCTTTTTACATCTTAGATACGTTCCCAAAAAATTCATATAAAAAGAGTTCATGATAAAAGAGAATTAGATGTATAGAAAAAACAGGCTAATTATTCATCAATCGAAAACAGCACCTAGGGGAACTATCAAAGTTATGATTTTGTTTTCTAAATATATATATATAATACAGTAAACCTGTTTAATTTAGGGAAAATTAATTAAAAAAATTGGGAGTTTAGCTAATATTTTCTTCTTGTAAATACAAGTTCTAAGAAGGATATTAGCACTGTGAACCGACTCCAGAAAAATAGTACAATAATACCTTGTAAGTATATGGACATCAATAAAATACTAAGATTCTAGAAGTTTCAGATCTCTATCTCAAATAATTTTAATAAAAAATAATAATAAGGACAAAACAGAAAACATATTTTTTCTTGAAATTTACTTAATTGATTGGTCTAAAATTTTAATATGTGATAATGCCGTTTTTTATAAAAAAAAATAACAACTATAAAACTTGAAGAATTCTATAAATAAATAATATTTGTTTGAAACAACATTTTTTTTTACCGAGAAACAATTTTGGTACTGCCTTAAAAAATTATTTTTTAAGTTCTACAAACTATCTACATAATGTATGATTTTTTTATTATTTTTTGAAAGAATACTAAATAGAGAAAAAATAAATAAAAATTAAACCACTTTCGTGGTTAAATTCATTTGCTCATGATTAATCTGAATATGTTTAATATAGATGGCAGTAAGTTCAGAAGTGGCTTTGTTAATTTTTCAAAATTTCAATAATCAAAACAATTGAACATCGTTAAATCTCGCAATCCCATTGGCTAAGAAGTAGTCTTTTACATTGTAGTGTGTTTGCTGTCATAAGATATTAGTGCGTTGATTGACTTAATTATACTTTATTTGTTCTTAATTAGTTAATTTCAATTGATTAATAGTTAAAAAGTGATCCAAATGATAATTAAAATAGTGCTCAATAAATCAAAATAACAATTTTTGTATTCAAGTAAGTGAAATGTTATTAAATTTGTAAACCTGAAATCTTAGTGTTGGCTTCGATTCAATTGTCAATACAAATTTAAAATATTTTCATAACTCATTAATGACTGCCTTATATTAAACTTTATCCCCACATTAGTTGAGATAAAGTAATAAAATATCAATGCCAAATAAACCTAAGCTTTTAAGAAGATTGTTTTGAACTGAAAAAATCTTATTTTGATTATATAAAATGAATTTTCGCCATCAAATCCGAAAGCACTTATGGATTAATTTTTCAATCAATTAAATGAACATTTTATCAAATCAAATATTCGATACAATTAATTTTTAATTACTACAAGTGAATCACTGCATTAACGCTTTAAGGAAATCCCTTTACTAATTACAAGCAAATCCATAACTTTCACCTACATATGTAGTTTTATTTCCATATCTTCCGATGCGGAATAAGAAATTTGTACAAAACGCTATTATAGTAGGTATTATTCAAACAATTATGGAACTGATTATTCAACTTTCCTGTTACATTTACCTTCATAAGTTTATTAATAAAAACCATAAATAATTCTCGATTTATAAAAATACAGGTTTTCCAAAAAATAAGAAGAAAATGATTTTTTTCACGTTTTCCAATTCTTTTTTTAAACGATGAAGGACAAAAATGTAAGAATTTAATTAAAACTTTTGAAAAAAATAAAAAGTCTTGTCGACCTTACGGATATTTTTCTATATTATTTAATCCTTAGTGCCATTTCAATTATGTCATGTTTCATCTAATGTGAGATTAAAATCTAGATGAACAATTTAGGTCAAAAATGAATTTTAATTTCATTAAATGTTTCCTTTTAAAACTTTGTAGAAATAATTATATTCTATGCGATAAAAAATTGAATTGGAAAAAAAATTTATAAAACCGGCTAATCGTTGAAGGAATCATTTATTTAAAGGACAATGCTACGGTCAAGGCTTTGGTAATTCCATTTCAATTAATTATCTTAAATCCTTTGTGGAAAAACGGCAAAAAGATTAAATGCATTTGATTAATTTAATCATCAAATTGCCTCAGACTGTGCACCTGACATAAATAACAATGAGCGTCGTTTTTTCAATGAACGATAATTACCATCCAAAATCATTTATAATCGAAATTTTCCGCCTTTTGCATTTTATTAACAAGTATATGACTCTAATTAAATCTCGCAATAGTAATTAGATTATGTCTTTAGCACAAAAAAATTTATTGATTTACATCTTTATGGCGTCATTTGCTTTTTATACTAACTTTACCACTTATCCCAAATTCTTAAAACTATGGACAAAAGGAACGCGGTAATTTATGCAGCATCTTAAATTGATATGTGTTCTTCCAATTTTGATATTACTCATAAATTTAATCGTCAATATAATTTTTTAATTTTTTTCCATTACAACAATGGAAACTTTCTCAACGTCTTGTAACTAAATACCCAAAATGGAAACCTTAAAATTGTTCTGTTGGTATGTCAACAATATCGACACTATTGAGATATAATTTAAAAGGACTGTGTTTTCTATGAACACCAAATCAATATTATAGGGCTGCCACGGTATTGTTAAGCCATAGAGTAGGTACTGAACTATATGTCTGGAGTAGGGTTACCAACTCTCCAGTTTTAGTTCGGAGACTCCAGAAAAGTTGAGCTTTCTCCAGACTCCAGTTAATAAAAAAGTTTTCAGTTTTTTTATTGTTATTTATCGTCGTTTTATAACTACCAAGAGCTTTAGTTTTAATAAAAAATCGTAAAATTGAGAAATATCGAAAATTTGCTCAATACAAGATTCGAACTCAATACCTACTAGTTTTGGAACGACCACCTTAACCATTCGGCCTCCAATAGGTTGATTTTTCGTTTTTATTTTAAATAGTTTTTCTTGCAAATACACCTATTTTATTAATAAATGCAACTCTTCGGATTTAGTCATAAGATTTCCAGGCTTTCTGAAATTTAGAGTAGGGAACTCTAGTCTGGAGACATCATAGTACCCACATGGAATAACTTCTGCAAGGATTCTTAACTATTCTTAAGTCTTGAAATATAAACGATGCCCATTACCCAACTGACAATCTAGAATAATATATTCTTAGGTTCAACAAATTAGGGACCCCTGGTGATGAAAACCGGTAGAGTGCCATTTGTCAATGAAACAGTTCATACAAAAAATCTTTGTAAATGCGTATAAGGTATCATTAGATAAGATGGTGAAATAATTGATGAAATAATCTTCTAAAATAGCAAAAAATTGTTTCCCCTTCCCTAACTTTCCTGTAATAGGTACAATAGGAAATTATGAAAGTTACTATTATACTTTTACTATTTCACAGTCGAGAAAAGGACTAATGTGAAAAATTCTCGGGAGTGAAATTTTCTTTTTCACAGCTATTTTTTTATACATTAAGGCGCAAAACTAACTTATTCCCTCAATTTTCAACCCCTTGTAGGGATGAACTTCCCCTGATATACTTAGGGTGTTACAAATTTTTAATCTTTGAGTCACTGAGCTGCCATATATTGCAAATTTGGGGCTAAATGTGGTTTTATTGTTTGATTTAATTTAACATGTATCACCTTAACCCTTGTCTTTCAGAAACTGAAGGCAAAAATTTGATTATTTTGATTGAATATTTTTTAGCATATTTACTTTATTTACTAGCATTTTCCAGCTACTCACAGCTATTTACCTAGATATTTATCACATTTACTAGCATATTACTTAACAAATGCGGATTTACGGAAGGGTACAGGGAGCACGTGCCCCTATGGTATTTTTGTAAACTGTGGAGATTCCATCACAGTACATATTTAGAAGAAAGTCAAATTATCAGAGATGTTAAACTATAGTATGTAAATGAATAAAACCACAGAAAGAATATGAGTGAAACTCTTGTCTATTTCTGATTTGAAGTATTATATTTCAGGATTATTTCTAACAGTTATTGTTGATTTTTTTTACCCGTCCGCCTCTTGTGCTCTTCCTAGAAAAAACCCTGGATCCACCCTTGTTATTTAGTGTAGGACAGAGAAGAACTGATGTTTAATTAGAACTCAATTTGGTGGATCATATTGTGAGAGAAAAGTAGCTCATGTTATAGATGTTATAGGTGGAAAATATTATAAAATGCAAGAAAAAAAGGAAATGATACCAGTAACTATCAAAGAGTGGATCTGGGAAACTTCGCCAACGACAGGTAATGATGGAACGAAAATTTCAACCATATAAGAAACTAAACCTGATATAAAAAAGCGAAAATTTAATCCTAAGCCCACATTATTTTTCTTTTTCTTTCCTATGGAATGGTAGTACATTTATCGGTATCAGCTACTAGAAGTACAAAGGATTACTACGGTAGTACTACTACCTAGTAGGTACACTCCTGATTTGGATTTTCAGAAAAATAATGAACGATGTTTTGTTAGCTTTCTTTAAGAATTTTACCTCAATTTTAAAAAGTAAATTCTATATAATTATAACTTACAGCTTCAGCATTGAGTACTCCATGCTTTGAACATTCACAGGTAAATATCATATCCGGAACTTGTATAGTAAAAAGCCCGAAAGTATCATCACAACATGCACAGTTATAATTGTTCTCCATTTTTTAAACTGTCTAAATATTCCCAATTCAGAGAAAAAAACGGCAGTAAAACAATAACACTTAAAAATCAACACACGTTAACCAATTGGAAATAAAAATACAATTCCCCTTGAAATATAAGTTTATTTTCATAGTTTTTAACAATAACGGAACAACAATAAAATTAAGAATATTTTTAATACAATAAGTATAACAAAACACAGAGACACATATTAAAATTGATTAAAAAATCAATAAAAATGTATCATTTTAAAATATAATGATGAGGTTAGTTTATATTTTTCATCAGATCAAACTTGTCAATATTTTCCAAAACATTTCAATCATTTTAAGTATAAATTATCAGAGCCGGCTTAAGGTAGATTTTTTTGGAACTCGACTGTCGACGAAAATGCATTGAGTCCTCCAGGTCTTCCAAAAAGGTTAACCAGTGTAGAAAGCGATACGTGATCCATCAATACCTACTTTTATTTAACTTCAAAATAAAACCTCATTTTTTTAAAAAAAGAATTATAGTTGTAGAAGGTTCGTGGGTTTTACACCTTGATTTTTCATAAAGCGCTAATTAAGATCCAGACGAAGAACTTAGAAGGAATGTCTGGATTTCTTCTGAATGCTTTCATGTTTTCTAATGTTTTCATGTTTTGAAAACTGGAATCGATTTTGCCTTCTCTGATAGTTTACCTATATTTCATATTTACCATGAACATCTAATAGTATTTAGATTATAAATGGACACAAATAGTTAAAGTAATTTTATTACCTTTTAGATAAATTTAAAATAACAAAAAATCTTATATTTAACTTAAAACTAAATTTATATTATTAATTTTATTACAGAAAATAATTTAAATTTACTAAAATACCATATTAATTCAATATTATATCAACATAAATGACAGTTTTTTAAACACTTTTTCTTTATACATTGAAATAAACTATTGTTATTTATAACCTTTTCTGGGATTCGAACAACAATTCCTCCAAGTTTCATCAAAATCGGTCGAGCATTTTAGGAATGCATAAAAGACAAACATACAGACAGACGCTAAATTTTTATAGGTATAGATAAGCGTAAAATTAAAGAAGTTACAAAAATATTCATATTTTCCATGATATTCTTAATTTTGCTGGAGAAATTTTTTATAGAAATCTATATATATATATATATATATATATATATATATATATATATATATATATATATATATATATATAAAATGGTAAAAATAGCCTGTTAAGTTCATAGAAAAAAAAATGAACAGTTCTTAAACTTTCAATACAGTTTTTATTTTAACAAATAATAACTAAATATTACACGTTTTTAAAATATTCAACAATTAATAATTCCATTTTAAAACAACATGAACTATTAGTAAGTACACTGTTATTACACTCATAGTAGATAACATTATTGGAAATCCCAATCTGAAAAAAATAAAGGTCGTATTTTAAACTAAGAAACTATTTTTTTAAGAATATATATTTCATACTTAAAAAAATCCGCGAAAGTAAATTTGTATCCATGTTGTTCTGCAATTCCAGCGCAAATAACATTAGCGGATGACCCATATAATGTACCATTTCCTGAAAAAACAAGGATAATGATTAAATAAGTTTGGTTCATGTCTCTTTTAGCGATGTCAATAGCTGGCAAAATTGAATTTTCTGCTTTGTTTTTGATTTAGTATGCGACAATTTTAATTAAGCGAGAAAAAAATACAATATTAGATTTGACTTAACAAAAAAATCGCGAAAGAAATTAAAACCAAGTAGAAAACGCAACTTTGCCAGATATTGACGTCGCTAGAAGGAACATGAGCCAAAAATTTGTTTTAGTATAGCCTAAGCCTTGCAAATTAATATTCAGTATGGTTCCAAGATCTACTCAACTTTATCAAACTTAAGACCCCAAATTTTTGAAAATATAGAATTAATAGTTTTCTGGTAATTTTAATGACTAAAAGACGTTGAAGCTAAATTGAGGAGCGCATTCACTTACACGCATTTTTATCTTATACCTTAGTAAAAAATGTCTCCTTAACAGTTCCGTCCTTTTTTTTTACTTTACCTCCTAAACAAGCTCCGAACGACAATGCCCAGACAAGGGGTTGTAGAGGAATGTTAAGTTCCCGATCATCGGAAAGAACGGTCGCAATACGAATCATCATTGTTGTCAACGGAATATTATCCACAAAAGCCGACGCTGCTGCCGATACCCAAAGAATCAACAAAATCGCCACAGCCAATTGTGACTCTTTATCAACTTGAACAATAACCGATTGTGTTTGTTGACCAATCCAATCGATGAGACCCAAACGTGACAAAGCCTTCAAAACCAACAATATTCAACATTTTAAGAATAGAAAATCGATTGTCACATAAACATTACCTCCATCAATATGAACACCGACGCAAAAAACAACAATGTCGACCATTCAACTCTGGCCAGAATGGCCTCAATATTATCTCGATCAGCTAACAATAACAGTAGCATCACTCCCAAAAGTGCCGTCCAGCCAAAACCTAAACGAGCTAAAAACCATCCTTTGAGGTCAAACTTCTTCTTAAATATAGCTTTTTGACTTACAAAACTGGGGAATTGATTGCAGAAAGAATACTGAGATTACGATAACTAAGGTGCATCCGGATTTAATGAGTAAAGCTCGATCTCGAATTGGGTATTTGCGTTGAAGTTCTTCTAGAGTTTCCTTGAACCGTTCCCCGTTTGGTCTAAATTTGTTATCGTTTCCCATTTGGTTTTTGATCCGCATCCACAAACGTTCCATTTTCTTTTGCAAATTATCGCGAATTGTATCGTCGTGCCGCGAATAACTCGACATTGACGCGGCGGCTCTTTGCCATAATGATAGTTCGTGTTGCAAATCTAAAATAGCATTAAATGTTTCCAATTAAAATTAGTAAAAATATTTTGAACCAAACAAATTTTTGCGCCAAAAACGTTGTGCTATGCAAAAGTAATGAGTGTTTTAATCCTTACAACTCCGTTAGCGTCGCTACGGCGACATAGAGAATATTTAAACAACTCCGATATCGCCGATTAACTTCGATTAACAAATTTATATGACAATAAATATATAATTCTTAAACATAATTAAAACTTTATTCATTATTTCACTGGAAATTTTACTAATTTTTTCTAATATTTTTGCATTTTAATGCTTGAATTTGCTAAAATTTCATATGAAAAATGCTCTGGAGTGGTAAGGGTTAATGCACAAGTTTACTATGGCTACATCATCCATCATCCTTTTATCAGAAACTAAAAAATAAATTTCTGACTCTTATATACCTTGAATTTCTTCAGATTTCAATAAGTTTATGTCTCGAAATTTGATTCGTAGAACTATGTAAATTACTAATGCGGAAATCAAAACACCCAAACCCATATGAATGACAAAGGTAGTAAATGTGACTCCCTGAAAATAAAAAGGAATAAATAATATATATATATATTGTAACGAGCGAACGAAAAGTAGTCGAAAAGATGAATAAATTTAGCAGATCTAGTAGACAAATTAACAATGTAAAATGATAAGTTTATTGTACTTTGTTTATTGAATTTAAATCATTGTATATTCAGTAAATCGAAACCTGGTAAGTCGAAACCTGGCTCTGGTAAGGGGTCATTCATAAACTATATGAAGCACTTTGGATGGAGGAATATAACCACAAATTTTAGTTCCCTATTTTTTCTTAAAAAGAATAAAATTGTTATGTTTTTATTAAGCAAAGATAGTCTAAAAATAGCAGAGTTTGCTGTACATAGATTATGAATAACCCCTTAGTGCTTACATGAAAATAAGTGACCCAATTATAACCGATCCAAACTCAAGAAACTAGCAATAAGAAACTAAAAAGCAATAACAACTAGAAATTAGCTTAGCACTTACTGCATTAATTATGGCTGTATTTGAGGCGATTATCACATTTGGAGGGTCCCCAATGGGAGTAATTGCTCCACCAATATTTGAGTAAATAACCATTATCATGAGAATTGGTATCGGATTCAATTCCATTACTTCACATAAACTAAAAAAAATTATATATACATAAGGACGAAAAAACTTTATTAAAAGTTATAATAAATCTCTTACCGAATAGTAACAGGAGTCATTAACAAAGTAGTCGTGACATTATCTAAGAATGATGACAAAGTAGCCGTACAAAGACATAAAGTTGTCACCAAAGGCCAAGTTTTTCCATTTGTAATCTTAAAGAAAAGTTTTATTGAAAAAATAGGAGTAAAATATGCAAGATTGAATGATAAATATCATGGAGCTCATCAAATTCCAGGGATAATTGAATAATATTTTCCGGTAGTTTTAAACCTTGATTTTTTTTCTTGCATCAGTCTTTGAGAAAATGCCATAAAATTTCTTTAAGTAAAATGATTTATGGGTAACGAAAAATATGACCTCGTGGAGAAAAACCAAGTATAATTTTTGCAAGTCTTCAATTTAGTATAAAGTTGAAGGAAAGTGGATGGTTTTGATAAAATTTGCATAGAGGTATATTATCGAACAAGAGAAAAGGTTTATGACCTTATATTCTAGAGGAAACTTTGGAGAATATGATACGATTAAAACACTTTTTTTCAAAAATGCATTTTATCATCTTATGTTAACTTTAGCATAAAGGTTTATAAATGTCTAGCCTTTCTTGCGATGTCTTTGTCATAAAATAAATAAAAAAACCATTAAACTCCTGTGATCTAGGTTTCGTGAGGGTCATATATCCCATTGAAAACATAACCAGCCCCGGTTCTATGATTTTTTCGATCCGAAACAACAACTTGCTAGTGGTGTCTTCTTTCTCTAGTTTTGGGGATTAATTGTTTAAAAAACTCAGAAGTGTATAATGGGTTGCGTTTTTTGTAACCAGGAAAATGAGAACATTTCACATCTTTATTACCTATTAGCTCTGTATAATAATTAGGATTCGACCAAAACTAGTTTTTTCGATCAAAACTCAGCACTCGAAGCCAACCATTCTTTCTGTATTGTAAGTTGTAGTACCGAACCTCTCACTACGAGCACTGGCATCGTTTTATCTTCCGTTAGAAGGAAAAATTAATTGATATCTAGTTTAAAAGTGAGAGCGAAATAATACTGTTATCTCAAAATAAGATTTTTTCGCTGACTTTGAACAGTTATACTGTGTATACAATATATAGGATATATTGCGGTCCAATTTATTTAGTATAATTTAATATAATATATAAAAATCATACCATAAACATAAATTTGAACAGAAGTTCAAACAAAAATATTCATGACGTATTGCCCAGATACGTATTTCGATTGCCAAGTAATCTTCCTCAGTGGTCATCAAGTAGTTTAGATCACTCCATAACTGCTTTGTGAATCATCACAAAGCAGAATATATATCCGTATAATATATCTTATATATTGTATACACACTGTTATCTCGTTCTCACTTTTAAACTTCGTATCAATTCGTTTCTCCTACCAACGGAAGATAAAACGATAAGATAAAACACCAGCGCTAATAGTGAGAGGTCCGATACTGCAATTTTCGATACAGAAAGAATGGTTGGTTTCGGGTCCCAAGTTTCGGCCGAAAAAAATCTAGATTGATTGGACCCTAATAAGAATAGATCATGATTTTGGTACTCCCTAAAATTGCCGTCCGAGGCAGGTATCACGGTTGGCCACCCATCCTCTAGATCCTGGACTGAACATAACCAGATAAGGCACATGCTGTAAAAGCTCCAATTTTTGAACAATTTACATGACCATAGCCAAGATTTTTATCAGGAAGAGGATAAAGAAAACGTTAATTAGTTCCCTAATAAAAGTTTCTTTTAGTCTACTGATGGCCGAAGTGGTTTAGGTTGCCGCTTTAAAACTAGTAGATGTTAAGTTAGAATCTTGTTTCGAGGACATTTTTGAAATTTCCTAATACATGGAATCTTAATAGCCCTAGAGTCGCTAAAGACTTTAGTTATTATAAGGCGAGATTAATTATGTCTAATTCTTTTGAACATTAACTTTAGAAATTTCTTGCTAAGGCTTTTTATGAAAATTATATTTTCGTTGATTTGAAACTCCTGGATTCATATTACTATAAAAAGACAAATAAACCTATGCTCGGTTCATGTTGGATGAACAAAACCGGGAAGTGGTTCTTATTTGAAAAATCGAACTCTAATATTGTAAATATAGAAGAAAAAATACTTACCCGAAATACCAAAACCGCTAAATAATCGAAAACGCCAGTTTCAGAAAATATAGCGACCAAAATCATCATCGAAAATAACAACAAAAGTGTTTCCACATCAATCCAAGAAATGATTTCCTTCATAGAAGGTCGAGCATTCAATGCTGCTAAAATCGCTACCGACATGGTACTAGCTAACATAGCCGCTAATGTTCGATGAACAATCTTCAAAAGAAAAAATAATTTCCACTATATAGTCCTTTTTACTACAATTACAAGCGTAATTAGGATACTTTGATGAATTCTACAATTACCTCAAAAATGATTAAAATGTAAAGTCCAAATAACAACAATGCTCCATATATAACTCCATCTTCAATATTGATAGGTAACAAATTGTAAGCGAAAGTAACTGGAAAAACGGTATGCAGATTAGTTTGAAATTTCAATCGTATTCGACAATCAGCCATAGCTGAGGTTCGTGTTTTCTCCAACTGAAAAACTTTTTTCCTCTGAACTTCCGGTACAAAACCAATCAAATCGGAAGACACAATCGGGACGCGCCACTCAACTGATATATTCTACAATGATAATAGTTCTTATCTTTGCTGAAATTTCATTGAGAATAACATTTACCTGAACGGAATCTATATCGTACGATTCAATAACATCTGAAATATTATCCGGAATAAAATTCAGTCCCACAAGTTCAATCCAAACGCTAATCCAATGCTTCGATAAATTTCCATAATAAGATGGCAAAAGTGCGCCTTGGAGCAAAACCGTCAACTGATTTGTTACGGGATATTCAGCAATAAAATGACCTGTTAAAAAGTGATTGTAGGTTTTTGATTTGCAGATGTAAAATTTTATACCTCGAGCGTGTTCTAAAGGTGGTACCGACACCTGATGCATCATTTGAATGCGTTCATTGCGTGTGATCAATGCATAACAACAAGACATCCAACAGATCAAAAGGATAATTAGTTTTAAATAGCGAGCCCATAACGGCCAAGTTGAACACGACGTCGCTGGTTTCGAATCCAAGATATTGTGGATGTTAGAATTACCAGTTCCAGGACTATCTGGAGAGGAATCACATGCTTGTTGAAGAATTTCACTTATAATAAAAGGATTGGTACTAGTACATCCATCGTCCGAATCAGAGTCCAACAATCTAAAATGACTTCCAGTATTAATTAGCGATGTAATTTAAGAAGGACATACCGATCTTTTAATGAACTCTGAATCAAAATTGATTTATTGAACACAACATTTTTCTCTAAAATCTCCATTTTGTAAAGTGTACAAAATATTTTGTATCGTGAAAAAAAAAACTTTCAAGTGACTAGAACTTGTTATAAAATTCCTGTTGAAACTGGCAAAAATCAATTATTTGCTTTTGATTTTTGAAAAATGTATTCTTCCAATCGAAAATCATTTATAGCTATCAAAATAAAACCATAAAACAAAGAAAAGTAATTATGGAAGATTTTCCTTCCAAGGATACTTATTAAGTTAACAATGTTCGTTTAATAATGTTCAAAACAAATAACCATTATTTGTAAATACATCCCCTTAAATTTGGCAAATTAAAGTTGAAATTGATAAAGGTTATACAATTTATTTTCGAAAAAACGTAAATGTTTTGAAACAATTCTTTTATAAACATTTCAATCAATATTAATCAGTATTAATATTGATGATATTGAGTTAATCAGTAATTAACATTGGTATCGCGTGCATTTTCATCGCTCAAATTCGCCGCCCCCTATTTTTACAATTAGTCAATAAAATTGATAAAAATTAAATATTTTTAATTTTTTTAAATTTTAGATACTACGTATGTCTTTAAACTCATAAATAGGTAGAATTTAAGGATTTTTTTATGCATATGAATTTTAATATGTTTAATCTTCTTATAGGTGTAAATCTGAATATGTAAAATACAATATATATTCGTTTAATTGTTAATAATTATTGTTATTGTTAGTAATTTAAAAGTTAAAAATGGAGTAAGTATAAAAGTATAACTATAAAAGTTATATCCTTCATTTTGTTGATATATTCGCTTCGATAATTGAATGATTATTAACTTAAAACTCCGTTCACAGATATATAATCGAATTGAAATGAACTGATTTTATCCTAACGACTTATGAAGATTTATATTTAAGTAAACGTTAAGGCCAAATATAGATTTGAATTTATTATAATTCCTAAATTATAGAATCATATTTATAAAATTATAAATAAAAAATTTCAATTATATATTTGAATTTATTATAATGAAAATTGGAGTAGGTTTCATTTTTGTTATAACTTTTGTTTGTAGGAATTCCACACGTTAAATGCGAAACAATGCAAACAATCCTCTACTTTCAACTGTTGGTTATGAAATAACATAGTAAAAACTTGAAGGCCAAAAACGAGAAAATGACAGATATAAATATGTCGTTTAAGGAATCTGAACCAGTTTGAGGTATTTATAATTTAATGTCAATTATAGTCACATTAACACCTCTTTCCGACTCCAAAAAAGACCTTTGAATCTACCTTTTTCTCACATTTTGGCCTTCAAGCTTCTACTATGTTAATTCATACCACCCGTTGAGATCAGGTAAAATTCCTTACAATTTCACACTAGCTCGGAATAAAGCCGGTTTCGGTCACAACATTGAACATTATGGATGAAAGGTTGATAAAATTGAACGTATATTTACGTATATTTCTATTTACCTGAATTTTATCGTACGATTCAAGAACAGGTTTATCGATTTCGATAATATTTTGTTTTCAGGTACATCTTAATGTTTCGCCCAAAAAAAAAATATAAGGAAGGTCACAGACAAGTCTAATCTAAAAAGATACCAATATTTTATTCTGATTTCATTTATGGTTCCAATTTAAAGACAGCATTACTGATTTGATAGAAACTTTGTAATCAAGTTCAACTAATTTTTCTTCAGTAGAGAAGGTTGCCTATTTACGTTTAATTATTAATAATAAAAGTAGCATTCAGAAGAATGCCGATTTAAATAATTAAACGGACACCCATTAATTGGTTAAAAATTGGACCTTTTAATAAAATATCTATGTTTTTTTAAGATATATTTTTATATCGAAAAATCAGCATACTTGAAATCAGGGATGGCCAACCCAAATGATATTGAGGGCCACTTTGGAAATGCATTATAACTTCGTGAGCCACTTTTGAAGTTATATCTCAAATTTTCCAAACTAAATTTAGATACACTGTAAACATTTTTAATACATTCGTTTTCACCACTTTGGTCATTATAAAATGTATACAAATCTGATGCATCACACGGGTCGAAAAAATTGTCAATGTGTGGCTTTTGCAGTCCGCGGATTGGCCACCTCTGACAACCTCTGATTTAAATTAGCAATGAATAATCTATCTTTTATCTACATATATAAATTTGTTATATTGGTTTAGGTAGATTTCAAAAACTCAAAAAGTTCTGCATCGATTTAGATCAATTTTTTCACGATATACAATCCGCTTCAATAATTTTTTTTATCTTTTGCTTGGATCAGTAACATATCTGTGACCGCAAAAAAAAAAACAAATATATTTATTTTTTAATGGCCAAAGTGGTGAAAACCAATATAAGTATTAAAAATTTCTACATGGTATCTAAATCTATAATGCATTTCTAAAGTGGCTCACAAAATCATGTGGTTGGGCCATCTATGACTTGACTCATTCTTTATACAACTTTTTCTCAATTATGAGATTTATTGGATGATTTCCTGAAGTCTCATGAGATATATTCTGGAACAATATATTATTTAGTCCATGAATTTTCTTAGAAATGATCAATACAATTAATTAATCAATCAATTAATTAATGAATTAAAATAAATTATCGCGAATTCAAAACTATACAATCGGAATCACATAAACATGTTAACGTCCAGATTTCTAAGTACTGGCATTTCTGAAATTCTTGTGAATTTAAAGTTAATAATTAAAAACAAACACTTTTTGAACTTTTGCGAATTAAAATGATTAAATTCTAAAGCTAAAATTCCGAAAAATATTTAGAATGTCTCTAACGAGCTACGTTAGTGGAAGATTATTTAACTCAGAAAGTATTTTTATTCCTCAATGATTTGCGTACATAAATTATTCAGGGCTTAGAAAAAAACATTGGTAAACGTTTGCTTTGGGAATTTTCAACTATGTTAAACCAGTAGCACTCATATATTTAGATATTATATTTAGAAAAAATCGAAAATAAACGAAGGCCTTTCTTTACTTAGATAAGTATATTTGTTTATTTTTTTAATGTAAAGAAATTAGAAATAAAGCATATTAAAAATAAATTTTCTTGAAATTTTACTTTACTAACGAATTACTGTGCGTATACTTATTCATTAAATATAAATTAACTTAAATTACGCGGGTATTGCTTTACCAAACTTTTTAGATCACCCGAAAATACAAATTTTATTTTCACTTAAGGTGGAGTAGATATCACAAATAAAAAATATATTTACCTAGTTTTGAAGTATTACAAGGCTCAGAAATATATTTAAAAACTAATAAAGTATTTCGATTACTGAAGAAAATATTTGTCTTAAAAAATATTATAACAACTTTATTAGCACTATTAGCCCCATTAGCCCATTCAGTATATGCAATTTCTGTATATTTGTGTACATTGCTTGCCATACGTCGCCATACGTTATATCGATATTCGAAATGTCAAAATTCGAAATTTTATAGAAAATCCAGAAAAAGATTATGGTGAAATAAGAAATACGAATATTTTTGCATAAAAGATAATCAACGAGTTTTATCAACAATAATTATCAACGATAATTATTAAGATATTTAAGAATCTGAGAAGAAAATTTAAATTTTAAATTGCTTCAGTAACATTTTTTTCGATATGCGCATGTGTTGGCAATTGTGTCAATGATGTTCAATTGTTTCAAATAGCGTCATTGGCGTCATTGTTATAATGAAATATAAAGTTTTAAAAGTTTTGAGTTTTTAGTAGAAAAAGTATTAAAATTGGGGCGAAAATCATTTGAAAATGATAACCGAAATGTTTTTGATCAAATTTCATTGCCACTAAGTACAATTTATTGGACTATTGTGCTAGTGGAAACTGTTCAAATTTGATGGCGTCTATTTAGTGAACAAAACTTTTTTTGACTTCTATGTAAGTTTAGTTGGGATAAATTTTAATTAAATGGCTTAATAAGTTTGTGTTGGATTAGTTTGATCGATTTGTGATGGATTTGCGCCAAAATCGGGAGGCAATTTGATCAAGAAATGAACTAAACACAATTTGTCCGCAAGGTGGGTGCAACTCTTGAGTTTTACGATTTTTTTGTAATTATTGATCGAAAACTTTGCCTTAAAAACTTTTTACTACCTTAGTTCAACCATTCCTCTATAATTTGGTATAAATTTTGTTGCTAATGGTAATTTTTAGATGAAAAACGTATCAGTAAAAAAATTCTCTCAAACGTATCATCGCTTTGCCAAGTTAATGATTTATTTTTAAAGAAATTAGTGAAAAAGTTGTCGAAAAAAGTTTTTAGTGACTTAGTTTGATTGTCGTTCTATAAAATGGTAGTTTTTTAGTGAAATACTATAATTTAAATGACGAAAAACATTAAAGAAAATACACATTGAAAATATGCATTCACCTGTTGTGTTTAAAGATTTTTCTCTAAATAATTGACAGAAAATTTTACTTTTAAAAGTAAAGAAGTTAGAAAGATACTTTTAAAGAAGTTATTACTTCTTAAATTGAATAATTTTTCTATAGTTTGGTAGTTTTTTTTTAAAAAAAATTGATATTCTTTCGATGCCACAAGTATCTGAAAATGATTGCCTCAATCGTATCGTCTAGTAGTTAAATAAATGATTTTTTGTAAAATAATTAACAAATAAAATACCCCAAAACTCTGTTAGTTGTTTAGTTTCATTGTTATTTTATAGATTGTTAAAAAAATTTGATTGATATTAACAAAAAACGGCTCAAGTGTACTTTAGTAATTTATTGTTTTTTTGGCTCATGTGTACTTTAGCACACCCACAATCTGGCAATGTTGCATTTTCGACTTTGTTTTTAATTTAATTCTCGATTAAATAGGTCCATAATGAAAATTTACCCATAAAAGAGAGAATTATACCTTTTTAGAATTGAATAAACAAAAATATCGCGAATTAAATTAAAAACAAAGTCGAAAATGCAACATTGCCAGATTGTGGGTGTGCTAAAGTATTCATGAGCCAAAAAAAAAACATAAATTAAACAATGAATTTCGTACTCAAGAAGCGTCCAACAACATCAATTTCTACGTAACATTCTTCTACGGCTTTGTTAGTAAAAATGTCTTATGGACTTAGAAAACTAGCGATTAGAAGGTGGAGTAATCGTAATTTTAGTAAGACAAGTAATTAGTGAAAGAACTACCGTAAAATTTTTTAATGAATTAGTTTGATAATTATTCAATGAAATGGTAGTTTTTTTCAGTGAAATACTACAATTTAAATGACGAAAAACATTGAAGAAAATTTGCTATGAGAAACTTCATACACCTGTTGAGTTTAAAGATTTTTTTCTAAATAATTGACAGAAAATTTTACTTTTTAAAGTTATTACTTCTTAAATTGAATCATTTTTCTATAGTTTGGTAGACTTTTCTTTAAAAAATTGCCTCGTCGATTGGTTAAATAAATGATTTTTTTTCAAGTAATTACCAAATAAAATGCCACAAAAACATATAGTTGTTTAGTTTGATTGTAATTTTATAGATTGTTAAAGCAAATTGATTAATTAGTAAAAATAATTGATTTAAAAGGTTTTTTTACGTTAGTTTGGACATTTGTCTACGATTATCAATTTCTACGCAAAATTCTTCAAGGACTTTGGCGAGGAGCTTGGTATAAAAACTTATCTTATGGAGTTAGAAAGGGACTTGAGCCGTTATATTAATAAAAGGGAACAATCTAAACCTATAAAATAATAATTTAAATATTTGAACATAATCATTGATATTAAATGTCAACATTTATATAAATTACCTTCGAGTAAACAAGACTTGAGAAATAATTTCGAAAACAGTTCTAAGTTCTCAAAATCCGACGTGCCTAATCCAAGCTTATACCTTAATTAATTCTTCCTGATGTTTATATCTATTTAGTTTTCGTTTGTGGTACCTTTTTATTGGCCCTGATATTAAAGGAAAAGGGAAATTAGGGAAAACCATGCGGTAGTTTTAACCAAAAAAAAAGAAAAACAATCTGGTAATTTTGAATATTTTTTTTTATTACAATTCATAAACTTTATCTCTTAGTGAAAATAAATTTATTAAGTTTTAAAAAATGCAAACTTAGATAGTGAAATAGAAATAATCAATCGAATTTCCATGTTACTTTAATTTTCGATTAGTGAAACAACTTGAATTTTTTTGTTCAACAAATTATTCAAGTAAAAGACTTAATTAAAATAATATGTAGTTTCGATTATATACTATTGGTATGTGGTTATTTTCTGCCTTTTCCCTTTTGGGGTGGTCGATTTTTGCCTTTCATACCATTTTTGGTTCCTTTGAATGGTGGAACTTTTTTGGGTTTTGGTGATGCTTCTTCCTCGCTATCTGTTACATCGGAACCATCATCATCTTCATCGTCGTCAATATCGCTTGAATTTTCTTCATCATCGTCATCGTCGTCATCATCATCATCATCGTCGTCATCTTCCATTGGCTCGTTTACGACTTTCTTTTGTGGTCCTTTGTTGGCTTGTTTTTTATTATCTTTCTTAACTGCTTTTTTAGGGGTGGCCTTTGCTTTTTCAGCTTTAGCTACGGTTGCTTGGGCTGCATTAGCTTTTTGCTCCGCCAAATATTCTTCTAGTTTTCCTTCTTTGGCAGCCAGCACTCGTTGATAGTATTTTAGTTTTCGTTTGGCGTTTTTGGAAAGATTTGTACGTTTAGTGAGGACTTCGATGCGTTTTTGGATAAAATCTGCTTTGAACATTGTTGTGTCTTCGAATTTAATTGCACCCGTAATTAATTTTTTGTATTCTTCTTTCTTTTTCAATTTTAATTCCCTCTGTTGCCGTTTTCGTTCCGGTGTCTTTTCGATAACTTTCTTCTTTTTGTTGTCGATTTTACCTTTCGGTTTTGCGACTTGTTTGTTGGGTGAACCATTTTCTTTAGCCGGAGATTTCTTGGGTGTCTTTCCTTTTTTCTCTCCTGGTGTGACTGGTTTTTTCTGTGGTGTGGCTGCTTTTTTCTCTGGAGTGGCTTTTTTACCAGGAGTAGCTTTTTTAGCTGGCGTATTTTTGCCTTTGTTACCTACATTAGGCTTTGATTTTTTCGCTGGTGTAGCATCCCCAGTGGGTACTCCCGACTGACGACGCTTTGGAGAAACTTTATTCAATGTATCGGTCATATTAACTAAAAAAAATATATAAAACAAATCAAATAATTAAAGCCAGCATTATTATCAATCAATATTTAAAAGAAAACATCAAAAAAATCATTATTACCTTATATTTTTATCAAATAACTCTAGCACGTGTTCACAAACGATGTTTCAACAACACGCGTTTAATACAAGAGAAGGAACATGCACAAGTAAAACAAATTTAGGTTATTTTGGGACCGTCGATAATTATGCGCATGCTCAATACATTTTATTATTTCCGGGCGCATGGAATTCAAATTAGTTCAAACAAAATACTATTGATTGTTTAATTTTTTATTTTCTTCAACAATAAATACATTTTTATTTTATTATAAGTACTTAAATATCTTTATTTAAGCAATATGTCTAATAAACATTTTCAAAACCATAAAATTTTATCCTATTGATCCAATCAACAAAAATAATGATTTAATCGTTTTTACTTATTTAAATTCTTTCGTAGCGTTTATTTCGTTTGAAACTGATTAATCTTTAAGAAATTATTTAATTGTATAAAATACGTAATAATAAAACAATATCATCTTTAAGAAAATTAAAGCATTAAATTTTTGTTGAATAATCACAGTAGGATACAATTTTATTTTATTTCTTTACCATTAAACAATATCTTTTGTTAATATTTTTGTCCTTCGTAAAGTTCAGAAGATTTGTATATTTTTTTTTCTTTATATATTTTATAGTGTAGACAATATTTAAGTACAAATAAAATACATTGAGCGAAAATTCAAATAATTTTTATATTTATCTTCGATAATTCCATTGATTCTTATACTCTTTTAAACGCTAACAATTATAGTATGTAGGCAATAGTTTATAAATAGTAACTGATAATAAAATTTTCTAATATAATTCATAACAACAAATATATTTTGATGATTTTAAATAGATAATTCTGGGAAGGAATGTTATCAGAATTTGAGCTATATACAAATTAAATGCATTGTACCTAATCAATTTATTTGCACCAATTTCCTTCTTTCATACAAATGGCATCTTTATTTTTCAATACTACAAAAAATCAAAATGTTTTTTTTCTTTTAAATGGTTCATATCATTGCGTTAATCATTTTTGCTTTGGTTTTTGAAGCATCCACGACTTTATTAACTATCATTTTGTAGTATCTGAAAAAATATTAATCGTAACCCATGGTTTTGTATGTCTTCCATACAGATCTATAAAAAGCAGTAGCGAAAACCGAAGGCCTAAAAGGCTTAAGCCTTCTCCAAAAACTGCTGACTCCTTATTTTTTCACACAAAATGTATATCTCTTTCTACAGACATGTATACAAGACGTACAACATCATAATCGAACTATAATACTTAAAATTTTGATGAAAAACAGATATTTCAAAAAAATAATAACCGGAACCATATAAGCTTAGTGTTGCACGAGTGGTCAAGGTGGCCGCTTTAAAACCGATAGGTGCTGAGTTAGTAAAGTAGTTATAAAGCGACGGTTATTAGGTTCAAAAAGAAAAATAATAAGAATTACAACTTGAACTTTCAAATAAAATATAAGGAATGTAGTTACTTCTATTTAAGCTATTTAAGACCGTGCTTTTCATAAAAGCAATCAATTTTATCGTGATTTCATAAAGGGGAACTTGCTATGCTATTATAGATTAAAGTCTGTTTTGAAGTCAAATTAACTGCAGAATAGGCATATAATTTTGAAATTTTCAAAATTCAACCACAATACTTTCTTAGAAATGCCAAGTTTTCTGCTAAATTGATCATTTCTTTGTCAGTCGAAATAAAAATGGGAAAGAATAATCACAGGTTAAAGATAGATGAGTTTAAATGTTTTCTAATAACTTTGCTATAAGTTGCCTAATTTCTTGATAACTTTTTTTTGTCTTCAATTTTATTAGTGTGACTCCAATTTCTCTTGAAAAATTAGAACTTGATTTATTGTCGGAAATATTATCTAATTCTTTTCGATCAAACAATATATAATTAGTAGGCTCTGCTCAATGCTCGCTTCGCTCACCAACGGTTCAGTAAGCCAAACGTTTATAAAGTATTATTAGAAAAATTTCCGTCTAATATTTCTTTTCAATTGGATTTTGAAATACAAAGAAATTGTATTTATTGTTTTAAATATTCAATACATGATCCTATGAGGTTGAATTGATAAAAAACATTTATACTACAGATATCATTGGCCGTTATATATTTAAGTACATTCCATTCACAAATTGACGTCACACTTCATACGATTGATTTTCGGCATTAGAGCTGGAGATTTAGACTAATAAAGACTCCGGCTTCAACTCCCTATAATAAATATGTTAGCTCCAGTTCCCCCAAAATCATCCAGCTCCCATTTTATTCTAACATCAAATTCTCGTTTTCTTATGAAATTTCAAATCACACTAATAAATATTACTCCGACAAAAACATTTTCCCATATGAAAATAGACAACTTTTTAATATTGTTTTTATACTCACAGCCGCTTCATATTCAGAATGTTTCTAATTGTAAGATTTAATTTCTTTTTTTCCAGTTAGGTTAATTTTTTAGAGACAGTTATTTTCTTAAATGAGTTTTCTAAGAAACGAATGCATAAATTTCTGATTTGGTCAAATATTTTTCTACCTTAGTATATTATATATTTCATAAATATTTTTCTTTTCATAATTTAAAAATTAAAAATAATTTATTCTAAAAAATATAAATATCTTTTTCTTATTTTGTTTTCTAGGCAATAAATTTAATTTATTTCCATTTTTCCTTTGAATTTAATACAGTAAAGGCTGTCTTAACAAATAATCTTATCGATCAAAATTCAATCTAACATCAATATATAAACTATGATATATGCAAATTTATTTTACAATTCTCAAACATAAAAGCAATGCATATTCAGAATATGTATCAAACAAAAAAAATAATATTCTTCTCTTCAAATTAATCTTTTTCTCTTATTTGTAATTAGATAATTTTGCTAATTGAATATTAGCGTTATTTCAAGTTAAAAACAGCCTTTAATTTAATATTTATCACGCCAAATTTGCTAAGTACTTTTTCTAATAGATTTATTTCAAACACTTACGTGTGCTTATGAAGGATATAAGCGTGGAAATATTTTTTTAAAGTTTCTTTTTCCTTTTAAAAAGAAAAAAAATAATTAAATGGCCCTTATTCTTTGTACTAACACGTGAATATAAGTGAATATATTTAAAAAAAATAACTATTTAAATAATAACGGAATGCACTATAGTCTGTTAAAATATTTAAAATAAATCACATTCGTTAGGAAATTAGTTAAAATTAATTACAATGGCACCTAGGGCAAAGCGAATCGCTTAACTATATCAAACGTATTTTTGCCGACTTCCGATTAATTAAAAGCCATTTATTTTAAATTTAAAGTTTTTTCAACTGCGGCAAATTCAAAACTTCCGGTATTTCTATATCTTCTAAGCAAATGGGGGAAGGGTTGAACGAAAATAGAACTGGAAAATCGTATTTGGTGTCCAAGAGTAGTTTTCCCTAAAAAGAAAAAAAAAACATTAGTTATAAATTATTAGTAGAATAGTTTATCGGTTCTATATATCGTCAAAAAAGTTGTATCTTACCTCTTGTTCATTGGCATCCAAGTCTCTAGCATTTTCCTTCAACTTAGCTTGAACTTGTTTGATAAACGACGCAGGAACGCGAACTTCATAATCATCCAGAGGGGTGTAAAGTTGAAGAATTTTACAAATCTGTCCTGCTGTTAATTTACTGCACATTTCACATATGCTGATAACATCTTCATCAGTTTTTCGCGCTTGAAGCAAATGTGCGGCTTGAATAATGGGTTCTAAAGTTTCCATTACAAGTTTGGTCTAAAATCATACATTATTATTTTTATATTAAAATCAAATTATCGTGTAAATTGCTTACGTCTAAATGCTTCTCTCGAGCCCACATTTCTAAATTAGAAAGATTATATCTTATTTGACAACCTTTCGACCAGTGGCAAAACTCTTTACGCAACAATAAATTGTTCAACGAAGTAGCACAAATGAAAAAGAATAATTGGCGAAATACTTGCTCGATTATTTCCGCACTTACACCTGAAATTGAGAAAAATGAATGTTTAAAACTTGATTTAGATATTTTTTAAAATATTTTACCATAACAGCAAAGAACTTTATGGAAGTTATTGAGTTCGGCCACTAAAGCTTGAGGTGCTTTCAGCGTTGGAGTTTGATTCAAATCTCGACCAACACTTGCTGATCGATTTCTAATGCTCAATTTATTTCCCCCTATATTTGAAATGGCCTCATGTTCCAGTATCGCTGGAACTATTAGGGCTTGGATTTTTTCTTGCATATTTCGAATGCTTTCTTGGTAAATCCAAACACCAATATTAGATAACACTTGTCTGTATTCCGATAAATCGAAATTTTTCAAGCATTGTTCATTTTGTTTTGGCGTATTAGAATATTGGAAGGTTTCATCTCCGCTGTACTGTTTTAAATTATCGACCAATCTATAAAGAAATTGTAGGTTTTAAGGTAACAGTTATTAAGGTACATTTTAAAGCAATACCGTAGTGTGTTGAGAAGCCATAAGGTAATTGATTCTAAATCATCATTTCGTTTTTTCACAACTTTTTTAACATTGGTAAGATATGAAAACAGTAAAGCTTTTACTTTTTCATCATCGTTAATGGAATCGGTGTGTCGAATACACATGAAGATAATATAGGCAGGAAGTCCGGGTAATAATTGCACAGCAACTCTTGGTTTCAGGTCTATCAACAAACAAAAAGATTAAAGAATGTTTTATTTAGTTACTTTGATTTCAAAAGATATTCTTTTTAGTGGAATATCACGTAACGGTGATATTATTAAAGATTTTTTTTTCATATAGTTGATCACCTGTATATAATGTGTCTTTTTTCATATTCCTATAGTTCCTATATATCATATAAATATATGTTCCAGTAAAAGTATGAAAAAATTATTAGTTAGTAAAATTAACTCAAAAAATTATTCAACAATGGTCTTGTGAAGAATCGCTAGCTGATGGAATATTTTGATATTTTTATTCATTATTTGATACGGAAAATAAAAAAAGAATTAACATTCAATAAAAAAAATTCAATAAAAACTATTAAATTTAAAATAAGAGTATATCGATGACATCACATTGATGACAATAATCCCTCTTTCCACACAGTTACATCTGATTTAAAATATTAATAAATCGTAAAATGAATACTCTAACTAGTTAGTGCATTAACAAACTTAACACTAAACTAGAAATGTTAAAATATGAAAAAATGGTAGAATAGTTCCCGAGATGAAATCACCTTAAATATTAGAAAATAAAATATTTTCACCGTACCATTTACTAAGTGCCGCATAATAACAGACTCCTCTTCTTTTTTGAACTCAAACATTCCCTGGAATTCCCGTTCCTTCTTCTTAATTGTTGGCAGTTTGGCAACAACCTTATCCGGAACAATAGTTTCCTCCTTAATTTGACCAATATTTGGTTCATTTTTAATAACCATTGCACTTTTATCTAGACCAGCTTCTTTCACAAGTTTCGCATAGTATTTGGCTTCTTTTCGCAATGTTCGATACTTTTCCGCCAAACAATCATACTTGTTGGTCCAATCGAGATTTTCGGATGTTAAACGCACAACTTCATGGTGCAAATAGGCTTCCGTTTTTGATTCGGGTGATTTGTTTAGAGTCGATTCCGATAAAGCACGATATTTCTCATTTTCGTTTCGAAGTTTCACGTTTTCTTCTTCTAATTCTTTGTTTCGAGTTTGTTCATTTTGGAATTCAATTTCCAATTGCCTACAATTAAATAGGTAGTATGCATTTGGTGCAGTAACGCAAAGTATATACAGAAATATTGAACCAATGTTCAAAAATATTTTATCATATATTGTCTCAAACGTATTTCGATTGCAAGCAATCCTCTGCAGTATTTATCAAAGAATGTTGGATTTCTCCGAAAAATTGGTAATTGTGAATAGCCACAGTGCATGTGAAGAGATCCAATACTATTTGATTACTGAAGAAGATGCTTTGACAATCGAAATATCAATAGGAGGAATGAGCCAAGATATATTTTAACATTGGGTTAAATTTGAGTCAATTATGCAACCTATATAGTAAATATCCTAATACAATTATAACTCACTGATTGATTTTCTTTTGTGCCTCAAACGCCAATATTAACTCTTGATCCTCGTTTACAATATCCACGTCAGATCCATACTTAGAAGCAGCAAAAGCCTTGACATTAGATGTTTGATTAGCCAAAATACGACGCAATTCAATGATTTCTTCACGTCTACGATTCAATTCAGCTTGCAATGTAGCAAATTGTTCTACCCAGAAATTACATAAGTTAAGAAAAAATAAATTAACCAACCAACCAAAATACAAACCCATAACAATTTTTTCGGTAACTTGAGCTCGCAATTGATCCAACTCTTTTTGTAATCGTGCATTATCGACTTCTAATTCACTAGCACGAATCGCATTAATAGAACGTCTTTCCTCCATATCTTCATCACTAGGTGTTGTATCCCGTTCAAATCGTTCCATTCTTGATCGTAAACGTGAATTTTCAAGTTCAACATCTTTGACTTTCTGTTGGAGTTTTACAACTAAGTTAATATCGATTGGTTGATCTGGTTTTATTGGCTCAGGACTGCTGGTCTCGGCTCGTTTCCAATCGATTGTATGTACACTTGCTGTTGTTGCACTTGAATGTGAACGAACTGATCCATAGCCAAAGTCCTAAAAATTCAATTTGTAAAAGTAAGTAATTTTCAATGGTAACTCTTTTTAAAGATATATCACATTCATCAAGCGTAGCCTAAAGTTATTAACACCCCTATAACGGTTTCCCTTTTAAGGTATATACTCATATATTTTTATTTTCAAAAATAGATTTTCATTAAATTGGAAACGATATAAGTATTCCCTATTTAAAAGGTTGATATACATTCTTTTAGCATTTGTCCATCTCCCAATGGGATAGTTCGAAATCAAAACTTTTTCCTTATAGATAAATGTAAAAAAAATATTTTGATTTCACGTTGAATTTTCAATAGAAAATTCATAAATTTTGGTTATATATTTGCTTTGATCATTCAAAACTAAACTAAATTTGAATTTTTTTTTTAGTGTAATAAGAAATTTATGGGACAAATACGCCAAAAGCATACAAGTGCGAGTCTATTTCGCGCATCGAAGTTCCGAAACAACACGTAGATATATTTTTAAAACTCCTTTTTTGCGTTTGGTTTATGATGGGTATTGCAAATTTTTACTTTACATAATAATTTAACTAAGGGTAGTATAAAAGTACTCACATCATCGGTTATTTCAATATTTCCATCACCCACTATCGAAGAAGCATCACTGGAACTTCTTATATGGTTTCTGTTCAATGTACTTGTTGCAGAATTCGGTAAATTAATTCCGGATCTCTCATAGCGACTCAATCTTGCCTCCAAATTTTCACAATGCTGTTCCAAAGTATTATACTCACGCAACAACTGCTGATGAGCATTTCTTTCCTGGTCTTGTTCACTTAACATAACCAGCTTTTCTTGCTGAACCCGACGATTTATCGATTCTTCCATCCCTAAAACCAAATTTATAATTACCCTATTTTTTTTAAAAATTTTTGGAATATACCAATTAAATTGTTTTGAATCGTAGCATTAAGATTTTCTATATCTTTGCGAAGCTTTGCATTTTCTTGAGTCCACTCAAGACGTTCGTTTTTAATTTTCATTTCAAAGCTTTCGTGTTCGTGGATCAAATCGATCTTTTCGTCTTTTTCTGCCCTTAATTTTTCTTCCAATTCAAGCAATTCTTTATCTTTCGTTTTTATTAAGTTTAATAGTTTTTTCACTTCCATTTCCAAGCCTTTCATATTCTCCAACTTGACTCTATAAAAAATTCAAATTTGTCATTTGTTAAAATTAAAAAAAAATAAAAATCTTACTTAATTTCACTTAATTCCTTTTGAGTATTCTTTAGGAGGACACTGTCTTTGTTAAGTTCTTCAATGCGTTGTTGAAGACTGATGATTTTATTTTCCAGTCCTTTATTAAGTTTTTTGATATGTTCCACAGATCGAGCTTCGATGCGTAATTTTTTGAATTGTTTTCTGGCCAACCGTCGGCGTACGGCAGACTGGCATATGACAATACTTTTCAGGTGTTTTGCATATCGTTTTCTAGCCAACCAGCCTCGAATCCATCGTTGAATGATTATGGCTTTAGCCTCGTATCTCATAGCAAGGAATCGTCTTCTGGCTAATACCCCACGACCAAAACGTTGTAAACCAATAACCACTTGTCGAGTACGTTGAAATTGTGTCCGTTTTACCCAGCCACGAATATATCGTTGTATAGAAATAGCCGCCCGATTTTCTCGTAAATGACATGCCATCCTAAAAAAAAGTTATTAACAAAACTAAATTACAAAATAGTGAAGAATTGTTACCGCCTTCCAAGTAATCCTCGGCCATATCGTTGAATCAGCATCACAGATTTTCGTAATTTTAAATATCGTTTCCTGAAAATAAACGCTCGAATTTGGCTTTGAACAATGATGCAACATTTTTTCAGCTTTTCAGCTCGTAATTTTTCTAAGTAAGCCACTTGTCCAGCTCGGAAGAATATCTTGCTTTTTCCAAATTGAAATTTGTCGCTATCTTTAATGTTAATGGATAAAATTCGTTCACATGTAGCTTTCATATCGTGTCGTTTTATGTCCTTAAATCGACACAGCACACGATATCGGTGGAAGAAATCTGTGTAAAACCAACGACTTGGAAATCCAGCTGCTGAAATTCGTACGGTTTCTAGAACTCCACAAGCCCTTAGCTGTTGTACCGCTCGGGTTGGATTGTATTCAAAGCAAACTTTATTGTCATTTGGCTTTATGCAGCGGACATAATGTGGTGTTGTATCATTTAGGGTTGCCATCAACATATTCAAACTATCTCGAAACTGGGAGCCGACCGTTTTTTTGTTTGCTTTTTGGGAAGAAGCCTGTGGTTGTTTTGATGCGCTGATTTTTACTCGGGTGTTGGGAACCGAAAGCTTTCGGTCATCTTCAGAGGTGAAAAGTTTTCGCATCAATTTGTTTTCAGATTTACGAAGCGTATTTATTTGCTCTTCAATAACTGTATCTCGATTTTTTTCAAGGAAATTGGTTGATTCATATTGAACAGTATCGGCAAAATGTTTTATCAAAAATGCAGAATTTCCAAATCTGGGTTTTATAAAATGCTCGTATTTTGTGCATTTTGAATACAATTTTTCAACCCATGATGCATCCGATCCTTTTGGCATCTGAAAAGTATTTTAACGAAATAATAAGTTTTATTCTTTGATTTTTTTTTTTGAATGCTGTATACATTCCAAATGTTAACTTTAGTTGTACATTAGTAAATGTATTTAATTACTTACTCGACATTCTTCATCAAGCAAATCTAGAATCCCTAACTTTGATTCAATTAAATCAATACAAGGTTGGTTATCGTAAAAATCAATCATTTTCCATTCTATCTCCTCTTTAATGTACTCTTCTTGCTCCAGTTTAAAAACATGTTGATTAAATTGTTGTTGTAGTTTTTCATTAGCATAATTGATACAGAACTGTTCAAAACTGTTGATTTCGAAAGTTTCAAAACCATAAATATCCAAAACTCCTATGAATTTATGACCAACATTAGACGATTCCAATGTTTTATTAATTACATGAACAATCCAATTAAATAATTCGGCGTAAATATGTTTAGCCAAAGCATCACGCGACACAATCGCTTGCTGAACAGTCATTGGTTTTAAAAACACTTCCCTTGTGGAAACAATCCGACGAGTGCAAAGCCACTGGCTCATTTCATTTCCATTGATTTGCAAAAGTTCACAGAAATTTTTCAAATACAAATCGCTTTCCTAATAAAAAATATATATTTAGAAAATTATAATAGTTAGTATATAGTTACTTGAAACTCTCACCGATATTCCACATCCTTCTGAATCTTGTTTGGAATGGTCTCCGGACATGTCAATATCGCGAAATCGAACGTTACCCAAGTGTAAAATAGCTGCTAAAATTTTCAAAGTGTCCATTTGTTCCGACTTTGAAAAACCCAAAACACTTAACGCATTCATGGTCTCTTCGAAGGTTTGAAGATCATCAACGCCGTCAATTTCGGGATTGTCTCCTTGGTTCAGATAATTGAAATTTTGTTGATGATCTAAAAAGAATTTGACGTTATACTCTTCGACCTGGTTTAATTCTTAGAAAGATAGAGATGAGAATGATAGATAGTAGATACTAAAATATAATGTTGGACTTAGTTTGGGCCTTTAAAAAATAAGCAGAGACCCAAAATTACTTACTGATATTCTGAACTTCGCCTACATAACGTATTAATATGTGAACCAAGGGCGGATTTAAGGAGAGGGCACGTGGCCTCCCCCCCAGGGTATTTTTGTGTACTGTGGAGATTCCATAACAGTACATACTTAGAAACAAATCAAATTATTAAAGTTGTGAAAATATTTAAATTAAATAACAGAAAGAACATTAGTGAAACTCTAGTCTATTTCTGGCTGGAATTGTGAATTTTTTCCGTGATCCCTTTAACGCACTTGCAAATGAAAGATGATATTGTCCCCCCCCCAGAAAAAATCCTGAATCCGCCCTTGATGTGAACAATATTTTGGCTTTGCTACCTACTATAAAATATGAGAACTATTCCAACTAGCCGTATTAAAAAAATATTCAAAAATCCGTATTTCAAAAACCCTATCTGTGCATAAGCGATGTATAAATGTTAGATGTGGATCTTAGCTAGTTTTTGATTTTGTTTTTAGAATAGTGGCCTATCAAAGGGGCCGAAGACTCTTTCCACTATCAACATAGAATGACTCATACAGAGAATATATAAATATAGTATATATTGTGTACAAATATTTTTTAAATACGAAAGTTACAAGTAAAATAAGTTGTACTCTATTCACCCATTTTTATAGATGAATGATTATGTGGAGACAAAGGTATTAGTCAGCTTACTATGAACTACTTACTAAAGAATCCATAACTGATAACCAAATGATTTAATTATACAATTAAAAACGAACCCTCACCTAAATTAAATTGCGGGAACTTTTCTCGAGCTGCACACAATTGATAGAATACATGATAATTTCGCTCTTCAGGTGCTTGAAATACTACTCTGGATTTTTCCAATAAATAAGTGCGCATTGAGGCGCCGACCATGTGATAATTTTTATTAAAGTGTATTTCTATGTATTTTCCAAATCGAGAACTGTTATCGTTACGGGTGGTCTTTGCATTTCCTATGGCTTCCATGATGGGTGATGAGGCTAGGACCTTTTTTTCGATATGAGTCTCTGTGTCACTGGTTCCTGAACCGCTAACGGTTGCGAAATATCTCATCGCATATTTAGCGCTAACGGTTTTCCCTGCTCCCGATTCTCCACTTACAACCACACTCTGGTGTCGCTGTTCACGTTCTAATTGGGTGTAAGCTTCCTCAGCGACTGCAAAAACGTGCGGATCCAGATCGCCCATGGCCTGGCCTCGGTAGGCCCGCATAGTATCAGATCCTAAAAGAATAAAATTAATTTTTAGAAAATGATTATGATTCTCCATTTGTCGGGTGGAAAAGATATAAGAGTAATGTAGATCAATTACATTTATCGTTAAATTGTTTGGGGTTACTATTAAATAACAAATTTTGGCAAGTCCCTTTTAGAACAGTAAAATCTAGTAACACTGCAATTTCTACTTTAGCTTTTATTCTTTTCGCGATTTTCTGTTAAATCAATCTATACCAATAAGGTATACTTTTCTCTTTTGTGACTAAATTTTCATTATGGACCGATTTATTCGCGAATTAAATTAAAAACAAAGTCAAAAATGCAACGTTGCTAAATTTAACAGTTCTAAAAAGGAGTAGAGCTTCAATTTTACGGTAATTAAGAAATAATTTGTTTATGTATTCTGAACTCTTAAAAATTGGGGGAGGATAGAGGATCATTATAAAGTATAATTAATGCAATGATTTAGTTCAATAATTAAATATCCATGGAATCATGCGGTTTTCTAAGCTTTTGTCTAAGGTTTTCGCATGATAAATTTTAAAAAATTACAATGTGGATATAAGACCTAGGAATTTCATGTATTAATATAGATCAAAGCTTTTCAAAGTGAGTTCTATCGTCTCCTATTGAGTGCTGAAATTTTCTAAAGACAGCAATTGTAGCATTAAAGACTTTAATGTCTATTGTTCCTTTTTAGAAAATGGGTTAGCGAAACGTTGGGGTAGGAAAATGCAAGACTGATGAACCGGAGCTTAAAGATTTTAGAGGAGCAGGAGCTAAATATTTATTTTAATAGACCCAGAATCGAGGCTCTAAAAATGTAAACTGGTTCCAGCTCTCAAAACAATCATACATTGAACACAGCACAATGAATACTTAAAAATCTTTTCTTGACACCTTATTCATTATGTGAACCCTCAATAATAAACCCTTAAAACCGGAGCTGGAGCCTTAACTAATTTAGTCCAGCTCCCTAACTTTCGGTGAGCATTAGCTTTTTCGTCATCGTTAAAGAGATGGTGATTTATTTGAGATTGGACAAATTTTTAAGAAAAAACGTTTTTTAAATGTCAATCAAATATAAATTCTAACTTAAAAATATCTCGTAACTAAATCCTGAACTTAGATAGTATCAAATGCGCGGAAAACTTAGACCATACAATAAGGGGACTGCTCAAAGGCAATCATTTGTTAATCATATGTAGGAACAATGATAATGACGTCATAATGTGACGACTCAACCTTATATTTCTAGTCGCACACAACACATAATAACAACAACTGACTGGCAGCGTTGCCATATTGTCCGATTTATCGGGTTTTATCCGATTTTTAAAATTAAATCTGATTTCCTGATTTCCAAACAAATTTTTAAATAAAATGAAAACTATTCTTTACAATAATGAACAAATTCACAAACTAGAAACTATACCTAACTAGCAAATAGTTTTCAAAAGTACTAAAACGTTACCATATTTAGGAATTTGAATAGTATCAACATACGCTAGTCTGCAATATATATAAAAGATAACTGATAGTGCTAAGTGCTGTTTAAAATAATCAGTTTTTAAAGTTAGCTAACTTGAAAAGAATATACTTTTATTATAATACATAAGAATGATGAAAAATGCAATTTATCTTATTTTATTTTTTGTGTATTAAAAAAATCTTGAAAATAATGCCTCGAAATTACTTATCTAGCTCCAAAATATTGGTATAATTTAAATATTTAGTCATAAGACTCATGTCTTTTGTAGGGACGTTAATATTTGGCGACGTTGCATTTTCTTCTTTTTTTAATTTTATTCGCGGATAAATCGGACTATAATGAAAATATTAGGACTCATGTCCCTATTAGGTCGGTCAATATCTGGCAACATTGCATTTTCTATTTTGTTTTTTTTTTATTTTATTCGCGATTTTTTTGTTAATTCAATTCTAATATGGTAATTGTCTCTTTTGTGACTTAACATTCATTATGGGCCGATTTATCCACGAAATAAATTAAAAATAATGTTCAAAATGCAATGTTGTCATCTTTTAACCAACCTACAAGAGACATGCACCCAAAACCCGATTTATTATCCGATTTTTGAAGAAAAACATTTGACAACGTCGCTGACAGGTTGTCAACTGTCATTGTGTAACTGCTCTTTAAATATAATCGGAAAATATCGATAAGAACCGATGTGTTCCGATCACACTATATTAGTTCATCATCTGAGGCCATCAAATTAATTGAACAACCAAAATTAAACTTACCATAGATAGGCAATTCCGTGTAGGGATTGATAGCGACTAGGACAATCCCACAGTACGTATATATGTCTTTTTGTTCACAAAATCGCACTTGTAAATTGTGTAACACTGCCGGTTCATGCAGATAACTGAGAGATGTGAGATCATTTTCTCCAATCAAGATCGACGGATTTTTCAAATGTGGTAAATCCGAATCGGACTTGATAGTCAATGTCTTCTTTACCTTTGAATCTGTTATTATTTTCAAGCAATTTGATTTTGGATCGTAATTTTCGCAAATTTCTGCCCCCTCCCATACGTTCTCGGGGTGAGGAACCCATATCTTCGCCCCCTAAAAGAAAAAAGAATGGATTATAATCAAGTATGATTTTCAGAGGTAAATATCACTTTTTGAAATAAATTATAGTGAGACATTAAGTCTGTTTTATTGGAAAGAATGTTGTTTGGGTGATAGAATTGGATTAAAATCAAGACAGAACTAAATATTGAAAAATTGTTTATCATGATTGAAAAATAAATTATGTAAAATGCATAATTTTGCAAGTGTTTAAAGTACAAACAACGTACCTGTGTATACAATTCAATTGTAGTCATAGTGTATTAGGAATTTTGCAGTTGGAAAAACAGCTGTTCACGTTCTCTCTGGTTTGGATGAATTTTCAACGTATGAAAATGTCAATTTTCCTCCAAAATAAACTCAATCATGGTCGTGTATGAAAAATACACGTAACTGACTCATTTTCAACGCAAATAAAAGATAAGTGGTGTTTTTATCACTAATTTTACGTTTCATTCAATTAAAAATAACAATACATTGATGTTTTTTAACAAAAATGCACAGCACTTCGTTTACAATTGGAACCAGTGTTTGGACTGGCGGGTGGAGAATTCTGTTCAATTCCCACACCATTCTCCCAACCTCCTGGAGAAATCAGATGGGACATGGACGTAGTGGGGGACAACAAAGACGCAGCGATACGTTCTACGCAAGTCAAACAAAATGGGAACACAAAATACGAGACTTCTGCATATGACACTAAACAACAGACAAACGCTTATCACAGCTCAACACTGAGAAAATCCATTTCCCACAATATTTTACATGAATTAAATTCAGACAAATTAGTGGGGACAAAAAGTCAAATAAAACGTTCCATGCAAATAAATGTTCTTTTTTATAATTTGAATATTTTTTCTAGGACACTTCAGAGCAAGTTCAATGAATTATGTATCAATCGATTCCAGCGATTAATCCTCCAACAACCCAGTTTTAACAACCGTTTTTTGCAAAGCAAATAGTTTGCCTATTGGCCCAAACTTGAGATGAATTTTCTGGTCTTTGTTTGAGAAACCGTAAATTAGCTGTTCTTCCGTGCTCAATTGTCTGTTCTTATACTCTTTATATTGTAAGACAAGCATTTATTACATTATATTATTATATTCTTTTTGTTAATAAAATAAAGAACCAGTTAATCTTTAAAATCGGCTTATGTAGGAGGTTTATTAGACATGTGGAAGAAAATCAAGTTTGGATTTATATAAAACATATTTCAAGGTTTTTCTTTTAAATGTCTTGGTAGAAATGTTCAAATAAAAATCTAATCAACTTACAGTTTTTCTTGATATTTCGTTTTTGAAACGTTTGAATTTCCTTATTATATTCTTGCTTTTCATTCAGTATAATAATTTGACATTGGCATATATAAAAAAATTGGTATATATAAAAATAAATGTACTTATTTTATACGTCATACTGGATCATATAATCAAAATTTAGTAGTCAGGATTTTAAATTTTTAGATAAAAAAATATTTAGATGTTAACAACTGGATGGAGTAATGAAAAATCCTTATTGAAACGTAGTGCTTTGCAAAAATAACAGTATTTCTCTTACACCTCTATTCCTGTTAATCCATCCAGCTACTGGCGTGTGGTAATAGATGTAAACTGTTATTCGAAATCTAATACAAATAACTACAGATTCAAAATTACAATTAGAATCAAGAAATAAATGTATTATTCTCCCTATTAAAATAAGGCAATTAAAGGCATTTTAAAAGCTCAAAAACCCCATTAGGAGCCATTAGAATTCATTCAAAATTATTTTTAAAGAAATTATTTCTAAATGCCTCTAGATTTCTTTTATTAACAGGACGGTTAAACTTCACAAAGTCTCTTAAAAGTCTGCATTATGAAGAAGGGATCTACGGTAGGCCGAATTTTTCTAGAAAAGGCTCCCAGAACGAAAAAGAAGAAGAAAAGCCGGATTTACAAACCAGACTGGGCCCTGTTAAAATAAGGCATTTAATATTTTATAATTTTTAAATGTTTTTAATAGCTTTTTTGAACATTTTTAACAATAGGTGTATTCTTACAAGGTTAATAGAAAAATAAGTGATAAAAACTTGCTATGCATTTGACAAAAAAAGGCAAAGACTTAAATATGGCTAGTGAACAGATATGCTACGAAACGCTACGCGTCAGTTGTATATTGTTTTCTATTCTATTCTATTTCATAGCGGTTAAAAGTCTTTTGTTTTGCTATAACATCAAAAATTTATAAATGAATTTACTAATAATAACGTAAAACCTACTGGTGGCCGAATGGTCTAAGTGACCGCTCCAAAGTTGGTAAGTGTTGGGTTCGATTTTCGTATTGAGAAAATTTTCAGTACTTCTCAATTACAGATTTTTATTAACCGGATGATATTGTAATAAGCTCCTTTTATTTACTTCAAATAACTTCAATTATCTTTAGAATTATGTTAGTTGAAAATACTAGGTATAATTAACTGAATGAGCACACTAAATTATTTTCGAAAATATAAAATAGATGCAAATTGACAACTCCTGATAGAATGTAACAAGGACAAGATATATTTCTCTTTCATGATTCCTTAGCGTTCAACAAATATTTTAGTTACATTTCCGCCATTTTGAAGTGGTAGCCAAAGGTATTTAAAGGCATTTTAATGATCAAAAAAACCATTAGAAGTCGTTTAAAGTAGTAAAAAGCATTAAATGAAATAAATGCATTAACGTATTAAATGTAATAATTTCAAAATGCTTCTAAATACATATTTAACAGGGAGTAGACTGCAGTCTAGAATCCCCCCCTGGCGAGGGTTTCCCCTATTCCTTTAATGAATAACATTCAAAAATTAGGAAGTTTTACCAATAAATAAATATCAAAAATATGTCAAATAAATCTAAATAATAGTATGCCTACATACGTAGTATGGAAAAGGGAAAATTTAACTAAAATTTCGACTAAATCACTCGAGTGAATTATTCCTATCACTCTAGTCATGTAAAGGTTTTTGTTTTTAAAAAAATAAACTAAATTTATGCTTAATCCTTCTTTATGGGTGTAATTAATAATTTACTATTACAAAAAAATGTTACTTCAAAGTTAAAACTTTTTGACTGGGCAATATGCGTTTCTTTTAAACTTTCAATAAAGCAGAAAAAAATAAGTATTTAATATTCAAATTTGGTATATGTATAAATTGAATGTAACTTTTTATATATTTTATTATCTATGTATTAATGTCATTATTACACAATTGCTAGCAATTCTCTCCATTTTATGCTATGCAGGTCATTAAATATGAATTATTGTTATCATTTGGGTAACCTTTGTTTAGATCAGCAATAAAGAAATATTCCGTACACAGGCTTTTAAAAATCTTGAACACATTTCGCACTACATTATTAAATTATTTCATTTTCATACAATAATTTCATTTTAAGACAATAAATTGAAAATTACCAACGTTACTTTTAATGATCAATTGTATATTTATTTACGTATAACGTTGCATTCTACATTATAAATTGTAAAAAAATATTTTCTTTCCGCTGAGAATTAAACACATAAGGAAATAACATTTAAACATTTCCGATCATCAGTTTTAGTGACTGGAATTGATGTAAATAAATTAACAGCAAATATTTGTTTATCATTGAAAAGTCTCCAATTACCGTGGTTTTACCACATTTTTTTGCTATCAAATTTGAAAAGCGAAACTTATAAGTGAAGTGGTTAGTTCTCTATACAAATTGTGCTATTAAATAGTATACCCAATGGCGTACGTTGCCCTTTTGTATAAAGCTTACATGATCGATCGAAAACGCGAATTTTTATTTCGCGAAAAGAAACATGCAATTGAAATTCATCATGGACTGATACCACGTTATACTCTGTACGATCGTTATCGGCACTTCTGTGCGAAAATATGGAAAATGATCAAATATATCCTTTACTGTTGTTACTGTCCGTGCATTCCAAAAACGAGTTTTCCGTTCCAGCTATTTTTGACCATGAAAACCGAGGGCACGTTTTCCAATTACATATTGAAAAGTGTTTTTGGATTTCTTGGTGGAATTGTATTAACATATTTATTATTCATGTTTCTCGTTTTTCAATTAAATTTCAAATTGTCCAGTGCAACAATTCTATGTTCTGTAATTGGTTGCATTTTAACTATAGGATTAGCATTCAGCTATCGCGTAAGGTATCCTTGAAATACAAAAAAAAACTACGTTTTGTCGATTAATTAAATTCAGTCATTCAAAGGATTCATTGATGACATAATTGTTCTTCTTTGATCACATTTTATTTACATGTCCGATTATTTTTTCGATAGACGTGAAGCTGGTCGCAGTAAGCGGGAAATATAGCCTTACGAAGCACATACGACCCTGATAAGTTCTATCATTGGGGTTTCTATCCATTTCACCTAATGGAGTTCCTATTGTTTTAGTTGGTTTTAGTGAGAAAATTGTTGGTTTTTATGTACATGTCGGTTCCCAATGTAACGAACAAGAAACATAAGGGAAATTCATTATATAGATATAATTTTGATATAATCAAAAAGAAATGTTAGAAGTAGGGCTTTCTGAAGTAAACTGACACAATATTTTTTTATTGTTGGTTACCGTTGCTTCATAATTACAAAGGTCTTTAGCGACTCTAGAGTTCATAAAAATTGTAAATCGGGAAATATCGAAAATTTGCTCGATTCAAACCCAATACCTACCAGATTTGGAGCGACCACATTGACCACTCGGCCACCAGTAGGTAGGCTTGAAACAATGTTATTCCAAACTTTTGCTTAGTACAGTAAAGTGAAGTAAATTCTTTTACTTAGCAAAATCTTGGAAAACGAAGCGTGCAAGGGATCCCCCCTCAGCAACTCCCAAGGCATCATTTAAACAGTATCAATTTTGAGGCATATAGCTAGGAATACTGAGTATAGTTAAGAACCTTTTAACTTTTAGGCTAAGGATTACTAGAAGGACAACCGTCAAACTCCAGCTGAGGTGGAAGGATAATCTAGGGAGATAAATCTTTAGATTAAAACATTCGAACCGCCCAAATTTAAAGGTTTAAAGTTTGAAGTGATCTAACATTATTTACGTCGCTTTATTCTTATGCCAAATATTTTGCTTTTGTCTACTATTATAATGCAATCCTTAAAAAGTCAAATAAATCGACGAAACGTAGGTCAATAGCAATTAATATTTATTTTTTATATTCTCGAAATTCGCATTCGAATTGCTATAAAATAATTTTGATTACAATGTTCATAATTAAAATTAATGCAAACCTTACTTTATTTTAGATGTGTCGTGTTGTTAATTCTACCCTTATTTTTCTCCAAACGAGGACGTCAAGCTTTGCTAGCCTATGCGTTTATCCTTGCCATAACAGGTCCTGCGAAAAATACCCTAAGAAACATGGGAATTTTGTCGGAATCATTAGCATGTGGACAGGTGAAGTTAATTGAAAGAAAAATATAAATAATTTGATATTAATTAGATGTCATTATAGGCCCAATTACGAGCTTGTGTTAAGCAAATTTTAGATATAATTAAAAAGCCATTTTATGCCATTCGTGATGCCCTCAAAGCGGTAATAAAAGGAGCGAAAGAGGTTGTGAAAAAAATCAAAGATATTTTAATATCAATTAAGCGTTTGATTCTCTCAATTGGTGAGTATAATAATTATTGTAATTTACGTTTTTTGTAAGAGGAAAAAATAACAATTGTGGATCCCAAAAATACAAAGATTTATAATTAATTATATAATTTACATTTATCGTAGGAATAAATTACTGAACAAAAAAAATACGTAGGTTTCAGAGATTATTCTTTCATTGAATAAAAATGTGTACCTATACTATAACAATTCAAACTTTAGTTTCTGAAAATTCCCATCATAATATATTTTATAGAACTAAAATAAGTACATACTTATTTTTGTTTAAAATCTAATTTAGAAATCTCTATAAATAATTCCTGAATCGTCAAATATTAATCCTTCAGCAAAAAATGGTGAAGTTCGTATTTAAGGGATCTAACTTGGTTTTATATTTTTAGAAAAGCAATTATTACTGTTTTTCTATTAAAATTATTGAGCTAATGATAAATTATTATGACAAATTATTTTAAAAATGTTTTCATACTAAAAATCAACAACATCATTTACAAGTAGATATATTTACATATTATAATTATTGACCAACAAAAAAATAAATACCAGCACCTAATACAAAATGCTAAATTTTAAATTATTTATGTTAACTTAATTCTGTCTAATTAACATGCTTTAAATTGTTTTTGAAAAAATGCAAAATAATCAAATTATTTAAAATATGTAGGTATGTATCTAATTTCTTTGAAAATTAGGTGGAGTACCTGTTCAAGTAGATATATTTAATTCCGTGCTAATTTATGTTTGGGTGCGGAAGAACTAAATAGCATGTAATATATTGTATACAGTTTTAAATTTTATATAATAAAACTGAAGTTCCAATTTAATTTTTAGAAATAGATAGTTACAAATTGAACAATTTCCTTAATTTTTATATGCACTTAAACAAATAACGATAATAGTAGTACTCATTGATCAAAAACCGGCGTTTTTTTGTTAAAAATATTGAAATTGAAATTTTGTCGAAAAATTTAAATATTTGATTCCAAACCTTTTATAAGCTACCGTCCCATTTACGGAAAAAGAAATAATTCCTTCTTATTCCACTACTATTCTTCAATATTTTATTATTTCAATTGTCTAAAAAGTAAATAATAATACCCTACCCTAATAAAAAAAGGCATTTTAAATGTTCAAAACGCGTTAGAAGCCATTAGAAGTCGTTTAAATTATTTTATAGGTAATGATTTCAAAATTTCTTTATATGCCTTTTTTTGAATAAGATACATAGTCCTTCTTAACATTCCCCTTGCATCTGTATGTTTTTGAGGCACTAGGGGCGATACCACGTCCCTTAAGGACCATTGATATAATGCTAAACTTTAGTCTTATTTTAGATCAATGATTGTCTACCTAAATATAAAATTTTATTATTTATTTATTTCTTACAAATATTGATTATTTGTGAATAGCACGATATAGCCATAGATTAGGCTAATTTCTTTTAAAAACTTTATCAATAAGAAAAGATAAATTGTCCTGGAGTTTAAGGAAACTAAAAATAATACTTTTCAATGCAAATGAAATAAAATATTGGTTTTTAATTTTTACTTACTGTAAAATTTAATAATATTTCTTTAAAAAAAGGGCAATAAAAGATATTTTAAATTTTCAAAAGAACCATTAGAAGTCATTTCAAATTGTTTAATGTTATTAAAGGCATTTTAAAAGTAATGATTTCAAAATGTATTTTTTTAACAGAGGTATTGGGGCTTGAAGAATGATTTCCAATTTGTTTTACAAAGTCTAGAAATGTAGTTATTGAGTCTTTAATAAAAAAATCAAGTAACGATATTCGAATTTTCTGCGAAAAGCAACTGTTTCTTATTAATTGATTTTATGTATTAATAAATTATATCATCTAAGAAATTTAGCCAAAATCAATTGGCCAGTATATTTTTCACAAACTTTTCATTTATAGGTGTTTTAATTTAATGATAAATTCAAATATTGATAAGAAATCCATTAAATTGTCAAAAACCCATTAGAAGTTGTTTCAAGTTATTAAACGTATTTAAAATGTTATGACTTTAAAATGTTTCTAAATGCCTTATTTTAACAGAGATAGCAAAAGAAAAGTTGAGAAACACTGATCTTATGTATACAAGACAAAACTTAAATTGACCAGAACGAAAATATACACTTATTTGACAAAGGTTAAGAATAAATCCCATTCATTGTTACGTATAGGTATTGTAGACACAGGTCACAACAATACATGCGTTAAAAGTTGTATAAGTCTGACTTATCAACCTAAATAATTTCACTTTCATTAAAAAAAAAAATGCCCGTGAGAAGATTTTTTCAACAAATAATAAATTTCAGATTTCATTTTTTTTTTTAGTGAAATTTATCAAGTCCGGATTTGAATGGTTGCATAGTGTTGTAACGATATGTAATAAGAAGGTGGGAACTCCATTCCAACGATGTGTTCGTGTGATGGATAGTGCCATTTTAGATTGCAATGCGAAACTTGGACCTAAATTTGCTTGGCTGTGTTCCGTTACATATGTCGGCAAAACTCTATGCTACTCTGTAAAGTTTTTGGATTATATATGCGAATTTTTGGATTTTATTAATGAATCAATTGTTGGCACAATTTTACGAAGTAATTCACAGATTTAATATAAATCCCCATTCGTGTATACGGTAAAGAGTAATTAATCAATAATTTTAGAGGTGCGAAAATTTGTTCGCCATATCAAAGTCTTATTTTACGTACGAATCAAATTCTCACACTCATTTCAATTTGAAACGAAACATTCAAAAACATGGAGTGAAGTTACTCAAGGAATTGTAACGGAAATTCGTCAACGAACGGAAAACTTTCTTGCACTTTTTGATATCATTAGTTGTGCGACTAGCTTTTTCTTTCTATTTTTAATCGTCAAGTATTTCAGTAGTAATATATCATTCTAGCACTTCCGTTTTTAATTCAAATGATTTTCAGAGGAATTCACTATCGATATCAATTTTTAACAAACGATCGTTTCGACAATCATTTTATCACGGAAAATTTGAGAAAAATCGACCACTATCGCTCGAAACAAGACAAGGAGACAATTTTTCCTTTAAATCAACGGGAAAAGAATTATTATATCGAAGTATGTAACCCATTTCAATTAAATAAGTAATGAAGTTATTAATTGCTTAAATAGGAATCGTCGATACGTCTCGTTCCGTCTGAGAAAGTAAAACTATCCAAATCGGTAGTTCTTATAGGAATTGCTGTATTGAAATTATCGACGCATATGATTGCAGATTATAGTCTGTTTTGGATTTTAGCGACAATCCGATATTATGGAAAGTATCAAGATTCAGTTGAAGGTAGTACCTTGTTGTTTTTTAATTTCCATAAAAAAGATTTTTTATTTTTATTTTTTATGATAAGCTCCCAATGATGTATCTTTGCATGTCGAAGGACGAGGTTTATTATCCGACTTATTTCGTAGCGTTGTAAAAGCGTTCAAACCTTTTGACTTTAAGCTTGAACTTGATACTGTTCCTTGTCTTCCTGATCCGATTCCTCCAGATTTCGATAGATATATTCAAATTGGTAAGTTTTTAAGTCTTATAATAGCAATAGAATTAAATACCAAGACGAACCCCAAAGACAGCAGGGCAACCAAAATAAGATTAATAGATCGAATTTTCAAAATAAGATGAACTTATCAGACTTATCAATCATCCTAATTTTCATTTGTCTATCTTTTATATTTTCGATTTCATAAATACCTGAAATACGTTGACTCTGCCACTTAATCATTGAAACCTCTAGGACGCTTCCCGAATTCTATAAGATTGAAATTTGGTATGCAATTTAAGATTTGCATATAAATAACACAAAAAAAATGAATAAGAAATCTGTAACTTTTACTCTTGAACTTCATAAAACGGTGTAAAGTCTTATCAAGCAAAGTACTGTTTATTTTATATTTAAAACTTAACTGTCGCGTTTTCAAATGTTATTAACATATTTTCTTAGTTAATATTGCCTATTCATTATTAGCTAGTACAAATTTGTATGTATTTTTTCTTTGATTGTTTTTAAAATTCTTTGATCGTTGCAAAAAACTGCATTAAACAATCATTATACTTCTTTTTCACGAGTCTATTTAAATTTCAACCCTTCATCTGAATTTTCAAAGGGTTCTTTTGCTATTATTTCTTCCACAAACTGTAGTATTATATTCGATTTCTAGGGTACAACTGTAGCTGACCCACAAGAACTACAATTCGAAAAAAATAAATGAAATTTCACCTAAAACATTCAATGTAAATTGGGTTGCCAATTCACTAACAATCTCATAATATTTTCAATGTTAAAGTTTTTAGATCTCATAAAGTCCCAAAGTCTTATCTTTATATCTCGGTCAAAAAGTATGATTCAACCTTAAAGTTAAATACAACATATATATATACATGAAAATATAATTAAGTAGTTGATCTTTAATGGCAGGGCCGATCCTAGTGTCGTCTGCTCGTATATAGACCTAATTGGCCACTTCTTAGAGAATTTTCCGGGCAAATGAGAACTATCGACCTCGTATAACCAGCCGCTATTTTCCACAGTAAAATCCATTTTTGAAAATTCTTTTTTTAGAAGACAGGATATACATTGAAGTTGTTCCCATTTTAAATTTGAAAATTAAAATCGTCTTTTAAAGCTGGAAAAAATAGGTTGATTGATGGCTTTATACATTAAATTTGGAATAAAATTTAATCTCAACCGTACAAATCGTCGATTAGAAAGCTTTTGTACAAAAATGTAAAGGTCATTAAGGACTTCTCAACAGCAATTTGCAATCATTTTTTTGCTCCCGGAAAATTCTAGAAAACCGTTTGTACAGGTAGCGGAATTTTGTCACTATGAACGTTGACTAAGGATTTTTAAAGATTTTTTTTTTTTGAAAAAGGAAAATTAACTTTTGATTTTTGTTAAATTTTCTATATGATTTTTTTCTGAACTTTCAAAAGAATCTCGAAAAATAGGGAAAAATTTCGTTGATAAGTTTTATTTTGATAAATTCGGAAAAAAAATTATCTGATAGAACTATAACCGGCCTACGGCCGCTCGTGTACGAGGCATATATTACCCCCCTACTAGGATCGGCCCTGTTTAATGGTCCTCTATGAAATAGCAAGTCGTCCTTTTTAACCAAGATGTATAGTTTATAAAGGCAAAGACTCTTAAGGTCTTGGCTTTATGGACTTAGAGCTTAGAAGTTTTGGCAACCAATCTTACATGGAATGCTTTTGCCATTTACTATGATTTAAATTTTAATGACAAATTAATAATAGACTTTGGAAAAATTGGTTTACTCGTTTATTAAAAAAAAAAATACTTAAAATATGTATTACAAATATTAAAAACTGGATAAAAAAATATTGGAAATATGTTCAACGTCCTTTCTATAGAGAACTGAAAAAATTGAATCGAAATTAATTTAATGTATTTTAGTTTGAACGATTCGATAATACTATTGTGATAATTACTACTATTTAAATATAAAAAGTAAAAATGATTTTAATCATTGTACAAACTGCATAGAAAATAGGTAAAAATAATTTATGGAGAATGGAAATTTGCATTAATCGTAAGAAGAAAAATACTTATAACATTTCTTTAAATATGGATTTCTGGTAAAGTTTGAACTATAATTTTACGTTTTGCATCGTACACGTAGTAGTTGTTTTTGAATAATGGAGAATCGTAAAACGATTTAATATTGTGAATTTCAATCTGTTTCGCCCTTTCGATCAAATCTTTCTCGCTAATTTCGATGGCCGTAATATCCGATCCATGCAAGCATCGCAAAAATGTTATCTGATCTGTGGTTAATTGTTTGAGAATATAGTACAGCAATTCGTTGTGATCTTTTTGGTAGGATAAATATTTTTGGAATGTATTTCGCATCGATTTCATAACACTGTATTTCTGAGTTTCGATGAAGCTTTCCAACATCATACGAATGGCTATGTTGATATCACCTTCTTGAATGTGGTCTCGTAAATGGATTCTAGCATGAGCTTCGGACATTCGAATTATGCTTTCAATGTGTCGTACTGTGATTGGTAAACTTCCTGTGGCTAGAGATTCTTGACGTAGCTGACTGTACATTTTTGCAACTTTCTCCTGGTCCATATTGTGAAGTTGGGGATGAACGTTTTCGCGGGCGTACACGATATATTTTTTTAGAAGATCTTGAGGGATGGAAATGTCATCGGTTTGGGATTCTGCTATTAGGGTTGCGTTAGTAGTGTTTTTTGCATTGGGGTGATGTTTGATGTGGGAATTAACGACAAAACGAGCCAAACGTTTATCCTGAATTGTATCAATTTCGTCTCGAACAACGCAGAGAATATCAAAACGTGATAAAATCGGTTCAGACAAATTAACATTTTCTGAGAAAGTCATACTGGCATCATAACGTCCCCCAATTGGATTAGCCGCAGCGATTACAGAACATCGAGCTTGTAACGATGTAACAATTCCAGCTTTGGATATCGAAATCGACTGTTGTTCCATGGCTTCATGAATTGATGTACGATCTTGATCATTCATTTTATCAAACTCGTCGATTAAACACACTCCTTGATCGGCTAGGACAAGAGCACCAGCTTCTAAAGTCCATTCTCGAGTTGCAGGATTTCGGCGTACATAAGCTGTAAGACCCACAGCACTAGCTCCTTGGCCCGTCGTAAAAACAGCTCGTGGAGCGATTTTTTCTATAAATTTCAAAAATTGAGATTTTGCCGTACCCGGATCTCCACACAATAACACATTGATATCTCCACGAATCTTATGCTTTTGACCAGGATTTTTTGCTTCTCCACCAAATAAAGCCAAAGCGAGGCCTCGTTTGATATATTCGTGCCCGTAAATGGATGGAGCAATACTAGCCATAATTCGATCCATGACTCGATGATCTTTGCTTAATTTAGTAATCATAGAGACATCCTCATCAGTTAGTGATTGGACGATTTGTTTGCAATCTTTTACAACAATATGGTTGGCTAACAGTACAGTGGAGAAAACGGGGAATCCGTTTGCTGTATTTAATGAACCATCGTAGTTATTTGTATAAATAGCAGTAATGTCGACTTCATCACCTGGTTTACATCGATCGCATAAATCGGCAAGTAAAATGCAATGTTTTGATCGTGGAACTCGACCAGGTTGGACTTGGCCAGGTGATTCTTGAATTGTTACTTTTTGATAGTTTCGGTATACGGTTTGTTCCATATTAATCATGAAAGGACCGGTACTTTGGCATTCAGGGCAAGATCCAGGTTTGATTTCGGCACTTTGAGTTTGCACAAACGGGCCCAAGATACACCCACATTTGTTACAATCGTATTTAATCAAAGAAAGTTGTGGTAAAACTCCGGTAGTTGACGTAATAATTCCATGGGTTCGAACAAGTTGATTCAAATGCAATTTTCGGAAAGTGCGAAGATCTTCAATTAAAGGCAATTCAGAAATTCGCACGTGAATGTCAGATGTGACTCTTTCATAAGAAGGAAAAACAGACATGACGAATTCTCTGGCCACTTCATCGAAAATTTCTAGTATTTGAAAAGGGGCTTCTGGTAAAAAGTAAGCCAGCACATTGGCATGGTTGGCCAGAATAGGATATTCGACGATAAAGGACGATTGATTTAGTTCGCACATTCGACGAATTCGATCACGATAAACATTCTGGCCTCTCGAATTAACGTGGGTGCGAAGAAAATTTCTGAAACGATTGGAAATTTCAGTTCGCGGACCTAACATTGAAACCCATTCTTTAACGCTGTAGCCTTTTGTGTCTTCTAAATTGTCGATTGATTCAATTGCTTCAGCTTCGGCAATTTTACCAGTGGCAGCATCTTCAGCGACACGACGTTTTCTTCTTGGTGCTTCTTCGTCATCAGACTCCTCGTATAGCAATTGACGTTCATCACGTCGAATAATACCTTCATGTACAAAAACAAAAATAAATAAAACGTTGATTTCTTAGTATTTAAGAGTCATACCTTCTTCCCGATCACGTCGTTGAAGTTCCCTTTCGGCAGCCAAACGGTCTCCGTCAGACATAAGATCATAATCTTCATCGTCCAAATTAGCCGGATCGTAACGATCAAGTCGTGGCATTGGTAAATAATCATTTTCAAGATTGTCACCAAATAATTCCTCGCCTTCTTCTTCATCTTCCTGATTGATTTCCAAGTCGTCACCGAGTATGGCACTTTCATCTTCAAACGGTTCGAAATCATGCACTGGAGATGTCATTGCACCTCGATCTGATGGAGGCGGTGAACTCATGATGATAAAAAATGCAATAAAACGATAAAACAATTATCTAAAATTTATGAAATATTAAAAATTAAACACTTCTGGAACAAAGAATCACTTGCCACAACAAATGTTAACGACAAGACACATTCCCGCGAAAATGTCTTAAGTCGAATTAAAAGACTTGCGCAAACATGCGCATTGGATTGAAGATTTTGAAGAAAAAACAGAAACAAGCCAGAAAAAGATTTAAATCAATTGAGCTTACTGCGTACGAGTAGGAATTAACTCGAACGTTTATTAATGGCCATAAGGGAATCCAGTTCAATTTCAATCCAATAACAATGTTCCCAGCGTTCCCAGTGTTTCTACTTGCAACTATTTTAAACGTCTACAGCTAACATTCGTTACACTTTCAAACTAATACAAATTCATTCCTGTATTTCAAATTTTTAAAATTTTTAATTGTTTGGTTCATTTTTCCAACAAAGCGACCGCAGTGTTTTATCGCTATGTATGAAATTTTAAAAATATAAAATCAACAATTACCCAACTGGTAACCGAGTGGTCCGGTGGTACCGCTCCAAAACCGTTAGATATTAAATGCAAATCTCGTAACGATTTTTTTTAAATATTTCTCAGTTAAAGGAATTTTAAAAACCCTTGAGTCGCTAAAGACCTTAGTTGATAAGAAACGACGGTAAATAAGGGGGCATCCATAACGTGACACCTGTAAATTTAAATACGAAAACTGGAAAATCATATTATAACTTTGCGTAAAATGACAACACTAGAAATATAGTAAAACTCAGTGCTTCTTTATTAGAAAAAAAATATTAAACGGAACAATTAAGATAATAATATGTGTGGTCTATTTATTGCCGCAGTTGCCGATTACCGCAGTTGTAGCAGCGATAACTAGCTAAAATTTGTAGATACTTTTATATGATTTTTATCCATGTACCATAGGTTTATGGCCTATGGGTTTTACACTTTAGGTATATTAAAGTAACATTATACTATAATGTTAATTTTTTTAAATAAGAAGACAATTCAGGTTGTTTAAGATCGGTTTTTTTATTTAATATTTTTATTATTCAATTAGCTACGTTTCGTTACTTATCGTAACTTCATCAGGCTTCTATAAAAAATTAAAATAATTACAAAATATGTCAATCATACATAAATTTCAAAACTATAATAATATACATATAATATAGATAATATAAAATATTTGTAATTAAATAATAATTTTGTGAATCAAGGTATTTTATTGATTAATTTTATTATTATATATTTAATTATTTATAACAATATTTGTTAAAATATTTTTCATATTTTGAAATTTTGAGTTAGTTATTATTATTCAATTACAAATATTTTATATTATCTATATTATATGTATATTATTATAGTTTTGAAATTTATGTATGATTGACATATTTTGTAATTATTTTAATTTTTTATAGAAGCCTGATTAAGTTACGATAAGTAACGAAACGTAGCTAATTGAATAATAAAAATATTAAATAAAAAAACCGATCTTAAACAACCTGAATAGTCTTCTTATTTAAAATAATAAAAGCTGAGATCTGAATTTTATCATCTATAATGTTAATTACAAATAACAAGTTCTTTGCTAAGTATAGACAACTATTTATACACGGGTGTAAAATTACTACACCAAAAATATTTTTAGTTTTGAATTGTGTCTTATCTATCATATATAAACTACAGAAGTGTTCCCATCCCATTTAAAGGCATTTTAAATGTTCTAAAAAAGCCCATTAGAAGTCGTTTAAAGTTGTTGAGAGCATTTTAAATGTAATGATTTCAAAATGTCCTTTAATAAGTATCTTCTTTAAGTAGAGAATATTTTAGTTTAGGAAAAGCTTGATTTCGCTGAAGAGAGATTTTATAACTTGTAAATAAGAAATCATTTTAAAATTTAAAACTTATTACATTAAGAATGTTTTTATGAATGAGAAATATTGAAAATTATCCCAATATTAGAAGATTTGAGCCCAATACCTATAATTTTTGAAGTGGTCACTTTGACCACTCGTCCACCGGTAGGCTTATATAAAGTATCGGTAGTGTATTACTTCCGAATCAGGTTCACTTTAATTTGGGCGAATGGCGAACTCTTTAACCTTGTAATTCTTAAGCCCTTTATTCTTCCCTGGCTCTACTTTTGGATATTGCAAATACACTGAATTTCATTTGTTTTTTTGCTTAGTTCTCTGCTAAACTAAATCTCTTTCCAGTAAATTCTCCGCTTGATTCTCAATGGAGCTACAAGTTTAATTGTGTTCTATTAACAAAAATATATTTTATTTTAGCCTCATTAATTGGTTTATGTTGGCTTCTTGCATTCTTCGAACCTTACGGACTTCGTCTGCGCCATTCCGTTATGTGTTACTACCACCCAGATAGAGCCCAAGAACGTGCGGTTTGGCTCTACAATCATATTTTGCGTAAAAGAATTGGCTTCCTAAAATTTGCAAGAAGAAAATTACGTACTCAATTCAAAGCGGATGATACAATGTACACAAACATGACTTGTATGGAATTTATTCGAGCTCATACCAAGTAAACTTAAATTATTTCATCTGTTTTCCTATTTTTTTCAACAATCAATTCATTTATTATTTTAGCAACAAATGTTTGTTGTATTTATTGGGAAGCAACAAGGCACGTTCTTGCTTATTGTGTGGAGAAGTTGAACGAAATGAAAATCGAAATAAATTTATTGAATGTATAAATTTAAGTTGCAAAGGGTTTTATTGTTTGAATTGTTATAAAGATTTAGAAAATATATGTACGTTATGCCGAAATCCAATGGATTATGGAGATTTATCTGATATTAGCGAGGAAATGTTAGTGTAACAAAGATATTTTATCATAACTATATAATATTTCTGTAGTATAAGTCAGTAGATTATCACATTTACAATTGAGTGACGTCCAGAAAAATTGGATAACAAAACTATTTTGTGTGCAAAACAATAAATCAATATTGTTAATGATAAGTGTTAAAATACGGCCTTTGAAATTCCTGCTGATTTATTATGAAAATGTGAACTAATTGTATGAATTCTGAAAATTTTACGAATCTGAAAAAGATTAAAGATTTGTTATCAACAAAAATTTCTTATTGACGTTGTCATTCATCCACTTTGATAAAAATATTTATATTTAATTAACAATAAAAAATTCTGATAGAAAAAGAGCAAATAGGTCATTAATGTTCAGATAATATTCATTATAAATATCATTAAATTTTAGCAAAACTAAATTTCATCTTGAAAGTTAGAAGTAGAACATGGCAATGTTTTTAAGAAATTTATAAAACTGTACAGTTGTACGTATTTTTTTAACGCTATCCCGTTTAATGAAAATTTTGAAAAATCTACTGATCTGTATGAATGGATAGCACTCTGTACAGTAAATGATTAGTTGCTCTAGAAGTAACTGAGAGCGCCATCTACGTAGGCACAAATTTGAAGTGAACTAAGTAAAATACAACAAAGCCAGTGTTATAAACATTGGAAGAGAGATCTATATATATGGAAGTCTCTCTTCTTTGTTGTGGGCTACTGAAGCAATCAAAGCAAGTAAAATGCAAGCGCTTATTTGTGTAAGTTGGCGCTCATCGCTCAATTGCCGACTGTTTTTTTAGTTACCATAAAAACCGTGCCTACGTAGATGGCGCTACGAATGCTACCCTAGATTTTTCTTAGTTTTACGTACGGTCTATCCATGTATACACATCAATGAAAAAAATTTCAGTATAGGAAAACAAAAGTGCAACTGCTTAGATTTGCTTTTGAAATACACAAATAAATTTAATAATAGAACTGTACAAGTTGTGTAGAACTGCTCAAAACAATGGAATATAAGTCCCACGAAATTGATACTCAATATTGAAATATTTTTTTTATTTTCTACAGAGATTCCTCCGACTATGACGAAAATAATGTGAACGATTCTCGAAGATCTAGACGGAGAAAAAGACGAAATAAATCTAATGATTCCAATACGGAAACTTCTGATACCGACGATACTGAATATTCATATTCTTACCAAACGGAAAAAAACTTTCATGATCCAATCAATGATTTGAATGAGCAGCACGAAAACCAAGAATTTTTCGATTTGGAGGGACAAAAAAACCCAGATTTAGCCTCAACGGAATCGTTTCGATCGGAAAAATCAGTTTCAAGAACACAATTGAAGTCAAATCACTCCCATAAAACATCCATGGAAGTAATTAAGAATACGGAAAGTAACGTTCTTGTAAACTTAAATCGAACAATCAGACACGATTTTGCGTCAATGGGCATATTTACTTGCAATCAACCCCGGAACAAAACTCTTCAGGAAAACCAATTTCTGATAGAAGAAAATTTTGCAAGCACCGAATCTTTGATAAAGAACTCCGAACAAATACTACTATCCTCAAAATCTTTAAAATGTAAAGAAAAAAAATCATTTTTGAATAATTTTAAAGATACTATTGTGAATATTTTTCAAAGAAAGAATACAAACAACGAAAGCTTTTGGTATGACGAAAGCTCAGATTATTCAGAATCAGAAATTCCTTCGGATGATTTTTCCTATAAAGAAAAACCAGAAAATCCCCTTAAAGTTCTTTTCAAATCAAACAATGATATCTTCGAAAGTGATTCCTCAGTCGATTCAATAGTGGCATACTCACAACAAAATTCAACAAACAATAAAATCGAAGTTCAAAATGATAATAAAACTTTTAACAATGAAAGCATAGATGCATATCGGGTTGAAATTCCTACATTAAATTTGAAAATGGTAAAAGCACTGTCCGATAGAGTTTCTTTCAGAGAAGAAAACGAAAATCAATCGCCAACATCAATTAAGAACGCTGCAAGTCCTTTAAAACCTTTGAATTGGAACTCGGAGTTACTTCTTCCGGCAATCGACAGCAAAACCAATTTAAAGCTTTCATTTTTGAAAGCTCGAGCCGCTATTGAAGCAAAAGCGAACCAATTGTTTTCTCGAAACAAAGCTGAAGAATATTATAAAAAAATTAATCGAAAAAACCAAAATGAACCAAAAATAAATAAAAATAATGTTCCTGAATCTGCTGTCAGCTATGAAAGTTACGATAGTTATTATCCAAGTGATTTCGCTGAAGAAAATAAGAAACTTTATTTGGAACGAATTAAAAATTATTATCGGAGTCTCGATACAAATTATTTCTCAGCTTATGAACTAAGACGGAAAAAGTCTTTATGGGAGCAAATCAAAGATAAATTTAAGGTAAAATATTTACATATGGTTAATATGGATTAACCAGGTTAAAAATTATTATTTGAGCTAAATATTTATAAGATTAAGCATTAAATAGCTCTACTGTAAGTGGCTTATAATGAAAAAAAAGGTTTCATTCCTACTTTTTATCCAATTACCCTAATACATCTCATGTATTTACGTTCATCCATGATAGAGTAAAGAAGATGTTAAGGAACTAATTTATGCAAAAAAAAAATCGATTTCTTAAATCCATCACATGAGAGACCCACTAACGAATAATTGATGATTCTAGATGATTATAGTAGCCTTGTTAAAAAAATACAAATTTAAACGATTTTAAATGTCTTTAATAACTTTTTTGGAGCATTTTTAACGATCGATTGCATTTTTAACAAAGTTGATAGAAGAATAAGTGCTAGAAAAGCTGATATGCTTGTAACAAAAAAGGACAAAGCCATAGAGTCGATGATCAGGCATGCTACGAAATGCTACGCATCAGTTGCTTTTTTTTACCATTAGCTTCTATACGGTTTCACATATATAGTCTATTTCATATTTAAGTTTTTCCTTTTCGCTACAACATCCAAAATGCAACTTTGTAACTATATTTATGAATAGTAATGTAATTAAGATTCTATTTATTTCATAACAGCTTAGAATTAAGAATATGTACTAATAATTTCTTAAGATTTAAAAAAAAAGATCTCAATTGAAATTGTTTTTTTCTACGTTTAATAATACAGCTTATCTTACGACTCCCCTAAATAGATGTTGTTATATTTTCTTCAAAACTCACGAGGTAGCTATCCCCTTAAAAAAAAAGGTGTTTAGGGGCATTTTAAAATCATTACATTTAAAATACCTTTAATAACTTTTAACAACTTCTAATGGCCTACAACGAGTTTTTAGAATATTTCAAATGCCTGTAAATGCCTTTTTTATTAGAGATAATAATTTTGAAGCATCAATATATTTAGTTATTGATAAACGCTTTTTATTTAATCCGAATAACTTCGATTAGCTTTAGAATTGACTCAAGTCCCTTTTAGCACAGTCAAATCTGGTAACGTTACATTTTCTACTTTGTTTTTTATTCTATTCGTGATTTTTTTTATTAATTTAATTCTATTATGGTATACTTTTCTCTTGTGGCTAAATTTACAGTATGGACCGATTTATTCAAAAATTAAATTAAAAACAAAGTAGAAAATGCAACGTTGTCTGATATTGACTGACTTAATATGGACTTGAGCCATAGAATTAAACTATTTGTAAATGTTTTGTACAGTTTTTGCAACAGTACGTGTACACTTAATGAATTTTTAATATGTTAAAAGGAAGTTAATCGTATTTGTATTTTACCGCCGTTAATAACTTCACCCAGCTGCCTTTTTAAAGAAGCCAATTGGCAACTTCTGATAGACTATAACAAAAACAACATATACCTATATCTGATAAGTTTTTAACGTTCCATCAATATTATGGTTGCATTTCCGTCATTTTGAAATTGTAAGGAAAAGGAATAAAAAATCAGTTCATAAAACCTATTAGAGGTCGTTTAAAGTTATTAAAGGTATTTTAATGTAATGAAATAAAAATGCCTCTAAATGCCTTTTTTTAAATATAATTTTAATTATAATTACTTAGTTATTAAAAAAACTAAGTAATTATATTTAATCTTATGATAATATACTATTTTCTGTTATATGCGTAGTTGCTCTAGTTCCGTGAATTGCGAAAAAATTCTCAAATTTATAACAAATGATTTTCCTTTAATCAAAAATGTGATACCTATTTTTTTAAATTTCTAAGTTTTGAATCTATGCGCTGATTTTTTTTTTTTGAATTTCGTTTTTTAGGGCTAAGGAAATATCTTTAGGAAAAAGTAATTAGAATAAGAGTTCATCTCACAATGCAGTATAAGGTTCAAGTTCATAAAAAAAGTAATTAGCCTTGATAAAGAAAACAACAATGCTTAATCTGGCCTAATCTATGACAACAATATGAAAATATTCATAGGATATGTCAACTTTACGTCAAATTTAACGTTTCTGTTTTATTATAATAATTCTTTTTTATCATTTGCTTTATCAGTTTTATGGACAAAGTTCACAAAAACTTTTGCATCTTCCATACATTCAATTCCACAAACAAGAAATAGAAGAATTTTCAAGCGAAGATACTTTACAAGAATCATCGGATGAACGTTTTGATTCCCACAATAATGCTGATAGGCTGCATACATTAGCCTCGAAATTTTCGACGGTTGCGGCGAAATTATGCCAATTTATGGGCGCTCGCCATTCAGTTCAACGTTTACAAGCCGGTCAAAATCCCAAGTACGAATCAGAAGATTCAATCGATAAATATTTCGAGAGTGATTCATCTATTTCGATCTCTGAATATTTGCATACGAAAAGTGAAAATTTTGCAGCGACTTTAAATAAACTGCCCAGATCGAAACAGCCTGGTCATATCAAAAGTGCACCGCACCAAACTGAAAAGCTGCGTTTTGAATCGCATTCCCAACACTTGTATAATTTGCCATCGGAAAATAATGATCATAAACGAAATAATTCTTTAGCAGTTATATTGGATCCGCCAAAAGTTACACGGAAATCTAATGATTTTATTTCAGGGAACAATCAACAGGAAGTTTTACAAGAACCCCAAATAACTGATGACAAACCTTTAGAGGACGATACAAGCAAATTGCATGCACCTCAGAGGAGTAAGCAACAAGAAACTCTTATCAGACAAATAAGAGATTATTTCGAAAATCAAACTGTGAAAAACAAAGATCGTCACCAGCCTAGAAATAAATCCAGCGATAAGCCGAAACAGCAGAATCATAGGAAAATTAAAATGAATGACGAATATAATAATCATTGTTATCGAGGTTACAATGAAAATTATGAGGATTGTTGCCGTTGCACTTGCAAGGAAATTGGACGAAATCCATCCTGCTGTGATTATGAGTATTCCCGTCAGTGCCCAGAATTTTATTATGAGCACCCATCGGACAAACCCAGAAAAATGAACAAACTACCATACCAAGAGAATAAAACTTATGGTAAGTTAGTTAATGAACTAGAAAACAAGTTGGCCGAAAGAAATGTTCCTTGTAGAAATATCGAGGGACCAACGAACCATCATAAACGCATCTTCAAAAAAGCGAACACCGAACGTTCCTGTTCGTGTTGCCGATGCCGCCAGTACGAAAACGCCTGCATCATCAAATCTTGCGGATGCGTCGAAATGCAAGAAACAGCTCAAAAGTTCGAAAACAAATTCCAAAAAACTCGCGAACGTTTCGAAACCAGAGGTGAACCCAACAAGTTCGAGTCTTCTGGATGCAATCGACATTACAAATGGCAACTGGGTCCCGACAATGAATGGAAACGAAACAACTCCGGCTTCAGAAAACGATTTCCCAACAGTGAGGTAACAAAGTGTGAATGCTGCTACGTCCAAAGAAGAAATTCTAACGGACCTCGTGATTATCGCAGCAGTGACGAAGACAATTACATATTGAGCCAGAATTGCCACCAAGATAACTTCTGTGCAAGACGGCAGCCGAAAGTTGAGAAAAATTGCTCATGCCAAAACCACATAGATCATCGCATATCGATGCCACAATCGGAACAGTACATCCGACAAAAATGTAATTGCAGAATTGAAAAAGAAGCGCCGGATGTAAATCGACATTGTTATTCGCGTACTGCAAAAGAAAAACCCAGTAAAGACTGGTGTGAAAGAATCAACTATCCGATAAAAACAGAAGAAAACTATTACTGTGATGGAATGGATTAATTTGTTGTGTTTTGTGAAAATTTTGTTGTGTCTTTATTTTTCTTAATGTATTGCAAACTTTATAATTTTATACTTTTATATAATAAATCTAAGTATATGTCTATATAACAAATGATCACGTAATAGTTTAATTTAGTAAATGATGAAAATATTTTGTCTACTAGAATTCCATAGTAAACATGGAACTCATCAGCATAAGAATGCCGAAGGCATCGGAAAACCATTGCATTTAAGGCTCCTTGGAGCATCCCATGTGTGAACATCATGTAAGACGACCGTCAACCATAACTGTTGAAGAGGTATGAGAAGACGAAGCAGTAAAATCGGAACCCTCATAATTTCGTCATATCGGTTGATCGAAGTCATTTTACGTGCAAAATCTTAATCCTATATAAATAAAATCTATAAAAAATGTTTATTCAATCTTCTTTTTCCTTTAAATATCATGACCGATAAATATCATCTATCTTCTATCTATTATTATAAAGAGGAAAGATTTGATTGTTTGTTTGCTTTGAATAGGCTCCGAAACTACTTGACCGATTTGAAAAATTCTTTCACTGTTGGGAAGCTACACTATTTCCGGTGAACATAGGCTATATTAAACTTTCAAAAAAGTTAGGGATTCATACTTAAACTCCAATAGTGTAACCTAAGGTCTGAAAAACTTACCAAAAAACATTCTTTTATCGCGTGGGCTGCGAAAACTATTGGTTATAGAACAAAATAATGTAGTACGATTTTGCAGAACATATCATTATCTACAAAAAATAGAGCGACAGCATATGTCTAACTATTATAGTTATGTCACAATAAGTGTTTTTTCATTTTAAAAAATATATATAAATGCCACCGTTATAAAAGCTCTTTTATTTATACTTTGGGATTAATCCTTATCAAAATAAATGACTTCAAATTAAGGTTGCTTCAATACCATTATATAACTTTTTGAGTTATTCAATTTGAACATTTCATTCGAAAGATATCACAAGTTTAAAAATGTAAGTTATTTGAAAAATGTCGCATGGTCACCCCATTTTACTTATAATTAAGACCAACTTTATTGAACTTGGCGATATTTTTTATTTATGTATAGATGCTGATTGATTTACGGCTTATTTGGTTCACGGTAGGTATACCTACCGTAGGTATACGCAATAGAGCTACTCTTTTTAGATATTTATAAATATTTTTTGAAAATTAATTGATTATTACATAGAACTATTTTATTCTTTGCAACAGTTTATTAAATGTGTCTTTTTAAAGTTGACAAAATAGTGTTTTTTTATGGTTATGTTTTTCGTAAAAGAAATAAGAAAAATAAAAATTTTCATATACCACTACAAATGGCAAATTTGAAAAGAAAACATAATCTACACCTACGTTACGCAGACGAAGTTGCGGGGATCAGCTAGTGACCGATAAGATCATTGACAATGAAGTTTTTATTGGCTAATACAGTAGGTAGGCAAACTTTATACTGATACGATTGACAATAATTTTTCTTATTTTTAGGTAATTGACTTGGAAAAATGGGTTAAAGTAAATATAAATTTAAAGAGAAAATGAGTAGAAGAAAGTATTAGGAGGACTATTTGGGAATCAGTAATATCCGTTGTAGAATAGATGCGTGTTTAATTTTAAATTTAAGTTTTATTGTCAGCTAAATTTTTAGCATACATTTACAATTAAAAGAATTGAAATTTACCTACTAAACTATTTAAAATGCCTGCGATCGATCCCTGGGCTAGTAGATTAATGAGAGTTATTGTATTTACTACATCCTGGAACAGTTGTAATACCGACCTACTAAGCTACGTCCTTAAATTATTTAACCAAGACGTTGTCCTTCTGCCAACCCTTCTTTTCCCCATAATTTTCCCTCAAATTATTAAATGTAACAGTGCATACTTTTCTGGGTGCTTCATAACATGACCGAAGTATTCAAGTTTCCAACGCTTTATGATATTCACCAACTTGGTTGATTTCTTGAGGTTGATAATATTTCTTCATTCGTTATTTAATCCACCCATTAAACTTTCAGAATTCTCCTATACGTCCAAATCTCAAATGGTTCTACTATTTTCATTAAGGTACGTTTTACTATACAAGCTTCTACTCCGTATTGGGGAGCACTGGGAAAATATAAGATTGGAGTATTCTGATCATTCTGATTTTTAAATCGATGTTTATATCACGTGGGCAAAAAGCTTGCTTAATTTTTAAGAACATAGTTCGGGGTTTGGTTATTCGGTTTTTAATGCTAACACTTGGTTCCCATCTATCATTGATAAAGGTTCTTAAGTATATTAACATGTGTACTCCTCGTTCTTGAATGTGGAATCAATATTCTAAGATCCATTATAATTGTTACTATTATAAAAAAAAAAATACAAAAAATGATAAAGACACCACACCACCTCTAAAACTAGAGAAAGATTAGAAAATCAGTGCACCTAAACGCGTGAAATAATTGTTATCATTAATTGGTCTTGAAAAATGATAACGAAGCTTTAAAATAACTTCTTTATTTAATTCAATTTTACGTGAAACATAATAATAATAATTGAATAATAATTTCAGTTATAAATAGTAGATACCCATTTATCTAAACTTTTAACTATACTTGGAATTTTGCGAAAATTTCAGACAGATAGCACGATTTCAATCCTCTGCCAGATACCCCTAAACTTTAATAAATTATAATTTTACATACATACGTTATAGTGCGTTATAGTATAAAGGCTGAATTTTATATATAGTCGACCTAGAGTGTTAACGCGCTAAGTCCATTTTTAATGTTTTTTTATTTATTCCATTAGGAAGGGAACACAAAATTCTATCGAGTAACAAACTGATAAAACACTTTAATTTAGAAATTTTAAAATATAACATGAAACGAAAACCTAATCTAAATCTATACTAACTTATGTAGCCTTCATTCATTATTTTCTTTCCCCTGTGAAAACTGTTAAAATGGACTTAGCAGGCTAAATGCATAAATCCTTTAACTGAAAATATCAAATTATTATGAATGCTAAAAATGCAATGTAATCCTATAGAAGACCCTACTTCCTGGTGCCTAAGTTCAAAATAGTGTGGTACATGTGTACATTCAATAGGTCAAAGAAAATATAATATACATGAGAAGTTACCAAAAATGAAGGCTGAGTCTAAATTTTTTCAAGATAAGATTAATTCATTTTGGTAAACAGAATGGTTTGAAATCCTTTATCTAATAAATAATACACTACGAAATTTATATCCAAGAAAAATACTTAAATATCTTCAATGTTTGTGACCTATAGGATCACTGTCTCCATTACCACTATTATAAATGAGCCGTTTTCAATGAAAGTGGTGTATGTTTCTTTTATATTATTTGGATATATTTAGAATTTTCCATACTACATAAATCCATAATGATAAAAATATTGAAATTGTAATTTTTTATGAACTCACCATATACTTAATGAAAACCGTAGTACCAATTGCATTCATTGTTATCATTAAGTAACTTTATCAAAAAAGGACTTACACCATTTACAAAGAAAACAACTCAAATATGATTAGTATAAAAGAAATTATTTCTTAGTCTCAGTTTCTATTAGATATACAAAGTACAGCAGATAATATATAGAGTAATTATCCGGATTTTCAATGAGGTAATATTTATTATTATTACATAATATTTTTCTTTTAAATTAAATACTCAAAAAAATATGCCGTTTCATTCCATTTATGCAAAGAAATTGATAAATGTTATCAAAATATTTTATCAATTAAACTTTGATTTTTCAAGTAATTTAGATTAAAAATTTTGAACATAATTACAAAATTTGTGAGCTAGAAGGATTTTAGTTTTATCTATAATTTAATAAAATGATAAAAATATAGATTTTAATCTAAAATAGATTTTACATGAATGCAAATCAGAGTGATAACGGGCCTAATAACCGGCCACTGGGGGGTGAGAAAGCATTTGCATACAATGGGATAATGTAAGGTTAGTCCAAGATGCAGATTCAGGATGAAACCGGTTTTCATGTTCTGTGGAAATACAGTGCTTTGAATGAGTGGAGACATGAATCGGTAGCTGAAGTTGACCCTAGGTGAAGTAGAAGTTAGCCCAGGAAATACAAAAGGCCCTGGGGTTTGCAGTATTGAGGCTGAACTAATCTCATCCTGGGAATCCCCAATTTAATAAAAAATAATTGAGTTGAACAAAAGTGACAGAAATAGCATGATAAAAACAGAGGAGAGAGTAAGTTTGAAATTTTGAAGAATAAATTTTGTGAAATATGAGTAACTTTATACAAAAAATTTCCCTCTCTTATCAAAACTCTAGTATTCCTGCTTGAATGATAAACTTTAAAGTGATAAGATCGGAATATCCAACGATGTATAATGGAATAATTATACAGGCTGGCTGCAAAAGTTCCGAAGGGTTTTGAACTTCCTTTAACTTTCCTTTTTTTTCAAAATTGCACTCGGTAAGTGTGAAAATATACCAATATATGAAAAATACAGCACACTACAATGCATCAAAATAGATGAATTTTCCTTTGAGAACGAATTCAATTATAATAATGCAGCAAGTATATTGTCGTCATTTTAACGTTAGAGGTGTCCTCAAGTTAACAACAGGGATCTGTAGGGGATCTTCTATGTACCAAGGGACCACGAACAGCTTGGGTAGAAAAAATGGATCTTGTGAAGAGTAATATCGAGGAAAATCCAGAAACATAGACTCGAAGACGAGATACTCAACCTAATATCTGTTGAACCTCACTACTGCGGATTTTCGATGGTTTACATCTTTATTTGACCAATATTCAAATAGTCCAGGACTTAAAACTTGCAGATTACCCCAGTGGCTGAACTATGCACCCAGACTTCAACAATTAGCAGGAGAGGTAAACAAATGTATGGATCATCTAACTAGGACCGACGAAGCTCAGCTCTACCTAAATGGAATGGTTCTGAGTTACTGAAATTCCTGGAGTGAAATCTCAGCATGAATTGCACTCTGTTTAATGTATTAAACTTCTGCTTATACCCTTTGGTATGGATTAATATCAGGAGACATAATCAAACCGGTTTTTTTTCCCAAAATGACAATAGTAATGCAGTGATCGTAAATGGCGAGCAATATGGGGCTATACGAACTATACTTCAAAATTTTTTGAAACCTGCAGTGGAATGTAGATCAGGAATATGGTTTCAGCAAGATGATGCTACCTGTCATACAACTGAAGTCACATTGGAAGTTGTAAGGGAAATTTTTGGCAACCAAATAATCCGAGAAGATGTCCCGTGGATTATTCGCCGCGATCTCCGAGCCTCACGATGCCTGATTTTTTATGGGGATACCTGAAGGGAAAAGTTTTCGCAAATAAACCTCGGACAATTTCACAATTAGAAAATATTCGCGCCGAAATCAGGGCAAAAGAGCCACAGACCTTAAGAGCTGTAATGAAACATGGCGTCGAAAAAGCTCATTTGTACGAAGTGAAAAATGAAAAATATTTAAAAGATGTTATATTTCGTACTTAGTATAAAAAAAATCTAAGATGTGTTCTTTCTTTTCTGCTATAAATTAATAAAAAAAAAAATAATCACCAAGCATTTAGTGACTGATTAAAACCCTTTCGCAACGGTTGGACCACTTTGTATAGTAGAAATTGTCTTATATTTTATGTGACTTTGATTTAAACACGTCAATTTCTTCTTCTTCTCTGTAATGTAAAATCCTCATCTTGGTAAATATTCATTAACAATTAATTGCCCATTAAATGTTAACAATTTAAATTTTTTCACGGTAAAATACTTTCACAAGAAAAAGAAATAGAAATCAATGCAATAAAAATTTGCAAAAAAGAACAGAAATAGCCTACGATATTTATGAAGCAACTGTATAGGTCACTATTTATGGCATAAATTAAGGGGAATAGTAAACAAATTTTCAACATTTAAATTCACATAATAGACGTTTGGCAAATCACGTCAGCCAATCTTTATTCATCTTTTTTTATATTCTAATAATAGTTTCTATACTATCAAAACCAAAAAAATTTTGGCATTGAATATTTTTTGCTGGGTCTTTAAATATATTTTTTGTCTATGAAATAAAATTAAGCACATGCACGTTTTAGGCAAAGATTAAGTTGTGGCTCTTTAAAAATAATAGTCAACATATATATGGTGTAAATAAAATTCAGTTTTTTTTACAATAGTTTTAGATATCTATCTTCAAAAGTGTAATAAATTGTTTATTTACACGATTTATTTTATGAAAAAGCTTTTTATGATTTGCTGTGTACATGGTTTTTCTTGATTTTGTAGAATTCTTGGATTTCAGAAAATTGTAAAAAATCTGTAATAAACTACTATAAAAAGCATTCTTTAAATTATTATAACATGTTGCAAAGAGATCCAGGGGAAGAAAGACATGACCAAGAAGTTCCCAACCTTTTATAAACAACTCACACAGTCTGGAACCATTAACGTTTCTTTAAAAATTTCCAACACCTATTTAAACCCTTATTCTTTTGTAGCCGTATTGGAATTACCTGAACCTAACTACTTTTGTTAACCAATCAGCTTACTCAATCCTTTAACTTCACGCTAGTCAGATATCCTTTCTTTTCCTCACACTATACGAAAACAATTACAATTGTAACGTAATAGAATGAAGATAACAAGCTTATACGATGTTTTTATGGGTAAAAACAAAAATGAGTTATACTAGTCCCATACAATTTATAAATCTTACCTATTTATACCAAAAGGCGTAAAAGGCTTATAAAATTGTAATAATTCTTAATGCAGTTGTGCATCAAATTCTATTTTTACTATTTCTTATTTGTAGCAAAAAATAAAGTTTTTTTCTTAGTGAAATATCCAGTAAGTCGATTTCTATTAGTTAATTATAATTGTATTTATCTGCTGTCTGTAAAATACATGAATAGGTTATTAATTTAATATATTAGCATGGAAATTTATAAATTATAAAACTTTCGACTATAAAAACTTACTACTGTATTAAAAGGGATATAAATTTGAAAAAGAATCTAATATATTATAGTTGTAAAAAACCGTACCAAATGGAATTTAATGGAATTTTTCAATTAAAATCCTTAATTTAAAGAAATATTTAAACATCAAAGTCAATCTTTGTGGATTTCTATGATGTTCTCTATGTCGATTCCTATGTGATTCCCAATGTAGATGTCTATGATTTCTCATGTGAATTTCTATAGAAATCCACTTAGGAATATCAAATGATATCCACATGGATTTTCACATTTTCTCCATAAAAGTTTATAGGACAGAATGTCGAATTAAGTGTGTCCTACAATGTTAACTAAACGATTTAATTTCGCAAAGTACATTGTCATTTTTCACCTCCGTCAAATATATCTTGCCTTTAATAAAAATTAAAAGCCTAGGTATTTAAAATCATAAAAATAACACAAAAACAGTTTCAAATTCAAACGTTCCCTTTGAAATTGTGCAAGAATATGTAAATTCATAGAGTTGACTGGTGTCCATGGCAAAATTGAAACTTTTGGGAATAATTTTGAAATTGGAATCTCGGGTGAGTGGATAACAGAAATATCTAAATTTTAAGTTATAAAGGTAACGTTCTTTTATTGTTTGCTAACTGGGGATATTATCTTGAGCTCTCACTCTCGGTAATTCCTTTATTTACCCTTTCTCATGCAGTTTTCTACATAAGTTCATCCTTTCCCATGTGGTTTCGTACATAAATCCATCCTCACCCATGTGATTTCCAACATAAATTCACAAGGATTTATGTGGATTTTTTTGATAGGTAGATAGATTAAATATCTATTTTTAAAATGCAAAACCTAGATAATTTTCCATAAAATACTATAAATGGTACAATATACTTCTAATTAGTATAATATTACATTCAAAATGGGGCAATTTATCTCAAAGAAGTACAAAAACAATTGTCCTTAGACAACATAGTAGCAATGATCTGTCATAAATGCCCGTCTGTTATTTTTAACTTCATAAAATTTCATTGTATTAAACTTTGAAAATATCAAAGAAATATAACAAGTATAGAAATTTATTTCACTTGAATTATAATCCTGCTTGTAACAATTAAATTGAAATCAATGTGATTTGATAATCCTCGACAGAACAGCGTAATTTCCCCAAAAAAACATTATATTTGGTTCAAATTTTTAGGACTTCTTGTGAGATGAAAAACCACCAAAGAAAAATCCGATTTATCGTTATATACAACAAATAAAAGCAAATTTTCGTGGAAAACCCTGTACTCCTCAAAGGCCAAAAGTCTTGAGATTATTTTGAAACAAGGTTCATCGTAATTAACTAAAAAACATTTCTGTGTATGTAAAAAAATGTGTTTAACCCATAATTTTTTTTTTATTTCACTTAAACGGAAAAACAAAAACTATATTTTTTACTAAGCATCATAGACTCATGTCGGGTAAGTGGGCGTACTTAAGTGTTTTAAGAGGTGGCAAGATTATAGTCCGTATTTTTTATTATTAGTTACCTTGGTTGCAAATTTTTCAAATTCAATTAAAGTTATAAGTTATTACTATATGTGAGATGAAAAACCATAAAAAATAAATCCGATTTATCGTTAAATATCGCAATTGAAAGCAAATTTTGGTGGAAAACCCTCTATTCCACAAAGGCCAAACGTCTTGGGATTATTTTGAAACAAGCTTCATCGTAATTATCTACAAAAACATTTCTATGTACTTAAAACCACTTATACCGTCGTAGTATTCGTAGTATCCATTCAAGTATAAAATACTGCAGTTCCCTCGTAAGTTTCGTCTTTCGCTATAACAATAAATAAAGCACAGGGTTAATAACTGAAAATAGATCTAAGGGGCTAAGTACTTCGAAAGTGAGTCCACCTAGCGATCTGGTATTGTTAGCACCTGAAAGGAAAATCAGGAATGTCAAACATAACAAGATACTTTAAATTAGTACTTCTTTATATTAGGATACTTTAACAGAGTATTTCTTCTTATACAGCATCAAAACCAATTATGGAATTACGCAGATTATTAATTAAGTATAACAAGTATAAGAACAAGAAAATATGTAAATATGTCTGATTTTTTACTCTATAGAAAATAGTTTACAAATATTTTTTTAAAAATGCGATTTAACCCTTCGAGCATATATCCTATATCCTATATACTAAAAGAAATGTTCCACTATATTTTTAGTCTAAATTTTATAATTCGTCCAGCGAAAACATAAATTGCCAGGAATAGTATGTATTATAGCTGGAATAAAGCATGGAAATACCTACTTTATCGTAGAAAAGTTATTTTAGTAGTCCATTATTCTTTTTATTTTTTATTAACAAATCGAAGCGGTTTACATGGTGTAAAATTTTTTGAATTAATTTTCACTAAAACACCCTTTTTTCTCTTTGAAAATAAATAGGATACGTACTCTTACGTAATGCGTATAGTTACCCCATATAACTTTATTACCATGCAAGGTTTGTAAATTACACAGGTTGCTCCATTAGAAAAAAAAATGACGTCATACGAAGAATTTTGAAATTGAATCAGTCTGAAGATATGTACGAATTTCTTCTGGATACGTCACGTATCCATCACGTAGCCACCATGAGGCCACCTGTGTATTTTATAAACCTTGATTACCATGTACATTCAAGGATCATTACAAAATGTTTTTTATTTGCTAAGGTCTTGTACACTCATAATCCTTTTAAAGCGAAAACTTTCTCCCTAATTCGTACATGCCCTGTTAAAAAAGATATTTAGAGACATTTTGAAATAATTACATTTAATAAATGCCTCTAATAACTTTAAGCGACTTTTGATGTGATTTTTGGACATTAAAATACCTTTAAATATCTATTCGCTACTTCTTCAAAATGATGGAAATGCAACTGAAATATTGATTAAAAGCTAAGAAATTCTGAGATACAGATATATCCCGTCTTTGTTATATTCTTTCGGGAGTTGTTAATTTGTTTCTTGGAAAGCGGAGCTGGGTGAAATCACTAATGGCGATAAGATACAATTTGAATCATTAGATATCATTTCTAGGTATATATTGAAACCTCATTAAGGGTACACGTGCTGTTGCAAAAATTTTATGAAAAAAATCAAATAATTTAATTCCAAAGGTAATCGAAGTTATTCGAAGTATCGAAGTAAATAAAAGACGTTTATGCATATCAGCTTTTCTATCACTTATTTTTCGATCAACCTTTTTAGAATGCAACGGTCAGCAATGGTGACCAGACACTTGCCTACTAGAAAATTTAATTAAATTATAAATAAAACCATTATTTTTTGCTGTGGGTTTCGATGTGAGGATATATCATTGCGCGTTAATTTATGAGTGAGGAATTTTTTAAGAGGGCAACTTTCATGTGAGCAGTTATAGTAGTGCACAACTTTTTGTGGGCAATTTTCGTTTGAGGAATTTTCTAATGTGCAACTATCATAGAACCGAATGCAATATATTGTTTTTTTAATTATTATTTACCGTCGTTTTATAACTACTAAGGTCTTTTAGCGACTCTAGGGTTAGTGAAATCCATTATCGAGTAATATTGATAATTTTGTTGATACGAGGATCGAACCCACTACCTATCGGTTTTGGAGCGGTCATCTAGACCACTCGCCCACCAGTAGGCAACATATTGTTAAAAATGTGCAAATAAGTCATTTAAGGCATTTAAAAACATTTAAATTTTAAATGCCTTTTTTTTAAAATGTTGCAAAGTTATAAGCTTTCTTTGAGCTGATTAGTCTCTTTGGAATTCTCAATGAAAAATCCAATCTATTAGTTTCTACTACCCATGTTATTTACTCATTAAAAAATGTCATAATGACTAATAATTATGTATGTATCAACAGCTTTTGCATATAACCATATCAAACAAAACATGTACCGATAGATTGTAGACAAAGCGAAATTAAAACAATAACATTTTAACTAAAGGTCATTAATTAAAATTCATAAAAGAATTTTTTAATTTGGCATATTTTGTAGAACTTAACAAAAAACGAAATGACTTTTTCCTTTATAAGTATAGAATATGACTTGGCTATGATTGAGATAAGTATAAGTCATTCTTTCAATAAATATATTCAACATTCTGTTGCATTATTTAATCGAATAGCAATGCAATTCAGTCTAAATTTGGTCTTATTGCCTGACAACCAAATGATCGCAAGGGATTTTCATTGGCAAAATAAATTTTCAATCATCACATTTTTTTTCATTAGGAGTTAAATGAACCTCTTTTACAAATATCAACTTTCATGTGTTTTTCCTGATAACACAAGAGATTGACCTTTTAGGGTTACTCTTTTGATAATAAGCAAGAAACTAATAAGGTGCGGTTTTGATTTTTACCTAATTAAAAAGAGCCATTAATATTGTCCAGCATGTGTATGTTTATTGTATTGTTGGATGAAATCAAATATTGAATAAACAATTTTTTTATTTGTTTAGATATGTAATATCAGTTTTGACGGTCTTTAATTTGGCGATTAGTTTTAAAAAAAAATCTGATACTTATTATATATGCGTTGTTTAAGTATGTATAAAATTAACAGACAGTTCATAAAGTTCCAGCATTTGCCATAAAACTTCTGTCTTACAAACATCTCGGACCCTCTTATCGAGGAATAAGAACAAATCTGCGCATTAATTTCATTGGAAAATCTTGGAACTAAAAAAAAATATTTTGTTAATAATTAATTAAAGTGAAACGCGTGGTTTCTTTTTTCTTTCAACCATGGATGTCTATACTCATTCCTCGACCGATTATATTTTAAATACAAACGTTAAGGAAAACAATATCGAATTGATAAATTCAATCGATTCGATTCCAGTGATTTCAACGTTGACGGATTTAATTCGGGAGCTTCATAAAGTTTTTGAAAGTGATTCAGTTAATATTGAGTACGTGAAATATTTGATGAAATCATACAAATCGAATCCATCCGATTGGAAAAAATACGCCAAATTTGATCGATACAGGTCAGTACAGTTACGAAATTTAAACATTACCGTTATTTTTATTCATCTTCATATTTTTCAATGTGGCTTCAATAAAAACGCCATTAATTTGACCAAATTTTAAATGCTGCATAACAATTCATATCCACTTAACAATGGGAATTTAAAGCGCGCGCATAAGTTGAGCAAAAAGTTCAAAAAAGTTCAACAAGTTAATCGACATTCATTTGCATTGGAAACAAAATTCAAATTACCTCATTTCCGAAAAAAATAAATAAGTAAACTGAAATTTAAATTAACAAATTTCTACCGAAATTATATCCAAATAGTTTCAAATCACCTAAATTGTTCATATACACAAGTAAAAAATACCATTTGAACAACTTTCTCATAAGTAAACTATTTATTAAATACTTTTTCTTAGTTCTCTACGTCGTAACCTAGAAACGTATTCTAGAAATTGATTTTTTATTTCTCTAATATCTATAATACATCATTTAATAATAACTCATAACTATCATTATCAATTTCATTCCCATAATTTTTTGCAGAAGTTGTTTATATTTTAGCATCATAATGATATGTTATGTATAGAAATTCTTCGTCTTCTCCACACTTAAACGTAATTTAAATAATCCATTATTGTTCTACACGTATTGGTTTGGTAGGTGTCTTTTTATTTAATTTGCTAGAAGCAAAAAAGTTACTGGTATTCAAGGTTTTTGGCTTGGGGGAAGAGAGAAGCCAGCATTTATATAATTTGGAAGAATCAAAAAAATATATTACGACTATTATCAAACGGATTATGAGAATGGGGTAATTAAAATATGTAAATAAATCAAGTTAATCGTATTTGTAATATTTTCCTCAGTCCATACCTCCATTCAACTGATATATATGTAGGTACCTACGTTAATCCAATAAATTTTGTTCTTATTTCTAATACCTGTTCAAATTTTATTTAAATTCTTGACCTTCGATTAATTTGATTGTAATTTTTCTTTGTTGGTACACAAATCGAAATTCCTTTGATGAAACCAATATATTTTTGTTCGTATAAGTAGTAAATAAATTACCACAAGTGTACAAAGAAAAATATACAACATTAAGACGATAAAATTACCTATATATGAATTAAAATTCCATCAAATACTTGAAATTGATTTAGAAAATGGTATATGAAGTTATTGAAAGCCATTTAAAAATAAGAAGGAACGGTCGGAACAGAACATGACAAAACAGAACATTTTTACTTCGAAACTATTCGAAACTATCAAAGTAAAAAAAAATAGAAGATGCCTATACCGACTCTGTTTTGTGAAATGATATTTTGCGATTTTGTGATAACAAAACAAATATGGATTGGAAAGGATATTGAATAACTTTCATTCAAATGTTTTTTAGAGGATGGGGAATTTCATAAGTTACCAGATAAATATCAGTTAAAGTGGCCATTCCGAAATTGGTAGGTACTGGAGTTGAATTTGGTGGGAAGAAAATTTTCTAACATTTCTCAGCTTACGGATTTTTAAAGATTAGGCACAATCGCTAAGACCTTGACAACCCTGTTAAAAAAGTCATTTTAATGATTTAATGATTTCAAAATGGCTTTAATAACTTTTACCGACTTCTAATGGGTTTTTTGAACAATTAAAATTCCTTTAACTGCCTTTTTTAACAGGGGATAATACATAAAAGATAAAGGAGTCAATACATAAAGGAGTCAATGGGTGAAAATCGGTAATAGTCGATTGAAACAAAAATCTGGAGAAAATGCAAAAAAAATTGTAATAAAACGATTAAGAATTTCAATGATTCGCATAATTTGTACAATACTATTTGGATTAGTACTATACTAAAGAGTCTTAATTGAATCATTTTCGCAGGCTAAACTTTTAGTTATACACTTTTCTGTGTTCACGACAGGTTTAGTTTCCCGCGTGGTTGAACTCTTCTATCTAATGTTGATGTCTGCCCCTGGCTTTTTAATTTGGGGTAATCCACTCCTTCTTTTTATAAGTCCAGGATTTCAATCCGTATTCTTTATTTTTTCTTAGTTTTCCAGTTTTCCTTCTTCAGAATCAAGTATGAATAGTTTTCCTCTCTGAGTGTGGCCCATCCAGTTAACTTTTCTTTTGATCGCCATTTCGATAATAATTCTTTCATCCTTGAATCCTCAATATTTCCACGTTTGTAACACGATTATCGTTCATTTATTTACTTTCATTCTTCTCCAGTACCACATTTAAAAGCTCTCCTAATACTTCCAAAGTATCCCTGTTTATAAAAGAAATTTAAAGGCGTTTTAAATGTTCAAAAACCCATTAGAAATCGTTTAAAGATATTTTAAATGTATTGATTTCAAAATGCCTTTTTTTAATAGGAATAGGAATAAGTATAATACAGCATTCTAGTTTCTAATACATCTTAATACATTTATACATAGTACAGAAACAAAGGTTAATTTATGTTTTTGGTCAACTAAAACAGGTCTTTCGAACCGATTTTTCGACTACTTAATGACACTATACCTCGATAATTGTATCACAGTCATATAAAAGTAATACAGAAAGTTTGCAAATCATTAATCAAAAGTCGCTTAAGAGTAACCGCTGAGGGCGGCATAGATAAAGAGTGGAGGATTTAAATGTATGATTTAATATGTGATACACATGTAAAATTTAATAAAAAAATGACCATATAATAAATGAAAAAGTGTTAATTCCTTAGCTTTTAAGTAGCAGGTACAGGACCGGATTTATAAAGACGCCACTCTAAGCCATAGCCCGAGGGTGTCGAAGTTAAGATCGTCATACGAAAGAAGCTTCTTTTGGCAATTAGAACCTTTTTGATATATTCGATAATTATAATTTGGGGATTTTTATTTATGTTTGCATACTTTTATCACTTTAAAATAACGTTTTGCGTTTGTCTAGGCATTCAAGCCAAATAAAGGATTATAAAAACCAGAAGAAATGTACAAAGAATTTGTTTAAGGGCGATTAGATTACAAAATCATCAATCTTAAGATTACAAAAATAAATATTTATATAAAGAAAACACAGCTAAAAAATTTGACCTTCTTCTTCTTCTTGTTTCAACCTTTTCCATGTTTTTTCTTCATTCTTTCCATGTTTCTTTCTCTATCCGCATTTGACTATTTATCACCTCGAGGCCCAAAAATTTGGCCTTAGGGTGATAAAAAGTCAAATGCGAATCTTACCAGGTATAATTGAAAAAAAGGGCCTGCATTCTTCATTTTAAAAAGCCAAAAGCCATTAAAATAATTGACAATAAATCCTTTGACCTTTACAATATTTGTTTATCAGCTAGAATATTAAAATATCTCTAAATAGTTTCTAACTCATCTTTCGGTATCCCAAAATTCCTTCAAAGATTAATCCTCCGAAAAAGTGTATAAATACAATAAGTTAAGGAATTTATATGGAAAATATTATTCTAGAAATACAACATCCTCAACTTCCTCCAGTTAAACGCAACATTGATAATTTAGATAACCTTTTGTCCTTTTGGCTTGCAGTATTTCTTCTTAAATGAATGATTTATAATCAATAGGGGCTGATGAATGCTCGTATATTTTATGACTCATTTAAATATTTCTATGAAAAAAATATTGGAAAATAGTATAACATTTATAATCGTTCAGTTTTTATTGGAATTTATTATGCTGATATAAATATAATTATAAATAAAGGCGCACGATTCATTAGACTCTAAAATTGTGTGATTCCATTTAATTAAATGAAACTATATCAAAAATAATGATAATTATTGTTGAGGTTTACAATAAAGGACACTCTACTGCTTGTAAATATTTAAATCAAAAAGAATTATTTTAATCTAGACACGCTTTAAAAAGCTCCTAAAAAGATTTTAAAAAGACTTAGCTTTTATAACTGAATTCGAATTTCAGTTTCTTTGTTGCAGCCTAAACCGAAACCGAAGTTTCCTTATAAAACAACTCTTTTCTTTATATTTTTTATTTCTTGTACAGCTTTCGTATATTTAAACTGCCGAGCTCCCAAAATGTGAAATCCACATTAACTATATGTAGTTGCTTCATAACAGCTACAGTCTTTAACGACTCTAGGGTTACCAACAATCCGTAAATCGAGAAATCTTGAAAGTTTGCTCGTTACAAGATTCCAACCCGGTACCTACCCGTTTTGGGATTGCCACTTGATCACCAGTAGGCTTAATCACAAATTATTCAAATTGCAAATTAAAAAAATAATCAGTAGCCATTTTAGTATAACTAACTTAGTATAACTGGTTATATAACTAAAAGAAGGAGGTTAAAAATAAACACGGTACATTTATACATTTTACAAAACAACGTAATGTATTTATTTTGTAGAAGTTCAATTTCCCTTGGTTTTTATTTTCAATATACCTACGTATTTCCCTAGATATTTTTTTATATTTTACACAAAATATTTCGAGTTTTATTTGTGATATTTTGTCATGTTCTGTTTTATCCAGCTATGCTATGAAACAATTTTAAAAATATTTGATCGGTTTGGTTTAATTTGTGTTAGAAAGATAAGGTCAAATATGCATATATCTAATCTTTTTATTTAGTACGAAAATAATATAGCAAGTCGATAATAATTTTTAATTTCTATAGATTTCCAATACCCGAACAGGCCTGATGGAGGCCTAACAACACTGTATTGGCTTCGTATTGGATAAAAATATAGATATATCTGTTACCTTTTTTTTCTTAAAAGAAGTTTAAGAAATTAATCAGCATATAGTTTAATTAATACAAATATCGTTATATAAATAATCAAATGCTGAATTTAATTTAATAACCATACTCAAATTAACATTTTTAATTATGATAGAGAAATGATAACATTTACCTACCTACGTTTAGTACTTAAAAATATTTTTTACATAGATTACCTCTTATCTCGTAACTTATAAGTATCACCGAATATTGCATACATTTTTGTCTAGATTGAAACTTATCATAAGTGTTATTAAGTTATATTTTTTTCTTTACTTTTGTAGCCAAGGTGATATTTGGACAAAAATATTATTTGGATGTTACGATAAATTTTGTGATCATTTACCGTTAATACTAATCAATTGTTTTAATCAACCCCCCTTTCTGTAATTTTATTAATGTTGAGTAGGTATCCCTCGTCCAAAAAAAGGGAAAAAAATCATTTTTTTGGTGTTTCTATTGTTTGGGTATGTACCAAACGTCCCAAAGCTGCACCAAACATAATCAAACGTGGTACAACGTAAACTTCACCAAATTTTCCCCCATTCTTAGGAGTAGGCGTACCATATTTGGGGAAACACTGAATTAAAGGATTAAGAGCTTTTTGCAAAGAAAGACTGCTAAAAAAGGCAAAGAATTTGAGTTTTTTTTAATTGAACTAAGAGCAACAATATATGTAATACAGTAAACTTACAAGCCCTAATAAAAAAGGTATTTAGAGGCATTTTGAAATCATTACATTTCAAATGCCTTTAATAACTTTAAACGACTTCTAATGGTTTCTTATGGGTTTTAAAAACATTTAAAGTGTCCTTAAACACCTGTTTTTAAAAGAGAGACAATCATTAAATTAAAATAGGGCTAACATCTTCCAACTCAATAATGAAAAATTGCTGAAGCAAAAAATATAAAACATAAATTTAGTCGATATTTTTAATTTAGTTGAAACGTATAAAAGAGCTTTATAATCACGGTCCTTTAAAAAAAAGGCATTTAGAAGCATTTTGAAATTATTACATTTAAAATGCTTTTTATAACTTTAAACGACTTCTAATGGTTTTTTTTGAACATTTAAAATACCTTTAAATATCTTTTCTTAACAGGGGTTCTTTCATATTAAGTCATGAATTACTATTTTACTGGAAAATGATTTTCCCGACGATTCCATAGATAAATTTGTTTTTCGATTAATTGAAGGCGGCAACTTTTTTCTGTGATAAACTTTCTGATAAATAATCGAAAAGATCACACATTAAAACATTAATAACAATAACGCACATGTATTTCTATGTAAATAGATAATATTTATGATTTGCATGGTAAATAATATAATTATCTAGTATCTCTAATTAATTACTGTTCACTTTTTTGACTTTTCAGATACACCCGTAATTTGGTTGATGAAGGAAATGGAAAATTTAATCTTATGCTTCTCTGTTGGGGTGAAGGCCACGGTTCTGCAATCCACGATCATGCAGATGCTCATTGTTTCATGAAAATGTTAGATGGTGAATTAGAAGAGGTAATTAATGAAAAAATTTATGTATCTAGGAAAATTTAAAATTATGTTTGATTTTAGATTCGCTTCGATTGGCCTGACGACAGTCATAATATAGACACTGTTAACGATTGCAATATCATTGGAAATTTAAATCTTAATACCACTCTTGATGATTCCTCTTTGATGCGGGAAAAAGGAAGATCACGATTGTTAAAAAATGAAGTTTGCTATATAAATGGTGAGGAACAAACTAAACTATTCACCATTCTCTATAACTATTTAATTTTCAATAACAGATTCCCTTGGATTGCATCGCGTTGAAAATCCATCTCATACAAATACTGCTGTAAGCATGCATTTATACTGTCCCCCATTTAAATCCTGCAGTGTATTCAATCAACAAACAGGAAAGCGGACCCTATGTCCTGTAACATTCTGGTCTAAATACGGCCAAAAACGACAACGAGAAATTCAGGATGATCGTGTTCCAGAAGACAATTAAAAATTGATGATGTCTTATTTTTAAGATCTGCATGTATTTGTCATAAAATAATTTTATCTTTTATCATACCATTAACTATCGCTATCATTAAATAAATTATATTTTTAATTGATTAAAACTATTGTAAGCTAGTTTTCTAAATAAAGTTTAACTATATATGTAATTAAGTAATAGCATTGTTTTGTAAAGAGGCAGTTTATAAGCGTAATGTATATTTTTTAATTTATATATTTTATTGGAAATTTTTTGAATGGAAACTTTTGAAATCATTTGACATATATAGTTGTAATAGCTGTAATAACAACGGCTTTGTAAAAAAGTGGATTAATTTTATTAAAAAATGAATGTTATTTGCATAAAAATATAATTTGGTCAAAGTTTATCAGTCTAAGTTTCAGAAATAATCGAGAAGTCAAACTAATATTTTAATGTAAGCTATATCACTATATTGATTTGTAAGATTGTGTATACAGTTTGTAATCATCAAGGAGAGATATTAACGAGCTACGGCAATAAAATTTATTAAAAACTAAGGCTAAATAAAATTTATTTGTCTGAATAATAAAATATTACAACGTTTCCTTATTCCTTATTGATTTCATCACAAAAATTGTTGATTAAAATTTAGGAATACAATTTTGTCGCTATAACTGGCTATAACGTACAAGGCTGTAATGTTAGTTGCCTAATGTTTTATAAAAGTTCTGATGAAGAGTTCGGATTTTCTTAGAGGGGTCCATTCTGTATGACTTCACTTACTTCTAGAACATATATTCATTTATTTTAAACCATTGACTGTTACTCTCAAAATAGTACGATAATGATCTAATAATTTAAAATAGTTTAATTACTAATAGTGTCCGACCGAACTTTCTACAATCAAAACCGAAACTGAATTCGTGAGATGAAAACGTTGAGAAATTATTGTTTCGCACTTATAATATCAGATTCTTCAATTATGAATAGTGATAATCATTAGTGCTAACAATTATTTTTAATATTTTTTTTTTCAGTTCGAGAGAAAACTGATCAAAGTTTAGAAGAAATTATTTTGTTTTTGAGATGTAAGAAAGAGTACTTTCTGTTTTGTATACTAAAACATATTAGGTAAAAACTAATTTTGTTTTGTAACTTTTTTTTATTTTATGTTATTCGTAACTAATATTAAAAAAAATATTAGGTGCATTTTCTCAAATCAACCCCTTAATTCAGCATAAATAATTTCTTTGAAATAAGAAGTGATTATAATATGTTATGTACTTGATTAAGTAGCTCAAATATTCAAGACAAAATTATTAATACCTATACGATTTAAAAGTAAAGACCGTAAAGACTAATGATTATTTTTTTTCCTTACGAAAAGATGACCTATATGGAGATTTCGGCCGAAACCAATACTGATGCCGCAAGTCGGTCTCGACCGTAAAGACGAAGTTCGATCGGACACTAACTAATAGTAATAACATTTATATTAAAGAAAGGTATCAAATAATTTTAGTTTTCAACTTGGTATAAATTTATTTCACATTTCCAATTAATCACAGATATTAATTAAGATATACATTTTTTTTTTTTTGATTATCAACTCTGTTTTTATGTTTTCGAGTTTTCCAAGCCAGGCATAAGATTATTCTTACATAAAATACAGCGTAAATATTAATTAACATCAATCAAATCAAACTTTCTTATATTTTATCCCTAATAATTTTATATTTTATTCCTATACAATTATAAAAAAAAAAAAAAAAAAACATACTCTTACACATCAAAAATCGATTTATTTCGCATTGATATAAATATATTATGTAGATATTTCATTTTGCATTTATTCTTACTTTAGGTATATTTAAAAATAAAAATATTTTAGCATATTTTTACACTTTTTCTTTAAATGCCTCTTACAGCTTTAATGATATTGAGGGTTGTCGCTATTGCACATCATTGCTGCTATTTAAACGTTGGCTATTTTGTGAAAACGACTGGTACATGGTGGCTGTATGCTAAAATTTTAAGTCTTTTATGGCCTGCGGAAGATCGGGCAACTTCATATCTTTTATTTGCTGAGGAATGTTCATATTCTTTACAGCAGAGACTGCTCGAGCCGGCGCTGCAGTTATTCCAGCCTACAATAAATTTCAATAAGACCAAAGAGATTTCAACTATTTCATTTAAGTGATTATGCGACAAAACAGAACAATGTCATATTTATTATGTTAATTACGTTAAAGTTCAATTTTGGCTCAAATCCTTTTTAAGTCGATTAAATTTGGCAATATTGCACTTCCTACCTTGTTTTTTACTCTATTCGCAATTTTTTGTTGATTTAATTCTAATATGGTATAATTTTTTCTTTTCTGATTAAATTTTCATTATGGACCGATTAATTAAAAACAAAGCATCCTAATTAGCCTAAAAGGGATTTGAGCCTCAATTTTAAATTTACGAGTTTTGAAGTTTTGATAGCGCGTATTAATTTCTATTAATGGTGTTCTGTTTTATCCAATCTATGGTGATTTTAAATACCTCTTGTTTTTCTAGTTTATTTTGATCTTCAATCCGTGTTAAGATTTCCGTCATATTTGTTTCTAACACCATACCACCCATTACTAATTCGTTTAGAATAAAATGTACTTTATCTACATGGAAAATTAAATCTAATTCGCAGACATTTTCAAAACACTTGTCCAACGTTTCAACAAATACTTGAATTAGATCTAAAATACCTAATTCACTTTCGGAAGAATCGACACAAAATACGAAATATAATGTAGCGTAATGCCTGTAAATTAGTTTGTAATCGGATCCCCCAATTAAGCTACAAAAGAGAGTTGATTTATTAAATTGGAATTTTAATTGAAGTGGGGAGGAAAATACCTGCCACCCTCAAGAAAATTGCACACATTGTCATCTCGTTTTGATACTAATTGAAATGTTTCTTTGATTATTTGTTGCTGCATGTCTTCAGTCTGGAAATATATTTATTTTTATTATTTTTTTTTTAATTTATACAATCACAATAATTGTGGTTCAAAGCACTTACGAAGTATTGATAAAATTTGGAAAGTCGTGGTTTTCCATGATTATTGAACACAAGAATTGCTTTTATCATTTTGTTGGATTACTAGTTGTAAATATTACACAAGAATTATATTTTAATTCAAAATAAAATTAAAACATATTTGATAAAAATGACGGAATCTGACGGATTTGTAAACGGAAGATGACAGGAGAAATGTCACTAAAAATAAATCTCAAATATCCCTGCTGACCAATTTATCACTAGCGAAATTTTAAACTTATGAAACTTATCGAACTTATCAATTTTTTAAATTGTACAAGTAAATTTTATTTGGTATAAGCTTGGAACAGGAAGTTCCTGATGTACCCTTTGTTTTTAAGGATTATTTCGATATCCTATTTTTCGCATATAATAAATTAATTTCGCAACAACTAGCTTTTATACAAGTCACTATTTCGCAAAATTGGCTATAACAGCTAGCGACAAAAAAAAATATTAAATGATGCCAGAATTAACAAAATCGCGAACATAATTAAAATAAAGAATGATACGTTGTTAGCTAATGACTTATATAAAGCAGCTTGCACCTTAATTTCTGCATTATTTTTTTTAATTTTCCTATATAATTAAGGGAAAAATGTATTATTTAGCAATATTGACCCCGTGTAATATTTTCAATAAGTACAATTTTTATTTAAAAATTTAATTTAAAGGAGAAAATTCAAATGAATAAATTAAATTCCCACGAATTGTTGGTGACAGATGGATACCTATTGGATTAGGCTTTCTTATATTAAATAACAAACAAGATAGTTTGAGACCAGTAGATCTTTATTTTTAATTTTTTTTAAGGATTTTATTTTTTAACAGTACTGCCTATACAAAAATTATTAATATTAATAAATATTCATTTACGCAATACTGCTAGCATTTGAAGCAATTCTTGGCCAAAGATCTGCACATTCTTTTGCAACAGGTCCTGTGATAGCTGATCCTTTCATTTCTCCTTTGTTATTCACTATCACCCCTGCATTATCCTCGAAATATATAAATACACCGTCCTTCCTTCGGAATGGTTTCCTCTGCCTGATCACTACTGCAGGCATTACTTTTTTCCGGAGTTCTGGTTTTCCTTTTTTCACTGTTGCGACAATCATGTCCCCGGAACCAGCAGCGGGTAAACGATTAAGACGCCCTTTGATTCCATGAACAGCAATTACATATAAATTTTTTGCTCCTAAAAGTACCAAAAGTTTGTTACAAAAAGTTGTTTAACCTTAAAATTTGTTAATATACCGGTGTTATCTGCACAATTGATGACAGCTCCTACTGGGAGACCCAGGGATATGCGAAACTTCGCTCCCGCGGAACCACCACGTCCTAAAATCAATAAAACAATCAATTTTCAAAATCATGTTTATACAAACTTGTAGAAAAATAAAACACATGTCACTTCATATATTTGTCATTCAACACAAATTATAAGAAGAATATAGCGATTTTAGGAAATATCACTGTATTAAGTTAATATTTATGATAAATTTAGGGATGATTTTAGAAAGATGATTAAGAATTTTAAAGATTTTATTAAATCAAACATACCTCTCTTAGACATTTTTACTGATGAGAAAGAGGAAGTACTTGAATATTGTGAATATAATAACGCTTCATTGCAGTGAAGATGGCGTGATTAGTTTTAAATTTTACCGCGAACATTTAAACCAATTTACGTGATATAAAACTTAAAGAGTTCTTTACAAAATTGATATTATAGAAAATATTTAAATTATTCATTTATTTTTATAATATAACCATTGTTCTCTGAAATTTGAATAATAATAATTAACAAAATCCATTAAATCTCTTCCATTTCTTTCTAAGAATTTTATAAAAGTAAAAGGAATAGAAGCATTGGAAGAAGCTTGCAATCTTTTCAATGGTCTTATACGTGAATTCATTTATTGAAATTTATATCACTTTTATCCTAATTTATACTTAAACAATTATTTCAATTAATTGAACAAATCAGTATCTAATTGTTTCAATTTCGTGCAAAGCCCAATAAGATAGGTTTTGGAACATATTTCGCAATGCAAATGTTGTTTTAAATGGATCTATGATAGTTGCCCACTAGAAAAATCCTCACACGAAAATTGCCAACATTGGAATTTATTCACATAGAAAATTCCTCACACAGAAATTAACCCACAATAATATATCCACACATGGAAATTAGCCAACAGATTTTTTATTTATTTATTATTTTATTAGGTACAAGCTTGGATCAGGAACCTTATACCATGTATTATTATTAGTGTTGTAATACCCCATTAATCTATTTCTATCTATTTAAAGTTAATATCTTGTTTTTTGAAAAAAATAAGGACCCATGCCCTTTCTAGTGTCACCAATATCTAGCGACGTTTCGGTTTCTATATTACCTTTAATTTAAATCGAGTTTTTTTTTTGTTAGTTCAATTTTAATATCGTATATTCGTTATATTAACAATACTATAACAATACTAATAAGAATATAATAAATAATTAAAAATACTTGTTTCCTGTGAGTTAATTTCCATTTGAGGATATATAATTGTGCGTTAATTTCTGTATGAGGAATTTTCTATGTGAGCAACTTTCGTATGAGCGGTAATTATGCTAGTGAGTAACTTTCTGTGGGCAATTTTCGTTTGAGGATTTTTCTAGTGAGTAAGTGTCTGGTCTCCGTTTTAAATAATCAAAAAAAAATTGAAGTAAATAGAGATCTTTCCGATCTTGTTATTCATTTCTTCTTTTTCATTACTTAGAACTACTGGCGGATTTGGATCCGATGCCGCCCTTATTGCTCCATTAAAAAGTGGTTGCCTTTATAAAACATTTAATTTGTTTTTATTAATTTTAAGTGAACTTTGTACAATGATTGTATAATGTACGTATAATTTTTGAAAGTTTATAAGTTTACCTATTATCTATTCCTATACCTTTACCTATTTCCACTACTAAGGTTTCACTAAAGGGCTTTATTCTGGCAATAATGAATCAAATTTAACAAGACATTCTCCGGTCCTTAAAAAATCACTACAGGTTTCTCCCATTTGTTCAAAATGTCCCCAAAATCGCAGTCCTCTTATTGTCAGTGATTTAATGATTGAAAAATGAGGATGTGGTAAATAGAAAAGTAAATTAAATATAAATTATTGAAGATGGTTCTTTCATTCATAGCAAAACTAACTTAAACCAAGTTTAGAATTTGAATTGTTCGTCCTTTTTTTACCTTTAAAATTATGGGATTCTGAAAATTTTACCTCTTCTAAAATGGTGTTGTCCTAGGCCCGGGTCTCACGGGCCTAAGCGTAAATCCATCACTGCCTAGAACAACATTTGCAATGCGAGCATTGCGAATATTTTACAAAATTCAAATTCTAATTCAAAAGTTTCAAATTGCCCACCAATCCCGCCTTGACCACTTCTGCGCTCGCACCTAACTTCAGACGCGTGACAACGTCAAATTTGAACTTTTCCAAGCATCGGAAAGTTCGGAAATAGTCAAAGCAGTTTCAATCAGTGATATCAAAGTATATCGAATAATTTGCGGTTTTCAATCAAAACTTATATAAATCTATAAAATCAGCTCTTCAAACTCTATACGGCTTATTTCCAGTAAGTAAAAATGCCGGAACAAGATAACCAGACGAAGAGCAAACCGAAAGATGAAAAACTTGATTTGGTTAGTATTTATGATTCAGCAATTTCTCTTATGTTAAAGAAATATTTTGATTTATTGAAAGTAATAATATTTATATGTGAATTTTAGTCGGAAGAAGATAAAGCCTTGCAGGATGAATTGAATGTTTGTGTCGAGTGTTTACAGGTAAGTTAACATTTAAGGTTATATTTGAATAAGTTGATCAACCTTTGTTTAAAAATTAGGGAACTAATGAAAATTTGTATATATCGTCTTTGGAAATATTATGTACTCACATTCGAGCCTCAACGACGTCAATGACGTCGGTGCCAAAACCTTTAAAGTTTATGCGAGTTCATTATGACACCATGAAAGAAATCTACGATAAGATGCCGAATGCAGCAGCAAAAATTTTGTGTGCTGATATTATCAGTGTGCTAGCAATGACGATGGGAGAAGGTCGTGAATGTCTCAAATATCGATTGCTGGGCTCCCCCGACCAAATATCGAAATGGGGCCATGAATATGTTCGGCACTTGGCTGGAGAAATTGCCAACGAATGGAACGAAGTAACTGAAGATCAAGAAGAAACGGACGTGAAGCAACGTTTGATTGGCTTGGCCCAAGAAATCGTCCCCTACAACATGGTTCATAATGCCGAAGCAGAAGCCTGCGATTTGTTGATGGAAATTGAGCGTTTGGATTTGCTCGACACTTATGTAGATGAAAGTGTTTACCAACGAGTGTGCTTGTACTTACAAAGTTGTGTTCCATATGTCGCCGATCCGGAATACACTAATCTATTAAAAACAGCCCTGCGATTGTTCAGGAAATTCAATCAATATCCCCAAGCTTTGCGTCTTGCGATGCAACTAAACGATTTGGCTTTGATTGAAGAAATTTTCACCGGATGCCCCGATGCGTAAGAATCAAACTATTTATTTCCTACATAATAACATGTTTCATTTTTTAAATATATATTAGCTGTATATTTCTTCGAAATACGAAGTCCCCGGTTCCCAACCGATTTTGGGCGATGCCTTACCTAGACATTTCTAAAATCCTGATGCCCCTTCTCGTGATATTTAAATTTTGTTATTCAAAATTTTACGCTTATTCACCTGAAGAAAGCTTAAAAGGCCATTAACTTGGTATCCAAACAAGCTTTCAAAGAATTAGTCATCCATGAAAGAGAAAAAAAAATAAGAACAATTAAATTAATAAAGTTTCCAAACATATAATAGAGAACTGAAATGGAAAAATATTGAATGAAAAATTATTCTGAAATGAAAATGAAAAACAAATCACTGTTAATAACTCATCCTCGAATTATTCCATAGTATTTGGTATAGTAAGCCGAAGGGTGCACGTTCTGTCCTTGACCTACCAAAATATTGCCATGTCCCACCGGTGGGGCCTGCGCCCCACGTTGGGGATGACGGCTCTAAGTAGTAAACAATAGTTGGTACTCAACTTTCACCATTTTCTATTATTTAACATTCGCTTTAAAAAAAAGTATATTATTAATTCAAACTATTTTTTTTCACTGACTTTGAACAGTTATACAACATATAAAATATACAATATATGAGTATATACAGTGTAATCTCCAAGCCCAATAATCTGGTACCCTCCACCCACGCCTCTCTCGCCCCTCTACATTTATTCCCTCTATGAAATGCTTAATTTTATTCATTACCTATGACTTTTCACTATAATCCAGTAATCCGAACATTCCAAGTTTGGTGTTCTTACCCATGTTTGGTGTATCTTTCTTAAGAAACTCAAAAGGGTAAAATGGGAGGTTTAAGTATTTGAATAATTTCCATTTTTAGAATTTTATAAGATTTTTTGTGATAGGGTGTTTTGCTTGTATTCGTATGATTTTCGTAACCGGATAAAACAGAACATTACAAAATAGAACATCACGAATAAAATTTGGAATTCCTATATTTCAAGATTTTCGAAACGAATATACAAAAATGCACTCGGGTTATACGGATACTTAAAAAAAACGCTAAAGAAATAGAACTGAATCCATGTAAATATGACATGTTCTATTTTTTCCTTGTTCTGTTTTGTCATACAACTATTGTTTTTGTAGGATTAAATTTAAGTAATCAGTTATAATTTCATTACAGAACAATGCGAAAACAACTAGCTTGCATGTTATCGCGCCAGCAAATTTTCCTAGAAATCAACGAAAGTTCACCCGACTACGATGACATGGTTGAAATTATGTCCAACGCACATTTGAATCACCACTTCTTGAATTTGGCTCGAGAATTAGACATTATGGAACCAAAAACTCCCGAAGACGTTTATAAATCACATTTGGACAATAGTCGTCCGTCCTTTGGTGGTGGTCAAGTCGATTCGGCGAGACAAAATTTAGCGGCCAGTTTTGTCAATGGATTCGTGAACGCTGGATTTGGTCAGGATAAATTGTTGATGGTTGATGGAAATAAATGGTTATTTAAAAATAAAGAACATGGAATGATGAGTGCCACAGCTTCTCTTGGACTGGTATTGTTATGGGATGTTGACGGAGGATTAACTCCTATTGATAAATATTTGTATTCTTCTGAAGATTATATTAAATCAGGAGCGCTATTAGCTTGTGGTATTGTTAATTGCGGAGTTCGTAACGAATGCGATCCCGCGTTGGCTTTACTTTCCGATTACGTTCTTCACAATACGACTGTGATGCGTTTAGGCGCTATTCTCGGTTTAGGCTTGGCTTATGCTGGCTCTAACAGAGAACCAGTCTTGAATATTCTAACCCCCGTGTTTAGTGACCCCAAATCTACAATGGAAGTTATCGGTATGGCAGGTCTTGCCTGCGGAATGGTAGCAGTTGGTTCATGCAATAGTGAAATTACCGCCACCATCACTCAAACCTTAATGGAAAAATCCGAGACTGAGCTTAAAGACACCTATGCTCGATTTTTACCTTTGGGTCTCGGTTTGATCCATCTTGGTCGACAAGATGCGGTGGAAGCGTTAATTGCTGCACTTGAAGTAATTCCTGAACCATTTAAATCCATGGCAGTTACATTAGTTGAAGTTTGTGCTTACGCTGGCACCGGAAATGTTCTTAAAGTGCAACAACTGCTTCATATTTGTTCCGAACATTATGAAGCAGCCGGAAACGGTTCAACCTCGAATGATAAAAGCTCGTCAAAAGAAGCTCGAGAAAAAGCCAACAAAGAAAAAGCAGAACGGGAAAAGAATGATCAGTCCAGCAAACAAGCGATCGCTGTACTTGGAATCGCTTTGATCAGTATGGGAGAAGACCTAGGATGTGAAATGGCTTTCCGTACTTTTGGACATTTATTGCGGTATTGTGAGCCCGTAATTCGTCGATCTGTACCTCTTGCGTTAGGTTTAATCTCAGTGTCTAATCCGAAATTAAGTATTTTGGATACTTTAAGTAAATTTTCGCATGATAGCGACGCTGAAGTGGCTCATAATGCTATTTTCGCTATGGGATTAGCTGGCGCCGGTACTAATAATGCCCGTTTGGCTGCAATGTTAAGACAATTGGCACAATATCATGCTAAAGATCCAAACAATTTGTTTATGGTTCGCATTGCACAAGGATTAACGCATTTAGGCAAAGGAACTTTAACGCTCAACCCATATCACAGTGATCGACAGTTGTTGAGCCCAGTAGCATTAGCTGGTATTTTGGCTACATTAATTGGATTCTTAGATGTTAAAAATAGTAAGTTTCAGGTAGTGGTGGAACAATATAATATTGCTTTTCATCTTACAACTTTTGATATAGCGTTCTTAGGAAAAAAAAATAAAGCTTTTAATTATATTTTGATAAGTTAAAACGTGTTTTTGAACGCACGTGATTTTGTAAGATTTTGCGATATCTTAGATCCATCACTGATTCAAGTAGTTAATAAATTAATGGAATTTAATTTTTTCCCTATTTTAATTTATTTTATAGTAATATTGGGTCGATCACATTATCTTCTCTATACACTAGCAGCAGCGATGCAACCTCGTATGTTGGTTACATTCGACGAAGATTTCAATCGATTAACCGTTCCAGTACGTGTAGGATTGGTATGTTTTTTCATATACAAAAAAAAAATAAATCATTTCTCGATTTTTCTGTTTACCTTTTTGTTTCATAGGCTGTAGATGTTGTTGGACAAGCTGGTCGTCCAAAGACTATTACTGGATTCCAAACTCATACCACCCCTGTTTTATTAGCCTATGGCGAACGTGCGGAATTAGCTACTGAAGAATATATACCTTTAAGTCCCATAATGGAAGGGTTTGTTATATTAAGAAAAAATCCTGATTATTAATTAATAAAGTATTCATTGAAATATTTATCATTTACTAAAATATTTAAGATATTTGTGAACTGTCGTAAAAAATCTTTCTAACGAATAAAACATTTTTGAAAATAATTGTAGCATTTAAATTTTTAAAGCTATTTTTATTAGCCTACATCATTACAAAAGGAAATTAAGACAAGGCAGCCTAAGGCAGGTACTAAACGAAAAGTAATACATAATTGTGTGGGGTATCATTAGATAGGTATATAAACTTAATTTTACTAAAAATACCTTTTGAAAGAATAGCAAGTATTGATAAAATTGTTATTGAGTAAAATCTTTAATTGTTCTTAATATTCTTCAATACAATACATCAATGATTTATTTCTAAAAAACATCTTTATAGTTGCCTGGGAGTACAAAAGAAATCAATTTTTTTTTAATTATTTATTAACTTATTTCGTTTTTTAATTTATTAGCAACTTCTTCGACAGAAAATTTACAGTCCAATTTGATCACTTTTTGTCGTGACTTATGGCCACGTTCTAATGTAACATCGCTTTTTCGTAGATCAAGAATTTTCGCTATGTATTTGACGAGTTCTGCATTGGCTTCGCCATCCGACGGTGGTGCGTTGATTTGAACACCGACGCTTTCGTTATTTACTTCGGTAATTGCATTCTGTCGAGCTCCTGGTTTTGCCAAAATGTTTATCAAAATTTTATTTGCCTTATCCACAGATATCGGACTGGAAGCCTGCGGTATATCCAGTTTTTGGGAATTGGTTTGGGTATTTTTTTTATTCTTCGACATTTGTCTTGTTAGGCTTGAAAATATTTTTCTACTTAGCATCTATATTTGCACTATAATTATAGTACGGTGAAACGAACTGCCGTCAAACTAAAGTTGATAGCATGATTCAGTATTATCGAACAAATAGATGAAGTAGTCTGCAACATTAAAAAATTGATGAATTAAATTTTGTATGCGTAAAGAACTATACTCTATTAAAAAAATTTCGACGAAATGTTTGCCTTTGGTAACACAATGGGTGTCCGTTTAATTATTTTAATCAGCCTTCTTCTGAATGTTACTTTTATTATTAATAATTAAACGTAAATAGGCAACATTTTCTTCCGAAGAAGAATTAGTTAAACTTGATTACAAAGTTTCTCTCAAATCAATAAAGCTGTCTTTAAATTGGAACCATAAGTGAAATCAGAATAAAATATTGGTACAACTATTTAGACTAGAAACATTAAGAAGTACCCGAAAATAAAATATTATCGAAATCGATAAACCTGTTCTTGAATCGTATGATAGAATTCAGGTAACAGATATTTACATTCAATTTTATCAACCTTTGATCAATAATGATCATTATTGTGAGCAAAAGGGGTTGAATTCCAAACAGGTGTAAAATTGAAAAGAATTTTACCTGTTCTCAGCTGGCGATAATAAATAATAAAGTAATGCGAAAAAGGTCAAGGTATCATTTATGGAATCGGAAAGGTGTTAATGTAATTATAATTGACAACAAATAATTGATAAATACCTCAAACTGGTTCAAATTCCTTAAACGACATATTGATACCGTTGATACCTGCCATTCTCTCATTTTCGCCTTCAAGCTTTTACTACGTTATTTCATATCGTCAGTTGAGCATATACTTAATTTTTCGTATATATACAATTTAATCATATTCTTAATATATTTTTACAAACCAAATTTCATTTCATGGTTTCAATAAATGGTTATAAACTAGTGAATATCGGTATTACTAAATTGTACAAATAGCTCAAAATATCAGTATCCCAGTATTGTAATCCCTATTATCCACCAATACGTGTGACAACGTGATTTCCCCGTTTTATAACTCATCAATGATTAGCCTGACCAACCCTTACTGAAATACAGTGAATTCTCCACTGTACTCTATAATCCACTGTGACCCAGTCTCCCTTATATGTAATTCGAATTTGGGCTCAAGTCTCTTTTAGAACAGTCAAATCTGGCAGTGTTGCATTTTCGACTTTGTTTTTTATTCAATTGGCGATTTTTTTATTGATTCAATTCTAATGTGACTAAAAGTTTGTTACAGGACGATTAATTTGCGAGTTAAATTAAAGACAAAGTAGAAAATGCAATGTTGCCAGATTTGTATGTTTTAAAAGGAACTTGAGCCCGAATTTGATCATTTAGTCAGATTTGGAATTTTCAATTCCATATAGTCTAAAATGCTTATAAATATCAAGATTGGTGAATAATAAGGTTACAGTGGGTACCTGTATTCACTATATTCTCTCAAGCTTTAAGTGGAATATAATTATTTGAAGGATTTCCGGCTCATGTGTACTTTAGCACACCCACAATCTGGCAATGTTGCATTTTCGGCTTTGTTTTTAATTTAATTCGCGATTAAATAGGTCCATAATGAAAATTTAGCCACAAAAGAGAGAATTATACCATATTAGAATTGAATAAACAAAAATATCGCGAATTAAATTAAAAACAAAGTCGAAAATGCAACAATGTCAGATTGTGGGTGTGCTAAAGTACACTTGAGCCGGATTTCCTCCACCCAACAAGCTCAATACAACTTGCCGGGTCTGCTAGTTCCTTCTGGGAAATTTCGCAGTTCAGATTAACATTTTAGATAGAGTTGGTCCAAGGCATAAATAAAGAAGATACACGGTATCAACTATCTTCTCCGGTAACAACAATGAAAATCTTAGCATAAACGTAATTTATAACAATTGACTAAAAAAATAAATCATTGATTCCATAGTAACTAACATAAAAACATTTTTCAATTTTATAAACCGTTTTCATTTCGTCAAAATGTCTAACTAAATTTTGGTAATGAATAGAAATAATTAAATAAATTTCCGAAACCAACAAAAAAAAAGAAAAAATTATAAATTATTTGTAAGAAGTTGCAAAATAATGCCAAGAAGAATATCACCAGAAGGTAACTTATTAATGTGAATTTTATATGAAAGAAAATTATAAATATCAATAAAAAACTAAAAAAAGTAATTACCAAACTTAAAATTTCATTTTTCACACTTAAAACTGAATTAAAACTATAAAGAAGTGATTAAAAATTAATATTTTTCAAGAATGTTTACAAATCTTTCGTTGAAAGACATTAAATTCTCCATAGACTTATAGTTTGTACTAAAATGGTAGAATTTGACAGTTGTGCTAAGAAGTATTTGAAAATACATTTTCTGATTTTTTTTTAATAATACAATGCCTGTAAATCCAGAACTATATACCTTTGAATTAGGGGGAGGTAATATTTCTAAAATTATCATTGAAATGTTAATTAATAATGTTCAATTTAGGACCTGACCTATGGCCGCAACACGATGCAAAACTTTTTCAGCCCTATGGAGTGGAGCAAATTTTAGTTCCCGATAATGCTAATTGCCTGGCTGTCCAGGCCTATTTAAAGATGTGTGGCTTACCTTTCGAGATCGAATACCGAGCCAATGCAGAGTTCATGTCCCCAAACGGTTCCGTCCCTTTCATCAAATGTGGTAACCACGTAGTGGCAGATTTTGATCAAATCGTCTTATTTGTCGAAAGCAAGGGAATATCCCTTACATCCGACTTGAATTCAGCAGAAAAAAATGACTTAATTGCGTACAAAACTCTTGTTAATTATGTCTTGAAAAACAGCGAGGTTAGCTTCTTTCTAGTTATCTAAACCAATATATTTACTACCATATACTGTTTTCAGTTGTATATTTGTTGGGTGGATAAAGAAACATACAATGCTGTAACAAAACCAAGATATGGTTCAGTATTTTCGTGGCCGTTGAATATAATTCAAACGCGGAGTAAACGCTCATCTGTTCTAAGTCATCTGAAGGCAATCAATTATGACCAAAAATCAATTCAAGATATCTACGAAGATGTTGAGAATTGTTGCCGAGCACTTTCCGATCGTCTTAATGGTCAAGAGTATTTCTTTGGCTCTAAGTAAGTATTTTTTAACATACTTTTCTGATTCCTAACTCTTAGTCTATTACCTGTTAAAAAAGTAAGTTTTAGTCAGTTCAATTCCATATTTGTTTAGGCATGGATATAAACAAATTTATAAAAATACCAATGAATTTAAATTCGATCTTTTTCAGTACTAAATAAAAGAACGGAATGAGTTTTCTGTATTTGTTTTGAACGTTCGAATGCAAATCCGCATATTCCACTTAGTAAACATTTCATCTGTGGTGGTACCAGTTAGGGAAACTATCAGAAATCTGTCAGAAATGTTATTAATTGTCTTTCTATAGCTGTCTTATATGATGTTATTGATTCCAAGTATCACGACCTACGTCCCATATGTAGAATACTTTTAATATATCTGTATTCTTATGGAGAGAAGTATGATTTGTTACAGGTAAAGTTTTGGGGCAGTATAGGAATTTCTTTTCACCTAAACAATGCCCGGATAGGCGGTTCCGGAAAAATTTAAAATAAAATTGGTATAAAACTTACTTTTTTAACAGAAATAGTTTATTTGTTACCGTTTATACCAGGGGGTTGGGGCGGGCAAACTTAATACTGGTATGATAGACAATAATTTTTCTTATTTATACGAAAAATGGATTAAATTAAAAAAAATACATAATTAAGGGGTTACATCAGTTTAATCGGGGAAAAAACGGCCTATTTTCAACAATTTTTTTCCATATAAAAAAAATATATTACTTAAACTTTTTACTGTCTTAAATATACACATTTGACAAAGAATTTCTGAAATTTTCTCGAAGAAAAATATTTAAAACTCCGCCATTGCGACGTCATTTCCGGTGACCCTTCGGAAAAAAGGTGTGTCCGCGTTGGCAGCAGAACTCACGACAAGATTATACGGGAAAAAAGTGAAAAAAAATAATGCTCAAGTCTCTTTTAGTCAAATCTGGCAACGTTGGATTTTGTTACTTTATCTTTAATTTAGTTCACGAATAAATCGGTCCATAATGAAAATATAGCCACCAAAGAGAAAATTAAACCATATTAGAATTGAAATAACCAAAAAATCCCGAAAAGAATCAAGATAAAATAAAAAACAACGTAGAAAAAAAAGTTGCAACGTTGCAAGATTTGACTTTGTTAAAAAGAACTTAAGCCAAAAATACGTGCTTTAGTTACTGTTAAGAACAAAAACTAGACCTTGTATAAAAAAAATGAAAATGGATTTTTGGTAAACATTCTTACAAAAAATGCAAATTTCGGTGAAATTTACTCTATATATTTTAAAATAGTAAAACCTCGATATAACGAACCTCTATTTAACGGACAAAAAAACCGGTTAAAGATAAAAAAATTTAATGCAGGATTACCGAAAGCAAGTGCGTCAATATCAAACAAGAACGCCACTTTGCGACAATTGTCCGAAGACAATTAAATAGAATTTTGTTTGTTTTGTGTTTTTTATTTTTATTATATCAAATACTGTATATGTACATATTTGAAAAAATATTATTAGTTTTTTGAAAATATTTTAAACCTATAATTATATAAAGGGCTTTCGGCTTTAACGGACACTTTATCTCCCCAATTAGTATAATATATCGAGGTTTTACTGTAATTGAAAAAAATTCTTCGTCCAAGTCCTTGTGAATTCCGAAGACCTATGTAAAATTTCATCAAAATCGGTTGAGTAGTTCTCTCAAGAAATGTTGATAACCGACTTTGAAAACACAGTTTCGAGAAAAACGCGACAATAAACGAGCAGTTGTACCGTTATACCTGTAGCATACTGAGCTTTTCATGGCTTTATTTCCGAAACTATAACTCGGATCAACTGGAAAATTTAGGACAATATTCTAGAGATGTAAAAATTAATAAAAAAAAATCGATTTTTTGGTAACAGAAAATGAGTAGAAGGAAGTATTGGAAGCACTATTTGGGAAATAATAATATCCGTTATAGAATCGATGCGTGTTTAGTTTTAAGTTCAAGTTTCATTGTCTGTTTCATTTTTAATACATATCTTCAATTAAAAAAAATGAAATTTACCTGTAGACCTGATCGCGATCGACCGTTTGCCCACCCCTGGTTTATACCGTTTAATTTCTCGCATTTCCTTATACTTTTTATGAATTAAAAATGCGACAAATTCAACTTTCTTATATTGCAAACGTAATTACCGTATGAATCATGTTATAAGATATTTATAGTGTATAAATATTTTAATTTTTGCTGTAGACCCACTGAATTAGATGCATTAATTTATGGTCATGTGTATTCAATAACTACAACGGCTTTCCCTGACTGTATTAAGTTACATGATATCATTGGTTTTTATCCTTCTTTAATTAATCACATGAAAATGGTTGGGCGTAAATATTTTCGGATTTCTTGTCCATTGACAACACCACAACGACGTTTAAGTTCTTCGAGTCTAGGTAATTTTAGTGATTAAATCTGTGGTGGTCAATCTTTTGCGAATTGTCATCATCTTATTAAATGGAGCGCAGGTTGAGAAATTAAAGTCTTGAATATTTCTCTTTAATATTTCGAGTATTAAGTGTGCAAGATAAAATTAACACTGTGTAGTACGTCTTTTGAAAAGATTATTATGTGTTAAAATTACAAACCCACTGTGAATTATCGTTTATTTGTTAATATTTACAAACTACGTACACTAAACATTACTTGTATAACTATTAGACACTAAACAATATTTATTTACACTAAGAATAATAACCATCCACCAATTGATACTTTGTAAAGGCCTGAAGATATCCTTAAAAAAAGGCATATATAGGCATTTTGTAGCCTTATTAAAATGCCTCTAATAGCGTTAAATGTGCAACGGTAATATTGATTGAACTCATAGAAATCATGAGATAGAGATAAGTACATGTTGTCTTTGTTGTACTCTATTCGAAGTTGTCAATTTGCTTATTGGGAGATGGAGCTGGGTGGAATTATGTAGGCAAAATACAAATTCAATTTGCATAATTTTTAAATACCGAAAATTCACCAAATGTGCACGTGCTATTGCAAAAATTGTATAAAAAATTCAAATAATTTAATTCTAAAGATAATCAATCTTATTCGAAGTAAATAAAATGCGTTTTTCAAAAACTAAATAAATTGATGCTACAAAATTGTTATCACCGCTTGGTGAATTTTGAAGAGAACAGAACAGAATCTATTTGAAGAAAGAGTCGTGAGATCAGTTGTGTTATGAAACGCAGAAAAATACAAATTCAATTGAGATCTATTTTTAAATCTTAAAAAATTATTAGTTCTTATTTTCAAGTCTTTGCTGTTTTGAATTTAATAGAATCCTTATTACATTACTATTTATAAATATATTTATGAAGTTCCATTTTTGATGTTGCAGCGAATTAAAAACTCTGAAATCTAATAGAATAAGCTACGTATAGAAGTTAATGGTAAAAATATACAACTGATGCGTAGCGTTTCGTAGTATGTCTGACCACCGGTTATATTTATGTCTTTGTCCTTTTTTGTTACATGCATATCAGGTTTTCCATCACTTATTTTTTTATCAACTTTGTTAGAATGCAACCTATTGTTAAAAATGTTCAAAAAAGTTATTAAAGGCTATTGTATCATAAAATTTCAGATCCTCAATGATAATAGATTGATAAAATATTCAGAGGACTAGGATCAAAAATAATCGGTTAAAACTTTGTTTATTACATGCGACGTTTCGGCACATTTATTGAGCCTTCCTCAGGCGTTCGTCAAAAATCGTTTTAATTGTTTTTACTGTTTTTACCAACTGTACCGAGTCTACAAAAATGAATTATGACAACGATAGTTATTAACAAAGTTAAAACGATTTTTTATGAACGCCTGAGGAAGGCTCAATAAAGGAGCCGAAACGTCACATGTAATAGATGAAGTTTTAGCCGATTATTTTTGATCCTAGTCCTCTGAATATTTTATTAATCTGTTATTAAAAGTATTTAAATTTTAAATGCCTTGTTTTAACAGGCATTGTTACAAAATGTTTCTCAAAATGGTTTCTAGAGATCGAAAACAATAGGGTTTTTCAAAATAATCGGTTTGCTAGATTTTATAATCAAAATTTGGTTAATCGGAATTGTAAAGCACAATAATCCTTCTAGTTGGTTTCCACATAATTAATTTTTACTACACCCGTGATGGTGAACCAATGACCTGTGGATCATGTACTTACTGCCTTACGTAGGCTTATAAAGTGATCCTCGCATTGGTTTTTATTAATTTTCCTTATGCCACAAAAAAGAGAGTTGATAATTGAAAATTTTAAAGATGGGGTTTTGGCTTTTACTATATTTTAGTGTAGGAATATAGGAGTCTGAAAGGTCAACAGAAAAATAATTTTTACAGGAAAGAATTTGTCGTAGACATTAAATAGAGTGGGGTTTTCTCCGAAAGTGCAAAGTAATATTCAAAAGAATTAACCCAAAGTTTACCACTAGATCTAATATATGATTTATCATCCTGCGTTACATGTTTTCTACAATATTTATACAAATATTTCCATTTATCCGTACTACTCACTTTCAAAAAAGTTGACCACCAATAATCTTCGTATTTCACATTTTTTACGCTCGTAACTTTCGAATTATTAGTTTCTGGTACGGTGTCTAATTCTCAAGATAGTATTCGAGTTTCAATGATTTTTCCCACGGATGATGTAAATGGAAATCGGCCAAATTTAAAAACAAGAACTAACCCTTGTGATAGATTAAGTTCCTTAAAGTCTTTAACTCGATCGAAAGATTCGAACAGCTTGTGTGTTTTAATATGTCTTATTGATTATCGGTTGAAGTCGCTGAAAAATCCGTCAGAACAAATTCCACGAATCCATCCAACAGATATTAAATCATTCGAGGGAATCACTGAGTACGATTTAAATGATGCGCTTGATATCGAGAAAAATGAAATCATCACACATATGCAAAAGAAATTGAATATGAACGCAGAAAAAGATAGTGTCAAGCATTCGATGGTGTTACTGAATGAAATTTTATCTTGCGATTCTTCGTCGCAAGAAAAATGCTTTCAAAAAGCGACTAAATGGGATGACGAAGAAGGCTATGAAGAATGGAAAAAAGATGTTGATGGACTGTTACAATGTATCATTAAACTTTTCCGATTGGGTTATATCCGTTTTGATAATGACAACGTCGAAGAACTAGAAACAAACGAGAAAAGTTTAAGTGAACTGAACGAATATATGAATTTTGCTACCAATATCGTTAAAAAATCATCTAATAAAATGTCGAACCACTCTAGTAAATCTCAAATCAACGACGTGTCATTTGAAATAGCACAAAAAGAAGAAAACAGTGATAAAAAAGATTCAAGCGAAAAATTGCTTTTTAATTTAGCTATAACTGAAACATCCGATAAAGCAACCAGTATTAGTAGATTACGCATAAACCATTCACTTGAATACAACGAGTCTGTAACTCAAATTCCGGTTGCATTTGCAATATTTTCCGTACTACACCGTTTATTTTTCAATCCTTCAGCGTTGATTACATACAGGCAAAATTCTTCCTCTATACAAACCCAAATCGGACATTTGGCCCAAACCTCCGACGCTCAAACTAAAACTGAACAATTCCAAACCGAAACGAGGAAAGAAATAGGAATATCTCAAATTGAACATATCATTTCTCTAGAAACAGTAACAGATAACTCTAGTTATAAAACATATATCACAACATGTACAACTAGCGAGGACGTAGCAGATAATTCAAACGATGGTATTCAAGAGGATTCTTTCCTCGAAGAGGAATCTCCAAAAGAAAATAAAAATCAACCAACTAAAGAATTTGCAGTTTCGAGAAAGGAAATTGGCACACAAAGTGATAATATACTAAAAGCAAATGATCCATTTGCGTTTTTTGCTGCGAACCGAGATGAATCTGAAGTTGTTGCATCGGAGTCAAAGGACAATAGATTTTCTCAATTACTGTCCCATTTTATTCGGTCTGATATTTCTTTGTCAAATCACAAAAATTTAAATACAGTACGACCTAAAAGTAAAGTTGCTAAAAGTCTCGAACTGCTCTCCAAAGATGACAAACCAGAACTAGCTATTTGCACAAAAATTGACTCGAAACTAGCGTACCACTTTATGATGCTTAGTTGCTTAAGAGACATGTTGGCAACGAATTTGAAATCCACTGATAATATTGATTGTATAAATCGTACCACTCGTTGGTTCAGTACTGCATACATTTCCTACGTAAGTGGAGAGGACAAAAAAATGGTTTTCGTTAATGTGCAAATACCACGAAAAAAAGAAGACCCAGCCGATGATCAGATAGAATCTCCTGCTTTTTTAGTGCCTGTTACTGAAACAAAGTCAAGTGACAAAAATATTTTTAATTCAGAAACAAGTGTTCAAGAATCTGAGGATATTTTAATTTCTTCATCGACGCTTGATTTTTCTGAAAGTTTTCAATTGACCGATTATAATACTCCTGTATATAGTAGCAGTGTTGCAAAAATCGATACTGTCACAGGTGTTGTTGATTTACGGGATGACTCCGTATTGGAATCAGAAAAAGAGAATGTAGAAATAGTTAAAATCGAACAAATATTGAAAAAAATGAAAGAAATTGAAGAAGCTGAAAGATTAAAACATTTTATTGATGTATCAACTCAAATTTCTTCACCAGAAATTAAAAATTTGGATCAAATAACTAATAAAGATGGTAAATTTTTAAGTTCTGCATACATTCCTTTGTTTGACGAATTCGATGTGGAATACAATGAAGGTTCGTTCAGGATTCCTACACGTTCGGATTCCTCTATTCTGTCTACCAAATCAATAAAAACAAGTACAAGTTATCACAATGAAACTACTTTATCTACGAATGTTGATCTTCAGTTATCCGAAGGAAATGGTATGAAATATTCGGATAAATTAGAGGCATCTAGTGTTTTACGTCAAGATTTGAACATGAAAGTAATTCATAAGAATTCTATGGTGTGTTCCGATTTACCGGATCGTAGTTTTAGCGGGGTCTTCGATGAAGGAAGCGTTGAATTGGAATTCCCCAATGAAGTGCCACCCGAAATTGGTGATATTTCAAAAATATCATTGTTCGATAACGATTTTATAATGAGTGAATCATCGAATCGTGCTACAACACATAGCAATTTTGAAATTGAAATTCCAAAACGCGCGTGTGCATGCAAAAAGAAACATCTCTCCAAAAATCAATCGAAAAAAGTGCCTCAGAAAACTAAAAATCGTTTACCAAATGAAAATAAATCTGATTTTTCTACTAAAATCGATTCCGAGCGGAACACTTCTGACTTTCCAAAATCGCCAGTATTGCAACAGGCGAACTATGTGCAAGTGGATACTTTGCTTTCACCAAAATTTTTAAAGGAAACCTACTCCTCAAACGCGCAAAATGTGGCAATTACAGAAAATATAAGTAGCAGTGCATTTAGTGACACTAAATCTCCGTTTGAAAATTTCGAACTAAAATTCAAAATTGATGGTATCGATGAAAATAAGTTGCTTAAATACTGCCAATTTCCAATCAAGAAGAACGAATTAGGACTACAAATCTGTCAAGAACCCAACAATTTGTCTTTCGCTTGGTATAGAATACCACAAACAGATCATCCCACTACGAGAAAATATTCAGAGAAATCGTCTGAAATCGACCAAATAAAAAATGAAATAATTTGTAATGATGATTTAATATTTGATATAAACGACCTAAAAGAAGAAATGCTTGATTTCCTCCTTATAGGCAGCGATAGTTCCATGGATATTTCAGAGTCAATAAAAAGTGACCGGTATCGCCAAAACTTGCAACTTCCTGACTCCTACGTCGAAATTAAATTCCATGAGGATGACTTAAAAATAGTTTTCAAACCAGAACATAATAAATTGACCAAATCTGCTATGAACAAAAGTGGAAGACTCACCATATCTGATTTAAGTTCGTATGATTTGCACAATAAAAATTTATTTAATTTTAATAAACACTTCCAATTTGATACGTTAACTGCGGTAAAATCAAATCTTTCATCGGTAAATGTGAGTGAAATATTTTCCATTAATGGTTTAAATGCAAATTGGTCTACTATAACACAACTGCATACCAAATATTTGGGATTGGTCACTCAATTTGTTTATTATATGAATACCAATCCGCCAAATTCAAAGTCTAGTCGCCGTAAATTACGGCGTCAAAGTCGAGAAAGTGTTCGACAGAACTCTAATAGTGTATCTACTATAACAGAAGATGAAGATAATGTTAATGAAAATGAAAGATTGATTACGTCTAGTTCTCAGAGTAAAACCTCTCCAATGACAATCGCAATATATGATTTTGTGGATTCCAACTTTACTTGTAAACAGAGCAGTTCATTCTGTGATCAAGATCCTACTAATACAATAGATCATCTCTCCATGTTAGATAGTAATTTGGGTGATTTGAGTAGTCATGAGAGTGTGGATTCTAAGATTCAAAGCTATTTGTTGAATGATGCAAATGGTACGAGTGATGATAGTCAAACAGTAATCTTCAACGATAACTCAGCGAAGAAATATTTAAGCTTTTCTGAATGGAACCAACAAATGGGATCCAAGATGAGGCAACAATCTTCAACCGATTCAACTTACATTGAAAAGCGAGTTGTTTCTGGAAATAAAGAGTTAAAAGCCGCTCTTCATAGTTTGGATAATGTACAAATCAGCGATCTTTTGTACCAATCTTCAATATCTTCCGGTGATCTCTCATTTTTATTTCATGAAGCTGAAGAGAAAAAATCGGAGGTCAGCTTAGGAAAACTTATGTACCTTAACACAACATCCCAAATTTCGATGCATTCCATTATCAGGCCGGATGAGGTGGTGGAAAACGAAAGAAATATCAGCCAATCAAATTTCAGCGAGACAAAGCATCGCAATCGCAGTTCACTGTCGATGATACAAAAAATGACTACTACACCGGAAAAATCGTTGTCATTCATCGACACTCCACTTTTATATTCGGATTTAACTGTATATTCGGATGAGATAAATCAAATTTTGAAAAAAGAATCCATTATAACGGAGAGTGACAACAACGGAAACCTTTCCAATAGGAGAAAAAAATCTTCACTCAAACACGTTGTTGTAAATGAACCAGATTTAATGCCAGAACCCGAAGTGGCTAAAATCGACAATATGAAACCTGCAATACATAGTATGAAATCAATTAAGGAAAACTTTCGTGTTATCAGTTTATCAGATATTGTCGATGCTGATTCAAATACCGGCAAAACATCATTATCTACTATGAGTTCCATACGATCCAGTATAAATTCATCGGAGAATTATATAAGTACTAAAACATCTACGTTGATTTCCGGTGATTCATGTGTTCGGGATTTACCAGAAAACAAAGAAATTTCTTCCGCTTCACCTAAAGTGGTAATCAAGCAGAATGTGGATGAAATAAAACAAGACGATTTCAGTTTTAAAACTCCCACAAATGATGATAAATTGAAATCGATTCCAACTAATGATGATAAATTGAAATCGACTACAAATAATTGCAGCTGTTCGAAAAGAAGAACCAATAACGATTCAAATTTGAACCAAGGAAATAAAATTACAGAGAAAATCATTGAAGAATCAAAGAATGTTTTATCAAATGTTGAGGTTGCGAAAAACGATAGTGAAAAACTAAATGAATACATTAAATGCATTCGGGTTGAAGATATCACGTACAATATTCCTTCCCACTTCGATGAAATCTTGGCTTATACAAGCTCTGTTTCTTTAGCACAAATAAAATCTGACAAAGTTAAATATTCAGTTAGTAATGATTCGTTCGAATCATCCGATATTGTTATTGAAGAAGACTCATTGGAATTTACTGAAAGAGAAGAATCTAATCTGGATATAGAACTACCACCAACTGCGACTTATAGTGATTTAGATGATATATCTGTGGAACCAGTTCCAATTATTGGAAATTATCGTTCTGATTATATTAATCAGGATACTATCGAGCAAAATATGGTTCATTCAAATTCAATACAAGTTTTAAATGAAAATAACACAAATTTGGCAAACAAATCACAAATTACTGTTGTCAAAGGAATCAGTCAAGAAGGATACGGTGCAAACCATTATCCAAGTAACACAAACTTGGAAATAAATATATCGGAAATATTGAATTCTGAAAGTGAGGAACTTCCCACTAGATATGCACATAATCGAGTTCGGAAGTCCAAGAAAAAAATGGATAACGCAAACCAATTTACTTCACAGCATGTCTACGTGCAAAACAAATCTCCGATGCAGGATCAAATTGATTTGAATAGCCATATGATAAATTTAAATGACATTATTATCACAAATACTAATGCGTCAATGGAAACTTTTCCCGTGCTTCAGGAAAATCAACCAGTTGATTGTGCGTACCGATGTAAAAGGGAAATGGTTAGTTTGAAGAATAAATTAAAGATGCAAAAATTGAATAATTTTGATAATTCATGTTCTTGTCGTCCCTTGCCAAATACTGGACCATGTATTTGTAACGTTCATCGTGGTTTAGGAAGTGGATCCATTTGTTACGGTACAGAAGGATCAATATATCCATCAAGTACCCAATATGATTACTACTTTACAACTAGCTACGACCTAAGTCGTTTAAATATTGATAACTTTGATTGTTTCACAACCGATGATAATAATAAATCTTTGGAGAAATGTCCGCAAAATTATGACGTCATATTTCACTTAGCTATTAGTTTATTGAACAAGTATATGAGTTCATATACTATCAAATCGATCGATCTGCAAAAAAGGAATTCCGATTTAGTTGAAATAGTTGACTTGAACTTAGGCTGCGAAGATTTTGAAACTATTGAAACGAAATCAAAACGAAGTATTAAAATAACTGCATCAAAATTTTTGAAAGATATGAAAGAACGTTTCGCCACCCCCAGTCAAGCCAAGAATATGTTGAAACAGCACGACACTGTAAAAATTTCCAAAGTACGGAACTTTATGCGGTGGAAAATACAAGCGGACGTTTCCAAAAAACCGATCAAAGATTTAGTAAGTGGAAAGTTTTATTTTAATAAACGTGAACAGTTGATGGATATGGCTAGTGGTTCGAGTTGTGAAAATAAAATCATAGATTTGGACGATCCAAAAACTACGTCGATTTTGCCGAGACAAGTCATCACCGCTGAAACGGACAAACATTTGCAAGATTTAGAACAAGTTAACTGCCTTGAAAAAATGGATTTATCTCACATTGTTTCGGTTCAAAACATACTTAAAGAAATCATTTTAAATATTGGATTAAAAAATGAAATTACTCCTAAAACATTAACTCAAAAGAACTCGTTTGAAGAACTGATTTTCTTCAAAGGGATAGATTCATATTATAAATCAAACATCCGAATCGAGAATGATAATGATGATCCATTTTATAAAGAACTTTCTGATATCAGTGAAGAAGGATCGAACTTTGAATCGGAAAATAGTTCAATATATGAAAACAAATATCCTATTGTTCCCTATCAATCAATTCAAAATTTATGGCCGCAAAAAACGACTTTGGTTGAATTGCCCATTCCTGAGTCAGATATACATTCTTTACCTTCATTTACAAAAATTAATTCTCCCGAATTTACTGTTGATAATGTAATGGTAAATGTATTTGAAAAACCAAAATTAAGCATGGAAGATACAAGAGGTTTAGAAAATAGTTCAAAATATTTTCTACTAGCAGAATATGATCTAGTTCCAAAAGAATCTTCTGTGAACAATTCGAATGAAAAAATCCCAAAGCTAGTTGATAGTCCAATTAAAAATGATTTATCAATTCGACCAAAAAGTTCGTCAGGACCAACTAAAGAAGTGGAGCCCATAGAAATAATACCAACCGGTAATAAATTTAAATTCAGAGGCAGCCGTAAATCGCCAAAAAGGCGATCTCGTTCTTTAAGTCATAGTGCTTTTGACAACAACGAACAAAATTCTGATTTTATAACATCAACTCCAAAAACCTCTTCTCATTTTTTGAAATCTAGTGCCAATATTCAATTTGATGATCGAAAATCCACCAAGGTTGCCGTTTCTGCTAAAAGTTTTGAAATCAAGAACCTCGAAAAATTCCAGAATACACCGCCAGGACGAAACGTAACTCAGAGAGAAAGCCAAGTTTTTATAATTTCTGAAAACAAATCTGACTTTATGTTTGATTTGAGTGAAAGTAGCTCGTCGGCGCCTAGTGTTCTCAACGAAGAAGCTCACATTGAACAAAAAAGTATGGAAAAATCTAGAACCGAAGACCTTTCCGGAAAATCGCTTTTAACTGACAAATTCGACAGTTCAATTGTATGGAATTCACTGTCGAATGTGAAGAAAATTGATCCTAATGGTTTTATAACGAATTTCGAAAGTCGAATTTGCTCAAATGTAGCGATCGCCAAAAGTGATCTAGAAGCCGATCTACACGATGAACAGTTCGAAAGTTGTTTGAATTTATCGTCGCTAACGAAACCAAAGGCATGTGGCAGTAAACATTCTGGTGTGATAACTTCAAACATTCGCAATCCATTAACTCAACGTCAATTACTTAAAGAATCTACAGCTACTTCCAACACTCGTCGATCATCTTCTCCTGAAGGACTACAATTATCGAAACATTTTAGTCCAAAATTTTTAACATCCCGTGAAATCCAAGCGAAAAAACAAAACTGTGCAACCTCTTTTTTTGGAACAGATGAATGTGATATACATGGCGAAAATTTATCCGAAGAACTCGACAGTATCATTGGTTTGTTGAATCCATCACATAATTTGCCAAAACCACGATTTACGGATCCAAATAGTTTTACTGAAACGGGAAATAGAAAACGATGAAAGAAGTAAAAAACCAATAGTTTTACAGTAATATATTTATGAAATTAATTGATTAATACTTTCTATTTCAATTGTAACGATATTTATTGTTTATTAAATATAAACTTATTTTTTAATGTTAATTTTTGCATTGGTATCTAGACCATGAAGATATTAATTTTGTAAACTAAAAAATCGTATTCAATATTCAGTTTACATAGGTAGATTGAGAACCACAAGAAAACATCAGTGGAAGAAGTTCTTTACCCTAATAGGAGGTAATGAATCTTCAAACGGCAAAAAGGGAACAAAAGTTTGATTTATTTTTGAAACCTCTTTATTATAAGCTATTTTTTTAACCAAAATTTACATAAAGAAGTATTCGATTGTTTTTAAAGATTTTCTGTGAATTACATTTTGAGGAAGTCCAGAAATTTTAAGTGTTCTATGGTTCCAATTTCACCCAGGGCTCTCCCAGGGGAAATAATTCTACACGAGAAAAATATCAAAAACCCGTGTTATTTGCGATATTTTTGAATAATATCAATTATATTCAAGATTTAAAAAAGGTCAAATATTTATGGTAGATGTATTCATCAGAAAACGTATTTTTAGTGTAATGCAACAAGATTTGAGTTGATAACGAATAAACGATACAATTGTCACCAAAATGACTAAAATGTGAAACAATTCCTTACGATAGTCATTAAAGTTTAAAGAAATTGAGTTTCCGTCATAGAATAATCTGAGTTTTGCTATTGGAGAAGGTGAGTTAATTTTGACCCTTTTTTATTAACATAACTATATGATATGGAAAATGGGTGAGTTCAAAGATTGGAAAGAAGGATTAATAAAAATCTATAAAGGCATTTCAAACGTTGGTTAATCTACCTACGTAAACGTACAAACGTTGGTTAATGTACATACGCACGGAAACTATAACCGGACAGAAGAGATCATGACAAAACAACACACTACCATTAGAATTTGAAATACTTATATCGTATATTTTGAAAATTTAAAAAAAAAACGTTTGGAAGATTCATAACATAAAAAAATAACGGAAATTAAATAAAATTAATGAAATCGTCTTCATTTTTTCATTTGAACTATACATCGATGAAACAAATAGAGTATTTCTATAGCACAAATTAGTACTCATTATCCTCATAACGCAAGTGTAATTTATAAATAAAATTTTGGGTTCTAACTTATTAAGGAACCCTCTTCTGTAAACTTATTAATCGATATCAGTGATTCTTAACCTTCTTGGAGGTATTGGCCCCTACCAATTGCATATACCTGTTCACTGAACCCTTCTAAATTAGAAAAATAAAATATTATTCTTTCAAATTCCAAATATAGGTATATAATAGGGTGATTTTTTTTTTGACTTATTTTGGTCCCATCGTGAAATTTTGTTGGAAATACCAAAAAAAAAAAATCTCTGAAAGTTTGAGCCCTTAATATTAATTTTAAGTCCTCGACCAAGACGTGTAAAGATTTCCCATTGAAAATACACGGAAACTCTGATTTTTAATTTTTAAATTTCTATATCTCAGCGGCATTTCATGGGATCGCTTTTACCAAAGATGGTTTTGCTCAAAATTAAACGCTCTACAAAAGTGCCCATTGCGACAAAGTCGTAACTCACACCGGTGAGGTAATACGGGCCACTGAACCTGATTTTTCCATAAAATTCACGTTTTTTTTGCATTTATCTCGTAAATAACAAAAGCTACGGAAAAATTATAAATGAAAAACTTGTAGAGAATTTGATTTCCTACAAAAAAGTTCCTGTAGATCAAATCGCGAAGATCAATATTAAACGAGATATTAAGCCTTGAATTTTATGGAAAAATCAGGTTCAGTGGCCGGTACTACCTCACCGGTGTGAGTTACGACTTTGTCGCAATGGGCACTTTTGTAGAGCGTTTAATTTTGAGCAAAACCATCTTTGGTAAAAGCGATCCCATGAAATGCCGCTGAGATATAGAAATTTAAAAATAAAAAATCAGAGTTTCCGTGTATTTTCAATGGGAAATCTTTACACGTCTTGGTCGAGGACTTAAAATGAATATTAAGGGCTCAAACTTTCAGAGAATTTTTTTTTTGGTATTTCCAACAAAATTTCACGATGGGACCAAAATAAGTCAAAAAAAAAAATCACCCTAATACATAGATATTTTACATTGATGCGCTAAATGAACAAAAACATTAAAACGAGATATCCTCCGAACTCATGGGGTTCGATCGAACCCTGATTAGGAACTACTGGTTGATATCATTCCGGTCCGTTTTCCTGTGTGCCTGTCTTTCCTGTATGCATTGATGTATTGCTGATTGCATAAAATGCTTTTTGTTGATCTCTTAATTTTAGCTGTGTAGTACATCCGGTACATCCTAAAGATATCCTTGATAGTGAAGAACCTTATAATCTTTTAACAATTGAAAAGAAAATAAATTCTTTATTAAACTTGATAAGGTGGAGTCGAATTAACTTGCCTTTATAGACGTAGCTATTTTCTCAGAGCATTTGAAGTAAATGAAGCCGGATTAATCGCTAAGTAACTATGAAAGTGTTTAAGGCGGTGGATTTCGAAGGTGGTCAAATTTTGACGAAAGTAAACTATATAAATAAAAAAATATTGGTTTTTTCTCTCTAGTAATAGTAATTTTTAGAATAAGGTTTGTTTTTTTATTTTTATTTATGATTCTTACTTAAAGATTTGTTAATTGTCCAAGTTTTCGTATAAGCATCGATATCAGTGTTTTCTAGCATACGCCTCAAAAAAGGGAAATTAATTTGTTGGGGGTGGAGGGAGGGCCAAATTGAGAACGAATTATCCAAAATTTTAGTTAAACGTAGCCTACTGGTGGCCGAGTGGTTAAGATGACTGCTGCAAAACTTAGGGTTCGACTCTCGTATCGTAATTGAACAAATTTTCAATATTTCTCTATATGGTTTTTTATTTTTCATTTAGCTATTATTCTTGTATAATACTATGGTGATTAAATCGTTTATACCTACTATAATACATTGTATATATTAGCGGGCGTTATAATTCATAATTCCCGTGGTCAAGGGTAACCTATTGGAAATGCATTGGAAAGAGGCCATTATTTTTCATAATTTATATTTTGTTAAGAAGGCTTAACTCCAATGTGAATTTAATTTAATATTTTCCATGAAAACTTGAACTTCATATTATTTACAGATTTTAATACATTTTGTGAATTTAGAATTGACATAAAATTTATTTTTTCTTACGAATTAAATGAGAAATAAAAGTTTGTATGCACCTCAGGCGTTATTAGGTGATAATGCCCATCGAACAACATACATCCCTCAGGCCAGAGGCCTTCGGGCTGCATTATTTCGCTCTCCGGGCATTATCACCTTGAAAACGCCTTTGATATATAAATAACTATTATTAACTCTAGAGTTACTAAAAATCTTGGATACTATAGTGTCGATAATGGAAAACAAAAATTCGTTAATCGTATAGTAATTGTCAATAATAACTTTATATTATGCATAAATGTTAAAATACACATTCGAAAACATTGATCTTGGTTCTATGTAAAGCTTTGGGAATTAACGCAAAGATTTGCATTTTCTTATTTATTAATATTTTAATAATGGTATAAATTATTTTTCAGACCTACCGAGCTAGAAGCCCTTATCTTCGGTCACTTATTCACGGTTATAACAACACCGCTACCAAATAATGAGTTTGCAAAAATCATTCGACAATTTCCTGCTTTAGTGGAACTTATCCAAAAAATCGAAACAAAATGTTTTTCAGTAAAGGAGCGCTGAAACAATCAATGTGTTAATCATTTGTATTTCTGTTTATATTTGTAGTTTTCTGTAAAAAATGCTCAAAGGCTTAAAATATTTAGTTGTGTTAAGTTTAAATAAAAATTTAAAAAAAGCTGTAAGTAATTTTTTCCTTAATTTTGTATATTTCTATTTTTTTATGCATACATAATTTATGGTAAGTTTTTGATATAGTATAGTATATTCAACTTGTTCTAGCTTTTCAATTAAACATTTTAAAATTGAATATTTTTGGTAAATTGATAAAGGACCAGAAATGCATTTCAAAAATCCACAATCCGAATAAAGATAAGAAGGGTATTTACAATAAAATCAATGCAATTTATGATCCAATGCCAATGTTACCATTAAATTTCAAGCTTAAAACTATGATTTATATTTTTTTATGGATTTATATAAAATTACCTTCACCATTCGTATTGTTCTCGCGCAATGTTAAAAATCCCGTATTTAAAAAAACTAGATTAAAACTTAAGTATTTCGTAAAAATCGTTCGAATTTGTTTGAGCTAAACTCAATTGGTCTTATTTTTTCATGAATTTATTCGAAACGTTTAAAATTTAATTCAGTGCCGGATTTAGTAGGGGGCCTATATATTCGTAGAAAAATGTCTAAAATTATTTCTTAAAACGTTTTTTTATTTACTTCATTGTTATTTTTGAGGAGGCCCAATACCTTAATCCGGCATTGCATTAATCAGATTCGATTAAAGGCAAGAGTTTTGCGAATTAACTTTTATTTTACAAAAAAATATCATTCAAAATTGCAGTAAATATGGCAGATTGATTTAATATTTGTACAAATCAGCAATATATGATTGCAGATTTGTTGAAAAGTTGAATTCGACCAAAAAAAAATTCTTTAAATATGGCCACTTATATATTATTCAGAATGTAAAAGTTGTAGATAAAATTGGTAAGATCACATTTTTTTCTTAAACTATAATTATGAAATTGTGAAAAATTAGCTACTATGGCTATATGCAGTATTTGTATAAGGACCGCTGTATATTGAGCTTCCTGGCACTGACGATGTCTTCTTGTTTCTTCGGCGAGCCATCAAGACTATGATTGCAATTAGGACGCATAACATCAAAATTAAACCGGCTACGCAAATTCCAATTGCGAAGTTTCTCTGCGAAATGCAGATACTGTCCTCGGGATTCTGAAAGTAATAAGTGTCTTAAATAAAATATTAGAATTGATCAAAAACGATCAAGAAACATCGATCAATATCGGAAGATTCAATATTTCTCGACTATAATGGTTTAATTGGTGTTCGCCATGGGGATCCATATGATTCGCTGTTTTTTTATTACCTTTTGACTGGTAACTCCACTACCATCATCGAAATCAACTTTGCCCAAATCATTCGCTTCGTTAACATAAAGACCACTAAAAACTTCAATTGTAGCAGGAACTCCATCGTTTCCATCTTTGGTTTGGCGACGTCCACGATTTTTGCCACAAAGTGGAGGCTAAAAATTAAATGTGGTAAGTTTACTTTCGTAATTTTGTATATATCCAAAAAAATAGTACCGTAATTTGTTCGCAACTTCCATCGGTTTTCAAGCACAGCTTAACATTGCACTGATAATAAACACTTTGGGTGTACGGGAACTTGTGGGCTTGAAAACTAACTTCGGCTTGCGTTTTGTCGTCGTTATATGCAAACATTCCCATAATTTCCCCATCTACAGGACATCCATCCGTATTAACTAGCCGTTGTTCTCCCCATCCAAGTCCATCCCTAACTAAACAATCGGAAACCTTCAACCCGAATTCTTCCTGTTTTTCTAAAGCGACGACCAACGTTAGTGGATCGCCTATTTTTACGTTTTCAGCTACTTCGTTCATTCGACGGTCACCATAGAAGATCTTCATGGTAGCCGAGGGAAGTTCTGCGATTGAAGTGAGAGCTTTTGGTTCCATCAATCTGAAAAAGTAAGCATAATAAATAAAAGAGCTTAAAATTTTTCAATGTTCTTTTATAATTACCCGGACGCAATTGGTTCGTTAATTGAAATCATTTGTTCCGGGGCCTCATATTTGCATTTGACATAGAAACCTTTCCCTTGATTTGTTACCAATTTTAAGTGCGGCTGAACTACGATAGTATTGTGATATTCGATTCCTCCGTCCTCCTACATGGAAAAATTGAAATTGTGAAATCAAAAGTTTGTTATATTATTTTAACTGCGTGTTTTAACTGCCTACATTTTGTCCGTTATGTTACATCATGTTAAGGCCATCGGAGCCTACGTATCAGACAAGACTTCGGTTAGCAATCTTTTAGATTATAAAACTACCAATGTTGGAATACAAATGTTGTCAACTTGGAAATTTTAAGATTTTAGAAAATATTTGTTAGATGGCCGAATTGGTTAAATTTGGTCAAAGCGCCTACAGTTTTTGAAATTTACCATAAATCATTGAAATCGTTAAATTGACAATTGATTAATATAATTTGAAAACAGTTATAGGTCTTTTAACGGAGTTTTTTTTTGATTTTACTTATAAGGAAAATCATAAATTTTATGAACGAATAAGGTGCTTTGATAAATGAAAAATAGATATTTTAAAATACAAAGAGTAATTGGTATAATTAACCGGGCGTTGATTATCAGTAGCTCATGGACCAAAAAACGGGGATATCATATCAGATGGCAGTCGTTTTTCAAAAAGGGTTGAAAACTAAGAGGGTAGATTAATCGGTGTTTACGTTTATGGAACTGATTTACCATAAATGATAAGAACCTATCAAGAAACTCATAGAAAAAATCGGCATTCCTACATTTCAAAAAATGACTATTTAATGAATTTCTCCCCAGCATTTTTGTAGTCTTTTTGATCATCAACTTAATGACAAATTTATTTTTCCACTAGACGTACGATTTACGAGTTTCCGGTCATTTGATCGTCATTTTTTTGATCATCATACTATTAAAAGAAAGAAGACAGTTCGAAGATGCATAAAAGTTGCCCAACTTAAAATTTTGAAGCCTCTTGGTGGCTGAGTGGTCAAGGTGACCGTTCCAAAACTGGTAGGTGTTGGGTTCGAATCTTGTATCAAGTAAATTTTCGATATTTCTCGATTACGGATTTTTATAAGCCCTAGAGTCGCTAAAGACCTTAGTAGTTATAAAATAAATAACAAAAAAAATTTAATTTTCAATCTTTTCCCAAGGATGGATGTTACTTGATAGACATATTATGGTCTCGTGATTTTTTCATTCTTAAGCCATCGATGACTCAATGACTCCTTAAACTTGCGGCATGTCGTTGAATTTTATTATAAATTCCAATACATAAAACGATAGTCCTATTGCTTTTTTGCTTTTATAAAGGTAATTGAACTCAAATCAAAATGGATATCTTTAAACGAAAGTTATAATAATTTTTTTTTTTTTCAGATTAAAAGCTTTTATTACTAGAAATCATTTTAGCAAAATGTTTCTAGGTGTTTGAGAGTTTGCAAATTAATTTAAATAAAATTTAAGTCACCTTCACCTTTCACTTACATACGTAGGTTGATGTCATACTTTGGCTAAGATTTTTATATGGAAAATATAAAATTAAATAAAGTTTCCATGAAGATTCTCTACACATATTTACTAACTTATAAATTTAGCTTGGTGAAAAGTTGTTAAGTATTTAATTAACCAAAGAAATGAAAACATAATTCAAATTAATTTTACCTTCAGATTTAATCTAAAATAACTAAAGACACCCAACCATTTCCATATATGTGCTCAAGTATCGTGAAGGTCGCAATAACACATTTTTTGTTCCCTTCACCTCGAATCACATCCGAAAATAATAAATTTTTAAAGATCACATTGTACTTTGAATAACTACACCTCTTATAGTAATTACATATGTAGGAAAATATTGAGAGAATACTTTTAAAGTCTTACCGTTTCAGAACTCATGGTATTGCAGGATCGCAATGGTAGTTTGTAGACGATTGGGTCTTGCTGGTAGATGTATTCAGTCATGCAAGAGGAATTTCGGGATAGTCCCTTTGGATACACAAGACCACTGAAGGCGGCGGAATGGTGTGATGCCGGAATATCGAGGAGTTCGTCTGTTAGTATATTTTCGGGAAAATCATCATTTTCATGGTGGTTGAGGGAAATGTCGCTGCTGCTGTGGTCTGAACCACCTGTTATTATGTGAATGACCATATGGCGTTTGTTGCACTCCACTTTGACATCTTCAACTTTTACATTATTCGACGATGTTAATGTACCTGTAAAAAAATAAATATTTTTTTTTTTAAATATTTCAACTAGCCTACTGGTGGTCGAGTGGTTAAGGTGGCCGCTCCAAAACTGATAAGTGCTGGGTTCGATTCTCGGGTCGAGCAAATTTTCAATATTTCTCGATTGACGAATTAACCCTAGAGTCGCTAACTGCCTTGGCAGTTATAAAGCGACGGTAAATAACAATTTAAAGAGAATACAATATAGTTTAAAGATATTATTGTATCGAACAAATGTTCAATATTTCTCGATTTACGGTTTATTATTAACTCTAGAATAGCTAAAAACCTTGGCCGATATAAAGAAACGATAAATAACAAATTATAAATAGATTGAAATAATATGAAACAGGATTTTTGTGATATTTCTGATCTCAACTGATCTATATTAGGTATATTCAGGATCGGATTGATGGAAGAAAAGCTTTGGAAAGAAGGACATCCTGGTAAGCCAACCTTCGTGGGTGATTCGGAAGAAGTACTAGAAGATTATTCCGCGCTGCTGTATCAAAAGTAAAAATCGCCATTATGATCGCCAATCTTCAACGTTGATGGGGCACCAAAAGAAGAAGGAGAAGAATATTCGGTATGGGATTGAACTTGAAGTTATTGAGTATATCTGTATACTATTAAAAATATTTTGAAGTAAGAATATTAGAAACAAAGAGATATTATATAATAATAGAGCCATAAAGATTAGAGCTCCTGTTAGAATAAAATATCTCAAAAGCTTACTAATAGATATATCTTTTTCTATTTAGTCTTACGTTTTGGATAGCTTTCCTACTCTATAATCATAATATTAATATAAGTAGAGTTTTCAAAAGTCCTAAGATTGACTATGCGTTATAATAGTAATTTAGTTATAGATGTTCAATTTAATGCAACTTTACTGTGTTTAAATTAATTTAATTAAAAAATAATGGTTCAAAAAGCCTACTGGTGGCCAAGTGGTCTAGGTGACCGATCTAAAACTAGTAGATGTTGGATTCGTTCTTTGTATCGAGCAAATTTTCAATGTTTCTTGATTATGGATTTTTATTAACCTTACAGAAGCTAAATGCCTTAGTAGTTACAAAACGACGATAAATAGCAGTTAAAAAAATGATTCAAATACCAATAAATATATAAAAAACACTTCTGCGCAGCAAAGTTTGACATTAAAGTTGTCTAAAAACTATTTTTCTTACGAAAATCTCCGGTTTTTCATTTTGAAAAGATCTCATTAATTGGCTAATATCGTCTTAATATCGATAATGCAATCGGTACGAAGATTCAATTCATACATTTATTTTCCATCTTTTTAGTGCATTTTATCAATAAAAGCGAGGTTAATAAAATCTTTTTTAAACATTTTTATTTTCTTCTTTTTAATCATTCAATGTATTTTTAAATTTTGTCAATCATTGTTTCAAATTTGCGCCTGTGAAGATAGGCAACCAGTTTTTTTTTCAAGCTTAAATATTTAATTAAAATAGAAATACTTGGTAGTTATTAAATTTTCCGACGGATTTATGAGTTGCCATCGAGAGTTAACAGTTTTATCAAAATTCAGCACGATAAAGTGCTGGAAACTAGATGAAAAATGAGATTATAAGTTCCGTACCCTACAAACTAACGACAAAGTGAGCTAATAGAAGCGTAGCAATAAAAATTAAAAAAAAAAATTTTTTTAAGATTCACCAATAAATGAAGCTTACTTTACATAATAAGTTTGTATGTTTTAATCATCATTTTTTTAGTTCCATATGCCTTAAGTGTTGTTTCTTTCTACACCGGTGTTGGTATTTCCTGATTTTTTTTTGTAATTATAACATGGATTGCATTCTTGTACTTATCCCTCATTATTTACGAGTACATCGGGTTAATTATTTAATCTTATAGTTTATAACTTTCATTTTTAGTTTTAGATCACAGACCGATTAAAATATCTTTAGGAGTTCTAATAAGTTGATTCCTGCTGTATTGAATTTTCGTGGATCTATTTTTCTTTAACAGTAATTTCCTATAGTGCTTACTCGTTATATTCATAAACTCAAGCTTGAAAAATGATTTTCAAATTATGTACATAAATAATGTTTTGTTCATACTTCAATGATTCCGTTAGAAAACGATATTTTTAAACGTGATGTCAATATTTCAATGAAATTAAAGTATTCGATTTGACTGCTAAAGCGTTTCTATATTTGGCCATTGAAAATCATTTACACAATACGAATAATTGGCTACGGTTTTTCTTTGAATAAATGCCATTTTAAGCAGTGGAAACAAACCACGAGTGGTTAATATTTCATATTTTCACACATAAAATTTTTTCTTCACTAAATTGATAAATTGTTGTTTTCTTATATGATGAGGAACCGAAGAGTTCGTAAACTCATTTTAACATAATTGGCATTTGAAACGTGAGGTTTACGTCGAAGATGCCTGATGCCTCGAAGAAGAATTCACAATGTCAGTGACCCTTAAACTTGATCGATAACTTGCTGTTCAGAAGATGGTTAAAGGGTACTTAATATTTATCTCATTTGCTTCTTCATTCCGATTTGTCTAACTGCTCAAAATTATCGCAATAAACGTGCTAATTTATTTAATTTAGAAAATCAAATTTAACTAGGAAATTTCAATGGTTTTCTCTTGTAATTAGAATGTCATCTTTGAAATATTTTTCCCATATGTTAAGGCGGAAATTTTTATTCATTTGACTCATATGGTTTTTAGCAGACCAAAAAATAAAAATTCCATTTAGAAAACGTTTCCTGAATATAATTTCTCGAGAATGTAATTTATAAGTACTATATGTCGAAGACGAACTTACCAACATGGGTAGACAGACTTCACAAGTATGGCACATTACAGGGATTAGTTGTAAGTGAAAGAAGTCAAAATGCTTGTGGTCATTTCCATGTGAATTGTTGCTTATGCATAGGAAGAAGAGAAATAGTGAAACGGAGAAAATGGCCAAAGGCCAAGAAGACATGAAGAAAGGAAAAGGCATATGGAAAAAATCGCAAAGTTCTGCACGAGTTAACATTTATGAATCCTATACGTGCTCTTCTTAATTGAGAAGAGTAAAAAATGCCGGAATCTTTTTGAAGAGTAAGTGATTTTTCGTTATTCATTAAACAATCTTTAAAATATAATGTATTTTCAATCTTTTTGGGGGACCATTAAAACAATTTAAGGAAGTCATATATAGTTTTTATGTACGTTATATATTTGTTTTTCATTATTCAGTTGAATTTATTAAAAACGATGATTTTTTGAAACTTTCGTTGAATTTTCGGAATAATTTATCGGTTATTGCAATTTGTACCTATTCTTGTTAACAGCAGCCACTTAAAATTTGGATGTTTTTAAATGCCTTAATAACTTAACTTCTGTGAACATTTTTTAACAATAGGTTACATACTAACAAGGTTGATAGAAAAATAAGTGATAGAAAAGCAGATATGCATGCACCAAAAAAGGACAAAGACATAAATGTGGCTGACGATCAGACATTCTACGAAACGCTACTCATCAGTTGCATATTTTTTTACCATTGACTTCTATATGTTTCCTTATATTTCATTCAATTACATAGTGTATGTTTAAATCTTTTTTTATTCCACTACAACATCAAAAATACAACTTTATAATATATTCATAAAAAATAGTTTAATGTCCGACCGAACTTTTGATTTCGGCCAAAAAACGGGTTTCAGCTTAGCTTCTAAATTACTAAACTACGACCAAAACCGAAATTGAATTCGTGAGATGAAAATGTTAAGAAATTATTTCTCACGTATGGAATTAGATTCTTCAATTATGAATATCAATACTTATTAGTTCATCAAAGTTATTTTGATTTTAAGATGTAAAAAAGATTACTTTTTGTTTTTTGTACTAAAACATATTAAGTAAAAGTAATTTTATTTTGTAACTTTTTTATTTATTTTATGTTATTCGTAACAAATATTAAAAAGAAATATTTGATGCATTTCTTTCAATTCAACCCCTTATTTTAGTACAAATATTTTATTTGAAATAAGAAGTGAAAATATTGGAGACTAAATAACTAATAAATACCAAAAGGGTTTAGAATTTATGACTTCCGAATTATGATTAATTTTTTTTCCTACGAAAATATGATCTTATATGAAAGCTTCGGAGACTAATGCCGAAATTTGGTTTTGGTCGTAAAAACTAGTTTCGGTTGGGCACTAAACTTAACCAAGACTATCCATTTCAAAACAGCTTCGAATTGATATTATGCAATTATAATGTTTAAGATTTAAATATATATCTTATTTGAATTTGTATTTTACCGCGTTTAATAATACAGCTGACCTCACGACTCATCCTTCAAATAGATTCTCTTATGTTCTTTTTAAAACTCACCAGATGGCGATAGAAACTTCGAATATAGTAGCATTAATTTATTTAGTTTTTGATAAATGCTTTTTTTTACTTCGTATAACTTCAATTAGCTCTAAATTAGAATTAAATTGTTTGAAAATATTTTTTTATAATTTTTGCAACAGGACGTGTACAATTAGTAAATTTTCAATACATAAAATGGATGCTAATTGAGTTTCTACTTTGTCGCCATTTATAAACAAAGAAACAAATTGGTAACTACTGATAAACATGGGCGGATTCAGAATTTTTTTCTGGTGGGGCACAATATCATCTTTCATTTGCAAGTGCGTGAAAGGGATGCAACGAAAAAAAATCGCAATTCCAGCCAGAAATAGACTAGAGTTTCACTATTGTTCTTTCTGTTATTTTATTCATATGTTTTAACAACTCTAATAATTTAATTTGTTTCTAAGTATGTACTGTGATGGAATCTTCACAGTACACAAAAATACCGCCTTAAATCCGCCCTTGCTGATAGAGTAAAACAAAGACAACACTTATCTATGTCTCATGGTTTTTAGCGTTCAATCAATATTACCGTTGCATTTTCTCCATTTTGAAATGGTAGGTGAAGACATTTAAAGGCATTTGAATATTCAAATAACCAATTGGGGGTCTGTTAAAATTACTAAAGGCATTTTAAATGTAATGCTTTCAAAATGCTTCTAAATTCCTTTTTTCAACAGCGTAAAAATCATATTCTAAGTTAATGTAAAGAAGAGGTACAAAAAGTGTAGATATGTACATAGAGAAGGCGAACTGTTTACTAATACTTCTTAATTTCTTAGCAGTAGTAGGGTTAAAGTATAGTTAATTGAAGTTTTTGTTTCTTTCGTCACTAAATTCATAGATTCACACGTGATAGCTTTAATCGTTGTAACTCTTAAGTCTACAATGTTTTTATCAAAATAAAAAAAAAAAAAAATTACGGTTCCTATTAAGATTAACCTGAGATTCCAATCCGAGAAGACTAAAGTTACTATTTCGGCTTTCCGTTTAATTAAAAATAGATTTTCTTCGTCAAAATTTCTGGGGGGTCAACGCTCATAAAATCGTTCAAAACTTAGAACATAAAATCGTGTACCCACACATATCTGCGGATGGCCATTTATTTATCTGTCGTGTGATTGACCTTTTAGGAAATCAAAGAAAAAAAAATCACTTACTCGAATAGGTGGATGGAGGTAGAGCATGCGTCACAGCCACAAAAAAGGAAATCTGAAAAAATAAATTGAAATTAAGAAAAAAAAAACTATAACAAATCGTTCCTTTTGTTTTGAATGATGTGGATAATACTTTCATTGTATGAAAAATTAAACGATCAAAATCGAAAGTATAACGTAATTGTAATAAATTGATCACATTAAGACGTGGCGCGGTGGTACTTTAATGGATGGATTTTCAAGCAAACTGCGGCCATTGTTCGTTGAACTCAAAGTAATTATTGTCTATTAAAACTAGCGTAAGATAATTTCTATTCAATGGAAATGAGAAATTGTTCAAATCGTGAAGAAGGTGTGGTTCTAAATCTCATTTGCAAAAAAAAATTGCGATTGTTATTGGTATTAAGGTCGCTACACTATTCTCACCAGAAATTTAACAAACTTTTGAGAAAATGAAAATATTTACAATAAATAATACCTATAAATAAAAGTACTATTGGCAAGTGGTACTTGCACTTTCTGTTAATAACTAGATATATAATAATTAAATGATATACGGCATTAAGGAAGTGATAGAAATACGAAACGAGGCTAGAGTTCTCGAATTCGAGAACGTCTGGAAAACGAGACGAGACCTGAAAATTTGGAGTATCGAAATTGAGGAACCGAAATGGGAGTATTTAACAGTTAAATACGGAAAGTTAATTAATTAAAATTTAAACAAACCGCAGTTGTTTAATCAAACTCACCATAAATATATAAAAAATCAGATTCTTTCGAACTTGATAAATTAAGTCCCTATGAGTTCCTATCTCAAGTTCAACTTTTATGGCCTTACCAATATTTGTTTAAACTTATTAATAGGGTCCGACCGAACTTTCGGTTTCGGCTTAGTTTCGGCCAAAAAATGAGTTTCGGCTTAGTTTCGGTTTCGGTTGTAGTCAAGCCGAAACTATGACCGAAACTGAATTCGTGAAGTACAAACCTTACAAAATTATTGTTTTTTACTTATTATTTGATTCTTCAATTATAAATACTGATAGCTATCAGTTCAATAAAATTTTGTTTAATATTATCTTTAATATTTTTTTTTTGAGTTCGAAAGAAAACTGATTAAAGTTACGAAGAAATTATTTTGTTTTTAAGATATAAGAAAGAGTACTTTCTTTTTGTGTACTTAAACATAGGTAAAAATTAATTTTATTTTGTAACTTCTTTTTTATTATTTTATCTTATTCGTAACTAATATTAAAAAGAAATATTAGGTGCATTTCTTTCAAATCAATCCCTTATTTCAGCATAAATAATTTATTTGAAATAAAAAATGTTAATAATATGTTATGTTAATGATTAGCTCAAAGATTAGGGATTATGATTAATGAATACCTATAGGATTTAAAATTAAAAACTGCCTAATTATGATTAACATTTTTCTACGAAAACATGATCTTATATGGAAGTTTCGGTTTCGGCCGAAACTAAGATTGATGCCGAAATTTGGTTTCGGCCGTAAAAACTAGTTTCGGTCGAACACTGCAACTAGATAATAACTAAATGAAATAGATAAGATAAGATATAGATACATATATGATTTTCGATTTTGAACTCTTATTTTCTTATTAGCAATTATATTGGGATATGATTGTATCACAAAAGTTCTAATATATCCATTGATTATATTCCACTGGTTTATCCAAAGTTTTATAATTTCTTAGGATTAGGGTTAAGTCGAGAGTCTCATACCTAATTCCATATACAATCATAATTGTATATCCATATAAAATTACATATGAACATTGGAACAAATTGGAATTAGGAATTGTAAATAATTATTATTTTGATAGTATTCTTAGTCGATTTTATGCCTACCGTGTAACTTCTGTAATGTGTATATTTTTTTTAAAAATAATCTTGATCAATAATTTTATCAATATATATTTGAATTGTTCCCAAATTGGCATATTTGACTTTCAAAATAACATCTGAAATACATAGGAAGTACCTTTGAAAAATTAAATATAAATCTTGATATCTTTACATATTGAATTTGATTTAGTAATACTGGTTTAATCTTTTGCAATACACATTCTTTGAAATACATATGACAGAAACACCTTGTTATGATTGAAAATGATTAGATATTTATACTAATAAGGAGAAAGTTTTTCTAATTCAAATGGATATGGATTTAAAGGGAAAATAATAGTTTGAATGCTTAAATCAGAGATTCGGGTGGAAATTACAGGGGGGCCAAATCATAATTTAGTGCTTTTGTTTTTAGTTACAATTCCGGTTTGAAAAAATCGAAGATCCGGGGCTGCCTATATTGACAATAGGAATTCTTTTAAGAAAAACATTTAGAGGCATTTTGAAATCATTACATTTAAAATGCCTTGTAATTTTAAACGACTTCTAATGGGGTTTTTGAACATTTAAAATGCCTCTAAATGCTTTTGTTAACAAGGAAATTTAAGAATACTGGGTTAAATTAGTCATATTAGACAAAAATGTATTTATTTAAGAATTAAGTAAGAAAATAGGAATTTTATCAAATCCATAATAATAATAAATGGTCTTAATTTCTTACACCGAATTTCTTTTTGTTTTTCATTTTCATTTCTCTATTACTGCTTAAACGACCTAAAATTGCCTAAACCTACTCAAATGATATTGCGGACTGCTTTTGGAAATGCATATCTAATAACTCCATAGCCCGCATATAAAATTATCTATATATCCCAATGTTAGATTTAGATACACATTAGTTTTAGATATATTTTTAATATATTGGTTAGGCTGGGCCAAAAAAAAAACGACAATTATTTTTTCTCAAAAGTATATTGAAAATACTATTCAGGATGAAAAAAACAACAAATATTGCGAAATTTTGAGCTTTCAAAATTGATATTAATAGTTCTTCATCGCAATTTTTGCTTTTTCAATCTAAACCGGATTGTTTACTCGAAACTTTTGAACCATTACCCTAAAAGATTTGAAAAGTGTAACTATATTCTTTAAGAAAATTAAATGCTCTACAAAAAAGATTTCTTTGCACTTTTTGATAAATTTACTTTTCTCAAAGTTATTAAAGATCAAAGTTGAATAATTAACTTTGAATAACTTTGAGAGATGTAAATGGATCCAAAAATCCTAAGAGATCTTTTTTGTAGAGCATATGCTTTTTTTCGAGAATATTTTAAAAAAAATCTTTGTATTTATTTATTCTATTGGTAATTCTGTTTTAACTTTGTAACTTTTAACTTTGTTAAACTGATTTAAATATTTGCAATTGTACATTGCATTACATTACAATTGTAATATTCCAGTTCTATGTACAGATGCTTTGCATCTCTGTAGAATGCTTACTGGAAGTAAAATAAAAAAATGTTCATTAGCTACAAAATTTTGAAGAAAACAAATCAAGTCGTAAAAACAGATAATTATTTAAGATTCGATTATAAGAAAACGGTTAGTCTGGTTAAAGTTTACAAATAGACCTTTTTTGTAGAGCATTTAATTTTCTTAAAGACTATAGTTACACTTTTTAAATCTTTTAATGTAATGGTTCAAAAGTTTCGAGTAAAAATTCCGGTTTAGGATTGAGAACTCAAAAATTGCGATGATAAACCTATTAACATTAATATTGAAAGTTCAAATTTCACAATATTTGTTTTTTATCATCCTGAATAAAATTTATAATATACTTTTGAGAAAAAATAATTGTCGATTTTTTTGGCCCAGTGTAATATTGGTTTTCATTACTTTTGCTATCATAAAATAAATATATTTTGCAAAAGGGCGATAAATTTCGTGAACCGGAAAAAAGGGTAAGGTTGACCTGATATGGGTCGCGGGTTAACTACACTTCTTGGCTAAACTAACAGTTCAAATAATTCCGCTTCAAATTATTTTTCTAGTAGGGTAGAGTGGGGCTTAAGTATCTAAAACCATGAGTATCTAAAATACTAGTGGCATATTGCTCTATTTAACTATAATGGTAGAGATGAGGAAGTGTAAGAAGCATTTCGAAGCCATCCTGGCAGTTAAGTTACATTACAGATATGAGATTTACGACAGGGCCTCGATATTTTTACGAAAGTAAAATTTTTAATTATTATTCTTTTCGATTTCCAGCTGTAATAGACTAAAACATAATTTAATAGTACATGAGATTTAGTGGTATTTCAGGATTTATTAATAGTTGTTAGCTAATTTAAACAGTAAACTAGTTATAACCTAGTAAAAACACTTGAACGTAATTGGGGTAAAAAGGTTCACGTGGACCTTTTCCTTACCCAGCCACGTGAAATTTGGATTCAACGCAATCTTTGCAAGCAATGGACCCATGAAAATTGTATTTTTAACTGAGGGTTCGTTTACTTCGTTTGCTATAATTGTGATTCAGGAAACGATGAGTTTGATTAAGTTAAGATAAAGGTATACAAAATTATTACTTATATTACAATTAATGTCAATATTTTTATAAAGAAAGAAGAGTTTTATATTATGTTTAAAATGACTGTAATAAAATTTTCCAAATGAAAATCCAGAAATATTTCATTGATTCAAATACTGTTATTAATTCATAGCACCTGTTAAATACTTAAAATAAATACAGGATTTTTTTGCCCCTACTAAGGGGCAAAAAGAGACAGACGACAAGGTCTAGAAAAAATGTAAAATGACAAACTTCTATGTGGATGATTCCATTAAAAATTAAATTGAACATCACCAGATATTTGTTTGTTTGGTTAGCATTATACGTTGCAAATTAATAGGGTTGGTTTCACAATATAATACGGAATAGTAAAACTGAACCTTAAAACCCCACCCTACCCTACTTTCCAGTCCCATTTAGTGAAAATGTTAAAGATATTTGGTAGGTGAAGCTAATGATATGAGACATATGGTCTTTCGAGCCGGATTATTTTCGAGTCAAAAAAATTTTTTTGCTTCAATTCGGCTAAAAAATTGTGTATTAAGTAATTTAATTTCCTCGTAATTGAACTATTGGAAAAAAAATAACCCAAACAAAAAATGTTTAATGCAAAGCCAAATTTTATTATTCCGCGTCACATATTCATAAATTTACACCTTTTAAGGTTTACAGACCCATTATGATTTTTGCGCTGATTAAGATACTAATAAGATATTTAACATTTAACAGAAATGTGAGACAAGGCCAGTTGAAAAATATAAATCAATGTTTGAAACTCTTACGTACATGATATAAATATACATAGGCACATTCGTAGCCATACGTCCATTAAATGCTTTCATTTCGAAAATGGTCAATCGAGGCCGTTCTTATGTAAATTATTCAATCAATTGTTCATGCAATTTCTAAGAGATTTTTCTATAAACCACATTAGAAAATTTTCACTTTTCCTGAACTATAACCAATAGACATTAACAGCTTTATTTTCATAAAATATTCCTTAATAACTTGTATTATAGTTCATAAATAAAACTTTTTTTTTATGTATGTATCATAATAGGAAAAGTGAAAACTTTTTTCTAATTTAGATTATGAATTTTCTGCTATGAAAATCTTACCAGAATGACTGAGGTTTGGAGCATACTGTCGTTTTTCTTGTTCTTGTTTTCATTGATGGACTTCATCTTTATCGCCCAGATTAGTTAATCTGAAAAAGAAAAATAGAAAGTGTTGAAATGATATCATAGATGGTCTCGGAATGTTAGTACTCGTATTATACTCTGCGTTATCTTAGATCAATCATAAAAAAGAAATGTAACCAAACTCGGATATTAAAATTAATAATAGTAATAAAAAAAAGAGAAGAGAAAAAGAATATATTATCTGTTGTATTTTACCTTAATCTTAACATGTATCCATGAGTTATAAATAACGGGGTCACATTTAAAAAAAAATCCAAATCAGAAAGGCAAATGAAAACGAAATGAATGCAAATTCTTCATTTGTGTTCACTTCGGTATTATTATTACTAAATAGCTAATTTGGGCCCATGCTTTTTGTTTGACGGACAAGAAATGAGAAAAAACTACGTATATTGAATAGAAACACCTACAATTAGAATATTGAGAACACAAATGAAAAAAAAAGTAATAATTGAAAGTGATTTTAAATAAAATATTAATTAAAAAAGATAAATAAAAGTTAATTTGTGGTAAAATATTTTCATTACATAAATGATTATATTATAATTGACTTTTGAAAATTTAATTTAGAGACAAACGTTGCTTCTAAAAAAAATAAATTAAAAGTTAATTATGCAAAAATAATATAAAAATAGTCCTAAAAGAAAGTTGAAATAACTTAGGTTGGGGTTCGTCAAATAGACAATTGGCATGAGAAAAATAAAGCAAATCTAAATTAAATAGTATGGTTCACTGATGAATCAAAAACTGGAAAAACTGGGGAAAAAAACCCAGAAAACTTCAACTCTGGTTAGGTCTGGGGAAAATGCCCACTGTGTTTTAAGCCGAAGTCTACGCTATCATCATATGCCTACCAGAAAACATGGGATAGAAATATCATAATAAAGCCATAAGAATCTTCTTAGATTACCAAGCTGAAATTAAAGCGATCGAATCTTTTCAGACGAACTCCAAACTGGTCTAGGAATGCAAAACACTCTTCAACAAAGTAACATTTGCTTGAGTGTCAGGAGATTTTGATATCAATGGTTATGAAGAGATTGATGGGCTTGCAAAGGCAGGATCAAGTATATTATTTATGGGCTCAGAGCCTAAATCGAATAACTAAATTAACTCGAAAGGAAGAATTAAAATCCTGGAATAATTACTGAGGAGGCAAATTCTTAAAGGTAATGCCAAAGAAACCTCTGAAAAACCATAAAAGACTTTTAAGACTATGAAGGAAAGATATCAGAAGGCTGGTAGGCCTATTAAGAGGACATTACAATTTGAGAAAGCATCTCCAAACTTTAGGGATGTAGGATATAGTCACTGAGTCAAGTACATGGAGGAAATACAGCGGGAGAGAGGAAACTACCTCCCATGTATTATTTGATGGCCAGGCTATGGCTTAAAGCTTTTGAATATGAGCTGAATTATAAAAATCCAATTAGTTGTCCACTGAGATTCATTTTAGGGCTCATGTCTCTTTTAGAACCGTCAATCTGGCAACGTTGCATTTTCTACTTTGTTTTCAATTTAATTCGCAAATAAATCGGTCCATAATGAAAATTTAGCCACAAAACAGAAAATTATACCATATTAGAGTTGAATTAACAAAGAAAAAAACGCGAACAAAATAAAAAACAAAGTAGAAAATGCAACGTTGCAGATTTGTCGGTTCTTAAAGGGCATGAGACCATTTTAAATTTAGACCTGACCAATTGAAATTAGAAACAAAGTTGAGGTGCAATAATTCTTTTAGGACGCAACGCAAAGGAATTCTTAGGAAAGGTCTCCAGAATGATGAATGAATGAAGAGTTGGGTTTTAAAGTTATTTTTCTCAGCTATCGGAGAGTTATTGTTTTTAAGTTTAATTATATTTTTAATTCGTATGGGTTCCAGGTCTGCACGGTATCAAAAGAAACGAGCTGGCCGACGTAGAAAAGAAGCTGCAAAAGAGAAGAAATCAACTCTTGAGCATGAAGTACTCACCATAGAGGACACTATTAGAGTATATCAGAAACGAATTTAAACATTATAGAATGATATATGGCAAGGTTACCCGTACGATAGTTCACTTCTGGGTACCCTGGCTACTAGGAACAGTGTGGTATCCTTCAGACTACTACCTTGATCTACTCTCATCTGATGTCCGGTAAACGGACGAGAGCAGGAGACGTGTAGACAAACTAATAGTGGACCAAATTATCCTGGAATGCCAATATTACAAAGAGAAAAGGGAGCAGTGCAAAGTATTGCTGGATATCGAGGGATGCCTGAATACGGCTAGAAAGATTTATGCGTCCATCAGATTCCTCAAATTTGCGAAACTTTCAAAGACCTTTAAATTATTGTTTTATGGGTTAATTATTTATTATTTATTATTGTTTTATGGGTTTCATGGGTTAATTGTTGTCAATAAGATAAAACTGAGAAAAATAATGTAAATGTAAAGTCAGTAACGAAAATCGTACATGACCCTAGTAGTTAGATTATTCTTAGACCAACTTACAATTAGATAATCAACAAAAAAAAATTCTACCCCAAAGGATAGTAATATCCTCCTCATAAGAGGAGGAATGTCAGTTGTATGTGGCCTGAATTTTGGTATTATTTAAGACATCGATAAATTGGTTGTGTCCATACTTTACATAATTTTATTTATTTTTAGTAGGATAGTGGACATGAAAGGATGTAGATCCATTTTACCATATTAAGGTAATTTAACAATTAGTAATGTTTGAAGGATTCTGTAATACATGTGTTTGTATGATTTTAGAAGCCTGATGAAGGTCTAATAAAAGACCGAAACGTGTCGCAAAATTAATAATTAGTACATGGATCTACATCCTTTCATGTCCACTATCCTACTAAAAATAAATAAAATTATTTAAGACATTTCTCAAAAGCCCATTTTCCATACACATTTCCCATACTGTACAAAGGATCAAGGAAAATCCTTCACCTATTTGATGTTTTGGACAAAACTAAAGACAAAATTGGCTGATATTTAAAAAGTTTTTTTTTGAAACTGGCGTTTAAGTTAATCTTTGGTAAAAAAATGATACTATGATTCAATTAATGCTTATTAATGTAATTAATGCATACGAATGAATGCAATTTCTTCTAAGTTAATAAAAGATCCTTCAAAATTTAAACTTTCTTCAATATTTGTTTACATGTTTACAATTACAGTAATCTTTTGAATTGATGATTTAAAGTCGGTATTTTCACATCAAGATAATGATATTTATCTTCCAGATAAAATTTTATCTGGAGAATAGAGAAAACACACCAATATTCACCTGAAGAAAGTGATGTTTGGAAGAAAAGTTTGTATGATTTATCCCAAGGATTTTTTTTTATCTAATAAACATCTATTAATATGTTCCTTAGTAGTTAGATTATTCTTAGACCAACTTACAATTAGACAATCAACAAAAAAAAAATTCTACCCCAAAGGATAGTAATATGAGGAGGAAAGCCAGTTGTATATGACCTTAAGTTTGGAATTTTTAAGACATTTCTCAAATACCCCCCCTTTTCCATACTGTACAAAGGATCAAGGAAAATTCAAAATTGGCTGATATTTGAGCAATTTTTTTTTGAAACTGGTGTCAGTTAATCTTTGACAAAAAAATGTTACTATGATGCAATTAATGCATACGAATGAACGCAATTTCTTCTTAGTTAACAAAAGACCCTACAAAATTTAAACTTTCTTCAATATTTGTTTACATGTTTACAATTACAGTAATCTTTTGAATTTGTGATTTAAAGTCGGTATTTTCACATCAGGATAATGATATTTATCTTTCAGATAAAATTTTATCTGAAGAATAGAGAAAACACACCAATATTCACCTGAAGAAAGTGATGTTTGAAAGATAAATGTATATGATTTATCCCAAGGAAACTTTTTTATCTAATAAACATCTATTAATATGTTTTATCTTGAAGATATGGCCTATTTTTTTGGCAGAACACAAAACTTATACATCTGAGTCTGCATAGGTATATTTATACAGGTACTCGTATATAATACGTACAATGCACGTATTTTAAATTTCCAAGAAAATAAAGCGTCTTAGTAAATTCCTCGAGCTCCATTAAATGTTGTAACTGTAAGAACTGAACTGGAAAATAATCGTTCATTAAATTACTAAAAATTCTTTGTGCAGTTCAAGTTCTTCATTATTCTTCGTCGAGTTGACGTTAATAATGGTTTGAGTAACCCTATAATTGAATAGTTCATTTATGCAATTAAGTAACTACATAATATGCAACAGAAATCCAAAATGAGGATTCTTGAAAGTGTTGATAATCTTTCCCGTTTTTCAAGAAACATGTCATGTAAAATAATTGTTAGAATTAAAGTAGTATTCTGAGATTCTAAGATTTAAATTTGGTATTCTGTTTTGACTAATTTGCCGTTTTTATGGTTCCTAGACTTCAATGGAATTTTCAAGGTGACATCTGAATTACTGAATAATTTTGGCTAAACCGCTATTCGCTTGATTTATATTCATCTTTTAATAGTATTAGTTATGCAAGCGAAGACCTAATAAAAAGCAGGTTAGTGACTATAGATTCTCCCAAATATTAATGCAAATTACCCAAATTATTTAATCGAAATTCACTTTCGAAAATACCTTTCATCCAAGAAATTCAAATTTCGTTGTCGCGTGGATATATTGGAATATGATTAATCACACAATTAATATTAAAATTGAAGGATTAAATTATTTCTTACATAATTTCCCTGAATGCCCTCACTCTGTTGTTTTCTTTTCCTCGTAAAGTTTCCTCTGGGTCTCTGTCTTTTAAAAATATTCACATAATTCATAGGAGTTTCACAAATTCCATTTCACAAAACACAAAGAGCATTTCCACATCGTTTATTTCTTTTATTCTCGTCTTAAAATTTTGCGTGATTTGTCTCTTATTCTTTATCTGGATGAAACTGGACAAAATGGCCGATAGTGTAAGATAAAACGAGCCCACGCGATCAGAAAGTAAAAGTAAAAGACCTGTTGCTGGCTAAACGACAGCCATCGTGTGACTAACAATAAGTTCGATTCAGCCGCAGAAGAAAGATTTACCAACGCACTTTATGCCCCTTATTCTTCGTATAGTCGCCTCAGGCTCTTTCACAATGGTCAGCTAACATTTAAGAAGTAAAAAAAGACAATAGTCTCGATGGATCTAAACTCCAGAAGAATGTAGCATTCAGCTAATGAAATAAAACCTTTATATTTACACTGCTTTAAAATCTTACTGATTTCTTCAAGTTGGAAAGGGTACGAGGATTCCTGTTAAAAAATGTCATGGACAATGGAATGATCTATGGTTGAGACGTTAAGTCTTCAAAAAAACTTGGTTCGGAAATGTCTTGACCGGATGATCGAAGAAGACCTTACAAGCTGATTTATATATACAATCGTAATGCTAACTGTAATTGACCGGATGTGCAAGTAGTCATGAATATTATGCGGAAGTTATGTGGTATAATATCTGATAAGGTGTTTAATGTACATAATGTGTTAACTTTTTTAAATATTTCCATTTTTTATGAAAGATTTATTTATATAAGTATTTGAAACGAAAGGTTATAATATTATAAAGCATTTGAATTTTTAATTAAACACATACATTAATTATAACAACTAATTTAGTTCAGTTTTAATACTTTTCAAATAATCTCGTGGTTAAAGTTTTAGATCGGCACAATTATGATGTTTTTAAAATTTAATTTTTCGTAGTAACTGTTGTATTAAGATCTCAAACTCAATGTAATCCAACAGATTATAGATTTATACAGTAAACTAAGACATATATAACAGAAAAGCCTACTAGTGGCCGAGTGGTTCAGGTGGCCGCTCCAAAACTGGTAAGTGCTGAGTTTGATTCTTGTATCGTGCAAATTTTTAATATTTTTAAGCACAAAGGATTAAAAAGGTAATAAAACCGATAAACAAAACATCTTCCAGCATAATCTACGATCGATGAATCTAGAAAAATTTCAACCGAATATAAAAAGGACCTTAACCATCTGATAGTTAGTCAAACATAAATACTGAAAAAAGTCGAATATAACTTGTGAGTAAAATATAAACATGATATGGATTAGAAGTTCTTAAGATATGGAGATATCAGTGGATCCTTTGAATCCTTTGGACAACTCGATTAACGAATGATAGAGTCTAGGACTAGTTGCTAAAAGTTTATATATATGTTAGACTGGGCCAAAAAAATCGACTATTTTTCTTTTTGAAAAGTATATCAAAAATATTGTTCAAGGTGAAAAAATAATATCGGGAAGGTTTGAGCCCTTAATATTCATATTAAGAGGTCTATCACCTTTAATTTCGATTTTTTATTTGTGCTTTCATTTTTACGTCAATGCTGTCAAACTATCAAGGTAAAAAATTCATTTCCACATATATTTATAGAAAATTAAATTCCCTACAAAAAACGTCTTTTAGAAAATTTTTGCCAGACACGCCGTTTCCGAATAATCAAGCTTTCAACATTGATATAATTTTTAGATTTATCTTCTTTATTTTGGAATTTTGTAACTAACGAACAAATAAATATATAGAAATGAACGATATAGATCCTTGAAGGGAATTTAATGCTCTACAAATAAGGTATCTTAACGTTTTTACATAAAATCACTCTTTCAAAATTGGTTCAACAACGAAAAAAAAAAAAATTTAATTTTTCCTTCAACTTTAATTGTGAATAACTTTTGAAAAAGTGATTTTATGTAAAAAAGTTAAGACACCTTTTTTGTAGAGCATTAAATTCCCTTTGAGAATCTATATTGTTCACTTCTATATATTTATTTGTTCGGTAGTTACAAAATTCCAAAATAAAAAAGATAAATTTAAAAATTATATCAATGTTTAAAGCTTGATTATTCGGAAACGGCGTGTCTGGCAAAAATTTTCTAAAAGACGTTTTTTGTAGGGAATTTAATTTTCTATAAATATATGTGCAAATTATTTTTTTTATCTTGATAGTTGGACAGCATTAACGCAAAAATGAAAGCACAAATAAAAAATCGAAATTAAAGATGATAGACCTCTTAATATTAATATTAAGGGCTCAAACCTTCCCGATATTTTTTTTGTCATCTTGAACAATATTTTCAATATACTTTTTAAAAAAAAAAGTAGTCGATTTTTTTGGCCCAGTCTAATATATATGTATCCTTTCTATGAACTGCTCTAAAATATTGATAAAAAATATTTTTAGGTAGGTACGAGTAAGTTTATAAACTACAATAAGGCAAATTTTGCCATTTTATACATCCCCTTCTAATTCCTTCATAAGAGAAATTATGATCCTTTCTTTTCCGTACCTCATAAAAACAATACGTAATCAAGGAATTACTTTAGGATAGTGGAGATTTTTAAAACCACCCCAGGAAATTTTTTTTAATTATCAAGCTTTTAGTACTATACTTGCAATTGTTTTAGACCTTTGTCGCTATATTTCTATTTATTAACCTTATTTTTACATTTTATTAATTAATTTATTCAATTTCCTTCATAAATAAATCATTCTTCTAAAAAAAAAATTAAAAAATCGTTAATCAATTAATTCCTTGCTTCACTTAATCATAGTACAAGTACTTATTGACTTAAGCGCAGGAAATTATAATTAATGCTTTATACCTTTTAATAAAGTAATTATTAGTAACTGGATACTGGCAACTTAATCCAGTTACCAACGTAATTAAAAATTCTAGAAATAAAAAATAAAAATTGTTCATTTACAACTCGCATTCACCCATTAAAACTAATGCAGATTTTGCGCTTCTCCGTGCATTGAAGTCTCTTGCAAACTTCCAAAATAAATTACAACAAAAGCAAATAATATACAGTGTAAAATATTCTCACATTATAATATCTACGTTTCTCATTAACATCATAAATTATAATCAGTCATTATTTTAAATAAATTCGGCTAACTTAATTAAAATATCTTTGTTTTCCCAATTATAAGATTCTATCTTTCTAATTGAGAAAAAAATAATAATTCAGCAATCAATTATTTTTTGTATAACTCTTATTAATTACTTGTTTTGACAGTAAATTTCTATCAAAAATTAGGAATATATCTATCACTTTCAGTCCAAGTAAAATTTAAAAAAAATAACAGCGATGATAAATATTTACCTATAGTATTATGTGTTGGTACCTATGCACATTGTACATTGTACATTGTACCTAGTATCTGTTCTATTTTACTGGGTTTTTCTTTTAATTCAAAAATAATGTAGTCATAAATTTTTTAATTTAACACATTTGAAATTTAAGAAAAAAATCGATTTATAAGATAACTTCAAAATGGAGAATAGTATGTTAATGTCCGCTAATAACGTTTTAATATTATTTCCATTTTTTGTTTCGTTTTACATTTTTGTATTGTGAATCGCTAAAAATAGATTTGGAGGAACGAATCCTAATTACATATGCAAACCATTACTTTTCCTTCGTAGACGAACACAAAGCATTACGTCATTTCCAACACCCTTTTGTTCTTGACAAACTGATTTACTCATCAATAGAATGACGTATATCCATAAATGATACCTACTCCTAAACGTACTGCTAGGTACTATTGAATCGATAAAAAGTTTAATTTATGTACAAACGAGAATTACACACGCTAATAGTCCCGTTTTACTGGCTTACGTCCTATTTGAATTATCAGATTCAATTCCATTTAAAGATGGAAATGAGTAAACATCCTATTGATAAAATATGGGGAAATTAAAATAGATTTTTGGTAGGGATATGAAATGATAAAGCAGAACAACATAAATTTTATTGTACGTGGATACTTAATTATCTAATAAAAGTACTTTAAGTAGGTAATAAAGAAAAAATGTGGATTGAAACTGAAACATTAGAATATTTTTTTTGGTTCTGAAAAAATGGCTACAATACAATTATTTAACCCCCTAAAACTATTGATTTCAATGAAAACAGGTTTTAAAGATCATCGGATTTTTTTAAACAGATATCATTCGATAAGTTCATATTCAAATCATTTTTAAATATTAGGGGGGTCGAAATATAATTTCGTTAACTCGTAAAAGATAAAAAAATATGAGTTATTCTAAAATTGATATTGAAATGATTAGACAAATGCCTGAAGTAATATAAATTCGGTATTGTATCCTGTTTGAGTTTCACAGGATAGTAACGCAGAGTTACTACCAAAAATGCTTTTTTATTTATCCTAGTGCATTATATGTTTAATAAAGTAAAATAAGTTTTTTTAAGTTCAGATTCGATAATTTTGAGTTCTCCAATTCGTACCAACCAAGAATGATAAAAACTTAAAATAGTACGATGTTAAGGGAGAAAGTGGGACCTAAAATATGTCAGATAGTCGAAGAGCTATCAAATATTTCTAATCAACCATAGTCGACCAACCAAAAGTTCCCAAAAACTGTCAATAAAGAAATCTTTATTTTGTAACACAATAATCTAAGATTTCTCTGTGCAAGAAAAACCCAGGAAAAAAATCAATAAATTAAGGGTGGGTGATATTACTTTATCCACTATAATGGTCCAAAGTTGTTCATTGTATTTCTATTTATTTTGCTCAGTTATGGTTTTTACTAATTTATCGTTTAAAATGTGTACACTAGATATCAAAAGATTGATGACATTGAGGGTGGTTACAACATTTTGTGTTAAAAAACCACATTATTCCGGTTCCCCTACTAATTAAAATAAACGATTAAAAAAAGAGTTTTATATGATCACTCAAAAATATAACAACCACATTTCTATAGTTTAAATAGTGTTGTCGAAAACTATGAATACAAGGAGTAACTATACCAACCCGGAATTCCCAAGTGGGATATAATATGAGGGATTACCTATCCCTTTTCGATCAACCATAACACAACCTGCTTTGAAGGGAATCTTGATAAAACTTGATTTAAAATGATCCTGAAATTGTTAACCTCATCAAAACAAAATGTTTTTCCCAAAGAAGCTTTTTAAATAGTTTACTTTATGAGATAAAAAAAAAACATTAAAAAGGAAGTTAGACTACAGCAAATGTTAGCAAATTCTAAAAAAAACAAGTTCTATTCCCTTAAGAACCGAAAGTTTCAGGATCATTTTCAAACAAGTTTCAGTGAAAATCATCACCAAATGAAACTGTATTCCTTAATAGTGATGGACAATTTTTAATCGTAGGAATTTTCGCTCCTGAATTTTGGTCTGGAAAAATTGCTATGGGAATTGCTATGGAAAAATTACTCCATTAAAGCCATAAGCCTCATAATATGTTCAAATCAAATTTCATCAAAGTTCATTTTAATAGGTATTTTTGCCCGATAAGATTTATCACATAAATAAGTTAGGAGATAATGCAACAAGGGACTTGTCCCTAAAACCAGAAAGAAGTTCTTTAATACCCTGATGTAAAAACAGTATTTTTGATAACAGATTTCAAATAATTTATTAAATCCTGTTTTTCAATTATTTATTTTTTATTCTTTAAAACTATCTTTATTTTTGTTCCAAAGTAAGTGAACACCGAGAGTGTTCCATTATTAAAGCCGTTACTGATCATTTGAGGATATATTTTTTACAAAACGTCTAAAAAAGGTTTTAAGCAGGTAATCTTCGCAAAAAGTAACACTTTAATATTAATATTAAACCCCGAACTCACTAGTTTCCGATCCTGGATTTGAGTCCGGGTCATTACTCTATTAGATCGGGTCAGGGCCGAATAAAGTCCTGAAATTAAATAGTTGAAACTGAGAAAGGGAAAACCCACCCTGTAACTTAAATCGTAAAGTCAAAACTAAGATTAAACCGTTCAAATTGAAAATATCTTCAATTTAGTATTCTTCCTCAAGGATTTTACTTATTAATAGTTTTCTATTTATAAAGATTCAATTATTTTTTTTATATTTATGTTCTTATGGGTATATAAACAATTTATGAAATCACTTAAAATGACATCACTTGAACAAAGTGAAGGATTTTGCAAAATATTTTATTGTTTCTTGGGAAACTTTTATTGATTAACATGGATGATGAAATCTTAATACTCATTTGAACCAATAAATGTACCTTGTTTAAGGTGAAACTAATTTGGAAAAAACAATTAATTATTGTTTGGTAGACTGATATACCTATGGAAATTTTATTAATTCTTCAAAATTACAATATTTATAAATGCAAGGGTATCACCAAAAGAAGTAATTTTGTTACATAAGTAAATCAATAGATTTATCTACTACTTCTATATACTTCTGGGATATATGATCAGAAATGTACAGGAAGACACATGCGTAGAGCTACGTATATTTAGATGAAGATTGTATACATATTACACGTCTATATTGAATATTTTCACGAAATTAGGACTAAAGTCGTTATTTTTTGCAGAAGATACTAATAAATGATTATCAAATATGTTTGGTTTAAATCTAAAGAGGCAATTATTTCCAGAACTTTTAGAATTATCAGAACTTTAAGTTATAGGGGAAAACTGTTCCATCTTGCCTATTTGTACAGGCGTCCATGCTTGGCGATATTAACAAGAAAATGCTATTTTTCCAGGATAAATTTTTAAAGTTTTATTCCCTGAACCATTGGTTGGCACGTAAGTATCTACTCCAATTACTCAATTTTATATTTTAAAGGAATGGTATCAATTATTTCTTTATACCACTTACCATTTTACTCTTTTTCTGATCTTAAAAGAGACAAAACTTTGACTTCAATTTTTTGCATAAAGTACCTACAATACGACAAAAAAGAACCTACTAAGTACCTACTAAGACGACAGAAAAGTGTCATTTTTTTGCTCTACTTTTAAAAAATTTCAACATAATAAATTACTTGATAGAAATATTACACTAATGCAACATGAAATATTTGTAATATTGTAATATTTCTATAAAGTAATTTATTTTGTTGAAATTTTTTAAAAGAAGAGCAAAAAAATGACACTTTTCTGTCGTCTTAGTAGGTACTTAGTAGGTTCTTTTTTGTCGTATTGTAGGTACTGTATGCAAAAAATTGAAGTCAAAGTTTTGTCTCTTTTAAGATCAGAAAAAGAGTAAAATGGTAAGTTGTATAAAGAAATAATTGATACCATTCCTTTAAAATATAAAATTGAGTAATTGGAGTAGATTCGTGTCAACCAATGATTCAGGGAATAAAACTTTAAAAATTCATGCAACCAGTCATGAAATCCTTATCGGAAATCGGTAGTTGAATTACTGATTATTACATTTAAAAATTAAAGCAGGCCCTTCACGCTCCGACTTGCAGTCCAACTAGTCGGACTACTAGTTGGTACTTCTAGTTGGATCACCCATATGATCCGCTAGACATCCAACTTCCAACAACACCATTCATTCAGTTGGTTCAGTCGGACCACTAGCTGGACTGCAAGTCAGAGCGTGAATGGCCAGCTTAATTTTCATTTAAGATGGATATTAATAAATTGCATTAATGATTACGATAATATTGCATATTCATGATCTATGATTGCCGATGAAAGTTTAACATCTTGCAAAAATCTATACATATCAAAGACCAAAGTATTACACAACTGATAATAAGTATGATTCAATAAAAAATTTCTATAAAGATTTAGAAGAAAACAATTTTATAGGATTACAAGATTCTTAAAGATTTCACTTTTTACCTTTTTAAATGGAAAAAATCTCAGTACAAATCGGCGACACTACACTCCTCCATAAAAGGCAAATCATAAATTTAAAAAAATGTCCTCGCCAACACTGATATCATGGAATTTCCCAACAATTACATTGGTTTTTTCCCCCACATATAACCGTGCTATTTGAAAACTCTTTGAACGATACAATTTTTCACCAAATTTTCATTACATTTTTTCCGATTTTCCCGATTGGTTTGGCGTTGAAATAACAGGCGGCAAACTGAAGAAAACCACTGTTCGGTCTTAGCGAACTAATAAAACTGACAGTGAAATCTGGTTCTGCAAGGCCAACAACAATGCATGCCGCCGCCTCCTATACCCATTTGAATACGGAGAAGAACACTAAATCGATGTAAGAATTACCTTAAGAAAGATGGAAAACTAAACTTATAATCACGAATTTATTTTTCAGAACTACCGTGGAAAAGCAAGAGCAGCGGTTGGAATCGCCTTCGTGACTTCAACTTCTTATTCTTTTCTTAAGATGCCATTTGGTTGGAAAAATTAAAATAGCCATGACTAAAATGGGGAGAGAGCCAAGTGTCTTATGATGTCATTCTTTTATTCGTAGGTGGCTTAAGAGGGAGGCTAATTTATTTATTCAGACATACTATGTAATCGAATAAACAATATTACAATTTCACAAGGTAAAATACGAACTTAAGCCATGAGAAGAATTTATTCTGCACTGGAGTTTTACTTTTAATTTTAATACAAAAATACCGACAATACAAAAATATGGTACCAAGTCCTTTAAAGATATGACCTTAAAGTTTGAATTCCAAACATTCAACAAAAAAGGTTTTACTACTTGGTAATCTCTGTTAAAAAAGCATTTAGAGGCATTTTGAAAGCATTACATTTAAAATATCTTTAAACGAATTCGAATAGAATTTTTGAACATTTAAAATGCCTTTAGAAACTTTTTTTTAAACAGGGATAGTACTTACCAACCTATTCGTATCTTCTACAAAAACTAGATTACCTTAAATTTTGATTTTTTTTAATAAATCGTACTTACTACCTAAGACTTAGTGTTAATATAATAAAGGTCATTTCTTAAGATTCTTGTACTAATATTTTAATACAAACAATAAACGAATTTGCAATATGCAAATATTAACAAAAAGCCAAATTGGTCTATAAAATATTTTTTTTATAAATATATATAAATCGGCCATCAGGATCTAGGTCCTAAAATCCGATTTGATGACCGGAGCTGACATGATGGAGATCACTCCCAGTGGAGAAATCTCCCTATGCCTCAATTTGATCACTAGGCACTTTTCTTTTTAGCTTTCTTTCATTTTGGTGCTCCAAAAGTGGCGGAATCAGGGGATTTGAGTGTTGACTCAACTTTCCAAAATGATTGGTGGTACGTACGGTAATGGAGTCGGTGACTGATGATATGTGTAAGTCTTTTCGGAGAGTCTCATTTGTGACATACCATGGAGCATCTGCCAACTGCCTCAGGATCTTTGATTGGGTGGCCTTGATTAATTTGATGCTTGACTTGCTGGCAGAGCCCCACAGCTCAATACCGTACGACCAGATTGGCACTATTACTACTTAGTATATAAGAAGTTTATCCTCAAGGGGAAGTTTAGAGCCCTTACCCAAAAGCCAGTATAACTGTTTGAACCTCTTGTTAATATATTTTTGTTTTTGGATTATGTAAGGTTTCCAGGTCAGCCTCCTGTCCAGATGAACACCAAGGTATTTTACGGTGTCGGACGATGGGATCTTAGTTGAGTCCAGATTGACCGGGGGGCCCGTTCCTTTTCTGAGAGTGAAGATCACTTGGACTGATTTGGACTTATTGATAGTAATTTTCCATTTTTCAATGATGCTGGAGGTACTGAGAGGCAATTTCGGCGTCCTCGTGACTAGCCATAATCACCGTATCGTCCGCGAATGTCCCCGTCGAGGTGTTATCTGTGGTAGGCAGATTCGAGGTGTATAATAAGTATAGTAGGGGGTAAACACTACCTTAAGGTACTCCTGATTTAATCGGAAAGGAGTCAGAGCACTCATGGCCTACTCTTTTATTAAAGAATCGATCCTGAAGATACGATCTGAATAGTTTCCAGAGGTGAGGCATATACTTCTTTAAAATAAAATTTAAGTAAAGAAAACAACTCAGGTTATTTAAGATCGGATTTTTTATATTTGATGTATGATTTTCAAATTAGCTACGTTTCGTTACGTATCGTAACTTCATCCAGGTTTCTTGAATCGCAATTAAAAAACATCAAATATAAAAATCCGATCGTAAATAACCTGAGTTACCTTCTTTACTTAATAAAAGCTGAGATCTGAATTTTATCATTTATAAAATTTTAGGCAGAGTTTTTAATGTGCAGTTCTACACAAATTTTGGAGGTCTTACTTGAGAAGTCCAAAACCAAATTTTGTAATTCTGCATCATTTTGCTAATTTTTTCCCGGTTTTCGATATCAAAAATTCCTTTTGTTTTTCAAACACTCAACAAAAACCAATATAGTGGTACACAAAATTTGATAAGAGTTGTATAAACAATTTCTGGAACTACTTCCTGTCATTAACCAAATAGATCTCCAATAAAAGAATATTCTCCTTTCGAAAAATTTTATTCTTAGAAAAATAATTTTGTTTTTATTTCAATGATCAAAAAATAAATCTAAAACCTTTACAATTATGGGTGTTAAAGGCGTTTTAACAATTATGTATACTGTTAGATTGATATGTGTTGAAGTATAGACAACTAGCCTTACTTTAATGTTTATTGGGTTGACAACTTTACACTAAAGTAGAGTTCAACGGGAACTAGTTTTTACGGTGGAAACTGAAACCGAATTTCGGCATCAGTCTCAGTTACGGCCGAAACTGAAATTTTCATATAAAATCATGATTTCAAATAAGAAAAAATATAATAATTAGTCAGTCTTCACTTTTAAATCCAATAGGTATTTAATATTCATGTGGTAAATGTGATAAATTTATCTCACAGATTTTCAACTTCTTAACTTCCCGTTTTTAATTCCCGGCTCGCTGTCACGTAAAAACAAAATATTTTCCATTAGCAATTTTAAAGATGATTCAACCGATAATATTCAGATATTTTTCAGCGAATAAAACCATCCCTTGTATCCTTATTTTACTGTTGAAAATTGTCCTTTTTGAAACTTTGAAATGGAATTGTGATTGTCCTGTTATCCACAGGACTAAAATTTGTTCACATTATAATTCTGTGGAAGGCCTTAATTCATAATCCGTTGAGAAAACTAGGCCTCATAATGAAATGTCACCCCCTTAAAATGGCCCAATTTCTGACGAATTTTGTCGCATACATTTTCTACTCCTTCACTTCCCGCTTTGATTTCCCGTTTTGTTTTAGATTTTTTTTGACGGAAATTTTTTTTGTTTCGAATTTAACAATGTTGCATGTAATTGAAGTTTAGGTGGTTTGATGATTTCTTCTGTCACTGTGATGGTCGATTTCAACCCCTAAACGTGGTTTAATTTCGGAAAAATGTTCACTGGATGTACTGCAGTACTTTTATTTTTATGAAAAATGTCAAATTACCCTTACAAATATCAAATTAAACTATAAAACAGCCTAAACTTTCCCCGAGAAATGTTATTAAATGCTTCTTTTATGCAACCATTTTATTTTAATTTACATTGGTGTATGCTGGTTGCCTACCAAGCTTAATGTTTGTTCACGATATTTCTCATATCATGTCTTATGTTATGGTTCAAATACAGTACAACAACAAAAGAGTTGAGTATCTGATTGGAATTTACAAGAAAAATCCCTTTGTTTTCCTTTTTTGGAATTAAATTCTTAAAGTCGATACTTGGGTTTGATTTACTTTAAAGAAGAGTAGTATTTGTCCGTACGATAACAATGCATTACCGTTTCTTAGAAATTTAAATATCGAAAAAAATGGGGAAAAACATCAAAAGGTTATTATGTATATTGGCACATTTTCCGGATGTACCATGGAGCAGCTATGGTTTCAATATTTTTTGGAAAATTCCAATCATTTCGATCGCGAAAGAAAATTGAATTTTGTAATTTGAGAAATATTTATATACAAATTTTTATTTAACGTAAACACATGTAGTTGTAGCCGAGAAATATGGTCGGGGAATAAAAAGCGACAATCTCCGGATTCGAACCTCGAAATTGCGGTATTTTTTTTTTATATTTTATAATTTATTTCTATTTTTTAATGTTTATAGTAACCTGGAATATCAATAATCCTTGTTGCTGAATATTTTAGGCACAACTTTTCCTTTTGACAATTATAGCTTTATTTTTTTTTGCTTACCTTTTATGACGTTTGTAATTTAGAAAAAATAAAAGTAACAATTGAAATTTTCAAATTTTAACGACGATTTTTACGCTGATTAACGATCGTACGTTAACGATGATAAATTCATGTTATTGGGTTTGAATTATTCTATTAAATGTTGAAAATAAAGTCCTGTAAGAGCCTGAAGAGACAATGTCGAGAAGATTTGAAAACCACGGCCAATTCTAACAATTCGATTTCAATACAATCAATTTTAATATGAATTCAGTTAATATATATTGAATTATTGCAAATTAAAGCGAAATATGGTTATGTAAAAGCCAATTAAACGGATACTTTTTGAGAAATTTGCGATTATTATTATTTTTTAGACGATTTTCTGAATAATAAACGATGGTAAGTCCAAGTTGTATTCCATATAAAAAATGGTTGTTTCCGATTTGAAAAAAATTGCAACTTCCTATGAGGCATAGGTCTAAATGCCCATTTTTTGTCCGATTGTAATCAACATTCGTTAGTTGAAAAGAATTGTTTTGGCGATGTTTCGTTGCAAAATGCTGAGCAAGTTTCAGTTGGAGAGAATTGGATTTTTTCGGTCGATCCATCCTCAAATAATAAAAATTATCCTTAACTTCCCGTTTCAATTTCTCAGGGATCTAGCGAATATTTCCAAATTATTTTTGTTCAATTACATTAAGGATGATTCAATTTAAAAAAATGTGCTCCGTTTCAGCGAAAAAACCCATCTCTTATATCCTTTTTTGCACTTGAAAATTGTTCTTTTTGAAACTTTAAATTAATATTGTCATAAAGTAATATTGTTGTCATTTTATTCAACAACAAAAAAAATTCTATTTATAATTCTCGTGTGGGTGTACTTTTATAAATCCTCTTTAAAAGTTACCCTTGTCAGAAAATATCATCATTGGAATTATCAGTTTATTTACAAATTAATGTAGAAGTTAGGCAATCATTTGTTCAAGAATGTAATTAGGCAGCAGCATAAGCCCCTAGTTTACAACTTAATGTAGGTTGGATGTATGACTTGTTTTATTAATTTAAATCAATGTAATTTTACAGATTCAACTTACCTGAAAATTGAGGACAAGGGAAGTTTTGTTGGAGTTGAAGACAGTATCATCCTATTGGCAGATTAATGTTTAGTAAGTGCTATTGTTGTTGAAACTTGTAAATATTACTCTAATTGAATTTTTCACTCCCTACAGGGGAAGCTGACTGAAGACATTAGAGAATTATTCATTGGATTTGAATTGTTCATTATTTTCAAATGGACGTTTGAAGCGCATCGTTCGAGAATCAACAATCAAATTCCTCAAGGATATCATTTCCACAATTGGTATCTACCGAGAAGAATACGATAGAATGGATTTACTACAATAATTAGTGGTGTAAAATGTGTTTCAATAAATCAGTGACAGTGAAGTGATAAAGTGGTTCAAGTTAAAAATAATTAATATATCAGAAAAATCAAAAGCTATTTTATTAAATTAATATTTTCATACATGCTTGTAGCAATTGATACTTTTACATAGTTTATACAAACAATTGTAAATATGCACAAAACTGTTATTGTACTATTGTATATATTTAATTGATATTAAACATCAATAAACTTATTTTAATAGAATACATTGTTTCAATTCAATATACCGCTCCCATCCTCTTGAATTTTATATTTCAGGGATTTTTTTTACAGTTAGAATACATATAAGAGTTAAATTAAGAAGTAATATGGTAAGTATAATTAAAGGTATAATAATATAGGTAGGTATAATAAAATTAATACGGTATGTAATGTAGGTGCAATGTTTTTCGAAAAATTATCGAATAATACGAAAAAATCCAATATCGAAAAATATCTTAACTTTTCGTCCATAATCGTTTTTTTCGTTATTAAATGTCTTTATTTTATGAAGAAATTCTATTTAAATACAATTTTGTTTTAACGAAAAAAAAGGATCAAGGACCTTAAAATGTTGCAATGTTATTACACAACTTTTCCAACTTTAACATGGAGCAGCTATGGTTCAAATATGGTTGGGAAATTCTAATTATTTCGATCGAAAATATTTTCAATTTTCCACAAATCTCATAAGAATAGTTTATATATGAGTTTTAACGTCATTTACATATATCATACGATAGCCGCATCGCTAAGGTCGCCGCCACTACCGGAGCTTGAGGTCCCTGGTTCGCATCCCGAAGGGGTAAGTGTTTTTTCTTATTTCTAATAATTGATTTCTATTCCTTACAGTTTATAATATATATAATTAACATTCATAGTTGTCTCCAGACATTGCTTCATCGAAATTTTCGATCGAACAGTTCCAACCTTTCGGGGTTGAGAAGTGATCGATCGATTACGTATTTTTTTTTTTTTGGTTTATACATATGACGTCACTTATACGTTGCCATCCAATGACGCCACCCAATGACGTCATTCACGAAAAAAATCGAAAAGTGGGTGAATTTTCGATTTTCGAGAAACAGGAATCTGGGAATGGCTTAGTTACGTCACGGGAGGTTTAAAAAATATACCCTTTAGTCAATATTTTTTATTTTTTTTTTCAAAAATTTTTGGGCTGATATTCCGAAAAATCCCAAAAATAAACCAAATATCTCGATTCTTTTCATTTTTTTCAACTTTAACGTCGATTTGTGCGTTAACTATCGATCGTACGGTAACGAGTGATAGCTCATTCGATAGCGCTGGAATTACTCTATCGATGGTGTAAATTTGGTCCCGGAAAACCTTTAGGAAAAAAACTTTTTTTTTCACCTTTCCAGAAATTTCAAATCGTCGATGAAATGGTCGACGATTTTATAAAAATAAATTTTCGTTTTTTTTTACATATTTATCGATGCAATTCACACCATAAATGCCTAAGGTTACGATTGAAACGAATATTGAATAACATAATCACTTTTCGATGTTCTTAATGGAATTATTCGATTTAACAACTTTACATCTCATGCATTATAATGCAATGCAAATGTAAATTGTTTTCTTGAAAAAAAGGATCAAGGACCTAAAAATTTTCCAATGTGGTTAGACAACTTTTCCGAACGGAACATGGAGCAGCTATGGTTAAAATATTTTTGGAAAATTCCAATTCCTTCGATCGAAAAATTTTTTCAAGTTCCAATCGATTGCGAAATCTTTATATATGAGTTTTATCGATCAATAAATATATCTTCCAATGGCCGAATCGATAAGCGCACGGAAAATGTGATGAAACGGAAAGACGAGGGATCGATCCCCCAATAAGGTAAAAGATTTTTATATTTCTACTAACTAATTTCTAATTAATATCTATTCGTTACAGCTTAAATTATCACTTGCGATCGTTAATAATATCCTTTCTACGGTTTCAGCCGAATTATTCGATCATCACTTCCAACCTTTCGGGGTTCAGAAGTGATCGATCGATCGATTACGTAGTATTTTTTTTTTTTTGATTCATACTTATGACGTCATACATACGTCGACAGCCTATGACGTCCCCCAATGACGTCATTCCCGAAAAATGGGCGAATTTTTGATTTTCGGGATACAGGATTCTGGGAATGGCTTAGTTACGTCACGGGAGGCCTAAGAAACATATCCTATAGTCAATATTTTTCCTTTTTTTTTCAAAAATTTTTAGGCCGATATTCCGAAAAATGCCAAAAATAGGCCAAATATCTCGATTTTTTTCACTTTTTTCTACTTTAACGTCGATTTGTGCGTTAACTATCGATCGTACGGTAACGAGTGATAGCTCATTCGATAGCGCTTGAATTACTTTATCGATGGTGTAAATTTGGTCCTGGAAAACCTAAAGGAAAAAAACTTTTTTTTTCACCTTTCCAGAAATTTCAAATCGTCGATGAAATGGTCGACGATTTAAAAAAAAAAAATCGTTTTTTTTTATTTCGAATTTATGGATGAAATTCACACCATAGATGCCTAACGTTGCGATCGAAACGAATATGTAAAAACTTTTCTGATTTTCGATACCCTTTATCGAATTTTTCAATAATGAATTTTTTTATGAACCATCTAATGCTTTGCATAAGTTAACTTGTTATATCGAAAAATTCGACGAAGGGTATCGAAAAGCTAAAGAGTTTTTACATATTCGTTGCAATCGTAACGTCAGGCATCTATGGTGTGAATTTCATCGTTAATTTCGAGGAAAAATAAAACGATTTCTTTTTTTTTTAAATCGTCGACCATTTCATCGACGATTTGAAATTTCTGGAAAGGTGAAAAAAAAAGTTTTTTTCCTAAAGGTTTTCCGGGACCAAATTTACACCATCGATAGAGTAATTCCAGCGCTATCGAATGAGCTATCACTCGTTACCGTACGATCGATAGTTAACGCACAAATCGACGTTAAAGTTGAAAAAAATGAAAAGAATCGAGATATTTGGTTTATTTTTGGGATTTTTCGGAATATCAGCCCAAAAATTTTTGAAAAAAAAAATAAAAAATATTGACTAAAGGGTATATTTTTTAAACCTCCCGTGACGTAACTAAGCCATTCCCAGATTCCTGTTTCTCGAAAATCGAAAATTCACCCACTTTTCGATTTTTTTCGTGAATGACGTCATTGGGTGGCGTCATTGGATGGCAACGTATAAGTGACGTCATATGTATAAACCAAAAAAAAAAAAATACGTAATCGATCGATCACTTCTCAACCCCGAAAGGTTGGAACTGTTCGATCGAAAATTTCGATGAAGCAATGTCTGGAGACAACTATGAATGTTAATTATATATATTATAAACTGTAAGGAATAGAAATCAATTATTAGAAATAAGAAAAAACACTTACCCCTTCGGGATGCGAACCAGGGACCTCAAGCTCCGGTAGTGGCGGCGACCTTAGCGATGCGGCTATCGTATGATATATGTAAATGACGTTAAAACTCATATATAAACTATTCTTATGAGATTTGTGGAAAATTGAAAATATTTTCGATCGAAATAATTAGAATTTCCCAACCATATTTGAACCATAGCTGCTCCATGTTAAAGTTGGAAAAGTTGTGTAATAACATTGCAACATTTTAAGGTCCTTGATCCTTTTTTTTCGTTAAAACAAAATTGTATTTAAATAGAATTTCTTCATAAAATAAAGACATTTAATAACGAAAAAAACGATTATGGACGAAAAGTTAAGATATTTTTCGATATTGGATTTTTTCGTATTATTCGATAATTTTTCGAAAAACATTGCACCTACATTACATACCGTATTAATTTTATTATACCTACCTATATTATTATACCTTTAATTATACTTACCATATTACTTCTTAATTTAACTCTTATATGTATTCTAACTGTAAAAAAAATCCCTGAAATATAAAATTCAAGAGGATGGGAGCGGTATATTGAATTGAAACAATGTATTCTATTAAAATAAGTTTATTGATGTTTAATATCAATTAAATATATACAATAGTACAATAACAGTTTTGTGCATATTTACAATTGTTTGTATAAACTATGTAAAAGTATCAATTGCTACAAGCATGTATGAAAATATTAATTTAATAAAATAGCTTTTGATTTTTCTGATATATTAATTATTTTTAACTTGAACCACTTTATCACTTCACTGTCACTGATTTATTGAAACACATTTTACACCACTAATTATTGTAGTAAATCCATTCTATCGTATTCTTCTCGGTAGATACCAATTGTGGAAATGATATCCTTGAGGAATTTGATTGTTGATTCTCGAACGATGCGCTTCAAACGTCCATTTGAAAATAATGAACAATTCAAATCCAATGAATAATTCTCTAATGTCTTCAGTCAGCTTCCCCTGTAGGGAGTGAAAAATTCAATTAGAGTAATATTTACAAGTTTCAACAACAATAGCACTTACTAAACATTAATCTGCCAATAGGATGATACTGTCTTCAACTCCAACAAAACTTCCCTTGTCCTCAATTTTCAGGTAAGTTGAATCTGTAAAATTACATTGATTTAAATTAATAAAACAAGTCATACATCCAACCTACATTAAGTTGTAAACTAGGGGCTTATGCTGCTGCCTAATTACATTCTTGAACAAATGATTGCCTAACTTCTACATTAATTTGTAAATAAACTGATAATTCCAATGATGATATTTTCTGACAAGGGTAACTTTTAAAGAGGATTTATAAAAGTACACCCACACGAGAATTATAAATAGAATTTTTTTTGTTGTTGAATAAAATGACAACAATATTACTTTATGACAATATTAATTTAAAGTTTCAAAAAGAACAATTTTCAAGTGCAAAAAAGGATATAAGAGATGGGTTTTTTCGCTGAAACGGAGCACATTTTTTTAAATTGAATCATCCTTAATGTAATTGAACAAAAATAATTTGGAAATATTCGCTAGATCCCTGAGAAATCGACACGGGAAGATAAGGAGGTGAAAATGCATGCACCCAATTTGCCCTAAAATTGGTCGTTTTTCAAAGGGTGACTTTTCATTATGAGGGCTATTTTTAGCAACGGATTATTTAACAATGTCCTTTCGTGAAATATAATGTGAAAAATTTATTGTCCTGTGTGCAAAAGGATACTAGCAATACTAATTCAAAGTTTAAAAAAGGCAATTTTCAAGTGCATAAAAAGATATAAGGGATGGTTTTTTTCGCTGAAACTGAGCACAAGTTTTTAAATTGAATCATCCTTAATGTAATTGCATAAAAAATTATTTGCAAATATTCCCTAGATCCTAGAGAAATCGAAACGAGTAGTTAAGGAGGGGAAAAAGTATGCACCAAAGGATATAGGCCGGTTTATATGGTAAAAGTGCCCCCGTGACCTTTTCGATTCAAACTGAGGGGATCATTTTGATACTAAATAAAAAAAAATAGCCATATTTTATTAACCTTTACGAACTTGGACGAATTGCTGAGCACCCAAGACGTAGTGCTGCGTTAAAGAAAAGGGAAGAGTGAAACTTAAATTCTATAGTGTTTGCTTGATTATTATTATTCTGAAACTAATTATTTGACCTTTAATGTATTTAAACTGCATTAATATATCTCAAATTAATATATTTACCCTCTACAATTAATTTCAAAATAGCAATATAAGGAGAGGTTTATTTTAACAGTGAATATATTCCTATACCATATATTGAAGTGTGCTTAAGCATGAGATATAGAATAAAAAAACAGTTTTTATTTATTTTCATAATATTCCACCAATCAAAAAATTTGAAAAAATTACTGAGTATAGAGGAGTACTAAAGACGTTTTTTGAGAAAATTTGGCAGTGGACACTTTTCAAAAACGCACTCAAAAAATTAAAATTAGGTTTTCTTTCGGTCCATAAAAATCGACATTCCATCTGGAAATAATAGAAAAAATATTTTTTCATGCCTTTTACTACTAAAAAAAAAAAAAAACGCAAAATGTTTTTTTTTTAAATACTCGAAAACCGGTTGAGATAAAAAGCTGAAAATTTGGCTAATTTTTTTTATTTAGTATCAAAACGATCCCCTGAGTTTGAATCGAAAAAGCCGCGGGGGCACTTTTACCATACAAACCGGCCATTTTTTTGACGAATTTTTTTTTTTTTGTTTCGAATTCGATGGAAATTTGTTATATTATTGTTTGATACATTTGTACGAATTCGAAACCGTCCTTAGATCGAAAATCATCCCTTATTTAACGATGTTACATGTAATTGAAGTTTGTATGGTTTGATAATTTCTACTGGCAATTTGATGATCGATTTCATCCCTTAAACGAACTTTGTTTTCGGAAAAATTTGTACAGACGGACGTATAATATCGATTATCATCGATTTTTTTTTTTTTGAAATTTGACGATTTTCATGAAAAATTAATTATGTTTAACCCACGGTTTTTTTTTTGACGAATTTTTGTTGTTTCAAATTCGATAGATTGTAATATTATCGTTTGATACATTTTCACGAATTCGAAACCGTCCTTCAAAAAAATTCGAAAGTTATTTTTTTTCCGAAAACAAACCACGTTTAAGGGGTTAAATTGAGCATCAGTGCTAGTAGAAATCACCAAACCAAATTTCAATCGTATGTAACATCGTTAAATAAGATATGATTTATAAGATACGAACAAAGTAGTTAAGGGTTCGTAACAATGTATTAAACGATATTATATCAATCTATTTCGAATTCGAAACAAAAAAAAATTTTGTCAAAAAAAACAACGTATTTGGGTTTCCTATTATAAGATATTCGTTCATTGCTTAACTTATTCATACTTTATTCTTATTTAATTAATTTTATTTGATTACGTGAAAAATTTATTCAATTGACAATTTAAATGTTGTTAAATGTAAATTTTAAATTAATTAAATAATTCTTTTAATCAACTAATTTAAACCAGAAATTATATTATTAATTAACTTAATTTCTAATCCTGCTCGCCTAACCCAATAATCAATTTACATATTTTACACTAAGAAAAAAAAGCTTTTTAAAAACATTACATTTTTTTATTATTTTCGAATTATTTACATAATATGTAAATAGTATTTAACAAACAAAAATTACAATACAATTTTTTTGTATTAATTTCCATCATCGAGGAACTTGTATTTGTTAATCATCAAAATTTGGTAAAATTACGACTTTTTTCCCCGTCCATCTCATTTTGGTCACTATTGTGATGACAAACTTAAAATTATTCAAATTATGGAGTAAGTATAAGTAATTTAATGAAAACTCGAGAACATGATGAGGTCTTTACGTGGTTAGTTCCTAAAAAAAGATAATGAAATCATATTATTAATTTTCTCTTAAATATATTTAAACAATATATTAATACGTAGTAAAAATATCAGTCTGCCAAGAATTAAATCAATGATTATCATAAATATTATTTGCGAAACCTTGGTCAAATCATCATGAAAATTGATTTAAATTTAATGAAATTTATTAAATAAGGTATTTAATTACCATAATGGCATTGACGATATCGTTGTTATTGTTACGTAACGCTCTAATGGCTCTTTGTCGGGTTACATTGGCTTGGGTCATAACCAATTCAATATCTTTGTCTTCAACTGGCGTTCCATCCGCTGCACCAGCGTCGGCGCCACCAGCTGCATCTTCTTCTTCACTTTCTTCGGCAATAGGTGCTACACTACCTCCAGGACCTGCACCTGCCAAATTGTCACCAGTTCCTCGAGCTTCATTTTTGAATTTCTCAGCAGCAGCAACCTTGAATAAAAAATTATGAAAATATTTAATGCTGCTTTAGTTTTTATAAACCAAAATTAAATTTTACATATAAACTAAGATTTGAAGAATATTATAAGAAGAACATCCCGATTACTGATACCACGATCACGCATTGTGATACGAGTGAATACCGAATTAGTCTCCCGACCTTAGCGAATTAATAATGTACATCTCCAGATGACGTAACAATCCACATTTACGTTTCATAAGTAACTTACTTGTGCTTGTTGTGATAAATCTTCAATTTTAGCATCTCCGAACACAATGTACGTATCACTGGCTGGATTTTTGAATACATCTGGTTTGTTAATGACGAAGAGAATATTTTTCGATTTGCGGATTGTAACTCTATTAACTCCTTGGACTGGTTTGAGACCAAGTTTTGACATTATTTTACGGGCCTTCTTTTCCCCTCTTGACTGTTTAGCTTTGGAAATATCAATCGGAAGTCCCGCGGCAGCGGCGGCGGCTGCAGATCCCGAAATATTTGCCGTACCAGAAGCCTCGGCGGCTTCCAATTCTGGGATTGTACCATCTGAGTCACTATCGTCGGACGAATCACTGGCCGCATCGTCCTCCACTTTCTTCGTCGATTTTTTAACTTCTGTTAATTCTGGCATCTAAAATCCACAAATAAAATCAATCATTAGTAATTGGAAAAGTTAACATTTCCAAAAGTACATCGCAATAACTAAGGATAGTTAACCAAATTTAAAAACCGGCAAAATATCACATGTAATGTTACTTTCAAATAATAAAATCGGGGAAATATCACTTCATAGAACACTGAATGAAATTGAATTATAGTTTTACAAAACTCAAGTATTGTGAAAATACAATGAAAATAACATTGGATGATTTCCACATGAAAATTTTAGGCATATAGCCTTGTTTTAATTTCGGGAATTTAAAATTGATTCACATGGTTTCTATAAAAAGATAGGTTTTGATAGATAAAGAAATGAATTGTGATAACCCTTAACTTAAAATTAAAAGTAATTTTATAACGATTGTAAAAATATATACAGATAATCACCTTTATATCGGGAAAAAAGTCAGACTAATTTCACAAAAGGAAATGGTTCGGTTTGATAAATGTTAATGTAGCAATAAAAAATACTGCCAACTTAACAAAATAAGTTTTCATGTAAGATAGTTAGATAGAGAAGACTAAAACCTAATGCTAGGAAATGCTATGTGTGTTGTTAAGTTTTTAACGCAGATGGCGTTAGTTACACTTGTTCTTTTTCATACACTCGTTACAATATAGATCAGTAAAAGCGTTATAAACTGTAATATACATTAATTTCCCATGATTTTTTAAGTTCTCACTTAAATTGATAATTTTAAATTTTAAATATTCAGAAATCATTTGGTCTGTTTTTGAATTTAATTTATTTTTATTAAACCCTGGATTCTCGCTAACTTATTATTTCTATAATATATCTAATACCTACATAAGTAGAACGATCAGAAATCGTTAGAAACATCCACCAAAATATTCAATATGGATACCGGATACCAAAATTCATAGTTCACAATCAAATTCCTAACAATCCATCAGAAATTACACCAAAAGATGTATAATACGATAGATACCTAATAAGCAATTTACATAACATTGCTTTATTATTCATTGGTGTACAATTTAACGGTTTTCATGCTTTAACGGTAACATCATAGTATTTTTTACCTATCATATTTCATGGTATAAAATAGCGTTAAGTCAGTTAAGGGATAGAAACTAGAGAAGAATTTATTGTAAATATACCATTACTTAAATACATTTTTAACATACATTCCCTGGCCATATTATTAGACGCACTTAAGATTTTATTCAAAATGTACATAAATCAAATTTAATATTGTTTATTTTTTACCTTATAAAAAGTTTTTTTGATTTTTAAGAAATATATTTCTGGATAAGGGTAAAACTTTGTTTATTATCTCTATTACCCTACCTTAGGATAATAGTCTTGATTGGAAACCCATTGAAAATATGTGGAAGTTGCTGAAGAAAGAAGTTGCTAAAGAAGTGGTCACAATAGAAAAATAGTCCTTAGAAATATTATTCACATATGGAATCATCATCCACAAAAACAGCAGACGGTATTGTCCTGTATATACAGCATACTGCGCAGAATGGAAACTTAAATATCAGTAAACGGGGTTTCAATTAAATATTAAACAATTCAGCTTGCCATAATTAAAAATATGTTTAATTAATTTCATGGTAAAAATTTATTTTTTAGTAAATATGATTTTTGGTAGCGCTAGTTGGTAATAAGCGTAATAAATAAAATTTGTACAGGAAAGTTATCCCCAATCAATTAATTACTTCAGGTTTTATACAAAACCTATGGTGTGTCTATTAATATGGCCAGGGAATGTACATCTCAAAAGTTGAGAATCCTGTTTAAGCTTATCTAATTTAAGTTTAAAGTTTTTCTGAAGAAGAAAAATTACTTTGTCAAATACGATACAAATGAGTTTTCTGACTCATCAAATTGTTCTTGAGTAAAATATTTTCACTGCAGAAAAGCTCAATTAATGTTCTGCTACAAAACTCATAAATCTATTATTAAAATAACGAACCAATTTTTTTTAATATAAAGCTCATTGTTGAGATGAAATAATACAATGCTATAATTAACAAGTGTAGGTATACTCTGGAGATTAAAACCCCAATATTTCAAAATGATGTTCACAAAATGTTCACTTAGAATTAAATTCACACTATATAGCAGTGTAGCCATTGAAAAATATATTTCCACATATATACTTTTATCAATATAATCAGACAAGCCATAAAACATTTTCCCCTATATATATTTACATCGAAAATTCAATGGGGTTGCTTCATAAATAGCACATTTAATTTCGGTAGAAATGAAATGTCAATTACCTAATTACATCCCTTTCAAACGCTTTATGTATACTGCAACAAATAAGGGAGAGTTTTAAAAGAATTTACATTAAAAAGAAAAAAGTAAAATGAACGAACCACCATGTGAAATGTATGTGAAAGAGACAAGAAGCTTTTTTAATTAACACGACGTCTAAAGTATTTTTTTTTGCGTTCATTTTAAAAAGACGACAAGACCAACGACGTGAGTGCAAATAAAAATTTTTAGAAGAATGTTCAATTAATCAAGAAGAAAATTTCACGTAAAAAAATAAGGGATGCTAATGGAGAAGAAAAAATGGCGACATTTCAAGAAACCAAGAGGGAGCATAAATGGGTTTTCGTCTCACGAGGAATCTACCTTAATGTATTGATTTTGATTTCAAACTCTTAACAGTTGGATTGAATTGTTCGCTGAATTTCACGGGAAACATATACCTATACCTAAATAGCGATAGTTCAAATGAGGAACTTTTAACTGAAGTTCCAGTGAATTTTGGTACATTCACTAAATTGAATTAGAACAATTATACCAATTATACTTTATTTTTTTACACCTTTGAATATTATATAAGTAGGTACCTACATTATCGTCAACAGTGTTTCCAACTAGCAGGATTGGATTTAGATGATGGTAGAGGTTCTAAAGGTTCTTCTGACTTTCATTTTGTACATTATCATCTTGTTATCAAAATTTCCAAGCAAAAAACATCCTAAAAAGCAAATTCTTCGAGAATTTAAATTCAATGAAATATATAAATATATCTAATATATTTTATGCAAAATAACCTAGCTAGTCTACTGAACAATTTGAAGAAGAAACCAAAGGGACTTAGTAAAATGTATATATTTACCTAAATTAATTAAAACTTAACCATTATCAAAGCAAGATCTGTAATAAAATTTATGTTTATATTTAATATTACTACTAATCAAGGAAAAATACAAATCGTAACTAATTTTTTCGATGAGTTATCGATTACTTCAATCAAATCTTTTAAGGTAGGCAGTTCAAATCTACTCTGTACTTCGATGTTAGCTCTAAAACCAATATCTATCTACATATTTTATCGTTTTATGCATATTAACCTATATTATAATTCCTTAGTACCTACATATCTGAATATAGAAGTTTAATACCAAATATTAACCATATGTTATTCAATTTATAATATAATCCTTAAAGTACGAGTATGTACACCATTAAAATATACGCAAAACAGTTGAACTATCCATTATAAAAACAAACTTATTTGTGGTATTTGGGGATTGATTGCGAACAATATAGATACATGATAGTGTTAAATGGTTTGATGCAAGGTTTATAAATTACACAGGATGTCCTATTAGAAAATAAAAGTGACGTCATTCGAAGGATCATGAAGGGGAATGAAGAGTTTTGATATATTGTTACCAACGCTACTAATAGTTATGAATTTTAATTCCTTCTGGATACATCACTGAGCCCATAAGGCCACCTGTGTATTTTATAATAAAAGCCTTGGGTTTGATGGTTGTTTCCAACAACCTTTGATCAATATACGTTAGTGGTTTAGCGTGCAGTTTTGCCGCCCGGGGCCGACCGAAAATTCGCTACCCCCTATTTTTATCATTAGGTAATCAAGAAAATTGATAAATAGCCAAATACCTTTAAAAATTCTTTAAATTCTTCAAATATTTAAAAAAAATGCTCTCTTGGCAATTCAAAGCAAAATATTTTGTGCAATTATCAATGTCAATATGCATCTCGGGGCAATGAAACCCCCCCTCCCCCGCCAAGATACTGTTACTCATAAATCATATATCTACTTTAAGTAGAGAGATTAAATAGATAGGTGCATGTAGGTATATCTACTTTAAGTAGAAATCTTCGGTATTTTCGCTTTACTGGTTTGCCATTTTTTTCCCCAAATTTTCTCTAATCCCCCCTCCCTATTTTTTTCTCTGCTATAGCATGTCCGATGTAAGTTTTCCATTGTAGAGTAGGTCTTTTTCTTCGTATCTTTCCTGAGGATTCCAGAGATTTGGCAATCTTGGGATACGATCATACCATTCTAATGCCCTAATTTCTAGTGTCCTTGTCATAGAACAGTGGTTCTTAACCTGAGTTAGATCAAACTTCAGGGATTCGGTGAGTTAGTCTCGCGGGTTCGTCGGTTTTGTTACCTTCCTAGTTTGTGCACCTATATATAAATATATACCAATGTTTTTATTTGAAAAAAACAACATATTTTTTCAGTTATACGGAAGAAATCGGTGAATACGTATATGAAACTGGTGGGGGTGAGTACCTCCAAGAAGGTTAAGAATCACGGTCATAGAGCATTTAATGTCTATTCTTCGCCATATTTTTTACAGTCCTTGTAGCTTTTAGGCATCTTCTTAAATAGTCTAATTTTACTGTTATGTCTTATTTTGTTTCTGATGGTCGTTATCATTGGCCATATTACTACTCCTACAAAACTATAATTTTGGTTATACTTTAAGAGATTCGTTTTTTTTTTTTTTTTTGATAAATGTGCTATTCCATATTACTCCATGTAATATTTTTGTGATTTCCTTTCCCCAAAACTTTAAGTATTGATATCTCTAAAACTGAGCGAGATATTGAAAAATATCATTTTTCATTTTCGTCTTATTTTGGTATTTTTTACCGAAATACTTCGTGAAATTCCTGCACCATGAAAATTATACTCCTTCCGAGAAGATAGTCATAGAATTGGTCACTTTCTTTTGAGATAATCTTCGATTATTTCATTTCTAATATTGAAATTGATTTCGGAATTATTTCAGATACCTTGTGATTTTTACTTATTCCAAATAGTGAAGACAGGTGTATGTACAAAGTGTAAGATTTCAGCCAATTCTTTGGTTGAACGTTTCTGGGGTGACCTTGCCTCTGAATCTCTTCTATCTGTTCGATGAATTCAAAGAAAAAAAAATCAATTCATATTTGCCTCGAAGTAGTAGACGAAGGTTGTGAGGAGGAAAAATGTAAAATAAAATCTCGTATAGAATAAATAAATATGCATATTGCATCTTAAGATGAAGAAATAAAGAACGATTTCTACCAGAAGCAGTATTCAATTAAAAATTCCGAACTTTTTGTTTTTCGAAAAAGAACTCTCGGACGGGATATAAATATTTTATAAAGCCCAGCAAGGGGTCGTACTTGATTTGGATAATTGAAAAAAGAGGAATTCCATCGAAACAAGTAGAATCAAAAGTAGCTAGATATCCACTGTGTCGTCTTTTTTTTCTTCTATAGATATCTATAGGAACATATCTATATGGTAAAGTGAGAAAAAGTAGATGAGAAAGAAACGAAAAATTAAAATCTTTGTACAAATGAGGATAATTTTCTTCATGTGGATAGCAGAATCACAACACAAGAAATCTTGTACTCCAACTCCTCCGAAGCTACGCAAGTATAAACGATACCATTAATTGCGTTTATCTTCACAGCAGTAATAGGTATATACTATAGGAAAGTCTTTATTGCGTTTTTTGTACCTCAGATATATTTGCGTTTTGTGGCTGCTGTTATTGTTGTATGTTGTGTTGTCGCTGCCTGCTATCACACGCCGTGTTTTGTATCCGATCACTAAATTGCCATTACAAGATTTGTAAATGAAGATCAACAATAACTCGGACCACACACGTCGTACCCCCTTCCGATTGGCCAGCCTATGCAACCCACCACTCCGCCTCAAATCTATCCCCACCACAACAAACTCGATCAAGTGGAGGGGATAAAGGGGATGAGGAAAGGCCTGGCTTTGATATTAAATCCCGCCTTTGTGATCCAACTCAACGCTGTCTTGCTCATTTTTTTTCGTTAGCTCTAGCTCCAATTCAATACTAGTCGAATTTTATTTCCTCTTTTTTTTCCCCTTGAACGAAGAAAAACTTATACCCGCGGCGAATACATGACGGTTCAAGAACCGTCGGAAGAAGTTTTATAAGGATTAAAAAGGAATATTATCAACACAAAATTTGAATAAACATGCCTGAGAATCGTAAATAGGGATTTTGGTAAAATATTTATTTGCCTAGATGGCAATTTTGTTTCCGGTTGTGTTAATAAATTTCACCCCTTTTCATTGAAAATTGTCGAGATTAAATGTTTTCTATTTTGATTTCATTGGAGACGGAAATCAATATTTACCCTTAAACAATTTGAAATAGGGCTAACAAATGGTAGATATAGATACCGTGTTAATCTTCAATAAAATAAGAAATATGATTATTTAAATTATTGTCCCATTGTTAAGTAGAATCTTGGGAGATAGGTACCTACCCATATTTTTAAGTATTAATTGTCTCTTATAATAAACTTTAAAGCCCAATTTTACTACTCTAAATCCTAATAAGATAGAACTAGGTGTTGATAAAGTTTCAATAGGTACCTACATAAAACGCATTACTAATTTCTAATCATGTCTCACAATAAATATTAAATTTGTCTTTTATTTTAAATTCGTAGATATCTACCTAAATTGAAATTTTATTTCCACAATATAAAATATCTTATTTTTTTTACATGAAGATTAATTAATATGAAGAGCTAGGTAGGTACTCATATTTTCATCAATTCAAATGTTTTGTCAATTTCAAATAATGCGCATCGTTTTGCGCAAATCAACAAAAATCGATTTTTCAAGAAACTAAATCAATTGTTTCGGAAGAGTTGTTAAATGGGTTTCTTATCAAAAATATAATTGGATTTTATGAGTATGTAGTTATAAAGTTAATTTTTCTTTGTCATTACGAAATTATATCAATTATTGGCGTGGAAATTTATGGTTTTTGCGACAAGGAGTATATTACTTGAAAACATTATTGAGGTGGGTACATTTAAGCTTTGTTTAAATTAAGATATTGCTCAATCAATAGTAATAATAGCTACTTTTTGTTTTTAATCACTTAAACCAATTGAAAGTAATGAAAATTTTTAATTACAGTGACAATTGAACGAATTTTAAAAATAGTAAACTAATGATTTGATATTTTCTGTCATTGTATTTCTTCGGTAGGTAGGTACGATAGGTTATAGGTTGTAGTAGTGATTTTATGTTGATAAGGTATATAGCCGAACAATCAGTATTAAGATTATTTTTACATAGTAAAATTAAACCCTGTTTACTTATTTTTTTTTTTTTTAATTATTTAATATTAATTAATATTATTTCTATTAGTAGGTATCATGTTAATATCTTACTGCACAAATACTAATGCTTATAATTGGGTGAAATCTAATTATTCAAAAATCTAAAAAAAAATATTATAATTTTTATTTTTTCCATTGTTATTTCAAAAATATTTTTCTCATTATATTTTGTTTGATTTATTTCAAATGCAAATGTTTGTTAGGTTGTTATATCAAACGATGCAATTAATGAAGTTTCAAGCAAATTTTTAACAGAATTTATTAACAAAGTTGAAGAGACTTGGGAAAATTTCTAATTGTCCAGAATTTCGAACAAAAAAAAAAAATCCTTACCTATTACCAATATAAGGGGGTGGCATATTAGCATTGATAATTCCATACAGGATGATAAAATTCAGATCTTTGCTTTTATTTTTTTAAATAAGAAGACAATTCAGGTTATTTAAGATCTTCTTCTTTTTTTTTATTTAATATTTTTATTATTCAATTAGCTACGTTTTGTTACTAATCGTAACTTCATCAGGCTTCTTGATTCACAAAAATAAAATATTTTTAATTTAAATTCAATAAATTTATTGAATTTCAATAAATTTATTGAGTTACGATTAGTAACGAAACGTAGCTAATTGAATAATAAAAATATTAAATAAAAAAAAAGAAGATCTTAAATGACCTGAATTGTCTTCTTGTGTTTTTTTATTTAATATTTTTCAATATTCAAATTTGCTTCGTTTCGTTAATAAATAAATAAATAGATTTATTTATTGAATTTAAATTGAAACTATTATATTTTTTGTGATTCAAGAAGCCTGATGAAGTTACAATACATAACGAAACGTAGCTAATTTGAATATTGAAAAATATTAAATAAAAAAAAAAACTGATTTTAAACAACCATGTCTTCTTATTCCATACAAGATTAGCTTAAAAATTTAAAGATATTTGACTTCTTACCAATTTTTTCAGTACCGGACGGCGAAATCGCATGCTACACTACTGCTTACTAGTAAATAAGTACCTAATCGTGATTAGCAGGGACGGAATAGTGTAGGAAAATCGTGTAGTAGTTTGGGAAAATTGATGAGTCTGTAGCTCCAAATGGGAATTTCTCCGCCGATGCTAAAAAATCGTTATTATTGTATAAAATTGTTGCGATTCGATAATGTTTAATAATTTTAATCTCACGCATTAAGCCCGCAATTCACAATAAATTTTTCATATATCCCCCCCCCCCCCGGTAAGCTTTTTGATTTACTAAAACATTCCGAAAAAGCTAAGATTTATTTGGTTATTATCAGGTACAGTTCTGTACAATATTAAGCTAATATCTACTAAGCTGTGTACAAATTTAAAAAGGAAACTCTTCCTCTATTTGATACCTATTTTTTTATTAATTTAATATCTACTTGGGTAAACTTACAGTTTAAACTTGTTCACTTTTATAACTTATTTATTTTTAAATTTTCAGTCTTTAAACATTTCCATTAATGTCTAATTTTCACGTTTAAATTTGCTCTATTATACTCCCATCGTATTGTTAAATTACAGGTTTCAAATCTAGATGCATCGGCATAGTACGTATATGGCTGTTATCACATTAGTGGTACATAGGTAGTACTACTTACACTATGTTTATACGAAGCGTTCCAAGTATTTACTCATTGTAAGTTTCTTTTTCCGTAAATCGTTATGAACCTTCTTCGTATACTTATACCTTCTTCGATTTTTCATGAGATAAAGAAATTGTAACTATAGAGAAGACTTGATGCGAATCATCAAACCATGAAGGTGTTGATCTCGGGAATAACAAATGTCGTGACGAGATTTCTCTATACGAAAAAAAAAGAGTACCTATAACGATTACTTGAGGAAAATCTAAGAATTGTCTCATGCAAGGCTATTTGGTGTAAAATTTTCTAAACAATGAACCATTTTTATTGGTATCAGTGATTAATATTGGAATGATTTAAAAGTATATTCTCATATATGCTGTGCTCATAAATAAAGTTGTTATAATCCTTGCCCCCTTCTTTGCTTGAAAAAATCACGATTCCTACGGAATTGTTTGATCGCAGTTGGCGTGGATTGGAGCCAAACACGACTCCGCCTTTTTCCCAAGCCGCCCTACTGTCGAGAAGCTCCACCTCAACGTTCAGTACGGAACTTAGAACATGTCTAGATCTCGAGTGATCAACATCGGAGCAGCTTTGCTCCCCAGATTCCGAACGATCAATCATCCCACAACAATAGAAATTTGTTTTTGAATTAAACGATTCATTAATTGGACTAGATCATTGTTGTATATTTGAATTCGAGGCACAGTGAATGTGAATTTGAGGTGTTTTTTAGTGTAGCGATGGTGATTGTTTTTGTTTAGAAGAAATTTGGTTACTGTGGAATTTGATTACAAAAAAATGGCAACAGTGACATCGAGTTTAACCTCACATTTGTTATCACCGCGTCCGACGCCGATGACACCAGCTTCGGATGTGAGTGCAACAGAAATTTCCATGGACTCCAATGATATTTCGAATCATTCGCTTCCAAATCACCATCATCATCAGTTTTCTGTCGAAAAATTAGTCAGTAGCGATCGACATCGTCGTAATCGTAACGATGATGATGACGCCAGTTGTTGTAGTGAAGACACGGTTCTTTCCGTCGGCAACGAAGCGCCACTTAACCCCAACGAGGCCCCAATTAGCCAATTGTCGTTCAAAAACATCCAAAACCACCTCAATGCCATTTCGGCAATCACCAACAGTATCAACTCGGGACACCAAAATCGTACACCAACGCCGAGTATTAGCCCAAATTTCATTTCAACATCCCCATCAGTGGAACGACTATCGCCAAATTCTAGTAACCGATCATGTCCCAGCAGTCCCAGTTCACCTTCCAGTTATCTCTCGTCAAACGCTTACACAATCCGGCATTCACAATCACCAAAAGTCACCAACGAAAATCTACAATACAACAATAACAACAATAAGAACAATGAAGAACTAATGCAAAACCAAAATAATAACAATAACAACAATAGTAGTTTAAAGTTTAGTATTGACAATATTTTAAAAGCGGATTTCGGTCGGCGAATCACCGACCCTTTACACATAAAAAAGGGACATCGTCTCAATAGTCATAAAAAATTAACGCATGCCGTAAACTCATTAACACTATCGAAAAGTTTTTCGGCCCTTAGTGATGACAGTAGTAACTGTAAACGACCGGTAGACTTATCAAAAAGTGATTCAACCTCCTTGTTAAGTGTAAGCAGTGCGGGTGGTGTCGGGGGTGTGACGACGCTAAAAGTGCCAGCGTCGTCAAGTCCAAATCCTGACGCCAAATCCTCATCCCTATCATCGTCACCGGCGTCCTCAACAGCCACGGGAAGCGGCTCCAACTCCCAGCCGATGCTTTGGCCCGCATGGGTCTACTGTACCCGATACAGCGACCGGCCCAGTTCAGGTAAATCAATTTTATCACAAATCCCTGACCTCCACAAAAAATCGGTGATAATGACAGATCTTGTTCGCCTTTTATTACGACCGTTTAATAGGCCATTTGGGTTTATCTAAATAGAGGTTTTTACGAGGGAAACATTAACTCGATTTAAAACGATGCGATATAAGAATTTGATTATGATAGAGGACTTTTTCGAACGCGTTATTGTTGGCAATCGTAAAAATTATAGTTTTATTAGTTGCACTCGTCGACCATCCGATAAATTAGTCGGGAATCTCACCGAAAAAATGAACCACTTAAGACGGTAATTTGATTGCAGGTATTAAAAAATATTGATACACATAAAATGAACTTTAACTACTTGCAGTGCTAATAGAATCGTAAATTTGTAAGAAAGATGCAGTTTTATATCAAAGATGTGGAAATGTAAATATCATTATCGTTGGGACCCGTAAGCTATTTTAAATTTGAGCTCTTAAGATTATTAATACCCACTATAAAACCATGAATAATCTTTTACTTTCTTTATAGAAATTTGTAATAATAAAGTAGTAGTACCTACCTACTCTTAAGTAGGTACTGTAGAATGATAAATTATTTACTTAATGGTTAAATTTTTGATTTAATAATTCGAAAAATTATGCTTTAAAATATTTTATATATCAGGGAAGACAAACCTGCGGCTCATTGAAGGAATATTTGTGGCTCTTGATAAATGTACCCGAGTTCCCTTTTCATTTTTGTATTATTATATTTTGAAAAAAGCGCTATAATTAACGTATAAGTCGACACCGGTTACTAAATTTTGGAAATTTGCACCAGAATCAAAGTATATCCTGAATTAAAAAAGGCTGCTTTTCGAATTGTTTTGATATTCGGAATAACATTCTATTCTGATTTATTTTATTCCACTTTAAAATTCATGAAATCTAAACACCCATCAGTATTACTTCACCAGTATTTCAAAGAACTACTGAGAACTGCTGTCATCAATTTTAGTGACCAAATTTTACAGAATTATTAAGAGACGTAAAATAAATGATTTTAATTTTTAATGTTTTCAATAGATATAATTTCTGTAAAATTTTTTTTAATACGTTTTAAATTCGTGTTGAATTGCGGCTAGCAAAAAATTTCAAATTTGAAAAAATTGCTTAGACTATCAGGGAGCTTGGCCACATCTGTTATATACTATAACCGTGGTTTTCGAGCCGCATGCGGCTCTTAAAGTAGTTGATTATTCTTAATTTTGGAATTAAAAGTATTTGTTTATAATATGTAGGTTTATGTGGAATGTTTTTATTATGTGAAATTAACAAACTTTCTTATCAGTAAAAGTGTCCAAAAGTGTACCTTAATCGGTAAATTCGATTAATTAATTTTACAAAATGAACATCGATTATTCAATAGAAAAAAAAAAGAATGTACCAATTAATTGGGGTCACTTAAAGTAGTTGACTTACAAGTATAGGAAATCCAAAAAAGAATTATAAAAAGCTCAATTTTTAATTACAATTCTAACTATAAACAATTGATTTCAAATTTATAACTCCTGACCTTTTAATTAGCCAACGACAGTAGATATAATTAAAATTAATACGTAAGAAATAATTTTGTTTCTGCTAAGCACTAGTTCTTAGAATATAAAAATTTAGAAAAGACTTCGTTGGCTGTTACTGCAAAATTATTACCTACTATAATTATTTTACTATGCACTATTATTTAGTAGTGCACCTAGGTAACTTAATAAGCCTAACCTTATTCGATTGATGAGAAATATATACGAAAAATAATCGATAAAAAAAAACCATCAGCTAAATTAGATGTAATAAATTGGATCAAATTTTCCTCTACTTGAATGTTTTAATAATTTAATTATATTTGCAATAAAAATTAAAGTTTTTATTGTTTAAGAAAAATATATTGTTAAATTTGGAACTTAGGAGTACTTAAACATATTTAATAGATAATAAGGTACATCTTTTATACAAATTAGAAGATAATTTATCAATTTGTTTGATGAGAAATATTTAAGAAAAATAATTGATTGAAATCTATCAATCAAATTATAGTATTTAGGATTGAATTTTCGTTAAAATGCAGTAAGATTCCAAATAACACGTTAGATAGGTTCCGTATTACACACATTTGGTGAAGTATTGTTTCTCCACTTAAATTTATGCAAGTAGAAAGATTTACTAGCTTATGCAAAGTATATCTGAAGAAAGCAGGTGCTAATATTTTTCAAAAATTTTAAATATTTGTGCCACTTTTTGAAATATTAAAGTAAGAATAGGTACAAAAATGATGGAAATCGTAGACGATATCAAAATACGAAAACTTTGAAAAATTAATGCTTTGTTATTCTTTGCTGAAAGGAATTGCAAAAAGATTTAGGAAGGACATCAAAAAAAAAAAAATAACAACTTTGATATTTTATAAATCAAAATTTTGGTAATTAATGCCACATGGATACATTAGCTTTAATTTTTCTAACATGTTAAACAGATTCATAAAAAAAACCCACACGAATTATATCGAGATTAATACTATCAATATAAGCCTATATGAATTTCAAAGTCTATTTAATTAGGTTCAATAACTTTTCCTGTTTCCTCGAAATATGAAAATTTATTAAAAATTAATAACACATCTAAAAACGATTATAAATGTATAGACATATTACTCTTCCATTCCATATGTTCTTTCATTAGACTAAAATTATTCACATGAAATAAAAATTTATCTATGATATTAATTCTGTAACCACAAAATTTCAAAGTTAATCAACGAATGTTGTAGAATTGTTATTGATACCTGCAATTTCATTTACGTGGTCAAATACTAAAGACATGTGGAAACAATAATTATTTGGCATCTGCCGTAAAATATAGGAAATTGCAGATTTCCCACAAAAAATTGTCTATAGTTCAAAAATATAATTATTAACACCTTAAAGATCAGTATTTTCACATCTAGATACTTACATTTATCTTCCAAATAAAATTTTATCTGGATGATTTTTACCTAAGAATAGTGATACGTTTACGATAAATGTATAAGCTTTATCTAACAGATAAATTTTGATCTATTAAATAGCTATTTTAAGGGTATGGTTTATTTATCCATGAGTGAAAATACCGGCCTAAGAACTTTGGAAGTATAAATCGTAACATTCATTAGTTAAAATATAAATTCTTATGGATCCATGAACTCATAGAATTAGGTAGGCTAAATATTTTCATCCTTATAGGGTCAAGGATTTATTATAAGATTAGAAAGGTTATAACTTAGGACAGCTAATTTCAGGGGGTGGCAAATGTTAGAGTTATAAAATCTTTTTAGTTTATACATATTTAACAATTTATCATTTACCATTCAAGTTAACAGGGAATATTGAAAAATTATTGATGAAGACCGTCAAAATATTTCAAATTTTGTGGTAGCAAATTCGGAGTTTTTCTTATGTTATGTACAGTGCACATCGGTTAATGTGATCACATCTAAGGGGTTTTTGGTAACAATGATTGATTTACAAAAAAAGCAACTTATTACCGAAAATTTTACAATCGTAATGGATCAGAAAATCAGACGATCCTTTCTTCACACCACATCGCAAAATTTCCAGCATTTTTTCCATTTCGTTGCTTATTGGAGGTGTTTATATATCCGTATGTTCCTCTGGCTATTGATTTTCAATGGATGATGTAATTACTACAATTTTACAAATGTTTTTTTCTGCTAAGTTCTATACATCATTTCCGTGATTATCTGTTGCCAAATTTCTGGAACCCCTTATCGTCATGGCAAGTGGTTGATTGTTAAGATTTTCGGGTCCTACATAATATGTTTTCCATCAAAAAACCCACCGTGTTTGAATCAATTTTTAATTACTATTTTGGATACTTCGTTCCACGATTTAGTAGTGACATGTAAAGCATCTAGTAAATTGGTTTTCTTGACTAGATAAATGTGGCTCAAATTTGGAGTATTATTATGATTTCATTAAAAATTTGATATTTATCACAAGAACTTTGATTTTTCTGAAATTTTCAGGGTTTTTTGCTATTTACATGGATTTCTAAATGAAAATCACGATTAATCTAGCTCCGTAGAATTTTTGTACACAATTACTGCAATTTCTCGCAATTTTCAAAGATTTTTTGCAATTTTCTTCCAATTAAAACAGCTTATGATCTAAATGAACTTCGAATTTGTATTCAGCGGTTCAAAAAACATGAAAATCATGCTCGGTTTAGTTCAAAAAAATTTCTGTCACCAAAACTGTCGATTTTAACAATTTTTTTCGGTTTTTTAAAGTTTTCTCGAATTTTTTAGGGTGTACGGGTCAAACCGACCCCGGATTCGTGTTCAGGGGATCAAAATACGTAGATTTATGTAGGCCCGGTCAAAAGTACAGAGCAATTTTTTTTTTGTGTGCCGGTGTAATTTTTCAATATTTATCCAGAAACTGTTAATTTTGATGAAAATTATATGACATTTATTTTTAATAAACTTTCAAAAATATGTTCTTAACGAATGTAACCCGTTTTTGTTGTGGTTAATAATTTCCCCAATATTTATATTAAGTTACGAATCTTTTGAAAGGTTATATAGGTTTATTATTTAATTCAAATTCTGAAATGATTTCAATTTTCTCAAAATATAAATATTATAGTTGATAATTATATAGCTTTTTGCTTACTGTTGGTTGGCAGGTAGGCGCTTATATTTACTTATTTACATGTGTAGATATATCGTTTTCGCGTGATGAAAAATATAGAAAATTATCAATATAAATACCTACTGATAAAAAATTAATGTCTCCATTAACATTTCACATATTTTCTATTTAATATTTTCAATGATTTCATCGGAAAATAAGGACATTTTCAAACATTAAAACAAAGCGTAAAACACGAAATTTCTTAGTAATATACAAACGCGATATTTCTGATAGGAAGTTTTCAAAGTTATCAAAAGCATTAACGACCCAATAACCAAATGTTATATTCGCCACTATAAGCATTGTTTTCTTATAAATCACCGGTTTTGATTGTTTTTTTTTTCTTACTTTTTACGACCAAAAACTATCATAAAACTACAACCGCGATTGTCGCCTTCAACATAGAAACTATATACTACCATGGGCTTTTAGCCCAGATTAAATCAAATAAAAAATAAAAAAACACATTTAATTCGGAATTTTTATTGTTATGGAAAATTTCAATTTATTCCAACTGTATTAAAACGCGGAAAAGTTGACATTTTTTTTTCGTTGCACCGTTTATACAAACGGCAGCAATTATACGTAATAAATTGTACAATTGTTTCAGGAAATTGTTTCGGTTTATTTAGAAAATGTGAGATATAAATTACGTAGTGAACTCGTAAATTGGGATTTAGGAATGTTCCCACCTTTGCTCTATCATCCCTCTGGCGGAAAATAAGCTGCATTATTTCACAAGAAGTACATTTTATGTGTGTGAAACAATTAAATCTAAATTATTGCCCCCCCACTACACAGCAGAAATTTTCTTGGAAAATTTAAGGTCTATCGGATAAATTTAATTACCTTGTTAATTGATTTTTATGTTTCAACAAAAAAATAAGTAATTTGATTAACAAGGATATTAAAGTCTTGAGTGAGGTCCTTGATTTTTTTTTTGGGGTCTTTTATATGAACGGTGCGTCATAAAAGTTTTATGGCCATTTAAGAGGTTTATAAAATAAATTTTTACGATTTCAAACCAATTTTTTCATATTTGTTTTAAATACTTGTCCCTTATTATCTTAATCGGTTTATCTTTTTGAAGCTTTTATTGTTTCAATTTTAATTGTGGAAAAGCTCTTTTATGATTCGCGCTTTGTTGTGGATTGTTAGCGAATAAATATATCAACGTTAAGATTTCCGGTGGCAGTATAAATTATATGAAGATGAATGAATAAAAAATAAGTTTATCTGCCCACTTCGTTATTTATGGATTTGATTTGCTCACGGCTGTAATTGGATGCGGCGGCGGTGGCAATTATCGTTGTGGCGGCGGCAAATTTAAATGTGCACTATAAGCCAAACAAAATGTTCAACAAAAAAGACAAGAACTGTTAAGTTGACATTGCCGGTGTAATTAAATTATTTATAACACAACGGATTTCAATGAATCATGGTTTGATTAAATAATACCTATTGCAAAGGCTTGAAAATTAGATTAGGCGCGGATATAAGGGGGAGGTAATGGATGCATTTGTCCACCTCCATTGAAAACACAAAAAAAAAACAATATTTGGATATAAAATAACGAATTTTAATAATAGTTTACAATTATCATAATTATGTTATTATTTCTTAGCCTTAGGCATACAAAAAAAAAATTATTTAGACCAATTTTTGAAATTGATCAAAAATTGCCTTTTCCTCAGTAAAATTATGAAACCAACCCTGAATGTTAACAATTACTTATAAAAATTGTCCAATTATAACCCTTTTTGTTGTTTCTATATCTGTAACTTAGATCAAATTTTTTGCGTTATTAAGTTCTTCTAGGTATTTGTTTAGTAGAAGTCTATGTGGAAAAAGTCATATCTATACTAATATATACAATTCTTACGTCTGTCTGTAAATTTCGATTTTGAACCCAATTTTAGGGTAAATATTTGTTTCAAGAGGCCCTTATTCCGAATTTAACATTTTTAAAATTTTTGTCTGTCTGTCTGTCTGTGTGTCCCGATTTAACTAAAGAACGGAACAACCGAATTTAATGAACTTTGGTATTAAGATACAACCCAATTTCCCATATACTATAGGCTACTAATCATTTCAAAAAAATAATAAGGGAAGGTATTCTCTAGGGATGAAAACAGAAATTTTTACTTTAGACAGGTGAGTTATATATCATTGGAAAGGTAATTAAAAGTTAGAAAATAACCTGTAAAATATTTTTACTTTAACTGATAAAAAGCACAGTAAATTCAATTTAAAGTTTAAAAAATTACTTCTATGAAATATAAACCTTTATATATATAAGACACATAGTTGATGTTAATAGCGTAATTGTTTACGTATCGGACATTCATATAATACATAAATTTTAAAGTGATACATTGCAAGCTATTCCTAATTTTAATTAGTCAACTTTACCTTTCAAATTACATTGCAAAAGGAAAACATAAAGGTATATCTACAATTGCATAATAATCAACCGTTTTATTGATCGATAATTATTTTTTTATTGCAATAATCGATAAAATTTTGTAATTAAAGAAACGCAATCCAAAGTTATAATGATTTATCAATTAAAATCTATAAAATTATAGCCAAGTTACAGTTTCAAAATTCGTCATTGGAGAGGCCAAAACTATATGGTAGAGATTGAGAAAATTTTGTATTGGAGGTATGATTTCAAAATAAAAAATTATTGTTTACTAACAACGTATTTAATACTTTTGAATCTCTTTAACTAATTGAGTTTTCCATAATTGTGCAAATATAATAGATAAGTTTATACAATATATAAAATATATTCTGACCTTATTTATGTTATATAATTTATAAAAGTAAACTATTATCATTTTGAATAAACGTTCTAGCAAAAGCATTATTGACGTATTATTCAGATACGTATTTTGATTGCCAAGCAATTTATATATTGTATAAATAATACAACTATTCAAAGTCAGCGGAAACAATATTTGAAAAAAATAGTCTTTTAGTTGTGGTTGAAATTATTAAACAAGAATGTCCCATTAATGTGAAAATCCGGTTAGATATACTAAGAATATTAACGTAGTTTTTTGGATTTATAATATGGCTTAAACTTAACTATAAATTTTCAAATGGGTCCCAATTGGAATTCTTTATAGGGATTCGAAGTTGGGATGTTTGATAAAAATCCGCGATGCCCTAATTGTGCAATTCTAGTTAAGCTCCAATGGGAAACTTAATTGAATCATTCCCTAAAAGATTTAATTAAGATCGTTGTAACCTGAGATATAATAGGAAAATCCCTGAGACGAAAGGAGTAAACTAAAAATAATTAAAAACGATGATTCATAACTTTTTATTTATAATTTCGTTTAACCGTTCTGATAACAGCATTTTTTTGTTTTTATATTAGGTCTTACCAGTTATGTCCCACCTGATATCCGATTGAGAAAAATGAAAATAATTTTTCATTTTCACATTGAGGTTTCCCACTTAGACCTCCGCATAAAACCTAATCAGTAAAAACTGACAAACGGTTTTCCTCGCATATCAGTTGGGAAAAACTGACAATAATTTTTAAAAGGTTTAGATGTAAAAAACCAATTTTTAATTAAAAATTTAAGGAAATTTGAGTTGAAAAAAATGAACATCCCCTATTATAAATTGTACATATAATAAAGTTTAGTTTGAGATATGTTTAAATATTCGGTTTCAAGAAGAAGTCGAAACATTTAATTTTTAAACTTTGGATATACATCTTCCCATATATCCCATTACCTCCTTCCTTTCTATAGACTTATACTTTATGCAAATAGTTACGGTTTTCCTTTAAATTTTTATACTAGCATTGATTTTTCTATACTTATAACAGGAATATTAACAATTTTGGCATCATCTTGGCAAAAATAAAATTAAAATATCAGACTTTTGATTCAAGGAATACCGCGTTAGATAGTCTGGAAAATCAGGGAAAGTCAGAAAATTTCTTTGAAGCAAGAAAACTGGATACATTTTTTCATTATTTGCTTAGAATTTTGATTGGAAATTACGTAGACATTATCACCAATTAGGATACATTGAATAAAAAAGGCAACATAATATAGTTAAATGAAAAATCACAAAGTTGTTGAATGTTGGGATTAATTTTTTTAATCTTTTTCACAGTTTTTCGAAGAGAAGTTTCCTACAGAAATTCCAGGAATTTATGTTCAAATACTCAGGGGAAGATAGGGAATTTGCGTTGCTGAAAAAATTTAACATCCAGGAATTAAATGTTTAGTTACGTTTTTTGATTGCCAATTAGCTTCATAAGTGGAACAATGGCTATTCTTAGCATTTATGAAAATGGTATGATAATCAAAATACAATTGTACTTAGGATAATGAGAATATATAACTGTTATTAGTTAAAATTAAAGATATCTTTATGCCTTATGCAAATTTTGTTGTTTAACATAAAAAATACAGTACATGTAATAAAATGGCAATTTTTTTTTAAAAAAATATCTAAAATCATCCAAACAATTAAATATCCATTTGTTAAAGCTGTCAACAAATGATTGTTTAATTGTGAGTTTCAAATAAAATGACATTAAGCATTTCAAAATGAAACCTCTTTTAAGCATATACACATTGCCATAAAATTTTGTTGCTCGAAAAAATTAACGACCCATAAAATTTCCCTGAACAAACCTTTCAGTTTGAAGTATGAAAAATGTTTGATTGTTCTTTTGTATTGTTGAGAAAAATGCTCACTTTTTAAGATATTATTTATATGATTTTTAAAGTTGATTTTTTTTTCTATGGTCATATTTCCTTGGGCTTTCAGGTGATTTTACGATATTTACGATAGTTCATTCAATAAATTCATAATAATCTGTTTTAAATCTCATCTGCGTAATGCCAGTCGGACTATCCATTGCATAATCACTATAATTTTCAAAATGGCTTTACACCGTAACGTTTTTTCCTGTACGTGATTCTTGGCTTTTGGTGGATGGATTTTTAATGTGGTAGTGCATTGAAATCGATAGAGATATATATGGACTGTACTTGGCGTTGATTAAGAGCGAAAAACAATGGGGGTTGTTTTTTTTTTCGTTCATTACCCCTTTGTTTGCCATCGGTGGTGATATGTACGGTTTTCAATCACGCGTGCACGTAGAGCTACTTTTATTTGAAATCAAATCTCAATCGTTCCCGTATTTCAATGGTAATCACATCGTTAATTATCGTACAATGTTTTCAAACTCGTTCAATGTATCAAACGTGAATTATTTTTTAATTGAAATAATTGTCGGTCAGCGATAAATATTGACCATTAATATCGTAATTATCTCGAAAATATTTCCATTTTTGTGTTACGCTCGGCGATTTTCACTAAAAAAATATATATAAAAAATAATGAATAAATGTATTGAACGCAACTAACTCATCTGAAGGATAAACGCAGAACTAAAAAAAGCCTTACACCTATATGCAACTTGTATGCAAAAAGATACCAAAGGTTTCATTAGGTATAGGTTTTTTTTAAAACGTTTCCAAGAACTCCAGTGTTTGAAAAACTTTTCGGAAAATTTGACTTCATATGGGTCCTTAATGGTTAATTTGTAAATTTTGGTTCTTAATTTGTAAATTTTAACTTGATAATATAAAAGCATTATTTTGAAAAGGTGGTGCAATCTTTGGGGTAGTAGGGAGCAACAGGGTGCAATCTTTAATGTTGATAATAAATACTCAGAATTTCCCTTTATCTCTGGAAATCTGGAAAATCATAGAAACTCATGGAGTTTTTAATTTCTTTTGAATGTGGATAGCTTAAAACTCGACTATTTTTGATTTTTTTAAAATTTCCATTCTAACCGAAGGGAACCCAAAATATTCAACGGTTAGGGAAATTTGGAAAATTTATTTAGGTGGAATTAAAGAAAACCGATTCGAAATTTTTAAGTGGGTCTTATTGGATTTCCTATTTGGGTTCAAAATTGGGATATAACGCAAAGGCCCGTGAGGCCTTGATTGTGCTTTTCCAGTTATGCCCCAAAGGGAAAACCCTTTTGAATTTTTAAGCTTTAAGCTTTGTATTTAAAATAGAAATATTGATGATTTGTTAAAAATGTATTTAAATCTCTTCTACTTAAATCTTAAGATGTAGGAGATAAGATATAGATCCTACCTAAACTAGGAAATTTTCACGATTAAAAAAATTATAATTGTTAAGATTTTACTATAAAATTTTCATTAAATTTTTCAGGTCTGTGTAAATCTATAAGTGTTTTATTTGATATATAGTTGTCATTGAAATTATGTAATAAACATAATTCAAAAATGTAAAAATCCGGTTAGATACACCAAAAATTTAAACGTAGTTTTTTGGGTTAATAATATGGCTTAAACCTACCTATAAATTTTCAAATGGGTCCCAATTGGAATTTATTATAGGGATCCCAAATTGGGATGTAGCACAAATACTAAAAATATAAACGTAGTTTTTTGGGTTTATAATATAACTTAAATCGGCTAGAAATTTTCAAATATGTCCCAATTGAAATTCGTTATATGAATCCCAAATTGGGATGTAACACAAAGATCTTTAGGGTCTTAATTGTACAATTCCAGCTATACCTCAATGGGGAAATTTCAAAGAGTCCCATTAAAGCTATCTTAGCCCAGGATCTAACAATACTTTCTATAATTTTTGTTAAAAATCGGTTTAACCACTCCGATAATAACAGTTTTTTGTTTTTGTATTAGTTTTTTCCAGTTAGGTTCCATTTGGTAGGTATCCAACCGGGAAAAACTAAAAATGTCATTTTTACGTAGAAATTTCTTACTAAGGTTTCATACAAAACTTAATCAGGAAAAACTGACAATAATTATTGTATTTCTAATTAGGATTTCCCATTTGGATATTGGTTGTGTCCCAATTGGGGTTTCCATATTGGGCATGCCATAATGGAACTCAATTAGACCCTATGTATACTCTGGGTAATCCCAAATTTATTTTTAATCGGGGAAGTCTAGGCATTTGACAAATAAACTTTTTTTTTTAATTTCTCATAATTGGTGAGGACTTAGATTGCAAAAAATATTAGATATAAATAGGATCTATAGGTCTTAGTTCAATGGTATATTGATAAATTAAAAATCTTATCGTTGTGTGATTATACCTCACAATTCCGTAAAGGAAAATTTTACTCAGTCTCTAATCGAAGAGTTTTTTTTTTTAATAAGGTCAGAGGAAAAATAATTTTCCTCAGGACAGTCAGGGAGTTTGTGTTCAAGAAGCAACCGGAAACTTTGCAATCGTGACATTCCTTTTAAAAATAGTGCTTTTTATTTTCGTTCTGTTTTATTCTCATTATATTCCAATTCTGGAATTCCTGGAAAGTAATAGAATTTCATAGACAAAAGTTATGACCATTTTGCGAATGAAATTGAGAAAATTGGTAAACACTAATTATACCTACCCTTAGTTTTATTTTTCAATTAATAATATCATTTCTTCAAAGGTGTATTATGGACAAAAATATTTTCAAATGATTTTTTTTTTAAAGCAGCCTTGTTTATTTATGACGTATGTAAACATTTGAATACAAAAAAGGAAGCTTTGCCTTTTTAGCGGACATTCACAATTACATTATACTCAATCAAAGGCTATTTTTTAGCTCATAATAGCTTAATAAAAAAACGAAAACAGCAGGAGGATGTTGAGGTTTATTTTTTCGTAATAAAATCCCATTAAAACGATCTTAACTCTGTCTTTCTCGGCGGTTTTTCACCCCTTCGGACCAATGTCAATAGGGAGAAATTTATTAGCTTTTATTCAATGGTGAGTTGAAAACACGGTTGCTAAATGTCATTGGAGCAATTATTTTCGATGCCATATCATCATCATCCCTTATTATCGTTTGGGCCCCCCTCGTTTCCTCAACCAATATATGTATATTAATGGGTGAATCCGTTACATACGGTTTTGGCTTTTCAATTGATTGTGTCTCGTCCCAGTGTGCATTGTGGATATTGTAAGGGATGTGGTTTAAATCTGAATGTATCTCTTTGACGTTGTTGTAAGGGATGATGTGTAAATGTGTAAAATATTTATATACAGAAGAGGAACAACAAAACCACCCTTATGTGTTTTATATTCACACTTAGGTCTATTGAATTTTGTGACGGAGATCTTTTTTGAAACATATGCCATGCATTTGGAATAAAATGAGACGAAAATATTTCATTTGGTTTATTTTGAATTAAATTTGCATTTATATTTTTTCATTATAATTAAGTGTGTAATGCAAATCAAAAGAATATGAGCTTAAATCATAGAATTATTTTAAATAAATGATACCTATGTTCCATCCAATTTCAGTTTATAGTTACGGAAAATTACAAGTACAGAAATATTCTTCAATTTACATAGTGTTGGCTTTTTTCTTCTTTTAGTAAAATAAGAAGATAGGAATTGCGAGTGGAAAGAAAGTGTCAAATTTCAAAACGAGTGAAACATCTTAATTTGATGAGTGTGACTATGTCACGAAATTGCAATCTTATGAAACCAAAATGCGGTTATAAAAAAATTGAAACTTAATCCGTTATATTCGTTTTTACACAATGCACCTATAGTAGGTTTATTTATATATAAAGATATATTTTTTTAATTTGAAATTAAGCCTTTGGGATATTTTTTTTGTGGATTCGAATGCATCAAATCAAAAATATCCAAGATCCTTTTGGTTGGTTTTTTATAATTGAAATCGTTCATGTTTGAAATTTGTTCATTCACCAGTTAACTTTTGCGCCAATTGAAGTGGATTTAATTCGTTTCGTGCTTAAAATAAACGGATTAAAGGACAAAAAACTAACTAAAAATAGAAATAGATAAACCACTGAAGTATTATTTGCCAAAAGAGTTATTAATTGATTTATCTAAAATACTGGTTAAGAATTATTTTTACTACTCAAAAAGTTTCTCTGGAACTAAAAAAACTATTCCGAATCACTTATTTGGTCCTTCTTGATTCTAATTCCGTTGCCAATGTATGGCAATTCATATTGTCACCTCCTGGACGGTCCTGCTCTAGAGATTACGCTTGAGCTTTCCACGAGCTTTGAGCCACTACCCAATTTTTTTTTAGATATTTCCAATTGAAAATGCAATTTACTTGTTAAATTTTAGTCTGTAGGAAACGATTACTTGTAATAGGCTTAGCATAGCAGCAACGGACTGGTGCTTTTAGAAGAGCTTTTATATTGTTCTTCTTGTAAAATGCTTTTTGTTTTGTAATAATCATTATTCTGTACTTATACTACTTATACTTCTAGTCATTAAAGACATTTTATTTCCAATTTTCAAGTTTAATAGAAGTTCACAACGATTAATCTTGATTTTATTTTGCAATCTTTTCCCCAAAATTGATTAAAAGCTCTAATCTGGAAGTTTTTTAATAAGGTCAGGCAAAAAGGCAAACTTTGACCTGGAAAGTTCGGGAGTTTGAGTTGAAGAAAAAGCTGGATAACTATCCGGATAACTCTTTGGTATCTTGATTGGAATCCTTATATGTTGATAGAAATTTGGTTTAGGGGGATGCAATTTTTCCTAATTTTTAAAAGTTGTTTTTTATATCAGGACTCTGATAAACTTTTAGCACGTTACTCATGTAATACTTGCACTGCCATAATGCTTCTTTTGCCATTTAAAAATTGGTGAAATATAATAAGGACTTCAATTATTGTTTCCGTCCATTGTCATTGTTATTGCCCTAAAAGTTTTAGGGGTTTAGTTACGCAAATCTTAACAAATATAAAAGGAAAATTGATTTTCAATTTAAAAAATCAAATTTTAAATTACGTCATACTTGAATATTTTTACCTAGAAAAACATGAGTAGAACTGCGCAGCTTTAATCAAAATTTGCGCAGTTCTATTTGGGTTTTATCTATATTTTTCTTGACCAAGGAAAAATAGAGAATCCTAAATTTGCAATGTGGGGAAATATTAAGGTAAATAAGTGTAGCTTCAAAAAATATGACTTATAACATTGTAACAATTTTTTAAATCGCTTGAAGAAAACCCGAGTTTTGTAATAAGTTTTGAGAATTGTGCAGCTTTACTCAAAATTTGCGCAGTTCTATTTAATTTTCGTTATATTTTTCTTGATCAAGGGAAAAAATAGAGAATCCTCAATGAGCAATGTGGTGAAATATTAAGGTAAATAATATGCTGCAAAAAATATGACTTATAAAATTGTAGCAATTTTTTAAGCCGCTTGAAGACTAATATTCCGACTTAAGAAAATTCAGCAGTTTTCCTCTTGAAAAGGAAGATATAATCAATATACAAATACATTAATAAACACAGGAAAAAAGTTATTTATACCAAAAACCTATAATTTGGAATACGCAGAGTTTAAATTTTCAATATTTTTCTTTAATCGTAAAACCCGTGCAAATACGGTTTTTTTAAGTTACAATTTTTTGATGAAAATTGCCAAATTTATTGCAAAAATTATAAGTTTTCTGCCAAAATTTGATTACCATAAAGAAATTTCCGATTTTGCCGTCGAAAACAATTAAACGATCTTGGGCAGTCTCCAACTACTAAGTAATATGTAGGTACTTAGATAATAATATAGAATTGAACATTGGAAAATGCTGTTTTTTTCTCATAGAAATATTAGTTTGTCATTAATCGTACATTAAAAATTCCGAATTGAGCAAAACGTTGAATTTCCCACTTGGATTATAGTAATTTTTTCCCAAATCAAAAATAAATAGTTTTTGTTAAATAAAAACATACATTACGCCATTTATAATTTACGGGAGTATTTATTGATGTATAACATTAGTTTGATCCTTAGTCTTTTTGTGGATATTAATATCTTTATTTATTCCGTTTTAAAACTTCAGTTCCTCAAATCGTGCATTTCCCATTCCATGGCCACGATAATTTTAATAAAACGTTCGTATTCAAAAAGCTCGTATCAGTTCAAAGGGAAAACAGGGGGGCGATTTTTCATTGACTAAATATTGCATGATACATTTGAATTGAATCAAAACTATATATTATTGCTTTGGAAAACGAATTTCTTTTGTTTTTCCACCCGATATTCTCCACCAATACCATGAATCTGTCTTTATTTCCTGCATTCCTCGAATATATGCCCACAAATAAACGAAAAATTTCCACGAGACAAGGGAAGAAATTGGATGTCGTGTCTGAAAACAATATACTCATGAAATGTAAAAGAAAACTTTTTCCCATTCAAAGATGTCGTGGGTCGAAATTCCATATTGTTCAATTTTTTTTTCTTCGTGCTTCATTTTTATTGTTGTATATATGTATTTTTTGAGGCAAATTTTTTTATAAGGGATAAAATAATGATGATAATATATATATTTTTTTAAAGTAATGATTTTAGCGTAGGATTGAAGATAAAAGAGGGTACGGCTGAATAATTTAAAATGCAAAATTGTTGCATTTGATTTTTATGAAGTGGAATTTAAGATGAATAGTCAATTTTGTGAACATATAGAAATTGTTGTGGATAATTACACGGACGGTTTGAGAGCTTTGTTGTTTTGTGCTTTTTTTCTGTGTAAATTTATGAATAAATAATTAAAGAAAACATACAGGTTACAAGAGATACGTGAAACGAATATATTTTTTTTTTCCAATAGCAAAATCGATTGCAAATATAATGTGAAAATGCAATATATGTGTGCAATAATTGTTTGGTTGTTTCTATTGCATATTTTATCCATTTAATTGAGGACGGACAAAGACCGATTGGCGAATGGACCTGATTGCACATAAGCGCATTTATTCATAGAAAATAGTAGTAATAGTAGTAATATTAAAATGTCGGCACTTTAGATCTATTTTTCAATCAAGGATATGCATGGCCACTTTATTCTTTATTTAGCGTGTCAAACACGGTGACGACAACAAACAAACGGACGGATAGTCGGAGGTTTTACTAACATTCGCAAAACGACAATTACTTGTCTACGACACACGTGGGATTTTATATTTACTCATTATTATTTCCATATTTTATTTATTTCAATCCATTTTTTACTCTCGTAAATAGTCATTACAGGAAGGAAATTTGTAATGGCAAAAATAGAATATATATTTATACCTACATACGTTGTGGATATGTAATATGTATGACTATGCCGTGTACGTACTTCGGTATACATTAGCAGACTTAAAAGTAAGGAAAAATTGAGCGAATAACTCATCCATCCTGTTTTCTTCAATGCCTAATAGAAATTATTTTGTACCGTCTTTTTATCATTGTTTTATATATGCAAGAATTTATGCGTTTTGCAAGTTTTCTTCCTGAAAGAAAACACTTAGGTAACTGCATTTTGTTGAATAAATTTAAAGTATTTTTGACTTAAAATACCCATATTTCTTCGAATGTAAATATGCCCTACCTTGTAAATAAGATTGACAATGGAAAAAATTAAATTTACTAACCGATTTTTTTGGATTTGGATTCACTTCGGATTAACTTCGTTTTAAGTATAGTTTATAATCAATGTCGTCCATAATAACTCATTATTTTTGTTGGCTTATAGTTTTAGAGAGTAGAAAAAAAACAGGATAGAGAAAATTATTAAATTTTGTGCTTAAATTAGATTTAGGCGCTTTTTTATTACAAATCAGCAATCCGTGCAATATACGAGTATACTATAAGCTAATCTGATCTAATGATGGCTAGTCTTTGAGATGGGAAGGTATTCCTATTTTTTTTTCTTTATTAAGGTGGGTTTTCCAGGATGAGATTAGTTGAGCCTCAGGGCTATTGTGCTTCCTAAGTCTCTACTTCACCTAGTTGCACTAGGTACTTTCCGACTATTTCAGTTCCAAGGCTTGATATCCCCAGTTCTTCATGTCTCCATTTATTCAAAGCACCATATTCCCATATAACGTGAGAAGTGGTTTCATCCTTTGCCTGAGAAAACCTGCATTTTGGGAGATCCACATGCAATCCCTTTGTATGCAGGTGCTTCTTTGTTCCATAGTGGCCGGTTATTAGACTCATTACCACTCTGACCTGTTTTCTTGTAAGACCCAGTATTTCAGTAGTTAGTTTTTGTAATGGTTTTCCCATCATCCTTTTACGGTGTTCTTGTCCGGTAGTATTCTTTCATGTTTTTGAAGTGATTTTTATAAACCCATTCCTTGATAGTATTAATATGGTGTTTCTATTGGTACACCTTCCTAGTTTGCTTCTGGATTTCTTTCTGTCAGTTCTTGCGATTGCTTTTTTGCAATCATTTGTCCATTTTGATGTTCAGTAGAGGACAGATTGCTGAGATGGTACCTGGCATCTCAACTTTTCTTTTATGGGGACTACTTTTAGGTCGTTTGTTACATACCACGGTGCATCAGCGACGGCTTGGAGAATCTTTAATTGGGTTTGCTAAAGTACCGCGATACTTGAGTCGCTAGCATAGGTCCATAGTTCCATTTCATATGGGGGCTTAGTGAATAATTTATTTCTTTGGATTTTCTCGATGAAAAATGAGTCATCCTCGAAAATAAGACCTAGTGGTTTTTCGTGGTATAGAATTAAGACAAGACTGGGTCTTCTATTCCAGAGGTTATCAGGATTAAGAGCTGGCTAAATCGCCAGGACCTAGGTTCACTAGGACGATACAATGATATTCCTATGGTAGTTTGGAGTTGGCCAGTAGCTTTATCAATGTTTTTGTCTCCGTAAATATTTCTACCCTTAAGCCAGTTTGACATATGTTTTAATCTGGTGGTGTTAGTGTTAGTTCTGTTTTAGTGGTTCCTATTCTCAAAGGTTCTGAAAGTTCATACATCTGGGCGTTTCTGTAGATCAGTGGTTCTTAACCTAGGTTCAATTGAACCCCAGGACTTCGGTAAGTTAGTCTCACGGGTTCGGCGGAGATTAAGCCCAATTCTGGACCCATATGGCCGATGTATGTATAAATGACCTACGCTTTGATTTTGAAAAAAATCATATTTTATTATTCCAGTTAAGAAAGGTTCGGTGAATGAAACTGATGAGGGTTAGTACCTCCAATAAGGCTAAGAACCATTGATGTTGATACTAACATCAGATCCATAATTTGTCACAGAATCATTGACAGTATTTTGCAGTCATAAATACTTAGACTTAGAACATTTAGGCTCAAGTTCCAACTTCAATTCTGAACCTAAACTGTGGTTCCAATTCTAGAGAGTCAATTTTGTTTCCAGCTCCGGCTCTTATAACTTTTATGCATATTTTCTTAGTCTACTAAGTAATCTTAATTAAGGTGACCACATTATGGGAAACTTGAAAGTATTAAAAGTGAATTAAGGCAATAAATGCAAATTTAATAACTAAATGCAAAAAATGGTTTTGTCTTACAATGAATTTGAGATCAAATATAGTAATTAAAAGCCATGTTTAATAATGTTGTTAATTAATAATTTAATTACGAAGTATCAAATCTTCCATTATAGCAAATTCTCAGCGATTTTTTGCAGCCCATTATTATTATGTATCTGATTTTCATGTTTGTACCACACATGAAACATATACAATAAAATAATTACGCCAATTAAATTAGCAAATATATAACTTTCCGAGAAATTAAAGCAAATTTCCATCCATTTAAATTAGCATTATGCCTCTTTTTTTTCAAAAATAAATCACAATTTATTATCGATTATTTTCAATTTAAAAAGCCTAAAAAAATTGTAATAAGTGTACTGAGGTCTTAAATCAAAATGTATTATAACTGTGTTGAAAACAAATGGCCTCTCATAACTCATCGTTAAAATCAAACAATGCCTATCTGTAGCCACAATAATGTTTTAAAAAATAATAACAATAATAATAAAGAGACTAATCCATCAATCCATAAAAATCTTTTTTAATGGGCGTGTTGTTATTAAATAAACAATACGCACGCGTTAAAAAAAAAGAATGTTCTGCTCCTCAGTTGTCCTCAGTTATTTGAATATTAAATAAATCAAAGAAAAATATGTCAATATAAATGTTAATGTGGAAGAATTATGATTGATATTTTTGAGGACTTAATATTTAAGATTTAAATGGTTAGTATCAATCAAAATATTTGTATAATTTAATTAATAAATCAAGCAGGCATTGGATGAAGCATGCGTAGCACAAATATTAGTTGTAGTTGAAAAGCGGGCGCGAATTTTAAATTTAATTTGGAAATAATAAATCTTTTGTGTTTTAAATGGCGTGTCAACTCCATTACAAAAATGACATAACATTTTTTGTTTGTCTTTGTCAGTGTGTGTCGAAAAATTTAAGGGATAAATGACCGGTCTTTTATTCTTTCTATGAAAATAACACGACCATTGATAAATAATGTTTTCCACTTAAAATGAACATTGAAAAGACACATTAAACCGGAAATTTAAGTTTGGTCAAATGATAAATGATTTTTTATTGAGAGTTCTACCGTGTGCTGGGCTAGGTGGATACTTACTATAATAGTAGAACGAGGTATTATCGAGCAAAAAAAAAGAAGGGTTTTTGTTTTAAATGTGAGTAATAGGTATGTTTTGTTGGCAAAATTATTACTGTGGCCGTAATAATGAAAGAATGGTCTGGTAATAATCATGATCATAATAATAGCGACAAGGCGAATAGTATAGGTATATATGAAAGTGATTGTTGTGAGCGTAAGGAGAGGAGAATAAAAATATACGAAGATATAATGTACATATAGACATATTATATACATTCATAATTCTTGTCTTCAAAATGAAACGAAAGGTTGGCGGAGACCACCCAAGTTGTTGTGACGAAGACCACGGAGAAGACGTTACGACGACGTCAAGAAAAACGCGGTTATGTGGAGATAAGGAGTTATGAGGGGGGGCGAACACGATCTGGAGAAAAGATCTCAACTACTTGAGACCAACAACAGCAGCAGCAATCTTTTACATATACAACATGATGCATTTAATACATGAATGAAATTACCAATTCGTAAATGGATTTACACGCGTTTATTTTTGTACCGCAGGCTTTTAAAACTCATTTAGCTTACTTTCCTACAACTACAGGTGACCCCTGGGATACCCCGCGTCGACTTCAATGCTACGCGGGGGACACATTAATACGGAATTTGTCAAGTTTATCTCATGAATGTCATTTTCACAGTTGAAATGTTGACCATTTCCTAATTATGTCCGGAACTAGATATTTGGATGATTAGTGAATGCTTTTTAACCTTTCATTAATTGGAGTACCGGAAAAGAATATCATTTTTTCAATATACAATCAAAACACAAAATTTGTTACAACTATTGGCTCAAGTGTACTTTTGCACACCTACAGTTTGGCAATGTTGCATTTTCGACTTTGTCTTTAATTTAATTCGCAATATTTTTGTTTATTCAATTCTAATATGGTATAATTCTCTCTTTTGTGCTTAAATTTTTATTATGGACCTATGTAACCGCAAATTAAATTAAAAACAAAGTCAAAAATGCAACATTGCCAGATTGTGGGTGTGCTAAAGTACACATGAACCCAACTATTGATTTTAAATCAATGATATAATCAGCCTCAATAGTATCGACGTTTTGGCATCAAGTGTGCAAATTTGTAATGCCATATTAGTAAAAATTAATTGATTACTAAGGACAATATTAAAACATTATATTTTGAACATCACTTAAGTATTCAATTCTTTTACTTCTTAGTAAATGTGGTAACGATTGAAATAAATAGAAGTACGATGAAATAACTTGGGACGATTATAGTGGGTACGGCAATATCACCTCCTCCTTAATTAATTAGTGTTTTCCAGGGCTTTTCTTCTGCAGAGGAGTCTTTCATTACCATATTGCAGCATAGAATTTTATCTGTTTACAGTTTTTGGACACTTTTGGGGATTTGGCCGATGGATTAAGATTGATTGGGATTATTTGACAGTTCTTCGACTTTTTGGCATACATTTGGCACCATTTCCCCCCTTAACTTTTTTTTGGTTTATTTTTTTGTCATATTTCGTTGGTACCAGTTAAAGAAATGAAAATTATTGAATTTGAACTAGGAAAACCTTATTTGGTATTAATGAACTTGAAATGCACTTAGATAAACTTAGAAAATTTTTTTAAGTACCAACTTTGCGTTGCTATCCTGTGAAACTCGATGAGCATGCAATACCGAATTTATATTCTTTCGGGTTTTTGGTCCTATCATCTCAATATAGATTTCGGATTAAAAAATATTTTGTAATTTTTTTAAGTTGATAAATTACTCTAATCATAAAATGTCTTTAGTACCACTTTGAAATAACTTATAAGTAGATAAATGGTAATTGAATGACTATTGGTTTAAAAACGACACTCTTTTCCGGTACACCTAATATTCACTTAAATATATACCCCTTTTCCCTAAGTAGCTCCCATGCTCCAAAGGGAAGAAAAATAAATTATTGAAGATTGTTTTTATTAAAATATTGACAGAAATTTATATGGTCTGAGGAAGAACTGGGGACCCAAATGTTTTAAAGACACTGAAACTGGAACTAAAATATTTATTTTACCGAAACCAGAATTGGAGCCATTAAAATATACACTAACCTCAACTCCTAGCAATTTTATGTTTAACTAGCCAATACCCGTAACTTCGTCTGTATAACTTTAGTTTTACTGACTTTCGAGAAATCTCAATTTCCTTGCCTTAATGTTGTTTAGAAGAAAAGTTAAAAGTTATGAGAAAAAATTGAAATTACTACTGTAGATAGTCAACTATTTGACCCATGTCGGTGTAAAATTTCAATTCGATTTAGGGCTATTCGAAGCTGGTGCCTAAAATAATTTACTCTAATTTTCCAACCCTGATTTCTGGAGACGGGGAAAGGGATGAAGGTAAACTTGTCCAAGTTTTAAGTTATATACAGTAAACTCCCGATTATCCGGGTTAATGTTGGGGAAAATTGAAAAACACGGATAATCCGAGCAATAATTGTTTATTTTTAAAATACAACATATTTATATTACACATTTCTTAGGCAGATAATTGTTGTAACAAGCTTAATGGTTTTAATGATTAAGAAAATCTATGATTCCCCCACAAATATTTAAAAAAAATCATACACGGATAATCCGCAAACGGATAATCGAGAATTTACTGTAGTACTATTTAAATGAACAAATGGAGCTTTTTTTAATGAGATCCACTGCATCCTGAACGCACTATTGTATCCCGGGATAGTGGTTAATCGACTAGATTTGTTTTTAAGGTAAATCTTAATAAGGAACTAATTAACCCTATGCGAATATTTTCCAGTTTATGTCCAAGTGGTTTTAGAGAGCTTTTGAGTTGACTCTTAGCCAAAAATGACTAGAAAAACAGGATCTAAGATATAGTTTCCTTCTCTAAATATTATCAACAGAAATGGGATGAATTTAGTAGTAAAATTATATGTATAAAATGGTGAGATAGTGATTTTAGAAAAGCTTAGATAAAACCCCAAAAAGATTGGAATCAATAATTCCTTTTCTATAGGAGCTTTTTATAAACTTCCATCGGAAGAATACAAAAATAAGTTTTTGGTCGTTAAATTCATTAAGTTATTAAATTTTCTATGAACTAAAGTATCTAAAAATACTGTTTTTTACAAGAATCTAAAATTTAAATACAGTTATTGGTGGGATTATTAATGTACCAAATATCACATGGAAATAATCTTCTTCCCTATTTTCTTCATTATTTTTGCTTTAGCTATATCCATCTTGATTTTCACTTAGCAAATAAGTAGATAAAAGAAATTCAGTGTAAAAAATTCACATATTTGTCATTGAATCTGTCTCATACAAAAAAGAGATGTACATTTGTAATAAGCTTCATTGTAGACGTTGACTCGGCATTTTGAACAATGTTTATATTTATATAAGTTACTAAAATTACAACAAGCCGCTTATAAAACGACACGTCGCCATATATAATATTATTTAATAAGATTACAAATTGTTTGCATCAAATTTCAGTCACAATAATTAGCGACTAATGAGCAGGATGCAATTGTATTAATTTTTCTCGTAAGTATGTAACTAGTATACTTATATACACGAGTATGACTTAATTACAAACTAAATATTTTTTTATTGACATAATGATTTATTTATTCAGAAGGTTGCAATTAAATATTGCTAATAAATTAAAATATTTATGATAACTTGTTAAAGATCTACCTATTTTCTTTTTTCAATAATTTATCCAAGTATTTCGCAATGAATGTGAGTGTTTAATCGTCGAATATCTAAGTAAAATGGTACTTATTTAATCTTATCATATTATCAATCAAAAGTAAGACTAGAATTACATTCGTTAAATACAAGTTTCGATATTAAATCGTTTTTGTAATTCTATATGATACTTGTGTTTTCAATATTTTTTTTTTCCAATAAATAGGTATGTCTACTTAGTCTCGTGTGTGTAGGTATGTAGGTAATAAGTATTTTCAATAATATAATAAATCCTCTTTTACGATAAAGGTCTTTTCAAAGGAAAAATATAATTGCGTTTAAATTGAATTTGTTACTTGTAGAATATTGTTGGTAACATGCCTATTTAGTACAAGAATTGTTAGTGCTTGATAAATTATACTGAATTGTATCAATTATATACTTCACATCAACAATTATGTTTGACCAAGTTAAAAGTTATTAATTAAATATAGACGCATCGGTATAGTAACGATCTTTATCAAGGGGGGCAAACAAGGACAACTCATAATATATATATTCTTATTTTTATAAAGTTTATTTGCGAAAAAATAATTAAACAGTATTCTTCGTGGTTTTTCACTAAAAATGACCATATCTAACCGTAATATTATCTTTTTGCTTTGGAATTCCCGAATTCATTTTGCGAAAAAAGATTATTTTACACATTTATTATTTTATTTTGTAAGTTTAGAACACATGCTTTTGTTCCTTGTAAAAAACGCCGAAGAAAAATGAAAATTTGGGAAGAAAAATATTTTCTTGTATACTTTATCATTGGTTTGTTTCTATGGTTGACCAAAGGGAAAATTATTTAGTTGAAATATTTAGGAAATTTATTCATATTGAATACCAAAGTTAATTTCATTTATATTATTTTAGTATTGATTGGATGTTTTTCGGGAATTTGGGTACAAAATTGATGGGAATAATAGAAAAAGTAAAATTGGATTTATCAAGTTATTGAAATATGAAGGCTTAAGATTTAACTATATCCATATGGGAACACGGGGCGGAATGGGGTACCTAAGTTTTAATTACAATTTACAAGAGATTTAAAGAATTAATCTCATTGTTTTGTAATTTATATATTTATTTAATTCATTCTTTATAAATAAAAAAAGGTTTTATTGATTTTAATTAATATTTGATATTAAAAATTTAGGTTTCAAAAACAAATGGAAATTTCCCATTCTGCCTCACCCTCTGGGGCACAATGGGAAATAAGCCTGAGGCGCAATAGGATACTTGTATTATAAGATACTAGCTGATCCCCGCAACTTCGTCTGCGTAACGTAGGTTTAGATTATGTTTTCTTTTCAAATTTGCCATTTGAAGTGGTATATGAAAATTTGTATATTTCTTATTTCTTTTACGAAAAACATAATCATACTTAAAAACACTATTTTGACAACTTTAAAAAAACACATTTAATAAGCTGTTGCAAAGAATAAGATTGTTCTATGTAATAATCAATGAATTTTCAAAAAATATTTATAAATATCTAAAAAGAGTTGGTCTATTGCGTATAGCTATGGTAGGTATACCTACCGTGAACCAAATAATCTATAAATCAATCAGCATCTATACATAAATAAAAAATATCGCCAAGTTCAATAAAGTTGGTCTTAGTTATAAGTAAAATGGGGTGACCATGCGATATTTTTCAAATAACTTTAATTTTTAAACTTGTGATATCTTTCGAATGGAATGTTCAAATTGAATAACTCAAAAAGTTATATAATGATATTGAAGCAAACTTAAATATGAAGTCATTTATTTTGATAAGGATTAATTCCAAAGTATAAATAAAAGAGCTTTTATAACGCTGGCATTTATATATATTTTTTAAAATGAAAAAACACTTATTGTGACATAACTATAATAGTTAGACATATGCTGTCAGTCTATTTTTTGTAGATAATGATATGTTCTGCAACATCGTACTGCATTATTTTGTTCTATAACCAATAGTTTTCGCAGCACACGCGATAAAAGAATTTTTTTTTGGTAATTTTTTCAGACCTTGGGTTACATTATTGGAGATTTAGTATGGATCCCTAACTTTTTTGAAAATTTAATATAGCCTATGTTCACCGGAAATAGTGTAGCTTCCCAACAGTGAAAGAATTTTTCAAATCGGTCAAGTAGTTTCGGAGTCTATTCAAAGTAAACAAACAATCAAATCTTTCCTCTTTATAATAATAGATGTCTTATAAGATATCTCCCCTATTATAAGATATGTCTTCAAGAAATCCGCAAAAGTAAAAAATTAAAGTTTATTTTCGGAAAAACAATTAAATCGCTAGGGATTAAGGACTTTTAAAAACATTCCCCATTCTTTTTCTATTGAATCTTCCTTTACCTAAAATCCCACAGTTGCCATTTACGATACAATAAAGATCATAATATGTAAGATGCATTTTCTGATTTTTTCTTAATACAAAAAGTAAAACTTGTATCAATTCCTGGTTGATACAAATGAAAACGTTATTCCCCTTATGGGGATAAAAATTACCCAGTGAGTTATGTGATTAGAAATGGTATAATTTAAAAGCCAAATTTGGGGGAAAAATATAGAAAATAATGATTCAAATTTCCCATTGAAACCCCATTTTTATTTGGAGGATGTAACTACTTAATTTTCTTCAATTTATGTACTTACAAATACAAATAATATCGAAAAAGTGTTGTTTAATAAAAGCTTTTAATTTACCAATTTATCGCTGGAAAAGCCAAACATTTCAACACACCTGCCTCCTATTTGAGCACTTCGTTAATTTTTTTGCTCTTATAATAATAGCAATGTAAATTAGTCAACCAATTAATTAAAATTAATAAAAATATAATTTAACTAATCAATAATTCTAGCCAAAATCGATACGTAATCAATTGATTTTAATTTAAATTGCTATTTTATGATAAACCAATTATTGGCTTCCAATCATTTGCAAATTGCAAATTTTTCACGTATTTATCGTAAATTGAATAATTATTTATTAAAACGGGAAGAACGACGCCAAGTAATTGAAAAATTTTCTACCAATCTTCTATAAGTTGACTAATTAAATGAGTAAAAAAATTCAGGTTTCCAGTAAAAATGATTTTTATTAAATTTATATTTAAAAAGTATTCCTGGATTTAATAGTAAAAAAAATTTTTCCTTCATTACTTCGTGCAACTATTCCAGATACATAAATAATTAAAATGAATTTATATATATGTACGTTTATTTTAATTAAGATTTATTACAAGCCATTGCAATGGCGATAAGAATAAATTTATTTTAATTTCAAATCAAAATTGCGCTATTATTAATGAAAAACATTGATCAATATCAGACGCGAAGTGAAAAGAAAATAAAAGGAGAAAAATTTTAATTTATGTTCAGTGCTTTATTTAATGATAGATTTTAATTGCCGCATTAAATAAAAATGTACATAATTTTGATTATGACAAATGTGACTATTTCCATCCTCATCGAACTACCGCTATGCTTCTGTATGCCCATTTCGTTTCAATCATTTTAATGGTACAAATATTTTAATCATTTTTCCTTTTTAATATAATATATAAATATATAATCGTCATTCTATTCAATAAATATTTGTGCTAGGTATGTTATTTTTATTTAAATCATTAAATCAAATTGGAAAAATTTCTCATGCTAATAGGAGGTGTCCGATGATATGTGGATTGAATAAATTTTTTAGCCGATAGATATTTGATAAACGTACTATAAAAATACGGAGATCGTATTTCTTTTTGAAGTGTTTTGGATATTTTATAACATATTAAATTATTTAATTACCGCTGCATTAATGAATTAGATGAATGGACTATAGGTCGTACTGTAATGGTACGTAAAAAGGGAAGAAACTTCAAAATATTGGATATATTTGATCACAAAATGATAAACTAGGATAATAATGCTAATATTTTTTTTATAACTAAAGAAATTTGCATCTTGCTCGCTTCGCTCGTAAATCTAAAACGTTAACAATCATAGAAAAGTTTTTTATTTTCAGAAAAATATAATGTTAACATATTACAAAAACATTTTACAAAAACCCCCAATCTTTTTTAACATTTTTTTTTTAGAATTATCCTTGACACCAACCGTACCAGAAAGTTGGAATAGGTCAATAGGAATAGGAATAGTTGGAAACAAAATTTTCCACTTTCAAAAAAATTGACTAAAATAGTTATTTAAAAAAATGCTTTTTGAAATGTAAACCGCATAACTTCAAAATCGCGTTAAAATAGTTCGCATATTAAAGAACCAAGTGTAGGTATATATCAAATATTTCTGCTGTAATATATCTATGTAATAGGTCAATAAGCATTAAAGACAAAGGTAAGCAACATTTAACAAAGTTGTGATAAATACGAAACATTTTTCTTCTTCTATTTACTTGGGGAATCAAAATTCATGAGCTTTTTCCAATATGCTTTGGAATTGAGCTTTAATTTGAGGTATAAGTTGTTGTATCTTTGTTTAAAAAATTCATCATACTTTTGTCTATTTGGCATACTAAATTGAGTACTATTGGTCCAATATACGTTCTGTTATTGTACAGGTAAATTATTGTTCTAGATTTATGGTTACATTTCGTAATAATAATAGAAAACTTAGAATATCACCAATAATAATTGTAATGAATCCTACTGGTGGACGATTGGTTAAGGTGGCCACCAGAAACTCATAAGTATTGACCTGGATATACTATAAAAAAGTTGAAAATAACAAAAGAGTACACAATAGTATAACATATTTACGTTTTTTTTTTTTGGGAACTAAAAACAACAACTAGAAAGTTAATATATTAGCCAGGAACTGATAGAAGTTTTTCTTTTTGCATTAAGATAAACATAGAAAATGCATCTTTCATAATATTATGATCTTTATTGCCGTAATGATAAATGTGGGATTTATGATAGTAGCAGGGTTAATGGGAAAAGGGCAGAGTTGTTTTTTAAAGTCCTTAACCCTACACAATTTAATTGCTTAAGTGTTTTTTTTTCGAAAATCAATTTCAAATTTTTTATTTCTACGAAAATTTATTTGTAGATATATCTTATTTAGGTATGCATTATTAAATGATAAATCTAGTTTTACTCTTCTTATTAATGATAATTTTATTTCCCTGTCCTATGAGTATAAGGAAGTAGTAATAGTTATCACAGAAATATATTATTTTGAAATTTTGGCGGAAATATGTATTCCTAAATCCATATTTTGGAAATCTCAAAAACGATAAATCGTAAAAAGCTGAAGTATTGTTACCATGCCTAAGCGTTAGTGTCTAATTGTACAAAAATTCAAACATTGAAACATGGAAAGTTTGATTTTATTTAACTTATTTAGTACCTACTAATTATTTTAAATGGTTTCAAATTTACCGCCAATTGCGACCAATTTCGAAGAATTAATTCACAATTCTTTATTAATAATTCTTATAGAAGAAAGTTTTAAGAAAATACATAATATGTCTACCTTTAAATTCCAATTATCAATTCAGACATCAATTATTTGCTTTTGGTTCATCAGAAATGTTTTTCTTATAAGAATTTAAAATTATTTCGATATTCCAATTTAATATCCATTAATTCTTCAATATATTTTTCCTGCACCATGCTTTATTATGTCATTAAAGGAATAACACTTAAAAATATATATAGGTGAATGCTAGAATTACGTTTAACATTGTAAAGGTTGTAATAATAGTTTAATTTCACGCAGACGAAGGTACAGGTAGTATATTAGGTATATCATTCAATCTTTTTTAGTAACTAGGCTTTTGGTCTGAAAATCTTTTCGTGTAGTCAAATGTATATGCTAGCACAAGGAAGTTATGTGGCACGTATGAATTTTCCAAGAAAAAATATTTTAATTTTAGTAGTAAAGCAATAATTACTATTAAAGACATTGATTAAGACCCTATCTATTAAATTGTGATCCCTAAATCAGTAATGACATAAGTACCATAAGAACCCTTTTTCCTGTTAGGAAACAATGTAATGGTATACTCTGGTTCGTTTTTAATTTAGTAAAAACCTTTTCGTATTTGTATTTATTTCATTTGTTTTAAGAGTTATCAGGCATTTGTTTTGAGAGGATTTTCCAGCGATTATTGATGTGGTTCACTTCCACTGGTATAATAAATAATTGATGTAAACGACGTGAAATTTGGATTGGTTGGATATTTAGGGGAACACGTTAAGGGTAGTCTGAAGATAATTCGGACGTTTGATAATGGGAAACCATGAAAATGTCAGAGCTTTAACGCATTGTTTCCAAAATAAAATATTTGACCCGCCATTAATATCAATCCCATTACAATCCCATTTAGGGTTGATTCGTGAGGCAGAGCGGCCTCTGACAATTATCCCTGATGTCATTCTCTGCACGCATTAAATAAACCGTACTTATAGCAATGGGGTGAAAGAATCGAAAGTTTATATTTTCTTTTCTATTTTGAGGTTTTCCTTGGAAAAATTAACAGATACTGTTGAAGCAAGGTGTGATCAGGCTGGTATATTTTATGGGCGATAATTAATTTTCGATATCAATTGTTGTTTAGGTCGTAAATTATCGACAATTACGGGGCGTGGTTGGAAATTATTTATATTTAATGACGGCTACTAACAAATTTATATATATAGTATATACCCGATATACCTACATGTACAACACCCGAAAGGTGGCTGTGGAAATTGACGAGACATGAGTTCGTGTGTTTTCGACGTTACGTTTACGATACACGAACCAGCTTTTTATTTGCCTTTTATCATTTTGTATTTATTAATTATGTGTCGTGCAAATGTAATAATAATACACAATATTCAAGTTTTAATTAATTGTTAATGTGTTAAAACGTGTCCCTTGCTTCATTTCGAGCTTATAAAATGAATATTTTATTTTTAATTACCCATACTATAGTAGGTACCTATAGTCAACCTAAAGTGTAGGTATATATCTATATATAAACGGTGCTATGCAATTTGAATATTCAAATATCATTTCAGTCGGTATCCATTTGTGTAATACGAAGAAAAATGATTAATTGTCTTAAAATAATAAAAGAAAAACAAAAAATATTGATGTATGATACTTGAGACTATCATAAATTGAACCAAATATTTTCAACGTATAATTATCTCTTGACATGTAATTAACAAAGTAAATATCAGATATTTAGCCTTTAATGAAATCATTGATTTATTCTTTACGAAGAAAATTGGCAATTATTACGATTTGTTTTTGAAATTAAAACTTTTTTTGATATTGTCCTACGATATGTGACATCTATTCCTCATGCACCCGTTTAAATTGGTCAACATTTAATTTATGGTATGCCTTGAAATATATTATTTTAAGAAATAATACAGGGTGCTGAACTTTCTCTTAATCACATGTTATACGTAACTGACTTCTTTAACAGTAGTTCTTAACTGGTGCAGTGGTGCGAACACCCTTTAGGGTGCGAATTTCTAAATTTTTAAATATATTAATTTGTTTGTGAAACAAATTCTCATTGGGGTGTAAACTGCAAGAGTTTATAAATTCAAAAGAGTTCTGGCTATTAACAATTTTAGTTTTGCATTGTAATTTTGAGGTTTTGGAAATATAAGTAATATTATATATTACATTAATAATAGTATATTTTTATTTTTCATTACCTACATTTTTATAAAAATGTTTAAATTTGGGGAAAGTTACAGTTAGCTGTAAGGGGTTAGCACATAAAGTTTAAAAAAAGGTGACTTTTTATTCAGGTTTTAATTCACCAAAATTGAAGAATTTCATAAGGATTTACTTATAATTTATTGAAATTGGTAAAAAAAACATAGAAATTAACCAGATTGCTCTATAACTTATCACAATTTTTCATCTTATTATTAAATCTTTTCATACTTGTAACGTAAATCTTAATTTTCTTCATTTGCTTAAGGATAGGGATTGCAATCCCGCACTGTTTCCAACCCCGCGGGATTTTTGCTGGATTGTATTCGTAACAGCGGGATTCTGCGGAATCTCGCCGAGCCTAAAATTGAGCTGGATCCCGTTGGATCACAGGATCCCACTTTGCTGGATTGCAATCCCTGCTTAAGGGCTCTTAAAGACAAATAAAGCAAAAATTGTTACAGTTAAACACATTGAATGCCAAACAGGATTATAACTTAATTTTTTGATGAATTCTAATGAAATCTTGTTCAAAATGATCTGAGGTCTCTCCCAAAATACCTATTTTAAGGTTCAATGTTCCTTTAATCTTTACTAACGTAAAATTAAGAAGAAATGGAATCTTAATTTTTGTCCATCTTCGCCAATTTTGGAAAAAAATTAATGCCTAATTTTTAACCAAATTCTGGGACTAAATAATGTTTAATCATTTTTGATAATAAATTTTAAGAGATTTCATGAATTTATCAAATAAGGCTCATAACGAAGTAAAAGTTATAGTTTATAGTTGTAGAAAGAAGGTACTCATGGGCTGAGAAGTTCCGGAATTTCCCAGTATGTGGCGCTGCTGAAAAATGAACATGAGTGTTTCACGAAATTTTTCCAACATAATTCCACCATGGGAAGCACAAAAAATTTCTAGTGCTCTTTTTAGAGAAAAAAAATAATTTAAATGGAATGGTTCAATTTTTCAGGAGTAACCGAATAGAGAAGCTTGTTTTTCATAAAATTTTCAGCTCAAATTCCTTTTAGATCGGTCAATATCTGGCAACGTTGCATTTTCTACTTTCTTTTTAATTTAATTCTGGAATAAATCGGCCCATAATGAAAACTAAGCCACAAAAGAGAAAAGTATACCATAGTAGAACTGAATTAACAAACAAAAATTGTGAATAGAATGAATAACAATCTAGAAAATGCAACGTTGCCAGATATTGACCGATCTAAAAGGGACTTGAGCCAAATTTAAAACGTCCATTACTACGAAAACATTTTTGTTCGCAACGATAAACGTTCCCAACTATTAACTAAAACTAAAATCAAAATTAATCACGGGGAAATTTTTACCGGGGAGTAAGTATCGTATCACTTTACAAGTTGCTGAGGTTTAAATGACGCTATTTTAGCACGTTTAGCATTATGATCGATATTAGTTAATTTATACGAAGAACTTATTGTTGAATTATAAAAAAAAATCCATACTGCTAACGTCCAATTATTAAAATTAAAAAATCACAATAAAAATAGTTTAACAATTTTATTAGTAATTGTCGATTATGCGAACAATCAATACAAATCTGAAATCAGAACCGAATTAGCCGCGATAAATAATGCTAAGGCCCTAAGGGCCCTGAAAAATGTAAACAAAATGAGCATGTACTTGACAACTTATTAGTAACTAGCTGATCCCCGCGACTTCGTCTGCGTAACGTAGGTGTAGTTATATTTTCTTTTTAGATTTGCTATTTGTAGTGGCATATGAAAATTATTATTTTCTTATTTCTTTTGCGAAAAACATAATCATATTTAAAAACACTATTTTGTCAACTTTAAAAAGACACATTTAATAAACTGTTACTTAGAATAAAATAGTTGTATATAATGTTCAATTAATTTTCATAAATATTTATAAATATCTAAAAATAGTATGATCTATTCCGTATACCTACGGTAGGTATACCTACCGTGAACCAATTAATCTGTAAATCAATTACCATCTCTGCATAAATAAAAACTATCGTTAAGTTCAATAAAGTCAGTCATAATTATGACTTAAAATAGTCAAAAGTTATCACAACACTCGCCTAGATATTTAGAATATTAGTAGAAATCCCATTTCATTGTCTCAACTTTTACACTACTAAAATCTACAAAACTACGGTGAAATTAAAATTTGTTCAAATGCACGAAACCCAGTTCCTCCATAATCAAGTATAACCATTGTGTATTTATGCACTTATTATTAAAATATCTGATAATAAACCATTTTCTTTCAGTTCGCCGAATTTCTCGCTATTCAATATTGGCTCATTAATGTATTTATTTGTGATTACGTATATCGAATTTTCAGGTTTACAATATGTGAAAGCCAAAAATCGTATTGCTCACTTATGAACTTAACTTTTTTTAGATATAGGATATATTAGAGTTTAAATTTTAAAGTAGATTCTACGTTTTTGTTTCTATTAATAAACCAACATTGTTTTATTTTAAGCGATAACTTTAATAATAACTAAAATAATATTGATAACTTAAATAACTTAACTAAGCGATAAATTAAATTTGAAATTTCGATTGTTTATTAGACGTTATGCTGTACAAACTTTGCCACCATTTTTCACTCTTTTAGAGGAGGAATTATCAAAAAACCCTTTCTTATTATATATCTGCATCGTATAAGAAAAACATTTTCCAAATTTCATCGACACATATATGCATTTATATTGTATACACAATGTGAAACGAAAAAAAATATGGCCTTTATTTTGATTATCATGACTAAAAAGCAATTCTATATCGCACATTTTGACGTTGTACATACAAAATTTTCGGAAATAGATAGAAAGCGTGGAAGAAAATTCGAATATTTTATTTATTTTCAATAACAATAATTGATTTTCAAATTTTTCTAAATACCGAAGAAAAGTTGGTTTGGAAGATTTTATTTTTTGATTGATAATGAAATATATGGCAAAAACTTGCTCCCTTTATGTTAAATAATGGCTCCAGGTCAGAATCATTGGTTCATAAAAATTAAATTTTAAAAAAGTTTAATTGTTGAAATACAAACAAAAATTAAAAACTTTATAAGTACCTACTACCTAAACTTTCATACTAATTAAGTGAAATGGCGTTATTTAAAATAATGTATTTAAAATGATATAACAAAAACAGAAACTTATTATTAATTAATTATTTATTTATTAATTACACTAATTAAATTCAAAATTTCGATTGTTGATTAACTCTACATTTTCTCATACAAACTTTGTCACCCCTTTTACTCTTTTAGGGTAGGAATTTTCAAAAAAAAAAATTCTTATCAGATGTCTACTTCTTAAAAGGAATACATCGAATATTTCATCAGTCAGAGGGGATATATAAATACAGGATTTTATGTATGCACGGTTTTAAAAACGTATTTACTTTAAGTTTTATTAATATTATTATTATAACTACTACTATTATTACTTTTTTTTCGTTAATATGTCCTTATTGAGCAACTCTAAGGATCTTTTTACAACAATTTTGTAAAAAAAAAAAATAAAAAAAAAGTTCACTGTAAGGTTCGAACCCACGTCTTTATAATTAGTAGCATCAGAATTTTAGATACGTAAGCCATTACGCTAGTAACATAAACTATCAATTTATTATATATAAAGGTTTATATTTCAAAGAGGCATTTTTTTAAAATTTAAATTGAATTTATTGTACTTTTTATCAATTCAACTAAAAATATTTTTACAGATTATTTTCTAACTTTAAATTACCTTTCCAATGATATATAACTCACCTGTCTAGTGTAAAAATTTCTGTTATCATCCCTAGGGAATACCTTCCCTTAATATTTTTTTGGAATGATAAGTAGCCTATAGTCTGTGGGAAATTGTGTTGTATCTTAATACCAAATTTCATTAAATTCGGTTGTTCCGTTCTTTAGTTAAATCGGGACACACAGACAGACAGACAGACAGACAGACAAAAATTTTAAAAATGTTAAATTTGGAATAAGGGCCTCTTGAAACAAATATTTACCCTAAAATTGGGTTCAAAATCGAAATGTACAGACAGACGTAAGAATTTTATATATTAGTATAGATATTTTTTATTAAAAATGTGGATAACGGAAATTTGGACATAAGACGCATCAATAGACTATTTAAAGTGGCGACGTTTCGTATATTTATTTATACGTATATTTTTTTAATGTTGACATTATGAAATTGCTTGAAGATGTATAAATAAATATACGAAACGTCGCCACTTTAAATAGTCTATTGATGCGTCTTATGTCCAAATTCCCGTTATCCACATTTTTAATAAAAAATATTACTAATAAGAAGTTGTCAAGTACATGATCATTTTGTTTACATTTTTTCGGGCCCTTAGGGCCTTAGCATTATTTATCGCGGTTAATTCGGTTCTGATATCAGATTTGTATTGAATTGTTCGCATAATCGACAATTACTGATAAAATTGTTAAACTATTTGTATTGTGATTCTGCAATAGTGTTGAAACGATTTCAGTAGACTTAAGTATTTTATAATCAGAACGAACCACTTACGTATTAATCGATAATATTGCAATGGAATTTCATTACGTACAGCAATTTTACTTGGTTCATGAATCAATGTATATCTACCTATGTGTTGTCGAAAATATTAGTTTCACTTAACGGAGCAATTTCAAATCGCGAACTTATGTTTCAATTAATTAATATGCGCTTCACCCCATTCGGAACAAGCAAGATAATTCATACATTGGCCCATGTGGGTGGTTATCGCAACCAGGAAATTCCCACACATTATGAAATTTTACCAGGCCTCGAATTGGTCACGTCACACGTGTAAATTGTGAAACGACTTTATTCGTTTTTAATAAAGTTAAGATGTATATAAATAAATAATGGGAACGATCATTAATGAGAGCATTAACGCAGGCCTCGTAATGCCTTTTTGCCACGGATAGACAAACTACAGACGGTGTGTCTGATTGAACTAGTTGGCGCTGGAAATAATTACGATATATCATAAGGACGGTTATCGTTGCATTGGGACTTTCGAAACGGATATTAAATCGTTTTCCTCCGAGATCAACCACGAACAAATCACAGTCAATGACCAATTTATTCAAATTATCGAACATTAAGTTATTTACAAAAAGAATAGCGGAATCAAGTGCATTTTACGGATCAATATGAACAGTGATTTCAAATGGTGTGTATGCACCGTTACCATGGCGATAATTTCAAATTTATTACGGAAGTAAACAGGACTATGAATAATCCCTTCACCCATACAGGAAAATTTACAAAATCAAATTCGATAAATTAATGTAAATTATTAAAGCCACATTTTAGTACAACTCATACAGTTGTTTTTCCACGGCACGGCGTTTTTTTTTTGTTGTTGTTGAAAATTGACATAATTATAATGTCTTTATTTATTTAAAAGCGGCAGTAACATGAAATACCCTGAGATTGGAAAAGCGGTTGCACGAAACATTAACGTTACTTGTCGGTTGGTTATTGAAGTATGTTGGGGTTTGACCGTTTGATATTATTTTTCTTTTCTGTATTATTGTCGGCGATTTGTCGCATAAAACACATGAGAGCCACAACTTGCATTATTTATTATTAAAGTGCAACAAATGTGCACGTATCGTTCGTATGTTTAAATATAAATATGGGTCTAGTCATAACAAAACATTTGATGTGCTGACTGTTGTTTTACATGAAAAAATTAGCAGATAAAAAATATTTAATATGTACAATGTACATGTATGATGTGGTGAACTTTCTACAAAGAAGTGGAGTTGCAACTCCCGCGCTATGAAAAATTTGTTTTTCCAGCAATTGCACTACTGCCCTCTGGTAATATATAACCGTAAACACAACGATTTGGTAACCAATTGGCTCTGGATTCAAATTTTGTAACGAGCAAAGAAAATATACACCGATAAATTGGTTGTGTCCATATTTTACATAATTTTATTTATTTTTAGTAGGATAGTGGACATGAAAGGATGTAGATCCATGTACTAATTATTAATTTTGCGACACGTTTCGGTCTTTTATTAGACCTTCATCAGGCTTCTAAAATCATACAAACACATGTATTACAGAATCCTTCAAACATTACTAATTGTACTAAATATACACCTTCTCGGTTTACTGGTCTCTTAAGAACTCTAGAGTTTCTAAAGATCCACATATATTAATCAAATATTCAGAGGACTAGGATCAAAAATAATCGGTTAAAACAATAATAAAAGTTTCAAGAGATATACATTTTTTTTCAATAAAAATAATAATTAAAAAATCAGTTAAACTAGTGTAAATTTTTAACTGAATTTTATAATTATTATTGTTATTGAAAAATTATTTTTTTTTTATTGAAAAAAAAATTATGTCTTGGAAGTTTTATTACTGTTTTTACCAACTGTACCGTGTCTACAAAAATGAATTATGACAACGATAATTATTAACAAAGTTAAAACGATTTTTTACGAACGCCTGAGGAAGGCTTAATAAAGGAGCCGAACGTCGCATGTAATAAATAAAGTTTTAACCGATTATTTTTGATCCTAGTCCTCTGAATATTTTATTAATCTATTATCATCGAGGATCTGAAATTCCACAATAATCCACATATATTATATTTTATATCATTTCTCTTATTTCTTAGAAACTTTAGGATTTGCATTATAAATTCATAGGAATAATTGTAACGATATCAAAAGTTTGATTTCGGTTTACAAAAAGTTAACTTAGGGAGTCTTAGAGGGATGAGGGATAATTGTCTTCTTTGAGTTCGCAGCTATATAGATAATTATAATTTTTTATATAAAAAGTGAAAAATTATTAATTAAATATAAACAACATAAGTCTCTATTCTCCGGTTTGAACGGTTCCAATTTATAATTTACTAATGTCTTATTCCCGACACTTGCAATTATTTGAAGTGCAACCTGCATCTCACAAAAATCAAAAATTTTTAATGAATTAATTACCCCTTTTTTCGAGCTTTAGTTAAGTACGAGTAACAAATAATTAGTGGAACTTCTGGACAAGAGGTGTATTAAGACTTTCGATCTAAGACTTAATAAGTGCAACCTCTAACCAGCTTTTTACACACTTAATTTAAAATTTATAATTCAAGTTTCTGGTCACAGATTTAAATTTTGATTATTTGATACTAGTTGCTACCCGTGAAATACTCAATATTCATAGCCAACATTGATACAACAGACAAAAATTGCCAAATTGAATGAAATCAAAATGACAGTTGAAACAAATGACAACAAATTTAAGATGATTACTATTATATTTGGTTTTCACTTAAAGGTTTTTTTTCATTCACGCATATTATATTTAAATTCATTCTTTGTTCTTTGCCTTTGCCAATATGCATGTAACTTTTACACTCATATATACGTTTGCCTATTATTATCCCTAAAAAGACAATAAGGTGCCAAAATACCAAACCGAATTCGTAGTTTTATTCAATAACAATATAGATGAAATTTTTCTTTAGAGTTCAATTTGCTAGAAAACTTTAATGAAAAACACTGAACATTATTAGTTTGGTGAAAAGTATTCAAAAAATCAGCCAAGTGCATGTCAGACCACGTACGGTAGAAGGTTCCGTAGTGGGGAATTTTGTAATTTAATAACTTATAATATTGTCTTTCGTATTATAGTAGTGTCTGTAGTTTTTCAAAAATATACTACAAAAAATTGTTATTTTTGTGGGGCCTTTTAAAACCGGGGCCCCGAAAGCTTTGCTTCCCTGTAGTTACGCCATTAAGTTTATTACTTTATATTCGGAAATTTAGATGAAGATTTTGTACGACTTTGGAAGTGAATATCTGAACTTTTGGTTTAATAAAGAAGATTTAAAAACTTTTTTATTGCTTTCCATTACCTTTCTAACAATGGCTTAGAAACTAATGTAAATTCATTTTTTTATTTTATCTCACAGATATATAGATGGCGTCTATCTTTATTTTTCCGAAATATTTCTGCACTATTGTATATATAAGTTAGAAAAAAATATTTTTCTTCCAAATTTCATTTATATACTTAATGTCTTTAATTTCGAAATACAGTGGTTATGACATATATGTAGACGAGGGAATAGGACGAAATTTGATAGATATCGATTTTTGTAATTTAAAAACGGAATCCTGACAATATTTACTATTTTGTTTAAGGATCTCTTTTACTGTCTGCATAGTTTTGTAAAATTTTGTTAGTTTTATGAATTTCAATGGAAAAACTTACTCCTGTACCTTATTTATTAAGTAATTCAAATAACTTTGTTATCATTGTGGTATCGGTGGTATATTTTTTGGCGGTAATGGTGGTATGTGTATATATGTATCAAGTATGTCTTTTGGTGGTATATTTATCAGCCAAATGTAAAATGGTCCACGAATATCATGGTTCCCGCGGGTATAAGATTTAGGATTCTGATTTATTTTGTTCAAGATCCATATTGAAATGTTAATACATTTTCGTTGATTCCAAAAAGAATATCAAATGGTCAAGTTCAAAATGGTCAGCCAGACGCTTCATGTAGGTAGTTTCTATGCTCCAAAAAGCTATTCACTTGATTGTAAATTTTGAACCAGTTTAATTTACTGGTTTCTCGATAATTTTTTTGGTACGCAGGCATTTGAGGAATGTTCCCCTGATTAATTGATTTAAATTCAGTTTTAAAAATAGATTTTCCATCCACTTAATCAGAATTGCTGTAATCATCGTCATGACAATCACGTTTCTTGCGAAAAGACCACAGAAAAAAAATGCACTTCAAGTCTCAATTTCTTAGTAACCAGCAACGTTGAACTCCTCTCTGATGGCAGCCAAGTAATTCAACATTGTTGTAGACTGAAAACTGCAATGCACATTTTTTCGTTTCCATCTCCGTCACTCATTATCGCCATCATAATTTCTTCCATTTTCGAATCGAATGTTTGATCGATGAAATCTTTTATTCTGCTCTGCCACCAGAGCCGAACAGATGTAAAAAGTGAGCACAGACAATATATATAATGAACATGGGACACGCGTACCAAGTTTCATTAAAACCCAATACCAAGTTACCAAGTGCTGGCCGGTTGAAAGACCAACCGAGTGATCCGATGGCAGTGGCTAGTTTTTCTGAAAAACCGGCACATTTGTGAGGCCCAGTATTACCATTTGCGACAAGTGGATCGATCGCAGTGACAACATTTCTAAATAGAGCTATTCTATTTGTCATTTGTTGTCGTTTTGCGTTTTAATTGAATCAACAACGAGAAAAGAACACGACGACCAGAGGCCCCAAAGCCTAACTCGACCAGAAAAAGAAGTTCCTCTGTCTGAGTATAATTATTTTAGACTTAATCTAATTATAATAAACGCAAGAAAAAAAAAAACATCCAACGTGTAGAATTTCAAATTTTCTCCATTTCTTAACTACATTCGCCATATTCGTACGATTTTTTTAGATGGAAAATATGGAAATGCTGTATGTATAATGTGATACCCAAGTTTGGCGATGGGGAGAAAAAAAATATGACAAATTCGTCCTTGTCCAAGATGTATCTTTCTTTGTAATGATTGGAAACTTTTATAGTAAAGAAAATATAATAAATCAATCATAAAAATGAATCCAAATCTTGTTTAGACAATATTGAATTGGGTCAAGGTGTACGATTTATAATGACTAAATTGAAACCATACAAAAAGGAAATATTCCCATTTGGATGAAGCATGTTTTGATTTGAGTTAAAAAGTTATGAATTTCATTTAAAAAAAATATGAGTAATTGTTAGTCATATAAGGTCAAGCCATCTTCTAATATGCCTATGTCGGGGGTTCGGCAGCCAATTGGGGAAAGTCAGGGAATTTGAGAAAGAAAAAGTTGAAATATTTACTTTCTTTATAGTTACATGGATATTTTGATTGGAAAATATGTAAATATTATCGTAAATAATCATAAAGAACCTGTATATAAAATAAAAAGTTCCATAGAATACGTCTAAGTATATGAAAAACCACAACATCATTAGATTTTTTTTGTTCACAAAACTAATCTAAAGCTTTAGTTAAAATTTGTTTTATTATGAATAAGGGCAGGGAAAATCGAATTTTTGCCCGGGAAAGTCTGGAACGTCCTGTTGAAAAATTTATGATTAAATACAGGAATTTATTGCAGTATCTGAAATAACCATCATATTAGTCAACTGGTGGCCAAGTGGTTAAGATGATCACTACAAAACTGCTGGATGTTGGGTTCGATTCTCGTATCGAGCGAATTTTCTATTTTTCTCGATATGGTCTTTTATTGATCCTAGAGTCACTAAATCCCTGGTAGTTATAAACCAAAGAAGTTATTAACTTACATAAATTCAGAAAATATTTAGAAACTTGAGACTTTTTCCAAAACCATGCAAATTTTAGTACCTAAATCTGGTGAAATTTTATAAGTTCGTAGTTTTAAAAGAGGGGATCACTAGTTGAAAACGTTTCAAATGTTCAAAAGAAGATGGCGAAACTCAAAGAAGAAGTCAATTTTTGGAATTTTATGACCTAAGTCGAACTATTTGAGGAGATATTTTTTATTTTTATTTTTTGGTAGTTCAATACCAATTTAAGGATAAAATGTAGGAAATTTTATCAAAAATCGCACGGGGGTCGTTTGTAAACTATGTAAAACAGTGGATCCCAAAGTTGACTGGGTACCGAACCAACCAATAACTTCGAATCTTGAGACCTTGTCTTAGAGAAAAGAGGGCATACATATTGGCAATGCTTTTGGAAACATCAAATTTATCACTTCATATATTTTTTATTCATATAAAAATGGCATATATTTTTTTTTATTCAAAAAATATCTATGATACAAATGGCAAAATTTTACTTTTAGAATATATGAATAATTTTTGTGTGGTTCCCGAGAAAAACAAGGGATTCAATAGTTTTAATTTGATAATGTAGCTGTAATTTTATTATAGATATATTTTGAATTCATAATGAATTTTCCAATTTCTATCAATAAGTGAAATATTAAAACATTTAATTGTGAGAGATTTCATATTGAAGGTATGCAACTATTAAAAAATAAATTATAAATAATATAAATATATGATACGTAAATCAATTTTTAACAACCAAGTTATCAATTATTTTTCTATTTTAAAGGCAATTAGTTGATTCATTTGATTCAATTCTAAAAAATAGTGAAAAAGTCATGACTATCTAATCTAAGACTATTTCAGAAGATTGCTTAGCAATCGAAGCACGTATTTAGTTTAGAAAAAAAAGTAGATAGTTTTCTATTCGCTAAATTATAAATATCATAAAATTTGCACTGCCAGGTATCTATTCAAAAATAGTATGCTTTTTTATTTGAAAGAAAATTTTGTTGAATTGTTTTGAAGTATGGAAAATTAAATACTGAAATTCCGAGTGCTAATATATATAACTGAAGACCAAACTTGAAATTTTGGATATTAAAGATTTCAAAATATCCGAGGGGAAGTTAAGGATACAGGAAATTAACTTTTGTAGGATTGAAATTTGCCAAATGCTATGGAGGATTCCAGTCTCATTCTTTTTGGATACAACCTAGCTTAAAATGATTCTAAGATATCTGGTCTCAATAAATTGAATAATTTTTCATTAAAAAATTAATTTAGTTGCTAAATTACAAAGATGAAATCAAATTTTGGGATGAATTACATCATATTTCGTTAAGACCAAGAATCTCTGGATCATTTTTTTGTAATGGTTTTATCAAGTTTCAATAAAGATAAGTGAAATTTTTTTTGTATCAATAGGTTTTAATTATTGGTTTTCTGTTTGATGTTTTCCATCATTGACGATTATTGGCTGATTTCAAAATACAATTAAGTGCAAATTGCAATTTGCCAAAGTTTATGTTACTTTTACTAATAACATAAGACTGTTTCAATTAAGAAAACATTTAATAAGTGAAGTATAAAGCCAAACCTATGTTGTTAATAAGATCTACGTTCCATTGTATACTTGTATACAAAGTCTTAAATCCTAATTTATTGGACTTTCATTAATAAATGGGTACATACCCATAAACTATTAGTGATATGTTTGGTATTTATGTGGATACTCTTATTAGCTATACACATTTTAAGGAAGTTGAATTTCTATTTAAGTACGTATTGCAAAATTGACGATAAAATTTGCCGAAAAAAAAGTTATCTTTCACGAATCGCTACTATTTCCTCTTGCGTTTTTTGCATTTTTTTGGTTGAAATTGTTAGAAATTCGCGCCGTTAATTTTGCCTGGTAAGATCTCTAATGATAAACATACAAGAGGCATTACCATCTGTTCTAACCACTGCGATATGTTTGTCTGTTTGTCACATATAATTTAGACAGACTAAGTGACGGGAGTTATTAATGAAATAATTAAAGTCGTCATCGGGTCGTTGTTGTTGCATCTTCGTTTAAAATGCAGAAAGAACAATTTGGTTTCTTGCTTCGACTCATTATCGCCGCTTCATTTTCGGCTCTCTTCTCGCAATATTCGCATGATCTAGTCGGTTTGTCTGTCCGTCTGTCTGTCTGTCCGTCCGTCTGTCGCTTGGAACGTTTTGTCACATAACGCTGCGGTAGGTCCTCTTGTCTGTCACCGATAATACAAACGACATGTTACCCCACCGCGTCCCTTACGGCCTCCAGAAATCCGACCTACCTCACATTTATCCTTTATTTTCGTTTTGTGACACGTCACACTCGATTTTTATTAATATGTTAAAATGTTGACGATGACCCAAGGAAATAGAACGTATTTACCTAAATCGATTTAAAAGGAACCAACAGAAACTAATTTCCTATTTTTATTTTTTTGTTACAGGTAAGGCAGAAATAATTTCAACCCCCAAAAAAAGAAAGAGCGAATTTGTAAGTAAAATTAAATATTTAAATTACTACAATTTTTTTTTAAATTTTGAACTAAAACTATGTATTACAAATGGTTTCACTTTACCCATATACTATACCAAATCTTACAAGTTTCAAGCGATATCCCGATTGAACTAAAATTTGGTATACCTACAGATTTACATAAATAGAAGAACAATACGCAATAATAATCACAGATCAATGTACTGGTTTTGGTATCTTGGTACCAATGTGTTTAGTTCTCTTGCTACACAAACTTTAAGGAACAGATTTTTATAACTAACATTGTATATGTTTGAATTTAATTGCAATATATGCTTAAGGGGTTCTAAAATTTGAGATACCAACAAAAGCATTTTTAATCCCAGTTTCTGTAGAATACTTATACTCAAGCTATTTTCCGGTCTTTCTCAAGTATCTACATATGATTTTTCTCATAAAAAAAATAATAAGATTCAGATATTAATGGACGCCAATTTTTACTTCAGAAGTATGTACTTTCCTGTACGATAGCTAAACATTTCAACAGATGAAAGATTTCAAATTTTCTTGCTTATTTCTTAGCTTCTTCCGGTATTTCTCTTGGAACACACTGTAGAAACACTCTTTTTCTTTTTAAAAAAATATTTTTCCAGTTACCTTAATCCCCGTGCCATTCCCTATATTCCCGGAACACAGAATACTTTTTATTTCGAAAAAATAACGTTTTTTTTAAATTTACTATTTGTACTTGTTTTTTTGATTAATTGGTTCATAACAGAGGCGTAAAGTTAGCCAAGAGCAGGAAACTAAATAGAAAGAGAGGTTGATACCGTTTTCTACCAACTTGAAAATTCAATGGTATGAAATTACTATTTTTTGTTAATTTGTTATTTATATTTTATTCTCAATAACTGGTCGATGTAATTGTCGGTATAAAAATCATAGAGATATTAAAGAAGACGTAAAGATCATAGACCACAATTTCAATTTCAACTCATATGCCTCCCTTTCTAAATTTGACCCATTTTAATCTTACAATAACTCAACGTCGTAAGACTCGAATTTTTATAGCTTCATGATAAATATAGTTTACAAGCCTTTTTGAGAAAATATGCTTTTCAGATAATTAGTGAAGAAACTCTTTTTGCTTAACTTTACATTAAGACATAAATTATTTATCCAGTAATGACAATTCAAAAAAAAAGAAAAAAAATATTTTCATAATCGAAAAATTGATACAAATTTCTGCTAGAGTTCGACTTAGTTTTATTTGTTTGTATTAATTTATTATTTTTTCATTGAAATGGGAAAATTAATTAAACGGAAAAAAAGTTGAACTGTCAACAGAAATTATGATTATCTACCAAAGTTGGTACCGACTAAATAGTTTTTAAACCCCATTTTTAAGTTTATTTCCCGCGTGGTTGAACTATTTTTTAGAAAATTGCTGGTTCTTAACAAGGTCTTTCAAATCGGATTATTTCTTTCCTGTTTTCAACAGATTCAGCATTCTTTCCTCCTCCTTAGGTCTTTCCAGTATTCTTTCCACAACATCTAATATAAGCTTTTCTCCTTTGAAAATATAATTCAATCAATTTTATTTTTTTCTTGTCACTCCATTGGTAATCGTTCTTTCTTCGTTGTTTTTCCTCATACCTCTACAATTTGATTTCTTTCATTCTACTGTAGCACCACTTTTCAAAGCACTCTAGATAAGTATTGTTTTAAGTACTTAGAAGAAAAAAAAATACTTAACGGAAAATTCCAAGAAAAGAATTAAAAAGGTCAAGTTTTCTTTTATTTTCGGTGAGAAAATATGAAAGTTTTTACTTGATATTCTTTTCTAATACTTAAAGTTTTCCCTTTGCCATAGTTGATTTTTATATACTATTGAATCTTAAAGCATATATATAAAAGGATCCCCACCCTCTTTGTAAGTTTTAATTTATTGAAAAAAAGGGCAAATGTGTTTCTTTCACAATTAATTGTTATGGGGATAAAATAACTTATGAATTTTCCAAATTTTCCAAACATTTTAATACATGCCTATCCAAATCAGCCGTAGGTTAAGTAGATTAGGTAAAGAAAAAGAAATTAATTGGCAAGGAAAAGTATGGCAAATTTTACCAGATCACTCTATAAATATTATTTTTTTTAAAAAGTTTTTAGTCCTTTTTCAAAATAAAAACTTTATTGCACACATAAAATAAACTTAATGTTTCATAATTTTTCTTATAAGATAAAACCAACCCTGTTTTTAATGACAATCGAAAAAACTATAATATGTTATAGCCATTCTGCACATAAAAGACCAATTGTGCAAATTTGACCAAACAATTCTATTATTTATTTATTTTTTTTTGGTTTCATATATTATTTCCACAATAAATACGTTTATTTATTTATTTATGTCTTTGTCAATTTCTTTGCTGTTGTAAAATATCCAATGAATTATTGATTTATGGTACATCACACAATGTGCTATCGTCCCTTTCATAATATTATATTTCAATCATGAAACGTTGGAAACACGAAACATTCAGCCAATGAATCGATAACGGAGGATTCTCTGAACGGAAATAAATTCTATTACATAGATCGAAGCAATGAAAAGTTTTACTATCTTAATAAAAATATTTTCAAATAATTCCCTTGCCGACGTAATTGAGATATTGCTGAAAAAAGAAAATCAATCATAGTCGACTTTGCCAATAAAACAAAACCACGCCTAGTAAATCCTAAGCCTACTTAATCTTTAAAAGATTTACCATTTATTGAATTTATTTTCCATCATCGTGAAATTGTAAAAGGAAAAATCTTTTACGGCAACATAGTGTTTTCAGATTTACATTTATTATTAGCATAATAAAAATGTAAAAGTCCAATTAATCGCCATTAATTGATACTTAAACTTTTATATTAAACATAAGTGACTACATAAATGGTTGTTGCATTTTAAACGGCGACACGATGTTTTACTTATATATATATATATATTTTTATTTAATCACTCGTCCATTTTAAATATTATCGCAATAAATGGAAACGGTGCATGATAAGATTCTTTTTACTACTGCCAGAAAGTTTATAGTTACTTTGGGACTTGGTAGTGATGATGTGAAACAAACGATTAATAGCAAGTAAAAGAAAGAGCAGAAAAGTGCAAGGAAATATGAGAATTTTGTGGCAATGAATTTATTTTTGTTTTATGAAACTTATATATTTTTTTTTTTGAAATGCAAACTGGAAAGATTTTTAATAAATGGACAAATTCCTGAGTCGTGAACCAACACCATTGGAGGAGGTATTTAATATTTGCGATCAAGTTACTTTGTGTTAATTTTTTCTTGATAAAATTATCTTTAATACCAATAAATTTTTCCTTTAGTAGAAAGCATATTAAATATATTGTAATAAAAACTCCATTTTGCAAGAAAATCTTATTAAAATAAAATTTTAATTAGTGTTTCGTTTTTCCTAGCACTACGCTTAATATAGGTGGCAATGTTGCGCATGCTTTAGTGCGCATATTTATTACACATTATAAACAATCCACAAATAATTTAATTGACTTAATTGTATATTGATTATATGCCTATACTCTAACTATATAATTAATATATTAATCAATAACTTAACGACTGATCGATTTCTAAACGCAAAAGATTTGATTTGGAAATTATCGCATTATTTAATCTAAAGTACAATCAAGTTAATTAACGTAAATCACTTAATTAGAGTTTGTTTTAATTAAAGAAAAACGTCCATTTATGTTTGTTGAAATATCCAACGTGGACCCATTCGATTTGAACGCTGTCTATTCTCATAAATTTGAACCAAAGAAATTAATGCGTATAATTAAAAAAAAAACGACTCAATTTTTTCTTTATCGCTTTTATTATTGTTCTTTTTGCATTTACATTCATTTTCTTGAAATTCTTCTCTGTTTTTAATACTTCGAATGCAAGTCAAAGAAGATTCATATAAAATATGTAATATCTTCGTTGGTGGTCGTCTTTACAAATAGCATTAATGCTAATAACGATAATTAAGAAGCGTATGTGGAAATTACTATAGCAATATATGAAGAAGAAACGGGACGAAAGGTGGCGAAAAATAACGAAGTCTCATCTTTAACGACATGTAAACTAGGAAGAACATGTTTAATGTTCAAAAATTTTTGATTAACTATAAAATTTATTAAGTTTACATTCCTGTTTGAAAACGTTTTTTTTTCTGAGCTAAAATGCTATGCTAGATGGCATAGAAGATATTGATGTAAGGAGGTATTGATTGGAGAGCGTTGATTTAGGTAATGGGGGACAGCAGGAGGATGTTAATGAATATAATTACAACTATTAAAACTTAATTAAAAATGTAATGATCGTTGATTGAAAATTGATTTATATTCAACGAGATCGCCATGAAAATTAAATGGAAATCGACGTAACCATGAAAATGGGAATTTATTATTTATGAGAAATGATATTTGATGAGAAAATTCTTTTAGGAAATAACGTTTTCTATTTGATAAAATATCTTCAATTAAATTATTCAAATGCATCTAATTACTTGTCAATAAAGTTTAATAACTTCCATGTCTGTAATATCAAGCGAAATTTATTGCTACTAGGTGTAGAGTTTATATATATGATTACTATTTATGTTTTGCAATTTTTATACTTTTAATAACTTGATGTTTACGTTAAAATGTATTTTTTATATTCGATGTTAATTTGAAGTCTAGGTAAATATCTTTTTAATAATTTATCACAACAACGGTTTAGCGTATTGACAAATTAGGGGTCATCCATAAATTACGTCATACAAATACTATTATATTATTTTTATACTTGTCACAGGTGGTCCCATTTATGACCCTCCTTTACGTGATGCCATATACTTTCCAAATGTATAATTAGAAATAATAAAAATTAAACAGTAGTTTCATTTTTGAAGTTTGTAAAGCTTATGAAAGCTTTTTAAAGCTTTGCAGACATAAGATTTCTAGTTAAGTTGGAGGAAATATTTTTCATTCCTCCAAAGTCACGTCTAAGATTATAATATCGGAAGAACAAAATATTATTTATGAATGAAATTAAATTCGTTGAAAATAATTATAAAACGATTTGATGAAATTTCTAATAAAAACAACATAAGCATTAAATAAACAATAAATTATATTGCACTTTCATAATAAGAATAAATTTTACCTAAATTTTTAGTTTGACATTTATGACTTAACACAATTAGTGCCTGTCTATAATTAACAAAAAGTATTAAGTCCAAATTAAATTATAGATATACCATTTGCAAGGAAATAAATAAAAATATTCATTTTTTTTTCTATCGAAATTTCAATCAACTTTACGATAGTTTTTACCAAGTCAAATTAGCAAAGTGTAATTTTAGCATATTTTTTTGAGATTTGAATTTATACCATTGATAATATAATTTATGAATTATCTATAGATTGGGCGATAGAAGAAGAAAGAATTGAGAGAGTCGATTTTTATTGGTTATTTAATGACTTAATATTTCCCAATTAATTCAAATTGTCTTGATTGCCCTGTGGAAACCTTTTTTCTCTTCTGATTTCTTTAAATAAAATTAAGAAATTTTTCCGTCGTCGTGAAGTCTATTGGAAAAACGGAAATTGCCACACTGGCCAGTTTCACACCGTGGACTATAAAGGTTCGGCAGAAAATTTTAGAAATTTTTTTCCAAAAGTGAAATTCTGAAATTCCAGATTTGACAGTGGTTACAAAAATGTTGTGACTCGTTTTGCTGGCGTTCTTTTCCAGAAAAAGGGAAACAAAAAAAAAGAAAACTTGTTTGTTACCGCATTGTGTATAGTAATGTATAGTAATATAGACGTAGAGAATATTTAACCGGTCATTTCCCCGTCAAAAGATTTACACTTCTACCATCATGGTGACACAACTGGTGCACTTAATTTTCCATTTTTCTTCCCACCAAACGTTGGCGTTACGGACAAAAATTCTAGAAACTTTATCAAAACAAATTTTTTATTAATTAACGGCAATAAAATCGTCTATTGGCCATTACTGGAAGTTTGAAATTCGATCGGAAATTGAGACTTATAATTGACATACGTTGACTCCAATCGTTAAATAGCTCAACCATTACAAATATCTGTGTTTATTACAAAGATAACGCAAATTCTTAAGCGTTCCAATTTCTCGACTTCAAAACAACCGGAGACCGGTAAAAGGAAGATGTTAATTTTTTGTTCAAACTCGGCCAACAACGTCTCTAATTTTCCTTCTAATAACTAATTAAGCGTTTTGAATGTCTATCGATATTTAATTGTTTTAAAATGGACCACCACGACGACGATTTGGTGAAATAGAGAGACAAACGCGTCCACTCGTTTTTTTCTTCCTTTTGATCAATGAAATTGAGATTAGAAACGAAGACGATGCTATTTCATACCACCACACACCATCGATCTAGCATCTACAGTATCGATTAAGAGATATTCAATTACATGCTTCAAATTTAGATTATTTCCAGTTCGTTGCTACTGTGCATAAATATTCTTCTTCATTGACAACATAAAATACCAACTTCGGAATTCATAAATTCAACATCAATTCCGAAAATAGAATCACCATCTTACTTTTACTGACAAAAATATAGATTCTCGAAAATTGATATGCACATATATTACATAAAAAATTTACCATACTTCGTCAATTTGTCGAAATCATCCACGGAAAAAAATTATAGTAAAAATTGCGATAGTAACATCGTAATTTAGGACTAGATCTTCATTGTCGTGATCTTTACAATATTCTATATTAAAATTTACTATTTTGATTTTAATTTTTACGGTACAACATCGCAATTATAACGACAGTTTTCTGTAGTAAATATTATTTAAAAATTATTGTAGAGTTTCAGATCCTCGACGATGATAAATTGGTAAAAATATTCAGAGGACTAGGATCAAATAATAATCAGTCAAAACTATTTATTACATACGCGACGTTTCGGCCCGGTTATTGAGCCTTCCTCAGGCGTTCTGAAATATCATAGCCAATTTTTTATTAATACCAAAAATACAAACAATTATTACAATAAATTCTTTCATACCATAAATAATCGCTTTAACCTTGTTAAAAATAATCATTGTCAATTCATTTTTATATTATTATTTAAAAATTACGATGTTACATTGATTTTTTTTTTCGAGAGTGCAAGTGAATATACATATACCATACACAAGTAAAAAAGACAGAAAAACTATTACCCTTATCTCTCTATCCTTTTTCTAAATTTTCAATAAACACACGAATGATACTATTTGGGAATGTATGAACTTATACATGATCTATTTGCAAAAGCGTGGGAATAAAATATCATTTCATGGAAATATTTGAATTATTTTTATTGTAAAACTACCATGGCAAAATTTTTTTTATTGGCTTTAGTTTGTATGATAGAGAATCATAATAATAATAGGCAAACGTATGTATGTATGTATATCGGCAAATACAGAGAACAAAGATTGTAAATACAAACGTGAGAGTGAAATACAATCATTGTCTAGAAAGTTAATTGTTGTCATGGTTTCAACTGTCGTTTTGATTTTATCCAATTGCCAATTTTTATCATTTGCCAGTTGTATCAATGTTTGAGCTGTGGGTATTTCACGGGAAGTTACTAGTAGTCAAAATAATTTGATATCAATAGAATAGAAGCAAATCAGTATAAGTATTTTTATATGTAATATTTGTGCCCCCCAAAATTAAAACCTATTTTCATATTTTGATAGTTCTTTTCCATAGACAGATTATAATTACTTCTCAGTTTGTTTTATGATTTTTTTTTATTTTTGTGCAACATGTTTTATTGGTTTCCCGACTTCTTCAGGTACTGTTTAGTTCTTAACCAAAAGAAGTCAGGAAACTGATGAAAGGTGTTGTACAAAAATAAAAATTCCTAAAACAAAGAAAATATAAATAACTATTCCCTACTTTCCTATTTATTCATAAAAGTTATATGCTGAATAACTTTCATAGATTGTAAGTCCATGAATCTGGAGAAAATCATTTACTACTTGAATAAGGTCTCTTAAATTGGTTCTTGTTGGTCAATTCCAAAGCATTCTCAACAAAGACCAGTAGCAATCCGTAAGCATAGCTTCATTTCAACAGTCCTGATATCTTTGTTCCATAAAAGATATGTCTTGATGGAATTTTTCTTCATTCTTATCAATATAAGCTCCACCAACTTTAAGAGACATGTTACATTCAGGTTGGTGATATTTTTCCAGTACTACTTTTATTGACAGAATGTATCATCTTTCTTGGCCCTAGAAATCTATGGATGGCCCCCTTAAAAGCTCCCCAAGCTTCGTTTTCTTTCTCCTGGAGAATTTGGCATTTTCCTGGATTTTCAAATTTGGTATCCTTTATAGTTTCCCATTTGTGGTCCAGCAAAGATTTTCTCCTTAACTTTTGCATCATTGAGTCCGTGGAGCTTATCTTTTAAGTACTTAAAGTTTCTTCAGTACCTACGTACAAAAATCCCATAGGAGGGATTCCAAATTTTTAGACGAAATCTTTTTTTGACTATTTGTATTTTTTTCTAGCATAAAAGTCTGGTTTGGATTATTTTTTTTCGTGTACTTTTAGTGGCAGAAATATGGATTCTCGAAAATTGGGATATTTCATTATACAATTTGCCATATTTCGTCAATTTGCCGAAAACCTCCATCTGTTGATATTTGACTCGAAATTTAACGATCAAAATTATGAAATTCTCTGATTATTACAACATTTATTTATTCCAATGAAGTTGGTAGTACTTTGTATGTAGGTACTATCTTTTTATAGAGTGGCATAAAATAAATCAATAGTATGAATCATGTGGTACAAAAATTTACGAAAGGCAATATTTGTCACAACGTTCATTTTTACGGTCCATCATCGTATAGTTCGTTATTTATTCTTTTACGGCAGTTCAAATTCCGAGGCATCTTATTTAACCTCTTCTCCATAAAAAAACATTACCAAGAAGTGATAAGTTTGTTTCTTAGGCAATTCACAAAAGGACTTGGCCGAAATAAACGCTGAACCACCACCGTGCCATATAATAATGATTTACTAACATTGAACGTTGATTAAAACGTCTTCATAGAAAATAAATCTCTTCCCCTGTCTTTTCTCACCTCTAACCCCTGATGTCCACCAAAGAACAGACCAGAGATTGTTCACAATAAAACGTCCACAGAAAAAGAACAAATCTAACTTTCAATCGAGCTTATATGAGAGTTTGTAATTTATGACGACACATCAAATTTCTTAAGAGCTTGACTCATCGTTGTCTGATGCCGCATTTGGCTATAGAATGACAGTACAAAAGTCTCGTTTTCAACTATACACACAAAGCTTTCGATTGTTGATTGATAAAATATACAATAACTAATATTCAAGTGGAATACAACAATAAGAAAAATCAACCCGAAATATAACACTATTCTTTCCGGTATATATAAAAAAAAAAAAACAAAACTTTGAACTATAGTTTTTTTATCAACTTCAATGCTTTCGGCAACGCATTTTAGTTTGATATAGGAAAACAATAAGAAAAACGAGTCGAAATATGTCATTGAAAGGAAAAAAATTTTTTCAGTGATTGGTCACATTTTAACGATTAGTTAATTGTGAAATTGGAACGAATTTTGGTAATTATACCAAATATAAGATCAATAAAATAAATTAAATGGGAAAACGTAGAACAAAGACATTTGGTTCAAAGAAAAAAGATTGTTCAAAGTAGGTAAACAATTGGAGACGTTTTCTAAACCAATAGCTAAATTTGATAGAAAAATTATCCAGAAAATAGCTTACTAGTGGTCGAGTGGTCTAGGTGACCGCTCCAAAACTGGTAGATTTTGGATTCGATCTTCGTATCGAGCAAATTTTCGATATTTTTGATTACGAATTTTTATTAACTCTAGAGTCGCTAAGGGTCTTAGTAGTTATAAAGCAATGGTAAATAAGATTTAAAAAAAATCAGAAAATTTTGGTTTTAACAGAAAAAACACTATGATCAAGGTATCTAGATCATCAGAGACATGTTATCAAGATTCGCTAAAGAATAACGCTGTAATCCTACATGAGGATTAATAGGTTTTAGCCAAACAATTTTGTTCTTTTTGGCCATAAACTTTCAAGTTAGTAGTTTGAAGAATTAGCATTTTGGTTATCGCTTAGGAAATTTTAGTCTTAAAAACAATCAATATGTATAGTTGACTAAAGTCCATTAGAATTTTGTAATTCATTGTAAATTTAATACACATAATTTTCCTTATGAAAGTGCCAAAGAAAAGACAGTATTAAAAGATATACCCTAAGAATATAAAAGTGAGAAAACTGTATGGTAGTTTTTAACGCACTTCCGAATCAAGGTTTATAAATTACACAGGTTGCCCCATTAGAAAAACAAAATGACGTCATACGAAGAATTTTGAAATTTGAATCAGTCGGAAGATATATACAAATTTCTTCTGAATACGTCACTTAGCGCATGAGGCCACCTGTGTATTTTATAAGCCTTGCTTCCGAATAGCTGAATTATAAATATCCTCGTGGGTGAAGCACAATTATTGTAAGAAATTAAAATTAAAATGTTTAACTTTCTTAAGGTTTGTGAAATGTTTCGTATGGAAACTTGGCTTAAATAATATTTTTTTTTTAGTCTATATGAATCCCTATAGGGATTGTCGTGTAGTGTGTCTTATGGGCATTTGTTATACAATTTATCGCATAAGCGGCTGGTCGTATGGACCTATTTATTATATGGAAAATTTTTGTCATATGGGGCCGTATGATGTAATAATTTTAATTTGAATATGTACCTGAATTGTTATTCACATTGGTATTGGGTAATTTTTTGGTTTTTGTCAATTGAGAAACACCATTTTTGAGGTTAGGAATCAGCTCTTCAATCCTGTCAAGTCTGTCATTCGACTTCTGCTTGTTACTGCTCCTTTCCCGTCATCGTGAACTCGATCTCTAACTTTTTTTTGCTCTTCCTATCATATTTTTGGTTTTTTAAAATCAGTTTTATTAATTTTTAATGACACTTAATACTGAGTATGTGAAACTTAGTACACAACGAAACAATATGACACCAGGCGGCGCGCTGATCAGACCCAATAGCCTAGGCACCAATTCGAAAAATTTATACTCTAAAACTTGTAGAATTTAGGCAATGATGAGCATTATTACTACAATTCATCATCGAAAACGAGTATTATTAGTAGTATTATTATTAATATTAGTAGTAGTATTATTAATTATCATCACTCCGATTCTAAATAAAAGCGTGACATATGTTCGGGTATGTGCATTTGATTGAAGCGTAAAATTTTTAGGTCTAAATATTATAATAAACGATAATTTTTGCACTAACCACAAATTTTTATTCATGGGTGTTCTAGATTTCACCGAAGGGGATGACTGGGGACAAGGTAGTAATTTTACAAATGAAAATAACATAGTAGGTCAACGGACTTGATCGCCGAATTTGTGGGAAGTAGTACCGTATGGGGTGACTTAAGTATTAGTTTTAAATAAAAATTTTGAAATTCGTTACCAAAAATTTGTACTTTTGGCAATTTTATAAATGAAACAATACTTATTGGTACATAATAAACCACTTAAATGATACAGAAGACAGGAAAGACCTAAGGGTGCCAGTTGGTTCAGAGGAGTAGCGTACTTTGCTTGATATAACTATCCAAGTTTGCATTCTATATTATAGCTACTATTTTGTTAGGAATCAAATTGAAATATCTGTCGATTTTAAACCCTTAAATTTACAATTATCTTCTAGTTCTTTTCTTCTTACCATTTCTATACAAATTAATTGAACAGAACTTTTTTCAAGAAAACCCCGATGACGTTAGTTGTACTTGAACACTGGGCTTATAGGGCTTATAGAATTTCATCTACTGGAGATGAAATTGATCAGTTGGGCGAACTTCAGAAACAGAAGTGCTAAATGTTTTTCGATTATTTCGGTTCCAGGGTTTATTATCCCTAATTCCTTAAGTCTATTCATTCGAAGTGCTACATTCCACAGAACGTGAGAAAGGATTTCAACCTTTACCTGGCAGAATCTGGATGTTGAATCACCCACATGTAATCCAATTGTATGCAAATGTTTCTTCAGTCCGTAGTAGCTGGTTATTAGATCTTTTACCACTTTGACTTATTTTTTTATAAGATTTAGTATTTCAGGATGCGTGATGGGTGCTGTGGAGGGCATGGTCTCGGGCGGCACGTGAAAATTGGGCGGCATATGATATAAAATTGTTAATTCCATAAAAAATTATGCTTTGAGAAAAACAAGAACAGTACATTTTTAAATAATATTTGAAGAATTTCATGGTTTTTGACTTCTTAACAATTTTCTTCACTAATTTTGAAAATAGAGGGCGGCGAATTTCCGGTCAGCTTCGGGTGGTGAAAACGTACGCTATACCACTGTCAATATGTTCAGTCAAGTTTAGGAATGGTTTTCCCATCATCCTTTTACAGTATTTTTATTTGTGTTTTTCCATATAGAGCAGTGATTTTCACGAATCCATTCTTTGATAGTAGTTTCACTTCCAATTTTGTGCCGTGGGCTTTTGAATAGTGTTCTGGAACCTTGACGGTCAAGGGTAAACTTTTTGATTGCCTTTAATACCTTCGTGACCTGGTTTCTACCCTAAGTTTATCTTATTTCTGGTGGCCAAAATTGTAAAGATTTTCTTACACTTCCAGATCAATCAATAGAATATCAATAGTTGTTCCCAATTGGGGCGATACCGCACTCTATTGCATTCTGAAACTTTATAAATGGGGAAGAGTGTTAAGAGAATGTATTTACTTGTAAAAAAGGTAGTGACTTTTAAATGGTTAGGGACCTACAGGTACTTGAAATTATTCCAAAATTTATGAAATATCAATATCTAGTTATCAATATTATTCAAAAGAAGAACCAATAGGCAAGAATATAAGTGCATTTTTTTAAGATTTATATTAGGGAAAAATTAAACAAAATTAATTTGGGTTTATATGTACCTAAAGGCGTCCAATTGAGGAAGGTTGTGAAGAGATGAATCACCATTATACCATACATCTGATGGCCAAAACTGTAAGGATTTTTTTGCTTTCCTAGATCAGTCAATAGAATTTACTTGATGTTGTTCCCAATAGGGGCGATACTGCACTCCATTCTATGCTGAAATTTTATACAAATAGGGAAGGGTATTAATAGAAACTTTTTATCTATAAAAAAGGTAGTGATTTACAAATAGTTGGAGACCTGTTTTTAATAATTAATATTATTTAAAAGAAGAACTAATAGATAAGAATATGAATGCAATGGTAGCGAGATTTATATTAGGGAAAAATTAATTTGGGTTTGTGTGTACCTAAAGGCGCCCAATTGAGGAAGGCTGTGAAGGGATGAATCACCGTCATTACCGATGACTATAGCACATAATTTCCATCCTTCTCTCATACGAAATAAATCCAAAATAATTTAAAGAGCACTTAATTGAAAAAACACGCAAAATTATAGCCTGAAAAATAATAATAATCTGTAATAAAACGGTGTGTAATATGCAGACGGAGAGGCAGCGATCATTTGAACCGTTAAGGCCTTTTTTATAATGCGAGGAAATGAGATGGAATTAATTTGTGTAATTCGAGAGCCACGTGAATACTTATATTATTTTTTTTTCATATTGTATATTATAATACTTTTTACGGGGAGTGTACACACGATGGATGAGCGATGTGGGTGGCATTTTTAATATAGATATATAAGTCACAGCCAACATGACTCAGAAGTAAACGAAGACGGAGTCTTGTGTGTAAATTGACCTCATCAACAATTCATTTCTTCGACAGAGACCTTTGCAGCCATTTCTTAAATTGCCAATAAAAGTGTCTCTTTTTAAAAACAACCATCTCATCAGCAGTGAAGAATTTTTTTTGTGCTAGTGCGGAAAAATTTCAATCATAGGCTTTAGTGCTTTATACACACTATATAGGTATCTATATTCTTAAAACTGGAGGAATTTTTTCTCCATTATCAATGTATAAAAGAAACTGGGCTGTGTTGCGTCGAAATTTCCGCGCTAAGAAAGTTACGAAACATTGTCCATGGTATAAATAATGGTAATTATTTTAATCCTCCTCACCAAAATGGTATAAATCATTTGAGACTCGTGTCATTCGACTGTACGGCATGGGAAATTTTGAAAATTTCCATAACGCACCCATAAATTAGAGATCAATTTTTTATGTCAAAAAAGACTTATGAGATTGATTCACCGGTGGAATTAATTGACTTTTTTTTCTGTTAACATTTTTCTAGGTTTTAACATAACTAATAATTTCGTTGATTTATTGTGGTTTTTCAGGCATTTATTAAGTCTTCACAATTGTACGTTCTTTATAACCATAATCCTTAATAATTTTGTTTATTTTTAAAATATTGAAGAATGGTTTTTAGTTGTCTTCTTGGGATATAACTAAAAAAGAATTGTACGACAAAACAGAACAAATCCGATCGAGATCATTTAAGTTCAAATTCAATTGATTTTTTTCCGATATACGAATCTTATGAGATTTTTTTTTTAAATCGCGAGTTCCAAAGAGTACATTTTGTTGTGTCTATGTTCTGTTTTGTCCGGTTACACAAAAGAAAAGAAAACACATTTTTCTTTCTTTAAAAAACCTCGATTTTACACTAAGGATCGGTATTTTCACTCATGGATAGATTGACTGTATCTTTAAGATAGCTATTAATCGATAAAAATTATCTGTCAGATAATTGCTTACTACGTTGCAATTAAATAATAAATATTATAATATACTTCCTGATAATATGAAATTGCTTCGTTCTTCTAAAAAGATATCAGGTTCTTTGAACAGGACCAATGCACCTTTATAGAAATACCACCAGAAGTAAAAGAATAAAATTAAAAAAAAATATATTTATTATTAATTCCGATCCTTAGATCATCTTCAATTTGTTGTAGTTTCAAGGATTTTTGTGGATCTTTCATCATTTTTATCCTCGAAACCACAACAAATCGAAGAATAAAAAAAATCTTTCACATGATACTATTCCTTAGGTGAAAATACACGTCATGTTTTTTCTATCCTCCGGATAAAATTATATCAGGAAGATAAAGCTCACTATTGAGACATGAAAATCCCAAACCTAAATAAAATAAAAACTCATGAAAATTTTTTTTTAGATTTACTATTCACCTATTTGTTAATCGAAAGCCTAAAAGAAACGAGCGTTTTAAAGGTGACCCACCGAAACGTTGGCTATAAATAAAATAAAATTTCAAAATTTATTATAGTTGATTACTCATGTATTATGTTATGTCAATTACATAAAGGTCTTTTACTTTAGAAAAACTTACTTAGTATCTGTATTTTTTTTATTTCCTATAATTATTTAGTTCCTTCTTGATAGAAACTCTATGAGCCTTATTCAAAAGGTAACATGAATTGAACTGAATTGTATTTACTTTAATTGTATTTATTGAAAATTTAGTTATTTTTACTTAAAATTTGATAAGTTCACACTAAATTTTCATATGATTGTCATTCTTTTAGTTTTAAAAAAAAAAACAAACGATTAATGTGTGGAATTATATTTGATTTTTGTTCCCTTTTCTGCCTCTGGCGGTTTACTTATAAGTTTTTATAAGTTTCCCGCGTGGGTGAATTCTTCTAACCAGCGTCGTTTATCTCTAGTAAGAGTTTTTCAAATTGGAGTAGCCTATTTTTCTTTTCAATCAATCTAGGGTTTCTTCTTCCTTTTTTCTTGAGATCTTCCTGTTTTCTTCTACAACATCCAGTTGAATCCTTTTCCTCTTAAAAAATTAACTTAAATACTTATCTTAAGTATTATTTAAGGTACTTTAAAAGTTTCTTTCTTAGTTACTCTGTATGCACATATTATCTTTATACTAAGTTTCGTAACTTATAAGGTAAAGTTGTTAAGTAACCATATAATATATTTCTCATTTCAATTAATTTAAGAAAAAGGAAAGTATCTTGGTCTAAACCCGTGTAAATACAACACACTTAATAAACGATAGAAGATTAATGTACGAGGTGTAAATTGAATCTTACATAAAAAAAAACAAAATAAAACTTTGTATCTTATTTCTCGGTATCTAAGTTACTTTTCGGTATCTACGTTACTTTTTAAGTTACAAGATACAATTCTTTTTAAAAAATATCTATGATACTAGAAAATGATAAAAATAAAGGAAGTCAGATACAGTATCTTAGATACTTTAAAGTAACTAAGTTACTTATTTTTTGACAGCTCTGGTAACAATAAATCAAAATATACCAACAATTCAATTGAAGTTGCACTTTTCAAAGTTAAAGCGGTAATTTAGTTAGTCATTTTTGTTCTAATGGGATAACCTGTGTAATTTTTAAATCTTGGGAAAAAGTATCTAGTTATTCATGTCTTAGAATATTTAATATAGTTTTTTTTAAAAAAGGATTCTAGATAAATTATTATTTTTCACTACCCTTGGAAGCAAGGGTGGTTATTTGGTATAGGTTGGTTTCTTTTAGAGAAAAAAATATACATCACCGTTTTTGTTGAAAACCATTCCATTTACCTGAAAATATAGTTTAAAGTTTTGTGATTGCTTTGAGGTTCACTGAAGTATGTACCTACAATGTTTTAGGTTTATAAAAATTAAAGGAAAACCGAAGTTAGTTGTGCAAATAAAAAGAAATCTACCAGCATATTATTTGCAATCAATAATTAATTTACAAGACAAATCAATCAATGATTATCTGTATTTTTATAAATTATGTTTCGTAAATGATATCCAAGTTTCAAACCTCAACAACTTCACTAATGGTACAACAACTTATTTATGTACTTACGAAAAACCACAGTCATAAAAAAAAAGTTTTTATTTATCGTTCAAACAGAAAAAAGAGAGAAAAACCGTGTACAAACGTACCTCCATACATAATACCTCCTATATTTAATTCATAAGATCCAGAAAAATAAACTTAGGTACATTAAAATTTAAATAAACAATGGCGCTCCTTTCCATTCATATAAACATAGAGAAGCGCCCACCGAAATTATTTAAAATAATGCGGTTTGGAACAGAAAAAGACGAAAAAAAAAACATTTACTGAACAGACATTATGAAGATAAGTCCCAAAAAAAAAAATCTATTTACAAACGACCAAAAACCCAACGTTTAAAAATACTCAAGAACGAATTGAACAGGAAATGTTTACTTTCGCGGTATTTATTTGATTTAGTAATTTGTGAATAAACGCCAATTTAACAATTAATAATTGGAACTTTAAAATAAATCTTGAATTTTCTACTCGATCGATTTATAAGATATCCATCTAATCAATTGACGGTTTGACATTTTTTGCTTTATACTAATTACTCAACCGATTTTCATTAAATGAATGAATGAAACAATGGAAATAGTTATCCCCAAAATGATTGATAATATCTTTTGCGTTTGAAAAAAATTAAATAACACGCCATTTGCATATTAAGGAAATTAATTAACGTCCTAACACAGGCAGCATATTCCTACGTCTAATTTAGAAATGCTCGGGCATGTGAAATGTGTAATCAAACATTTAAATTGAAATATTTCATGTTATCTATTAATAAAGTGCACTTTGGTTCTGTTGAAATTTAAAACAAAGAAAATGCATTTGTGATGAACTTAATGGGAATTGTTTTCTGGGTGTATGGTACTGGTATGTAGATGAAGTAAGGGGTGCATTTGTATGCATTTATTGGGTACCGCACAAGAATGTGAATCTTACGGAGTGCTAATAATAAATATATTTTTTTAATTGTTATTTACCGTCGCTTTATAACTACGAAGGTCCTTTAGTGACTCTAGGGTTAATTAAATCCGTTATCGAGAAATATTGAAAATTTGCACGATACAAGGATCGAACCCACTACCTAAGGTATAGTCACCAAATTTCGTCCCCAAGCTTAATTTCGCCCCCTTGGGTATCTTTTTTTCTAAATAACGCTACCTAGTTTTTATAATTTGAATTTAAAGTCAGTTAAGTCAGACAATCATTTCAAATTTTTAGAGGTGAAATGTTGGGTCTGCGTCAAGATATTTAAAAAAATAGAAAACTTGTCAAGGTAAGTTTTTGATTGAAATACTATCGATAAGGTTTAAATGGTGATGTTCTTCAATTATTTAAACGAAATTTTGCCAAAATTTGATATTATCGCTTAAAATTAAATCGATTATATTTTCATTTAGGTTATGACATGCGTTTTTGGTTGAATACATGTTGTCAACACAACTGGCAAATTTCTAATATCGTTCCCTTACATAAGCCTAATTTCGCCCCCGGGACGATATTGAAATTACTTTGTTATTCGGCAGTTGTATTTTTTCAACAATCATTTTTTCAATAAAATATTTAGTGTGGACGAAACAGGGATCAGCACCATGATAAAATGGGAGAAAAGTGGATAGGATGCACAAAATGTTTCCAATGGATGCATGAGGATTGTGTTGAAAATCCAGGGCCTAACTTTATCTGTTCAATTTGCTTAGAAAATTAAAATTACTTAAACTTTAAACTATAGGTACATCAATGATTAATAAGTCTGATTAGATATTGTTATTATTATGATTATACTAATAATTATATATTGTTAAAAATATAGTTTATGTTTATGTAGGTAAGTCCTGATTATTGTGATCTCAATATCGTCCCCGGGACGTAATTAGGTGCCCAAAAAATTATTTTCAGAATGTCTACTTTTTTGTAAAGAATATTTTTGTATAAATAATAAAGAATTTAACAGATTTTTTTTAATTTAAAATAATAAAGAAAGGTTGTAACTAAACTTTGACGTTATATTGATTACTTTAATCGCAACATTTTTTTCAAAATTTTTATTTTTCAAAAAGGGGACGTTATTTGGTGACTCTACCTTACTAGTTTTAGAGCGGCCACCTAGACCACTCGGTTACCAGTAAGCTTAAATATTAATTATATTGTTTATAGGTTTAAAGTTTCTACCTTAGAAACTAATTGAAATCATAAAGCTCTTTTTCCAGGTCATAAGGGCTCACAATCTATCAACACCGACTCTGGGTGTATAATTTTTTTTTAAACTTAACGCACGTCAAAAACTAACATTTCAATTATGTGGTTTAAATGGAAAAAAAATGATCATAATAGTAGAAAAAAATGAAGATATATATCTTTAGAGATCCGGAGATAAATCTTGTCCGTCCCCAGCATCCCGTCCATCGATCCACAACAGGAGCAGTGAACAAAATGAATGGAAACAATAAGAGAAACTTCAAACCATTAATTACTTATTCTTCGGTTGTTCAATTCGAATACAGTCCCGCACTGTATGGAGGGAACCAGACAAGGAGCGAATGTTAAAGCCAAAACTAAAGAGGAAAAAAAAAAGATGTTTTACATCATAATATTATAAAACGTCTGCGGTGGTCTATGACTAAAATTGTTAATTGACATTTTGTTGATTAGAGATCTTTTTTCCGTCTCTTGTCCAAATGGATTTATCAGGCAGAAGGGTCGCGTCATTCGCTAGATAAATCATTTTTGTTCGCTGGTAATTTTTTTGCACTGCGGATTTTTTGTGGATGATGATGACTGTTGTTTATTAAACAGGGGGGAGACGAAATTTCCAAGTCTATTTTGTTCCAATTTTCAGAGGAATTACATATGGGATTTGGCATGCAGTAGGGAGACCCTAGCGAATTATAAACCCGTGGGGATAAATAATAATTGAAAACTTTTAGGGCATAATCTCTTTAAATGTCTTAATTTATAATTTATTTTTTATGGTAATAAAATTCTAATCTTTTAGTAAATAACTGTAATTATTGGGACGAAAAAAAAAAACGATTTTTTATCACATCTCATATTTTTCTTGTTCCTTAAGTACTTTGTATGTGTGTCTTCGTTTCTCTTATTCATAAATGATGTTCAAAGGGAAAGCAACATCGTTTTACTGCCCATAATATTAGTGTATGGGATGATGCATGACGTCATCGTAAAGATGTTGATGAAGACATCATCTCAGTTAAAAGAGAAGTCACTTTTAAAATGTGTACAGTCCACCGGAGAGAAATCCGATCTTTGGTATTTGAAATAAAAAAGAAGCAAAGACAAAGATGACGCGACCAAGGATTTTATTGTACGATCGAAGACCCTACCTGATGAATGCTGAGATTTCTTCATTATAAAAGGGAATTCTCGGGTGTGTTTTTTTTCTCCTCGGTCCTTCAAATTTGATGGTTTTTAATGGGAGGTGGAAAGTTATGATAAATCAAATGAGCCGCCTCTTGAACAAATACACAAATATTGACAGATAATGACTGAAGAATATTTTTATAAACAAACATTAGAAAATGAAGAAGCTGTTTGGTTATATATAGTTGACTTTTTCAGAAGAACCCCAACAGTATTATATATATATAGGATATATACAATTCTTTAATTCGTCATTCTTGAGTCCCACACGCCTGACGATGACTCAAACATCGACCGCAAATCCAAAAAAAATTCGTCTGACATTTTCCCTTCTTCAGTTCCCATCACTGCCACTTATAAAAATTTATGGCTTTTATTTTTCTTAATTATATATTTTATGTCGATGCTAAACCACCCTTTAATAAAAAAAAAAACGTAAATTCTTCCATAAACGATAGACTGAAAATAGAAGTTGTGCAAATTTATTTCACCCCTCCGCACTGCGCCATTGAAAATAATTATATACGTATTTACTTCTTTTTTTTTAATTTACAATGAAAGCATAATGAAAAACGATTCAACAAATTCTTCACAGAACAAGGATAATGAACGAACTCATAAAGAACATAACTGGAGGGTTTGTTTAAAAATTTTTTATGGTTATAAACATTTTAGACTAATTACGGGTAATCTTAGACGAAATTCATGTATCATCTTCATTTTAAAATTCCTCCCATTTTTATACCAAAAAAATTAAACCAACAAAGCGAAATGAAAATACTTCAAGTCTAACATTGAAGTAACACAAAAAATGAAAGATGTTTCGGTTTTTTTTTGGTTAGTGACTTTAATAACTTAATCTTACCTCAACAGAATGACGTCATTTTTATGTGAACGGAATAGTTCTTCGAAATCCTTTTAAAAATTTTTCTTGATTGAATTATGAATACACTTAGCAATAATTTATTCGGATAATTTCTCTTTCCATAAATTAACGTTCAAATATAATATGAGTATCCGTAAGAACGACTAAATAGAGACACAAAATTATATTACTATAGATCGTTGGTTTTTTTAGCATTCAAAAAAAAAAAATCAGTTTTATTAAATTGTCTAATAAAGGAATAATTCCAGAGATTGAGACTGTTAGGCAGTTTAATGATGGAATTTCCGATTTGTAACGTTTCGTTTTCTATTTGTTAACTTCATTAAACAAAACTTGAAGGATAATTGTCATATTTATCATATATATTGTCATATATAAGGTTGAATATACATATAACATGTTTTTAGAAAATATGAGGCATATACTAATCCAGGGATACCCAACTCGTGGGCCGCATTAGACCTACATTAATCATTTTTTCGGTTCGCGAGACTCATCAAACTTTTACCAAACATTGTTGTTTTATAATGGCCAAAGTGGTGAAATCCAATATATAAAAAAGGTCTACAGAATATCTAATTAGTTAATGTTGAATAACTTTTAATGGAGTGATTTAATCGAAAATTTATAAGAGACCTTTTTTGTAGAGCGTTAAATCTTACGTCAGAATAATTTGATCTTAAATCTTTTGATTCATTTGTTTCTGAGAAAAAAAACTAAAAGTAAAAAGTCAAATAATCTCATGTTATTTAAATGGTAAAAGTAACATGATTCCGGCACGGTTTAATCAAAAAATTAAGAGCTTAATTGTATTGGATAATTTTTTTTGTGTCTTAAACTAAAAATTCAGGGGGCGATCGCTGTAAAAAAATCAATTTGGAAAATAATGGACACCCTATGGAACAGTGATGAACATAATACATGTGATTATGGTACTTTTCCCTATGAAATTAAAATACATATATACAGTTTTTTTGATGCAAAATATATAGCCAAATATAGCCGTATCCTTTATATTAGCGAAAATTTTATACGTAGACAAATATTATAAGAGAATTTAATTAATAATTCAAAAATAGAGGAACTAAAACTGTCACTATAATTGAAAAGTGTATATATAAGCGACGAACGGTTTCTCAATAAGAAATCATACATCAAATTAAATTAACCGAAAGAAAATTGCCAAAAGTTATTATCAATTACCAATCTGAAACCGAATATTTGATGTTCCAATCTATTTATGAATCTTGGACTTTTGACAAATTGTTATGAATGATGGTGACAAATTTTTCACCCGTTTATCAAGTGACAGAAACAAGCAAATAAAACGGTACACGTGAAAGAAGAAAATGTGAGGAAAAATTTCTTCGAGAAAATAAATATCTCCATTTCAATGCCAATAAGTATGAGAAAATGAGACAAATCTTGATCTTAATATCTCGAAACAATCTCTCGTAACATTAAGCAGATCATTAATGTCATCCCAAATAACTTTTATCTCTTTAAATATTATAATAATCCTAACTCATTAGACATCCTCAACTGCTACTTTTGAATAAAAATCTTTCAAATAACCATGAATTATCTTCCGTCTTTTTCTTGCCAGTATATTTTTCTGGGTATTACTTTTATTGGTTTTGCAATTGTGTTATGATGTAACTTTGTGGGGGGATATAGTTTGGGGCTTAGGGAAGGATTAGGTTGGATGTTGATGGGAAAATAAGACAATTTCGAGGATTTGGTTTTAATTCTATGAGAGTTGTTTTTTTAATGCTTAACGGAATTTGTTCGAGTGAGTGAGGGGTACACGGTTGATAGCGAAATTCTTTGGATTTTTTTCCAAGTGAAGATTTTGGGTAGAAGTTGCTGGGGAAGACAAAGCTGGAGAATGAATTCTCATGGTATGTGAATGTGTGCATGTATGCATTTTGTTTTTATTGGGGCAGATGTCAGAACAATTATAATGTTTATTTTGATCAGTGGAAGCGTGGCGGGTCCGCGGGCCTCTCTGGTCCCCACAGTCGAACCGTCATTGGGGGCGCCCAAACATTGAACGCTTTGGGTGGTCATTTCTCCTCATCTATATATATATATGTATGGTACGTGAATATACAACTGTGTGTAGATTACACAAACATATCAGCTGACATGTGTATTATATTTTTAATATTATCATTATTATATATATTTGAAGAATAAATGTATCTAAATGCTTTATTCGCAGTTTTAAACATTTTCAATTTAGATACTTTTTGCTGAGATTTTTGATTTTTTGTAATTTGAGTAGATGGTTTAATATCCATTTTCACGTTTATTTTTTTTAAGTAACCAAAACCAAACCACAATACCAGAATCTTTGCTTTACCATATTTATATTAGTAAAAGAAAAATCAGAAAAAAATATATGGACAATAAGATGACATCATTTTAAATAATAATTTGGGTTTTTTTTAATTTTACTTTTGGTCCGTTTTAAAATTTGCCAAACATTTCGTTTGTGTTTTGGCTATGGCTCTCCACTTTGCCTCGATTAGTAGAATTTTTAAAAAGTTATAATTTCTTTATACTACGTTTTCTGCCTAACGGCAGATTTCCAACATTTGTCTTTTAGGTTTACGGCTTGGACTAAATATTCCATTCATAATAGTTTAAATCTCCAGACTAGATCAATCAACGTCGAAGTCATTTTATCAAAAGATCTAAAAATTCAAAATTTTTTTTCTTAGGGTCTTATAAGTTTTCCTTATACCAACATTCAATATGCGTTTTGGTCCAAAAGTGCCAAAATTGTTCCAAATTGTGCCAATTTTTTTTTTGGTGTTTGTATATTTATTCAGGGCTTCGGTAACCGGACACTTGGATTATAGGATTCATAAGTGAGAAGTCCAAAGTTTGCACCCGTAATAGGTAGTACGTAAATAATTTATTCATTCAAATAAATATATCTACCTATATATTTATTAATTTATTTTCGGAAACGAAAGTGATCTCAATTATAAAAACTTTCAAAAATATTAACACGTGATTAGGTATGTATTATTTATATACTAAGAACTATTTAACGTTCGACCCCTAATCGATCCTTTAAATCAGTGGTCCTCAACTTATGCCTGCGGGCACCAGGGTGCCTGCAGACAATTTTACATGTGCTCATCTTTGGATCACTATGTTAAAGAAATTTATGTTCTTTTTAAACTTTTACATTTACTGTGAACATTAAACAATTCTCAATAACAAACTTTATCTTGAAAATTAAATATTGCCCACCACATGACTAAGATCCGACTTAAAACGTTGGGCACCTCTGGTCTAGATCAAATCAATCCCAAGCGGTCGATACCGATCACTTTGGTGACTCCTAATCTATAGTGGAACAAAATGGATAAATACAATAGGGAAATCGGCAGAAGATAAATAGGCTAAATGTAAACTATGCTTGCTTATAAAAATTATCATAAATAAATTAAAATTTTTTGTTTTCCAAATTTTTAGATTTTGGCACTTTTGGATTACTCTTTTTGTTCCCTAATCCTAATATGAGTCTTTTTTTATAGGTCCTAGGTAGCTTTTTTTTCATGTTACTACATCAATTATTGTTCTTCCTTCGTTGAAGCTCCAAAATTGTGAAGCTCCAAAATTTTCTCTATTCTTCTTCAGCGCCACAATTAAAGTTGTCTAGATTCTTCTTTTTAGTTTCTCTAGTGCCCATATTGTCGCTTTATACAGTGTTCCACTACAGGAATAGTATTTTAACAACAATTTTTGAAATTTAAGTTCCAATTTTTCGATCAAAAGATTCTACTGGCTATTGAACGCAATTTTTGCTATAGATAGACTCTTTTTAATTTCATTAGTCAATCAAACGTTTTTGATAGGCTGATAGTACTGCAAAGTACTAAAATTACATTGCTAATCTTCTAAAGTGATCTTAATTATTAAAGTATTATAAAGTAAAGGCAATGAGAATAGATGTTCTTTAAAAGTAGTGATATACTCGTAATTATGCACATGGTTGGTAAAGATTTACAAATATCGAAAAACATTGTCTTTTTTATAATAATAAATATATTTATTAGGTCGATTTATAGTTCCTTTTTTTTCATTCATTAAATTGGTCAAGGAAATTAACCAAAAGTTCTGGACTTTTTATTTTGTCAATTTCGAAGTAGAAATTTGATTGGAAAAGATATGTAGAAGTCATCACATACTTTCGGAAGAATACGTACCTTGAATAAAATTTTTAATTTCCCATAAGGAATATGCCATATATCCAAATAAGGTACCTAAGGTTAAAAATCAAATTTTATCTGGAAAATCAGGGACTTTGTGTAAAAGGAAAATTTAAATACCTTGTTATAGTGATATTCACACATCAATTGTTAAATCTTTTGGTAAATAACACTACAATTTTTTTTTGGATTTGAACTTGAACCCATTTAAAGTAATGTTTGATATATAACGTATTAACTCTGGGCTACAATGGTTACCAACGATTGTCAGTAGCATTAAAATGGTATAATTGAACTTCAATGGTATGACAAATATAATGACAATGTCTTGGAGGTATTTCACGTTCAAATATCCCGGAAACTATGTTATTAAAATATATAATTAACGACTGTAGTATTGAGATATAATTTCGTCATTTCCATGTCTTTCACCTATGCAATGCTAACATTTTTTAAGTGTGTTGAGTTATGCATCAATACGCAATTGATTACAAATTGATATTTCATTGTTAAATCAATAAAAAAATTTCAACCAATATTGGTAAATTAGAAAGTGTTATAGTTACTAAACACCATATTAAATTTTGTCCAGAAAATTAAGAGGCATTAAAGGGCAAAGGGGTTCAAAGATTTTTTATTTATTTTGAGACAATTTTGATTGCGGAAATAAAATGTTTTGATTTCCAAATTAAAAATAACAATTTTAAATAAATAATGTGAGAAAAGTTCGTGTAGCCTTGACTGGCTGAAATCCCCAACACCGGAACTGCCTTCATTACGTTGCCAAACCATAGGGGGAAAAAAAAGCCCGAAACGCTACCCCCTGGTACCTACGTGGAAACCGGTTAACTGATTTATGTATTCCAAATCACGATCGAAATTGATTCCCAAACGAACCGAAATTTGACCGAAATAAACGAGAATCACAATTGAAATGGACGAGAAGAAAAATTCAAATGCGTGTTCATTAATGGCTGTCAAACAATTCGAAAAATCATAATATCTAACTGTGAAATCTTTATGGGGACATTTTCGGTCCACACGGCCACCGCCTTCCGTCCATGTGTGTGGTATTGATGAAGACGAGCGACCGCGACTCTGAAGAAAACCCTTGGCTTAATTAAGCAATTAACATTGAAACATCTCTATGAGATAAGGCTGCGATGGCGTTAATCACTCCATTGTGGTGGTGAGAAAGACCGACGATTTTTGTTTAACGTATCATAATCGATGTAATAATGATGACGGCTTTTATTAATGTATTAACCATTTATAAATAAATACACGAAAATCAACGATTTTTATCCCAACAAACTGCTGTTTTGTATTATGGAGAAGGTCAACCAATTGTTTTTGTAGGAACTGTGTAGTCTAAAATTTCATTACTGTGGACAATTTTGAAGTTATACTTCTTTGACGACGTTATAAAAAAATAGTCAAACTAAATTTTTATCAAATGTGACGCCATTGTTACAGTAGGAAGTTGCTAACAAACGGTTAGCAACGTATGAAAGCTGGCCAATTTTTAGGAGCAATTTGCATAATACTAAAACTAACCATTATATTTTTCTATATTTGAATTAAAAATCAGTTTCAATACAAAGATATAAATGGGTAAATAAAATATACAATTACTATTGTATTAATATAAGTTTTAATTCGTTGTTACTTTGGATTATTTATTCATATCTATACAAGATATTGTATGGTAACAATTAACTTCTATATGGTAAATCTTTTTGATAAATAGTTTTCGAACATGTGACTCATGCTGTATTGATAAACGGTTAGTTTATATAATATGCAGTGATGGATTTACGCCTACGCCCGTGGGGCCCAGGCCTAGGACGATTTTAAAGGCGAAAAAAGGAATGGGCAATTCAAACTCAAAAATTGATTTAAGTTAGTTTTGCTATGTATGGAAAATCTTCAATAAAGTATATTTGATTAACTTTTCTATTTACCACATCTCATTTTTCAAATATTAAATCACTGGTAATAAGAGGATTGTGATTTCGGGGACATTCAATATAAATTGGTTATATCCATAATGATATTTATTTGGAACCGTAAAATGTGTTGCTAAATTCGATTAATTGTTGTCCAAAAATTTAAAAGCCTTTAGTGGAATCTTAGTGGAAATAGATCAAATTTATGAACTTTCAAAATTTATTTGTAAATTACACATTTAGTGTACAAAGTTAACTTAAACTTATTAACAATAAGCGCATAATGCAAGTATTTGGAAATTAGATGTTTTATCTAGACAACTACCTTGTTATGGAGTAATAAGGGTGGCATATCTAATGAAGCCTAGGGCGACTTCGTACACAAATCTGCCGCTGATAATATGTAATATACATTTTGTATAAGTAGCCAAATATGTATACATATTATACAGAATTCATAAACAGCCAATTGGGTATACAGTCCCTGGCCATATTAAAAGATGTACTATAGATTTTGTAAGAAATATGAAGCAATAGCTATTTTATTTTGGATTTAACTTTAAAATATAATTTATTACACTTATTACCTATTAGTCTGACAAAAAAAATCATATTTACTGAAAAATAACTTTTATTATCATTGTAAATGTCTTGTTAATTATGGCGAACTTAATTGTTTAATATTTAATTGAAAACTCTTTTACTACTAAAAAAGCTTCAATCATTCGCAACGTGCTGTATATGTTGGACAATAATGTCTACTGCATTATGTGGATGGTGATTCTATTTATGAATATTTTTTTCTAAGGGTTATTCTTCTGAAGTGATGATCTATTTAACCACTTTTTTTCCCATCAAATCCCACACATCAATGGGGTTCAAATCAGGGCTATTATCCTAGAGTAGGGTAATTGGAGTAATAATCAAGACTATACCCTTATTTAGAAATTATATTTCCTAAAAATCTTTACTTAAATAGTATCAAATTTAAATTAGTAGAATACATAAAATTGGAAAAAATCTTAAGTACGTCTAATAATTTGACCAGGGACTGTACATACAGTATCTATGTATAAGAAGCTAATCTTTTATTTGAAAACCAGTAACTTTCCGTGAAATATTCACAACCCTGCACTGACACAACTGACAAATGGCTAAAATTAGCAATTGAATGAAATCAAAATGATAGTTGAAACTAATGACATGATCGTTTAAATTTGAGACAATAATTGTTCGATTAGTATTCCACTTACATCAGTGGTCGGGGAACCGAGGTAAATTACCCCAGAGGGGGTAAAAACGATTTTTTTTTTGGGTAATTTTGAAGTCCCAATTTTCAAGTAATTGTATCAAACATGAAGCAACATTATTTTTCTGAAACCTATACTACAAATAAGTAATTGTAAATTAATTCATTAAATAATGTTTGTTTAAAATTCACATTGATTGTTTTCTTTTCAAAATGGGGGAGGGTAATATTGACTAACGCAAAAATATTTTGGGGTAATGATTAAAAAAATTCCCTGACCGCTGACTTACATGGATGTAAAACTTTATATTCTTTGTCCTTGTCTTTACCGTAATACATACGTTTTTTTTTATTATGTATTTTGGTATTAAAAGTAATTTGTGTTTAAAATTGTATCATATTTTAGTAATCACAAATCTTATAACTGGTGTGCTAGTTCAGGCACTACCGGAAAAGGTTATGGCAGTGGATTGAAAAGATCTTTTTAACTATATCAAAGAAGTATAACTTCTCACAACGTTTTTTTGTCTCATATTTCCAACAACAGAAAATATGTGATTTTTGATTCCAAGAAATGCCTAAAAATAGTATCTTCTGGGTCAAAGTTGATATGCAAGGAAATGTTGTCTGGAAATTTAGTATATCTTTGTCATATTTTATAATTAGTGGATATTCTGAAAATCTCTATTAGGCGTGATAAATTTTTCGCTTGACCGACCAGAAAAGTCTGTCTGGTTCAATTTGTGGATGAAATATTTTTAGATGTCGTACAATATGTGCTTCATATTTGATTTAATTCTCCACTTCGTTTTGGACACCACAAATGCACGACGTGAGATTTTGATCTCAACATGATTTGTTGTTGGTCCAAATGTCTTATTTGTCATAAGTCAAACGGGCAAGATATTTTGACTGGTACCCAGCAGCCAGTGTTTGTGGATGATTGAATTATTTTTTTTCCTTTCTGGAAATTTCTCTGCCAGTAATCAACGTTGCGCTCTTGAGACTTTTCTTTTTTCCAACCAACGCCGTCGTCATCATAATCGAAAGCATTTATCTATTATTTGTCTAAGGAAGTATCATCTTCGTGGCGGTGGCTTGGACCAAATGTGTGTGGTATAGACAAGGAGGTCCACGTCATTGGCGTGGATCAATCGATTGAACAGAGCGCACCGCATAAATGACCACACATATAGAAAATCGTAAGCCCAATTAAGTGAACTCACTCCATTAATTTGCCCAATGCATCATCATCAGCATCCAAATCATCATCATCACCATCCACTACAAACAACATTGAGATCATTTAGGAGGAAAAAAAATATGTAACACGAGAAAATAGAAACAGCGCATTTTTCAGCTTCCATAAACCGATTGTAAATGAAGCAATTTAACGTTTATTGATTTTCCAATTGCTTAACACACAATTATTCTATTAATTAAAAATAAAAGTTTTAACATATCGATTACTTACCAAAGACGTAATTGCAACTTATAAAGATTTATAAAATCACACAACAATATCAACTTTTATTAGCTATTTATGATTTGTTTCCAACCAATTCTCTATATTACATATTAAATTTCAACATTTATTACTTAACTATTTCAATTATAACATTAATTAACACATAAAAGCCTTAGTCATTATTTGCAGTAGGTATCACCTTTTATGATTTATTATTGCTATTATATAAAACGGGTTCATACTATTGATTGTCAGCTTCAACACAAACATTTATGAACATAATATGTTTGTAATCTGGGGATACAAAAAGAAAAATTGAAATTCGAAACATTATGAAAGCAATTCGGTAATTGAAAGTTAAAGAAACAGGTAGTACAACCACGCAGGAAACTAAAATTCCTATAAAACAGCCTACAAGAAAAAAAACGCATTTCTGGTAGGAATCCGTAGTACAAACGAACCTTTTATAATATCATCATGTCACTCAAGGTTTGTAAATTACACAGGTTGCTCCATTAGAAAAAAAATGACGTCATACGAAGAATTTTGAAATTGAATCAGTCTGAAGATATGTACGAATTTCTTCTGGTTACGTCACATATCTATCACGTAGCCACCATGAGGCCACCTGTGTATTTTATAAACCTTGCATGTCACTGACAATTTATAAGTAGGTAATTTGTGCTATAACGATATAATTTGAAAGGAAGATATAGCCTAAGAGTTGCTAAACAATAGTGTAAAGAAGTTTGGACAAAAAAAAGGACTAGTGCATTATTTTTAAAGTTTAAGGATCAATATTTTTAGTAAACATAAGCGTGGAACGTATCATTGGATAGTTTTTGAAAAATCTTTCTATTTGTTATGCATGATTTTAACTTCATTATTTGATTAATTTTAATGAATTTTAGGATCCTTTTGGATCCTAAGCATTAGATTGGCATTAGCGTAATCGTAAGGTTTTTTTAGTTTAAACAATTGTTTAGATGTTCCCAAAAAAGTAAGATGCCTAAAGGTCAAAGATTTGTTGTTGGATAGGCTATTAGTTAAGAATCAGTTTCCTCCCTTAATCTTTATTTCTTGGATTCCTCGAATCTATTTCTATGATGTTGACAGTATTTTTCAAGTTTAGGGATCAATATTTTTAGTACACATAAGCGTATAAGGTATCATTGGATAGTTCTTGAATAATATGCCTATTTGTTATGGATGATTTAAACTTCATTTTTTTTGATCGATTTTAATGATCCAGAAGGATCCTAAGATTGTTAGCCACAACGTAACAGTAAGGATATTTCAGTTTAAGTAATTGTTTATAAGTTCCCAGATAATTAAGTCGATTAAGGATCAAAGATTTTTTGTTGGATAGGATATTACTTAAGAAGCATTTTCCTCCTTCATTCTTCGTTTCTTGGATTCCTCGAATTTATTTCGATTATATTTACAGTACTTCTAAAGTTTAGTTTTATCAATACTTTTAGTGTACATAAGCGTGGGAGGTATTATTTGATAGGTTTTGAAAAATATGCCTATTTGTTACGGATGCTTTTAACTTAATTTTTTTGGTGGATTTCAATGAAACTTTGGGTTCAAAGATTTCTAAGAAATCGATTAAGAGTCAGAGATTTGTCGTTGGATAGGATATTCCTTAAGAAGTAGTTTCCTCCTTCACTTTTCATTTCTTGGATTCCCCGAACCTGTATCGATGATGTTTAAGTGGTTCTTAAACTTAAGTGTTTGCTAAGGTGACAAACATCCTCGATTCTAATTTTCTCCTTTTCTCCTTTTCTCCCGTCTTCCATCTACTGTCGAAGATTGGCTATCCAAATTGCTAATGTATAACCAAAGATACTCAAATAACTAAAATAGATAATATGGTATATTCCTATATTTAGAATTTGGTTATTATTTTAATGGTTTCTTTGCGTAGCTCTTGTGAATAGTTTTCATATTCTTTAGTGGTTGTAGTGCAACCTACTGTACTATATGGTGCACTTATAACTTATTAGATGCATCTTTTTGATTCCTGGGTATAATAGCGGCCACTTTTTGAACTTCAGGAAATCATGCAAATTATATTGAACTAAAATTTGAAAACCAAAATTAATGCAGGAATAGTTTGAATCATTCTTAAGTATTGGTTTCTAAGATTCAATAAAATATTTGGAATTTTTCCATTAAGTTAAAATAAATACTTTTACAGTTTTACCAGATGAAAAAATTATTGATTACTTATTTGATTTTTCCAAATTCCTGTGAATTAGTTGTAGATCTAATCTATATGGTTTTGATTTAGTTTTTATTAACATTTTATCTTTAATGACTGTAAAAACGAATCTGAACTTCGTTTCGAAGAAATTTTTTGGCTAAGATGTAGCTAAAAGTGTATCCAAACTGTTTTCATTAATAAAGGTAATGTTTTCCCCCAATATTTACGTTAACGTCTGCCTTTGCTATTCTATCTATTTTACTTATGGCATATGGAACAACTACCAATAAGAAATAAGCTGACTAATTTTTAGTTGGGGCTACTGAATTGGTACAACTCAGTGGTAGGGAAAGTATAGATGTTAAAGCTATGGTGTATGATAACTGAAGAATTTAATAACTATTCATGGGGTTACTGAGGTAAACGGAAAACTTTTAAGAAATTCAAGAAAAAATCGACACAAGTATACTTTAGTATATTGTATGTACAAGTATATTGTCTATTTTGCTTATAATTCTATTAGCAATTATGAACTGATCGATTTATTCGTGAATTGAATTAAATTGACCTACCGAAAAGTATACTTGTGCCAAAGTATCCGTGGATATCTGGCTTCTCATTTTATTTATATGATATATCACTTATTTACCGTACAGTTATCAAAAAACGGCAAATTTTTATTCGATGTGATATACTAGCTGAAGATAAGATAGGACAGCTGACACAAAATTCATGTATATATCCTCCGGCCCTAGTCTTCCCGTTTTACAGCCAAGGTAAGACGTGCGCGAATTTAATTAAATCGAAAACGATTGTCAGAATCAAGGGGAGTGTCTGTCTTTTACAATTAAAACACATGTATGAAACCCTTTTTGGCTTCCACCTCGAAATTTACTCAACGTTTCACAGTTCACATTGCATACAAAGACCTGTCAGAATGAAAACAAACTTTTAGCCCGAAAACTAAGGCTTAATGCCAAACATTCCCAGAGGTATAACAACAGCAAAAAAAGAGGATATAACAACAACAAATTTGCTTTGATCTTTAAACGAAGAAATATTAATATTAATCATCGATTAATAAATTTGTGATCGATCTAAGTGAATGAATGTGCACAAATCGATTCATCTAATTTCTTTAATTCTTCTCCCATTATTGCCCGTAATTGACTCGTCTTCCCATTGTGGAAATTAAGTTTCAATTATGATTTATTATTTTCTTTTTTATTATTAAAAAGTATATGTGTTAAAAACTGTTGAAGTCTTATTCATCTGTTGAATAAATAACTATTGAAAAGTGCATCTCAAATGCATTTGTATCGTTTATTTATTTAAAATGGTATTTATAGTAAAGTGAATTTTGAACGAAGAGAAAACTTATTACAATAAAATTGCAAACGGAAAGAAGTTGATTTTTTTTTAATTTTTTGTTATTGTATTTACTTCTTAACAACTAAGGTCTTGAGGATCTCTTAGATATAATTTTGAACAATTACCCAAATGAAGAACTTTATCAGGGGTTGCAAATTATGGGGGTAGATTAGGCAGTAGGTATCGATTTTTTAATGGCAGAATTTTCCATAGTACGTAATGGAACTATTAGTAATGCAATTTTACATCCGAATTTTAGACGTTTCCGAGTTTTTCCTTTTCCCTAATAAATTTTCGGCTTGGGACTTTTAGGTAATCTACTTAGAAAAAATAAATTTTTCTCATTAAACCTAAGAAAAAAAGGAAAAAAAAACAATTTTCCTAATCGTTTTTCCAAAGTTGTACCAAAATCGTTGCAAAGCTCGTGAAAATAGTGAACATAAATATCGACAAACGGCCATTTGATGGGTTTTCCGAAAAACAGATGAAAAATCGAGTTTTTAAGGAAAATTTTTTTGGATTTGATGGGAGATTAATTTGTTGTGGGATACATTTTTTATCGATTTTTATATACATTTTTAGTGAATAAGAGGGGGAGGGGGACTCGAGGGTACTAAAATTAAAACTGGTGTCAAATTTTGTGGTTCAGAACTAAAGTCTGTCACATACTAAAATTCGTCAATGTAATCCACATCATCAGTTTTCAACCCTTTCAACTCCTTCTGAAGGGTGAATGCCAATTGATAGGCTACCACCAAGCACCCCTTTAAAAAAGTAGTGTGTCGCAGATTTGGTTTTGTAGGGTATTTATAGTTAATTATTTACGACAAATCGTATTTATGTGTAATTTTTATTAACAATATTAAGGTTGGTAAATAAAATTAAAAAAAACCCTGATGATGACTGCTAGTTGCTGTTGAAACGCATTGTGAAAAAAAATAAAGAAAATTGAGTCATATCATTCAGACATTTATTAGTAATAACAATATTAACCCTTTTGTTGATTCTTTTTAAGTTCTGGAGGTCAAAGGGATGATTAACCTTTCCGACACGGAGGGTTGAAAAATTTCAAATGGTCCGAAGCGGGGTATCCGACATACCCCAGACCAAATCCAGTGCTTCTCAAACAAAGTGAAATAGGTTTTTAAATGAAAATTTTTTTTGAGTATTACAAATATTTTAATTTTTTCAAAAAAATTCTAAAGTACATAATATGTGCATATTTTTTTTAAATGGTAATCAAAATTAAAAAAAAATAATATAATTACAACTTAAAAACCATAAAAAATAAAAATTATTTACAAAAGAACTTAGGTATAAAAGAAATAGTTCATATAGTTTATATAGCTAAAATATTACAAAACTAATTTACTTATAATAAAACTATATATTTAGATTTGTTAGATATATTTAGATTACTATAATACATTTTTACAGACTATAAATTAATGTTTACAATTTGGACAAGAAATTGTTTTAATTTGATAGCGGTGAATAAGTTACATCATATTATTAATAAGTCACATCGAATTTTAAATTTTCTGTCTTCACTTCTTGGGCAAAAACTACAACTCGTAGTTTTTGGTATATCCTGCTGGTCTTGCTCTACTGCCAATTGAAGGTTCTTCGTTGGAGTGCTATTTCCATTATTGATAACTTGGTCAAATAACTCAAAGCCGAGTTGAATGTGCTTGTGGTAATTTACATTGTTGTTTTTCCGTTTTAAAACATTTTCTTTTAGCAATTCCGTAGCCAATTCTCGAAGAAATGCTTGTCTTCGGCTACGGTTTCCTTTTCGCCAATCTGGTTTATTTTGTACCCAAATAATGTAAGCATTTAATGCAGCCATATCTATTATTTCCATGACTATTCTGAACGGCCACCTTCTAGTAGTCCTAACAAGACTATACTGTTGGGTCATTTTGTCTCCAGTATCGACAGCTCCTTTGGTTTTATTATAATGAATAATAATATTTGGCCTTTTTCGCGGACCATCTTCTACTTCAATATTTTTGACTTCTGTGGATAATAGTCACCGCTTGATTTTTGATTGATAAATATTTCTCTTTTGTTTCTCCTGATTGTTCCGGTGAGAGTCACATCATTTAAAAAAAATTGTTCGCTAAAGGAATTGATGTAAAGAAATTTAGAAACACTGGTTTAGAAATAAGCAGGTAAGATCGATAAGATGTTGCACGTTCAAGAATGAATACACAACTAAACGTTTGAGAAAGAAAACAATGCATTTTACAATTATCACTTTCGGTTTACACTTTGCAATTTGCATTTTGAGAATTATGAAATAATCACAGAAGAAACTCAATAAAACTGTCTCTCTTCTTTGTGCCGTAGTAGAGTGAAACATATAATCATTAAAATAATTTTTAGAAAGTTGAAGATTTTAAAGTGATCCATGGGGTGCCTGGGGTACGTAAAAACCCCGCTTCGGACCGGGAAGGTTAAAAAGAATCAACTTCCAACCCCTGTTCTCTTAGTCGTGCAAATCGTGAATATTACTGATAATGTCATCAATTTCACTATGGTTGTCAAATTTTAAATCTAATTCACTAATAAAACAAGAGATATGCCAATCGCTACATTAGACAAGGACACTATATTTCATTTTCAATTTGATCAAATTGCTAAAGGTCAAAAGTGCGTTCTTGTATTGTGGGTAGCAGATTTAAATAGTATGAAATAATTATAGGTATTTTTTTATCAATTGTTTATATCTGTGACTTCGTAAAGTGCTATTATGGTAGTCCTAGTTCAAAATATGTATTTACATTAGATAATCTAAAGAAAAAGCAATGATTTTATGGCACATGAGCCTTTCAACTATCTACTTTATAACTTAATGATTTTACATCCATGAAATGTTAAATTTATAATTTTATTACAAAATATGCTGCGCAGTTGACTGGTTACTGTTTTTGGCGCATTTTATAAAAAGCAAAATAACACTGTCCGTTTGGTATATCAATCATTTGTCCTTGTACTCTTTAAAACTAAAAAGAAAATCGAGGGATATTACAGTGTTTTTCTATAAAACTAGATTATTTCAAAATTTTCGTCAACAACCCTATTACAATCCCATGCTTTCTCGAATTTGAGCATCTACGAACTATAAATATCGATTTTATTAATCGATTTTAATATTGAAAAAATCGATTAACTAAGATTGTTTTTTTTTTGTTCACTGTCGATTTTTTCGTTCGCAACCTTCCTGAATCCAAACAGGAGTCTGAAGCGTTAATAAGTACCTCCCGGAGTGGTAAAAGTACTTACTTTTTCCACTACTGTTGGTAATTATTAATAATATTAGAAAATTATTAATAATTTTCAATTCATCACATTTACTACCGTATCGTTTTAATGCAGAAGAAAGGAAAGCAGAAATTTTCAGAAATAATAGGAAAAAATCAATTTTTCCAATTCATATTATTTTTGCTAATAAAAATTGATTTTTCCCAAATCTTTTAGTATTGATAATTCGATGTTTGATTAATCGATCTAGTCCTCCATCGTCGAATCCCTACAATAGTACGACCCAGGAAATTTCGTCATTCAAAAAGTATGCGTAAAAATGAAGTTTTTTTAAATGTTTTTTTAAGATTTTTTTTCCGGAATATTAAAAGTTCGTTTGGTTTAAACATATTGTAGATTAAATGTTATCATATCTGGTAATTATTAATAATATTAAATATTAATAATCTTCAGTTCATCACATTTACTACCGTATCGGTTTGGTATAGACGAAAGGAAAGCAGATATTTGCTGAAATAATAGGAAAAAATCAATTTTTCCAATTCATATTATTTTTGCTAATAAAATTTGATTTTTCCTAAATCTAATATTATTGAAAACTTGATTTTTAATTAATCGATCTTTTCCTCCATCGTCGAATCCCTAGAATAGTACAAATCCGGAAATTTTGTCAACGAAAAATTAGTTTTTTAAGATTTTTTTTCTTTTCGGAATATTAAAAGTTGGTTTGGTTTAAACATATTGTAGATTAAATGTTATCATATTAATTATGTATACCGCTAAAACATTTTCGTTAAAAGATCCGATTAGCCGGATTCTAGATCGAATAATTTTCGAGTTAATTTACGTTAAGATTAATAGAGAGCAGTAGCCGAAAATATTTTATTACTAAAAATCACGATCGCTTTCTTATTTTCCCAACGAAAAACCATTCTCAAGTAGCCAATGCGTTTGAAATCTCTTTCCCCATACCACAAAGGAAAAAAAAACAATTATTTCACGCACGAAATTTACGTTTTTAATTTACTCTCGTCATGAATTCGATGATTGCACCGAAACAACAAAAAAAAACCCCTCGATTTATTTACTAAGCTTTCTTTCTCGCTATCCGTTTCAATTTTAATAAATGAATCAAATCTTTCAAGATAGCGTATATATATGGTATATAGAGAGGGTTGTGATCGGGGGAGGTTCTCATCGTGGATGGATCGAGGCAATATAGTGCTTTTCTGTGTGGCACTCGATTCACTGCATTAAAATCGAGGGGGTGCGAAAATATTTATTAGACCAAAAGATCGCAGGGGTTGGTTTCGTTTCGTTCGTTCACTCTTGTCTTTATCCTTTCGATTATCCCTCTTGCAGACGACGGTTGATGTAAGGTGGGAAGGGTTCTACAATTTACTACGCTTTTCACCACTTTACATTTATTTGATTTTTCATTACACCACGCTCGATTTACAACATTTACGCAGCGTTAATTTTCGTTCGGGTAATTTTTACATTCTGTTGTCCTCCTTGACAATGTGGAGACAAATGCGCTCTTTCTTCCACTCATTGTGTCGAACACAATTTTCTAATTAAATATTTGATGGTAGTGAACAAATAAAATTAATTTATTTTCTTTTTTTCTGTTTTGTTTCAGGTCGAAGTAAGTACACCAAGAGAAAATCCAACACGCATAACACCCATTTGACTTCAACATCGGAAAATTGTGAGAAATTTTATTTTTCATTTCAATTAAATATTATAATTTAATTGCTCAAATTCATGAAACGAAAACTCCACGCATTTTTAATAACTTAATTTTTATTTACGTTAACATACTGATTTTTAAAATAAAAATAAAAGCAAAAGAATGTAAATTTGTGATGAGGATATCTGGATATGGTTTTCATTACGAAATTACCATTTTAATATGAATATTTTTTTTTAAGTCACACGTAATTAACAATTTATTTAAATGGGCGAGAAGAATTTGAATAAAAGGGTTGTAGGAATAAATTTTTATTGGCGTGGATGAGGGAAGGTGTAAAACATGCTCATTAATGTAATTTTTAACTTTATATATATTTTAAACGTTCTGTTTTTGTTTTATTAGAATCAAGATGAAAAAAATAAATATAGCTGGGCTAAAAAATATAAAATTAAATCCATTTTTCTTAGAATTTTGGCTAGAAAAACGATATTTATTGTTCAATTTTTCAGTTCTATAGGCTGGTCATAGTTTACCAAGGTTTGTAAATTACACAGGTTGCTCCATTAGAAAAAAAAATGAAGTCATACGAAGAATTTTGAAATTGATCAGTCTGAAGATATGTACGAATTTCTTCTGGATACGTCACGTAGCGCATGAGGCCACCTGTGTATTTTATAAACCTTGATAGTTTACAGGGTACCTACTAGTTTCAATTTTATATTCTACAGTTTAAACCTGTCGATTGTAATGCAGGAATACACCTTTTCTTTTGTTTAATCTTGAAAATTCTTCTATAAATGATCTTGAAACTTTTGGCTACAGTAAAACGGAAGTTTTTTTCTATTAAAGCTGATTTTTTTGAGAAAATCATTTAATTTCATTGAAGCCGAAAGTTTCATAATCATTTTGAGTTAAATTTTATAAAAATGTAACAAAAGAATAGAGCTATAATCTTCCATGGCGATTGACATGTTAAAAAATTTTCCACCCCATATATCTTTAAGGACACATATTAGTGTTAGATACATGTTTTTGTTTCGTAAAACTAGTAATATACCTATGACTAGTAACTATCCGTAAAAATATTCATTGGTCAATACTGACAATTGACAAATGGCATAATTGACATGACAGTTGAAACAAATGACAATTAGTAAGTTCAAATTTGAGGGAATGATTATTAGTAATATACCTATGACTAATAACTATCCTTAAAATATTCATAGGTCAATACTGACACAATTGACAAATAGCATAATTGAAATGACAGTTGAAACAAATGACAACAATTAGCTAGTTCAAATTTGAGGCAATGATTATTATAATTGCTTTTCTTTCTTCACTCAAACATATGTGCTTCAATGCATTATTTGTTCTCTGTCTTTGTCGCCACACTTACGTTATATACTTTTGCCTATTATTATATTGATTTTCAATGTTAACTTCTTCAACTTATGTTATAACATTAAGTAAAAAAAAAATACTAACGATGTGGAAACGATAAAGAAACCAATATAAACTAGTGAGAATATTTTGAAAGTCAAAATAAACCTATGATAGATAGAAATAGACCCGTGGTTTCTTTTTCTATAGTAGCTTTTGCGATAAAAATTTTTTTTTAGATCATCATAGAGATGATACCAGGAGGAAGTATTTTCAATGGTTTACGCTGCATGGAAAAAAGTTATAGGAAAAATTATAATAAAACATCGTTATTTTTGCTATACATTATTGGAGTGTTGGACCTAAATGAACGTATTATAATTTTTACGATACGACATCGTAAACATTCCGTGTTTGCAAAAATAGTTCATGTATAAGTCCATACATACTCAAGTAGTGCCACTTCTATGCATGTGTTCGTTAAAAAGTCAAATAATAGGGGCCTAAATTTATTTTACTTAAGTATATACAATATTTGTATATATTTACTTGAACTTAGAGAAAAATTTCCAATCTAACATCACACTTTTTCTTATAAAGACTAAGTTAATGGAAATCTAGTCCTAGATTACGATGTTAAATTGTAATTTTTCTATAACTTTTTTCCCATTTTATAAACAGTAAATTATTTTTAATTCTTGAGACTATCTAAGGGGGGGAGGTATATCCAGTTTTGGGAAGAGGATGTTTGCTCATTAAATATTTTCACAATTTCCTCAAAACTTCTATTGAGAACAATTATGTTCTTTTTGAATCTTTGGAAACTTATAAAAACTCAAATCAAATATTTCCACGTTGTATGGGTAAAAACTTTATTAGGTTGCATATTTTTCTTAAATATTATTATGATTTTTAGCTGAATTTCAACGTAGGAAAAAGATACAATGCTTTGTCCCAAATGGGTCACCTGTGGTCCATAGTGATAATAGATCAAGGACTCATATAATAGTCAACCATTTGTATGTTTTGATTTTATAATTTTACATTATTGCCGTACTTTTTGTGGTTCTAATTTTTGAGGAAAACCTTTGAATCTATTTATTAACTACCCTTATGTTAAGACTAGAATCTATGAAAGTTTATCTTTCGATTGGTCTCAGTTTCATTAAATGAGAACCAAAATTGGTTCTTTGGAATCTTTGGAAACTTATAAAAGTTCAAATTAAATATCGCCTCGTTGTATGAATAAAAATTTTGTTGAATAGCATATTTTTTTTAAATATTATTATGATTTTTTAGCTTAATTTCAACGTAGAAAAGAGATAACACTCTTTGTCCTAAATGGGTCACCTGTGGTTCTTATTGATAATAGATCACTGACTCATATAATAGTCAACCGTTTGTATTTTATGATTTTATAATTTTACATCATTGCCGTATTTTTTGTGGTTCTTATTTTTTGAGGAAAACCTTTGAATCTATTTATTAACTATCCTTATGTTTACTAAGCCTAGAACCTATGAAAGTTTCTCCTTCGATTGGTCTCAGTTTCATTAAAGTACGTTAAGTAGTTTTTACATGAATTCGTTTCAAAGGAAAGTCATTTTCATAAATAAAACGCCATGATTTCTTTTGCCAAATTTTAATATCCCATATTACCCAATTAAATCGACATAACGATGTCTTTCAAAAGATCCCTGTAAATTAGTGAAGCAAAAAAACTGTTTAGCACTATAAAATTTATATAATTTTCGTATATTTTAAATTAAAATATAAATAAAGTTAATATTTTCATTAGCAATAATCCGAAATTATGTTCCATTAAATAATTCAGTTTGGCTTCTCTCGAATACCTTTACCTCACTTTATTACTATTGCTCGTACCATATATCTGCCTACTGGTTTTTATGGCTTTGGCTTTGTTCGTATTTTTGGATGTATGTATGTGTGAAGATGATAATATGGAAAAACGGTGAATTCCGTTTACAAATTGTGAATGACTAAGATGTGAACTAACGACTGACAAATAAAATTAGCTAATAGCGCTCGGCCATTAATCACTTGTCTTTGCCCATATAGAAAGAGGACGAGCACGTCTTTAGTTCTTTAGCACCCACTTAATGATTGCCACTATATTCCCTTGCAACGTAAACTTGCCAGAAGACATTAACATTTATCATTTTTCAACGAATATTATTCACTGACATTTTTGTACTATTTGTAGTTTTGTCGACTGAAAAATGGATTTAAAGATTTGATTTAAAGTTGTGGATTTTAAAGACAAATTTTTGTCGTCTTACATGGGTGGAACTTATCGATTATTCATGAGATTGTTTTGTTTGGGATGCACTGGTTTTACTTTGAACATATTATAATAAGTGAGTTTCGTTAATTTCGGGTTCACGTCGTTTAGGGGTCCATAATATTTAGACTTGGAAATGAGTGTTACCAAAAACGAATACAAATGGCTCTGCATAGAAATGATCTATTAGTTGAAGGTAGGGACCGAGCCATGCTCATTTACCGTGTTAAACATAAACGGTTATTCAATAGCTAACCGCAATATCTTCTTAAACATTCTCACACATCATTCAAACCTTTTCCCGTTAATTAAAACAAGAATCAATATCTCACCCGTCCAATTTTCCAGGTCCTCGATCGCGACGCACGAAAAAACCGTCTGGTTCCCCAGCGTCGCCCGGTTCTTCAGCATCAGCCGAAGAAAAGCGGCCCCGGACTGCCTTCAGCGGTGCCCAGCTCGCCCGATTGAAACACGAATTCGCCGAGAACCGGTACCTGACGGAACGACGTCGCCAACAACTCAGCGCCGAACTGGGCTTAAATGAGGCCCAGATTAAAATTTGGTTCCAAAACAAACGGGCCAAGATCAAGAAAGCCTCGGGACACAAAAACCCGCTGGCACTTCAGCTGATGGCACAGGGTCTCTACAACCATTCAACAGTTCCTTTGACACGGGAAGAAGAAGAGCTCCAGCAACAGTCCAATGGACAAGGCTAGTAAAACAAAACAAAGACTTAAACCCTCGTAACCAAGTCGTAAAAATAAGACCGCTTTCTGACCTAACTACCCTCGAGTTTGCAGAACCAACAGTAAATACCTAAAAAAAAAATTTTTTTAGTAGAAGTATTTAAATTTTAAAGTTTTGACCTATTTTTAACCTAAAATAATGGTCTGGTGACACCTGTTTTGAGCAATTTTCAACAATTAAAGAACTCTATGACTTTTTTCATAAACAATTAATGAATTTCATTCATGGTCTCTCGAACCCAGCGAATTCAAAATGAATAGTGAGCGTTGCGTGTTTTCATGTTAAAAATCAGAGAATTCATAAATATTTGTCACAATGCATTGATATAGCCAGTAGTGAATCTAGAATTTTAATTTGACCAAAACTTGATCTAGCTGAGGGTAAGTTTTATCAATTTATGCAATAAAAAACTTGAAAATTTAATATTTATTACTTCGGGTCGATATTTTCACATCTAGATAGTGACATTTATCTTACAGATAAAATTATATCCGAAAGATAGAGAAAATGTACTTGTTTTCATCTAAGAGTATGTGTAAGATTTATCTAACAGTTAAAATTTTATCTATTAAATCTATATTAATTCTATATTCTATATTAAATCTATTAAAGTTATCTGAAGGATATGGTTCATCTATCAATGAGTGAAAACGTCGGCCTCTAGAAAAATTGATGAAAATTGTACTATTGAAAGTGTACTATTCTCTAGATAAGTTTGCTTTTCAAAGGGGGAAGATTTGAGCCCTTCAACCTTCATAAAGGATTCACTACTAGGGATATTGCATTCTGTACAAGTAAAACATATGAAGATCATTTTAACTAGGCTTCTACTTTAGAACAAATCCACAAGGTCTGGATTTTGAACCAAAAATTGTGACCAATTTTGAATCAAAAATTGTGACCAATTTTGAATCAAAAATTGTGGCCAACTTTTGGATCTTTTGTGAACTTAGGTAATTGTAGGCCAGAAAAAGGTTTTTGTTTTTCGACTTGGAAAATTCGCGAAAAAATCGTTTCAAAGTTACCTAATCATTAAACTAATTGTAATTTAGACTGAAATATTCGAATATCAATTGCAATGTCTTAATCGTTTTTTAACCACTCCGATAAACCCAATGTTTCTATTTAAATATAGTATTTATAAACAACTGATAACAATAATGTGTCAGCCAAGTAATAACCGCATTCATCCAAATTACAAGAAATTATCAACTTGATTTTCGATTTGTCCCACATTTTTTTTTCTAAATAAAATGACGAGTTCATGGAATTGCGTATGTATAAAGAGTAAGGTACTCATTTTCGTTTAATACGTTTTACTATATTTTTTTTAATCACTTGTTGATAATTTTAATGAACTAACTATGTAGCTACTTAATTATATTGTTGAGTGACATGTTAATTATGACTTGATGAGCATAATTGGATATATATTGATAACTAAACGATATTATTTCCGAGAAATGTATTGTAACGCTTGATTGCGAGGAATAAAAACGGGTACTTAACAATAGCTAATTTAAGGTAAAAGTTTATAAAATTATTGTTTTTTTTTTAATTATAAAATTTAAAACCCAAAACAAATGGATCATATACAAGGAAGTTGTAGGACTAGGTTTTATGGAATTGTTGTAAGGGCAAAAAGTGTAGGTATCTGTAGTACAATGACAGGATATGCTGGTGCTGATCTGCGATAGTTGTCTTTATTCCGTTAAAGTTTACGGTTAACGTAAAATATTACGTAAAACATGTAATTAATATGACAGGTGATATCACCGTTTTTTTCCATGCATTTCTTTTGGCTACGCAAAAAGGTCATGATTAATGAACATACCACTTGTATGTATAAAAAAAGTATAATATCAAATCAACAGGCGTCCGAATATGACAATTTCTTCACGATTAAAACTGAGCATAATTTAAAGACTATAATTTGGGCAAAACTTCATTATAAAATCTTCCAAATTTTTTTACGATTTTGCGTATAATTCAATTACTATTATATAAACAAAAAAAAATCGGGATATTAACTCGAAAGCTCTCGTCCAAGCACAAAAGAAATTCTTTCACTTTCTCGTGCATGTCCCAATGCAATACAATATAATTTAATGCAATCATTTGTATTTATTTTATTTCGATTTATTCTCCCGGTGAAATTACATAATTTAAATCAAATTTATAACAGCAATTTATCATGCAGACTAATTTTGCGACAGCTGTCCCATTGTACATATTTGATTTTTATTAACATTGGAAAACCAGCTGGAAAAGTTGAATATTTAAATAATCAATTTATGACTATAACAAGTCTTCCAGTTGGACGAATCATTCAGGAAACTGTACAAGTGAAATCAAAATGCCTATTAAGCCGGATTCTTAGATCGAATCCATTTAAAATTGGAATTTCCTGAGATATTTTTCATTTCTAGTTTCTTAAACTATTACATGAATACTTAGCGACTTAATAATTATTTTATATTGTGAATAAGGAAATTTAGGCATTAAACAATGGCCAATTTTTTTAAATTTTTTTTTTTTGGTATTTTGGTAGAAATAATAATCCAAAAATGATGGATGCGCCTATGGATCATCTGTTACGTCATAGTCCATGTATTGAAAAATAAATGAGATATAAATAGATCATTGAGCAGATATCAAAAAAAAAAAAAAAATAATTGACACAATTATTCACATTTTCCACCACGGAAAACATTTAACTACCCTACAAATTACTATTATTTTCTCCAATAGAATAGAGGTTAATGTGATTAGTATAAATAAAAACTAAGCTTTTCATTAGTCATTTTAATCCTTAGTCTTTTAATACAACTAAGAAAAACTGTTTTTTAAACGATCAAACTAAAATTTCAATTTGAATAAATGTTAAAGGCTTAAACAATATTGACTAAGCATAGTTAATAATTTTCCGATAGTTCAAAATTATTGACTAAAGTGCAAAGGGTAGAAAGAGCTATAGAACGATAACAATGAGATCGACCCCACAAAGATATTTAAACTATTTTTTGAAGGTTTGTTAGTACTAAAATAATACTTTCATACTCCAAATTTTAGCTTTACATGTCTTATTATTTGCGAATAAATCGAAAAAAACTATAAATCAGAAAATATTTTCTTCTCAACAATCGAAGAATCGATTTGACTAATATTTGGACATATTATGAAAGTTATAAAAGTTATACTTCGAAAGAAACAGCCTTTAATTTCATTATAACTATTTAAAGTAGATGATTTCTCTACTTCTCTGCTCAGATAACTAATTGTAAAGTGATTTACAATTAAAAAATTAACGAAGAGTAAAAAAAAATTCCTAGCCTCACTAAATTTGAAATATTATAAATGGTTTCAATCATCAACGTTTAATTTATACGATTAAAACAATCTAAATATTTGTATTTCAATAAATTTGTCAAAGGAAAATGTTCGTGGGATTTTGAAGTTTCTGTACTGTGACGTCATGTTAATACCGGACCAATATAGGCTCATTTTACACATTTAAATTTACCGATTTTTTTGCATTTTTCAATGAATAATTATTAGATTTTTACCAGTAAATTTATAGATTAATGTGTTAAAGATTAACAGCTACTTAATGTTTTCATATTAGTTTAGATTATTTTTAAAACATGTGCCTATTTAGCCAATTTTTACTAAATATGTCATTAATAAGCCATAACTTAGTGGCTTAGCATTTAAAGGAATTGGTCGCAGAAAACAATTTCAAAAATTTATTCGTTTCCCATTTTACCCTTAATTAAGAAACAAAAACCCCATTATTTTTTTCATTTCAACATTTGTAAAAAATACCAACCCTTATACTTAAGTCTTTAGTCCCTCTCAATTCTGATATATAAGAAAAAAACTTAATTGGCCTAATTAGTATCTACTGAAACGATGAAATTGAAAAAAAAATCTATTAAAATTCAAATGAAAATTCCAAAAAAAAAATTCCGTGTTGCAAGTGTGATCCGTTTTTTTTCAAGTCCTTTGCTGCCATGTAAATTTGTCATTATAGCAGACAACCCTTAACCGGAGGGCTACTTTTGATCTAGAGACATAGTATTGAAATATTTGTTCCGGCGGTTTGGTTTCCTTATTCTTTCGGTTAATTATTAAGTTACAATCATTAGATTTGGCTAAAAAAACGATGCAGCTGTCATTTATTTTGTTTTATTTTTTTTTCGTTGAAGTGAAAGAAAATCTTTTTGGTGAAAGAGTTAAGAGTGTAAGGTTCTATTGATTTGTTGGTACAAATAGGAAAGATAAATGGGTACCTGTGGTTGTTCTATATGTGGTTTTTTACGTTGGGTATCGTATGATAAAGATTTCGTTGGCGTTGACGTTGCCACTTGGGTGTCCTCTTCTTGTTGTCGTTCGTTGTTAATGTTGTTAGCGTTCAAGTCGATTTACATATTAATTATGCCGCTAACACTCCATTAATGCCAAATGTACAACATACAGTCAACAACGACAGCAACAGCAACAGCACCAGCCACCAATGTATTTCATTTCAATTCTGATCACAATCGACGATAACCTTATGTAACAAACGATCGAAAAATTCTCGTCAAAACTACTGGAATTACACATTTTTGCATTTTTTTCAAAAAAATTTTTACCCAAAAAAATTCCTGATCAGATTAGAACAAAGTTAAGATCTTGGGTTTCAATCCTTCAAATTGGAATTTCAAAAGACTAAAAGAAATATCGAACCAAAATTATTATAACTTTTCAGACATTATTACAGGGAGTTTAAGGAAAAAAATTGAAGAAAATTGTACAACTTAATATTAAAATATGATGCAGTAAAATTTTTTGAAATATATTTTACCATAGGTCAACTAAAAGCGTAAATGAGTCGTCTATTTTGAAACTGGCCTAAGTCCATTTCAAGGATAACTTTTGCTTTGCTGATAGATCAGATTATATTGATATTTGTCCTAGGATTGATATTTGTCCTATTCCTTTTTGGAAACACTTATAGGTAATAACTTCTTTGATAATGACATTTTTGTATTCATTGTTGGAAAAAATAGAAGGAATACGAACTATTCTTGAAATGTACTTAAACCGCTTTCAAAATAAGTGACTTAAAAATTGAAATATTTTTCAAAAAAGCAAGTGCGTTTAGGTTGTATAGCTTAGATACGTATTTTGATTGCTAAGCAATCTCATCAGTGGTCATCAAATAGTAAAAGATTTCTCCGTAACTGCTCTAATGAGTTACTCATCACCTCATATATTATTCTTTTAAAGAAATTTATTGAATATATTGTTATTAGAGAATAAAATTTCTTGGTCAAGAATTACGCACCTTATGCACTTATTTTGCAGAATTATGCAGTTAGGAATTATTATTAAAAATCATACACCTCACAATGATATCTGAATTACACCAACGCTAGAAAATTGATTCTTAAAAATGTTGTGCAGTTTTTATCATATTTGAACAAGAGTACTTGTGTTCATCGATTTTTTTCCACAGTTAGAGTATATACGAAAATTTATTAAAAGTTATGTTTTCAATTTTAAATTTAGTTTTGGATATGTAATAATTTAAAAAAAAAGAAAAACTTTACTCGACAAATAAAATATACAATTTTTTTCCCAAGGTTGTATTTTGTTTATACATCCCTAGTAATATCTGATTTATGTCAATTGTGTTGTGCTAGTAACTTCCCGTGAAATATTCACAGACCAAGATTGACAAAATTGGCCATTAAATGAAATCGAAATGACAGTTGAGACAAATGACACCAATCACTTGGTTCAAGTTTAAGACAATGATCGTATTTCACTCTCACGTATGTGTTTACAATCTTTGTTTTGTCTTTACCGACATACATACATACATTTGCCTATCATTATATTGATAGAATTTTTTGGAGCGAATTTTGTTGATATATTTTAAACAATAGAAGTAGTTATACTCATTTTTTTTCCATATTTAGAGTATACAAGAGAAAAATTTCCATATGGAAAAAAAATTAGGATAATTGTATTGAAAATTTGTAGAACTGCCCAGTGTTGATATTCAATTGAGTATTTCAAAACTATATAAGGCAAAATTTCGATGGTCAAAGAAGATTCGATTTATGTAATCTACGCAATTATTAGAAAAAATGTAAAAATATGAACAGAGAAAGAGAGAAATAGAGAAATTATACTAAGTTGGGGGTCCCTTACTTCGGTCACTTACAAATTTGTTCTATTTCATGCCAAATAATGTTTTTTTCTAATAATGTAAGCAATTAAAAATTTATTAATACATAACATTGAATTTTTTAATGTTTTTATATAATTCATTCCTTCCTCCAAAAAAAAAAAAAATACTCCAATTTTCTAATTAATAAAATTATTATTAACATTCCATATGAAATTTTGGAAAAAAAGGAATTCAAAAGACAAAACTCTATGACTGTTCTTGGATACTGTTCATAAAATTATGAAAAATTAAATTTTTCCAGCAACCATTTCGAGTGTATACAACAATCGTACTCATAAAAGCAAAAAACAAACAAAAAAAATCGAAAAATTTGATATAAATTTGTATGTATTTTCAATCGCTTGGAGGCACTTGTTAATGTTATCAGTAATGATTAAAAATTCTTATTTTGGAAATGGAAAATAAGTAAAGATATTTTTGGGGTAAAATTAAACAAATTTTGAAAAAAAAAACCAAACCTACAACACCCTACCATTCCCATGCATTTTCCCCTTTAAGCTTTTACCAAAAAAAATTGTTTTCTCTTTTAAGATTCTCAAAGCATCTGCAACCGTGCAATTTCTGCAGAAAATGCATTTAAAAGTGCAATAAGGCCTTTAATTGTTTTCATATAAATTATAATAATTATGTTGTAACCAGTCTTTTAGATAAACGTTCATTATCCATTCCCTTACTTCAACCGACTCTCCTTTCTATGGTTTTTTTTTTCTTACCAAACGATAACAATTATCTGCGTTTTATTATTGTAATAATTATAATTACAGCAGGCACTGTTGCTGCACATGCATTTGACCTCTCATTTTTTAAAAAAAAAAAACTTTTTTTTTTCGACTAAACAAATTCCGTTGCAAAGACATTGCAGTTGATATCCGAAAATTTGATAATTTCCCATATTTGCTAAACGACAATGTGCAATAAAGTAAAACCTCTCTCCTATGACTTGACACATATCAAAGGAGAAGTAGGGTGTAAAAGTTAAATTGCAAACGAAGAATATTACTGACCTATCAGTCGTATAGTCAGAAAAACCTCTATGAAAATGTAAATATAGATTAAAGTGAAGAAAAAAAATTATATATATTGAATACTATGTATTTAATTTATTTAAACTTAAACTATAGGAAAATTCTTTTTATGTACAAACTATAACAAAGTAATTTTAAATTAAATTATATAAGAATCGAACGATTTTCGATTGTGCGTTTTACAAAAAAAAAAAAAAAAAAAAAAAATAGAACAAACCCTAATTTTAAAGGGAAATTATTAAAAAAAAAAATGTTTGAAAATGTTTCATGTAGATTTTTTTCGCTAATTTTTAAATGAAAAACTCTGTAAAAATGCCTATTGAACATATGGAAAATAAAAAGATGAAAAATGAACTATTAATTTTATTATAATGATATTATTGTAATTAAATTTAGGAAATATAAATTTAATAGAAAAGAAGGAAATTTGTCTTAAAGAGAAATCATTTTTTTTTAAATTTTTCGAAACAGTATTTTTAAATGATATCCACTTTATAAAAACCGTTTTTCTTGTTAAAATATTTAACATCAATTATTGTTAATGGTCCATTTATACAATCAAATCATTTATGCTTCAATCCAGTTGGCGCAAACAATCTATTGAGCTGTGGTTTTGTTAGAATAGTTGCGCAACTATCTTTTGGGATCAAAATGTATTTCTCAACGTTTACTGGTTTGAGAAAAGATTGGAATTTGTGACAATTTTCCTATTACACTAATTATTTGATTGTGTACTTTACTACCCAATTAATTGGGAAAAAAATATAATGAAATTTACATTATAAGACTACAACAATATGGTACTTTTTTTGTAAAAAAAATAATTTGTAATTTATACCCAAGAAAGAGTATAAATGGTACTCAAACTTGTAAATCTGAGTCTTTACAATTATAAGAATCATTAGAAATATTAATTGATTAACCAAATGAAGGTTTTTTTTTATTGTTTATAATATTTTTTTTTCTGTAAATCCTGGAAAAATAGATTGGGAACAAATGATTTAATAGTGTTAAACCGTTAGATTCTAATGTTGAACATATACAAGGGAAACTACGTATATGGAGATACGTATATATAACTATTTTTTCAGTGATTCTATCAAAATGAATTCAAATTTTTCATTTTATAATAATTTTTTTCCAAGAAGAGGAAAACTTTTCAATTGATATTAAAAAAGAAGTGATTATTTTTCAGCAGCGCTGGATTTACCCTACAGCAGTGCTTCTCAAACTTTTCCTTATCACGGCCTCCTAAATCAGAAAAAAAATTCCAAACTCCTCTCCTCAAAACTTTCTGACATTAGTGACCAACAATAGTTTCTCTATTTGTATCACGAATTATTATTACAGAAATATTTCGTGGTTCACTAGTATGAGCACCAAGGCCCTTTAGGGAACCGTTCCCCCCTGATTGAGACGCACTGCCCTAGTGCTAAGGGCGACAAATTTGCAGAGGCGCCAATATTCGGGACTTCCGAAATTATTTTTTTCTTTACGAAATACAAAAACGCTACGGTAACTACGGTAACGGACCTACTAAGGTCCTTTAGCGACTCTAGGGTTAATTAAATCCGCTATCGAGAAATATTGAAAATTTGCACGATATGAGGATCGAACCCACTACCTACTAGTTACATATATTTAGTTTATTAAAAAAAGTATTTCTGACCCTTACTTATTAAGTGCCACAAGGTAAAACTAGAGGTAAATCCGGTTCTGCTTTTTAGTCTCAAATTATTTGGTAAAATCACTTCTTGCCGTTTTACACTTCCATAAAGCAATGAAAAGTTAGTCAAAACAATTACCACATTGTCAGTATTGATATAAAATTTTCATTATTCAAAATCAAAGCACCTAACACTACAAATTATATGAAAACATTTGTTATAAATGATAATTTAAATTAAAAATTTAACTGCCTTTTAAACATTAAGATTTTTTTACTTTAACAGAAATCAAAACCGGACAAAACAGAACTCGAAGTATATACATCGTTTATGTTGAAATTTGTAATTTTAAAAACAACAATTTTCGGGAAATTGGTTTAACGGAATAAAAGTCAAATGAAATTGAACTTGAATAACTGAATTTTGACATGTTCTGTTTTGTCATACAATAAAAGATCAAAAAAAATAAATAAATGATGTGTTGTTAAATAAAATAAATGAATTTGAATATAAGTGATAACAAAATTTTAAACAATTTAAATGCAACTAGTTTGTAGTCATTAAAGATTTCCAGAATTAAACGGTAGTCACAACCGGGACAAAACAGAACACGACAAAACAATAAATTTTGGGAAATATGTTTAATGGAAAAGAAGAATAATAAAGTAAAATTGAACTACAATGACTCAATTCTGACTTGTTCTGTTTTGTCATACAATGTGACAAATATAAAAAAGAGGCTTTGTTTAGTAATCTGAATTGCAAAGTAAATGGTAGCAAAGTTTTGAACAATTTCATGTAAATCCTCATTTTTTTCATTGATAAAATGTTTTTCTCGAATAGAGAGTACCTATGTAAAGAAAAGTCGGCTACACTTTTGTCGATTAAATCGCAATTTTTTATTACTTGTAAAATGTCTTATTTTATTTATGTTTACTATTATATAATCTTAATTTATTATAAAGTAAAATTGAAAAAAAAATGATTTTTCTTGTCAGAAAAAAAAATAGGTGAATCAAATCCTTCTTTTTTCTGTATAAAACTGTAGGAATATAAATGTATTATATCATAAATTAATTTAAATTATAAAAGAAAAACAATGGAGATATTTGTGAATGAGTTTAAAAAGTATTATTAAAAAAATTTAAAAAAATAAAATGTTTTTTTTTTATAATTTTTTACCTTAGTTAACGATTCACGGAAGATCCCCCCGTCAATCAAAGAAGATTGATCTCATAAACGGGCCTATAGTAATGCTATAGGTATATTACGAAAGTATCCAAAAGTTAAATCAAATCACGAGATGATAAATCTCAATGAAATTCCTGCTAGACGAGACAAAAATTAACATATCTTTCAAATATTAATAAAGAGCATTCACTTAAGAAAATAATGTCTTTCAAATTCAAAGCGAAACACGAATACATACCAATGGGTATGTATGAAATAAGAAAAAAACTATTGAAAATGCCTGCGTTAATATTGTGCCTCTTTATCGTTTGTTTTACATTCTTTTCAGATTTGATTTGGAAGAAAAAAAATATGTTATGTGATCACCACAAATAATATACGGCAGCCTCTTCATCTTATTCGTCTTCATCTTCCTCCCCTATTGTAAACGTGTGAGGTCTATTTGATATATGAAAGTCGCCAATCCCTTTAATTGACGGCTCTTCGTTTAAAACCAAAGAGTTATGTGCACAATTATCATCGAGCGGCCACAGATTCCTCAACCTACTACTACTACTACTACCACCTATACTATCTTTCTAAATTATTCAACCATATTAAGCAATTTTAAGCAATTTTTTCCATCGCAAAACTATTTTTTTAAGTAAAGAAAAAAACCGTATTAAAATTTTTTAACCCAAAAGATTTAAACATCGATAAATAAAACCAAAAATCTATTATGTCCATAAGGAATGCTCTTTGTTAAAATTGGAATTAGAAAGCGATTTTTCAAGGATTGATTAACATCGATGTATCGTTGCTACTGTTCAGATTTTTTTTTGTAGTTTCTGATTACGAAAAAAAAAGATTCAGGTAAGTTAAACCTATAAATTTATCCTCTAGCCCAAGGACAATAAATCCTTCAAATAAAAAAAAAATAAAAAGTTTCCATTCATCTTTTGCCAAATAAAATCAATGAACCATTAAAATTTATTAATCTCTTTACATATTGAATTTCTTATCGTCACGTAACCAAAAGTTTGATTTTCCGCCTGAAATTTTTTGTTGTCATTAACATGGTAGGGATTTAATAAAAAAAAAACGAGTGATAATATTGGGGGTCTTAAAGTGTACAACCAAGGGTTATTCTATCTTGTGATAACATGAGCATACTTTACGAATATTAAATGGTTGCCGAGGGTTGGTAAAAGGGGGAAATTGATGTTGGATGTGGGAGTGTTAAATTGCGTGTTATGTAAGTAAGAGCTTAACAGGATTGACCCTTAACATAGAAATAAATGTAAACTTTTTCTATTTAATAGACTAATAAAGTTTGAAATTTTTATTATTTTTTCTTTCCTTCCACTGATATGAAAAAGGTAATGGTTTGAAATTAATCTTGATTTAATTAAAAAAAAAACGGGGAAAAATTGACGGTTCAAAAATGAGAGATTAGGGATGTTGTTTACATTGAAATCCCTGGAAATGAGGGAATCGTTTTAAGATGAAAATAAGGTAAGTCGTTAAATTAACAGATAATAGTGTAAAAAATTAAGTGCTAAGATTTTTACGACCAGTTTCCAAGCAATTATTTTGTAGTAATATTTTAAAGATTTATTAAAGTAAAAGAAAAAATCATTACGTCTGGTACCTACTTTCATTGGTATTAAGGGAAAATGTATTTAATTTGTTACTTATAATTGTAGAATAAATCAAAATACATTTATTATGTAGGTACTTATATATATTTAAAAAAAGGGCGTCACAATGGAAAATTTCTTTCATTTTCATCTAAGTATCGGAACAAACATGCAAAATTTAAAGATAAGCACATGAAAAATTAAGTATAAGACTGGAAAAATGAAAAATAATGCTATGGATGTTGAATATTTAGAAATTTAAACAAGAAAAATGTAATGAAGAGTAGATAGAATATTCTTATGGAATGAAGATAGGACAAGTAAAAGATTTTCGAGCATATTTTATGGCTGATAGAATATTCGAGCAGTATCTGGAACTTTCTAGGAGTTTCCAGATTATGGCCAAATTGTATATAAGGTGGTTGACCGTCAACAGTTAGAACGCAATTAAACTTTGTTAAGTAAAACAATTCGAAAATCGTTAACAGTGAAAAATACATATCGATCTCGATAACCGTTATTGTCGATTTGTAAAATAAATAATTGTGTAGTGTGAATTTAATATAAATAAGGGTGTATAAGAAAATAAATTGTTGTTTTTGTATGTCCTAAAACACAAATCCTAGGAACCCATCAATTTATCGAATTGGGTGGAAAATTCAATAAAGTGTAAGCTATTTTTCAGAATGAAAATTTTCATAATTCGTGATTAGGAAATTGGAACTAAAACACTGGAAAGTCTATTGGTGGCCGAGTGGTCTAGGTAACCACTCCAAAACTGGTAAGTTTTGGGTTTGATCCTCGTATCGAGTCAATTTTCGATATTTCTCGATTACGGATTTTACTAACCCTAGAGTCGCTAAAAATCTTGGTTGTTATAAAGCGACAGTAAATACCAATTAAAAAAAAAACACTGAAAATAGTTTCTTAATCAGTTTTTGTATTGGGCATAGTTATGTGAATCGGAAACATGAACTCTTTGGGAAGAAGAAAAGAAATATCTAGAGACTTTTGAATTAATAACGAAAAAAATTTAAAAGAATCGAAAATGAAACACAAGTATAGACGAGGAATTAGTTATTGGTAATTTCAATAAATTTTGTTAAAGATATATGAAGCCATACCACAAAAAAAGTTCGATTACATTCCTAGAATGCTTTGGAAAAACAATTAGAAGGACTCAAGAATAAAGGAAGAGCAATTAGATAATATAGTTGGCTTGTTTAAATTTGTATTAATCGGGAATTTAAAAAGAAATCTAGAGCACCTAAATTTATTTAATTGGTGAAAAAATTGAAATTGGTAGGAAAAATTTAATGGATAGAGAATATTTTTTTTATGTATGTTAGGAAAGAAATATTTCCCCACGACTCAATCTTCACCCTTATCGTTCCTAGTTAATAAATAGTGCTTTTCTGTAATCCCCGTAGGATTTCCGAGTTGATCTTATAACGATATTAATAATCCACTATGCTAGTGAAACATCCCCTAATATTCTTCGTGGAACACCCCCAACAAAAATAAACTAAACATGCCAGAGATAAGGGTGGAGGCGTCTTCTATATGTTTATGCTCATTTCAAATGCCTCATAATCCCCAATAATGCGACCACTATTATCGTAATTAGAGTTACATGGGGATGACGGGATTATTATTAAATCCAAGCTAAATAATTTTTTAGAGTAATGATAAAATTGTTCCGCCTGTTTATAGTCTCATATTGGCCTTTTAATTAATTATAGATTTATATGCATGTGCACACAACGATGCGATGGGGAAACAGCCATGACGTTTTATCGTGTGATGGTGACGTCACGGATTGCTGCACTACCGAAAAGGGGTGTGTTTCATGTGGTTGCTCGGTTGCGTTACAAGGGCGGCGGCTTTTGGGGTAAATTATGTGTTAGTACTTGCGCGCGTGCTAACTGACCTCTGAGACCCCTCGAGTGGAACACCTCATTTGTTTTCACAGAAATATACTTGCTGGTGGTTGTATGAGATGAAAATGTGGCAGAATTTCTTGAACTCTAATTCAGGAAAGTTTCAATACTAATTGTAACAGTTTTTCAGATTTTTTTTTGGTATAATTTATTATACACCGCAATTATAAATTTAACAATATTTATGATATCTTGAAATTTCCCATTCCATTTCTTTTTTTTGAGACCAAATAGAATTTTTTTTCTAAAAGCTAATACCTTGAATAATTGAATCGGGGATTTCAAAAAAATAAATGAAAATGCATAAGATTTTATAGCTGTAATTTACCGTTGATAATGTAATAACAATTAAAAGTAAATTAATAAAAGAAAATTAATGAAGAAAAGCTTCCGCAATGACGGCATCCATTTTCTTTAATCTTAAACTATTATTTCATAAACTATTCCAGTTATTTGCAAAAACCCAATCAATGTGTGGAACCAGCAGAACCAACAGAATAGAGCAGTGATTACTCTACCAATCACCCTAGTTAGTTAGATATCATTTAGGTATTCATGAAGCAGTAAACATATACCGTATTATGTCATATTAGCTTAGTGAATATATGAACCATATAGTACATATTTTATAATTAAGTTAAACCCAATTAATTAATTAATTTGATTACTTATAAAATTCGTATTATTGATTATAGTCTTATGATTTTCAGAAAAATCAGGGTGGTCTACTCTACTTTTTATTTTTTTTTCGCAATTTTTAATGGTGAAGAATATGTATGGCAGCTAATAAAATTTTATGTACAATATACACTGCTTAAGTTTGTATGGAGCTGATGTGTACAAATATTTGATAGAACCAATTCGAAGCCAAGATATTTGATAGATAGTAAGGATTTGTATAATTTTGAATATTTAAATACAAACTAACCTATAATTATAAAGAATATATAATAAATGAACGAACAAGATTTGCTATATGTTAGATATGCAATTAGATATATTATAGATATGCAATTTCTTAGTTCTCGTGTCCTCAAAAATTCGGACAAGGCTTTGTTATTTTTTTGGCTGTCAAAATATTACATTTATGTGCTTCATATACTTTAATAGAACATAAATTCATTATTATTTAATTCTACTTACATTTAGAACACAATTTTCCATTACTTATGAATTATATGAAACTGTTTTAATAGCTTATAAACTTGATATAATACTGACACTAGAGTCTTCAGCACTATGTTTTCATTTCATGAACGACTTCGCAATAAACAATGTTCGTTCTCTTGTTACTTATATTTTGTTCCTATAATATTCCGAACTATTCGAAACAGTAATTTGTAATTAAAACATTCGTTGACATTTGTCAACAAGATGTTATGAAGTTGCTGTAAATTTCACAATAGAAATTCGGATTGTTTCTTACTGCGTTTGATCCACGACGCATGCGCAGAGTTGAATATAGTGCTTTTATGTTAAGTTTTTACTTAGCAGAACTAAACAATTACCAAAGATGGTTTTGATCTTATTTACAGTGGACATTTTCAAACTATTAATTTCTTTAGTTTTTTTTTTTTTATTTGAAACATTCCGATGAAGAAAAATTTGGTTTTTTAAAATTAAATAGAGACAGATCTATAGTTAGACAAGATTGAAAGCTTGAAACTGTAGAAAATAGTTCATCTATAACTAACAATTAATATATGGCTAATATTAATAATTGATGTAATATCATTAGGGTTTCTTAAAGTTGAACTAAATGGAGTTTAGAGCAGGGATGACCAACCCGCGGCCTGATGGCCACATGAGTCGCGCCTGGATCATTTCCTAACCCGGAAGATTCATCACACTTTTACAAAATGTATTTATTTTGTAATGATCAAAGTAGGTAAAACCAATTTATTAAAAATGTCTACAGTGTATCTAAACCTAATACGAGAATATACAATGTTATATGTTCCCCTCGGAGTTGTAATGCATTTCTAAAGTAGCCGGCAATATCATTTGGGTTGATCACACCTGGGTTGGAATATGAAAGGAGAAGTAAAAGAAATTTGAGGTATAAGCTATTAGGTGCACAAATAAGTTTTACAAAGAAGATACGAATTATACTTGGACTACTATATTCATACGAAAGCATTAATCTTTTTCCTTCAAAAATCATTATCTACCGTTTGGCTGAAGAAGTAACAACATGCTTTTTTGTGCTCTAATAGTGTGAACTTTTGTACCCACAAGATGCAATTTGCGAGAAGCGCTTCTTTTTTGTTTTAGTTTATCAATAGCTGAGTGTTGCATAATATGGGGAACATGTTTCATCCATAAAAACATGTAAATTTTGATTCTAGAAACAAAGATTGTGAAGGTAGACCAATAAAATTTGACGGCACTGAGGGGGAGAAGTTATTGAATCAAAATTTGTGTCAAACTTAAGAGAAGTTCCTGGAAACTTTGGCAGTAATTTTTAAAGCAATATCAAACCATCAGAAAGCCATGAATATGGTGGAAAAACAGGGAAATCTTCAGGAAATCAGGGAAATCAGGAAAATGTTAAGAAAATTTGGGAAGGCACTTCAATGTAATTTCTTACCCCATCCGCAATATTCAGTGGATATTGCCATCCGATTACCTTTTATTTCGGTTAGGATTTTTGATTTTGAGCAATTTTTTAAAACCTAGGTTTACTGTTTGGTTCAATGAAGCCAATAATGCAAGAAATAAAATTAAACACAAGTATTTGAGATTGAAGTGTTCATATTTCTTAAATTATTCATTGTGAATGTTATATGATACGAGTACTTTATTGGAGAGAGCATATAATAGGCATTTTCTTTGCATAAATATTGCACTGCGACTTTAAGAGGAACTAGCTTATCGCATAACTCTTATACTTCTCTAATTCTTGAATATTGAGATCAAATTTATACTCTAGTTGACTAATTGCTAATTTTTAACTTCATTTTAAAAGCGCATTCCATCCGGTTCTAAAGTTCAGCTAAAGATTTTTCTTTTAATCAAATAAGTCCACATTCCGTGGATTGGCATTATTACGAATTTTGGGAAAAATTTTATGGGGTTTTGTATTAAAAGTTTCCAGAGTTTCAAGTATCTGAAATCTTTGAAAACCCCGGGTTTTTGGGTTCGAGGACACCCGGCTTAAAAGCTTTAAGTTCGGCCCATGTTCAACCATGGCCTGGTTGAGTAACACTTCAGATTTTACGAAGACGTCAAAAATTGATGCGATCGCTAGATCGCCTTGGAGGACGAAAATTTTTTGTGGGCTACCTCAAAGATGGGAAAGAGTGGTAGGGTACAGTGGGGCTTTAAGGTCCGCGAGTTTAAAGGTCCATCATGAGTATCTAAAATACTAGTGGCATATTGCTCTATTTAACTATAATGGTAGGGATGAGGAAGTGTAAGAAGCATTTCGAGGCCACCCTGGCAGTTAAGCTACATCACAGATAGGATATTTACTATGGCATCTCGATATTTTTACGAAAGTAAAATTTTTAAATATTATTCTTTTCGGTTTTCAGCAGTAATATAGCTTTGACTAGACTAAAACATAATTTAATAGTACATGAAATTTAGTGGTATTTCAGGATTTATTAATAGTTTTTAGCTAATTTAAACAGTAAACTAGTTATAACCTAGTAAAAACACTTGAACGTAATTGGGGTAAAAAGGTCCACGTGGGCCTTTTCCTTACCCAGCCACGTGAAATTTGGATTCAACGCAATCTTTACAAGCAATGGACCCATGAAAACTGTATTTCTAATCGAGGATTCCTTTACTTCGTTTGTTATAATTGGGATTCAGGAAACGATGATTTTGATTAAGTTAAGATAAAGGTATAAACAAATATTACTTATGTTACAATTAATGTCATTATTATTATATAGAAAGAAGAGTTTTATGTTATGTTTAAAATGACTGTAATAAAATTTTCCAAATAAAAATCCAGAAATATTTCATTGATTCAAATATTGTTATTAATTTATAACACCTGTTAAATACTTAAAATAAATACAGGACCTTTTTTCCCCTTAGTCGTCCCTTTTTGCTCCTACTAAGGGGCAAAAAGAGACAGACGACAAGGTCTAGAAAAAATGTAAAATGACAAACTTCTATATGGATGATTCCATCAAAAATTAAATTAATCATGGCCAGATATGTGTTTGTTTGGCTAGCATTATACGTTTGAAATTAATAGGGTTGGTTATCACAATATAATACGGAATAGTAAAATTGGATATTTAAACCCTACCCTACCCAATCTAGCGATGGGTAGTATTTGAAGAAAAATATGTTGTTGCACTTTTTAGATGAAAGCCTTAAGAATAAAAAAAAATCTCAATACTTCCTTGTACACCTATAATAGAATCGAAAGTTGGTTTGAGGGTTTTAACCAAAGAATGAATTTTGCTTGTAACACATAAATACACTAAAGTTTTTTTTTCTTTTTGACATTCTTTTACCATTTAATGTTACTCTAACCATTGATGAGAGTTTGAGGAAAAAAAGTTAAGACATTTTCATTTGTTCGATTGCTTTCCCTTTTGGTAGACGAAAAAATCTCCTCACTCCCATTGGTTCTTATTGAAGCGTAATGGTCAATCGTGCCAAGGAAAAATAAACGTAGACTTTTTCATGAAAGTGTGGAAATGTTGAATTTATTTTGTGCGCGAGTTTCGAGATAATTTGTATATTATCTTTTATCCATAATGAAATAAATCAAGCTGGAACGGAACAAACGTTCAACGATCCACCTCTCATGATGGCAACAAATCTCAAATCTCAACTTATTCGGTTCTGGCCAATTTATTTCGTCCGGGAAAAATAAGGGAGAGGAAGACGCGGGTTCCATCCGTTTCATATAAATTTCTATGCTTTGTTTCAGATTAATTATTATATTAAAATACATATTTTCAAAAATGAATACAAAAAAAAAACACACACAACGTTTACACGCGTCGTTTGGAAAGTAAAAAATTATTTATTAATTTATTAAATTTATTTATGACCGCAATTGAGCCTTATTTATATGAATATGAAGGCAATTAGTTTACATTTGCGTGGGTCCATCGCCGAGAATTTAATACCTTCATACACAGTTTTACCTCTTCGGCAAGACCGAAAATAGAAAATTTTGAAAAAAAAAGATCTTTATATTTCAATGCCTTTCCTCTTACAAGTCTCCCAATACCAAATTGGACAATTTTTTTATTTCACGTCATAAAAACAATGAATTTTTCGATATATAAGCCGGTTTGAATTCATTATTTCGTCATTTTATCGATCGAAATCAATGTCGGATCAATGGCAGAGTGATTGACATTCTTTTTATTTCCCGATAAAATCTCACCATCGAAAAAAATGTCTTTATAAAAATTTAATTGTCATGTCTTTTTTTTATTTTCACGCATGTTCTTCTCGTATTTCGAACATAAAGTGTTAATTTTAGATATTTTTCGTATAAGGCGAGGAAACCACATGGAGATGCGGACGATTTGAACGGGAAAATTGGGTGGATACTCTTTTGAATATTACATAAACGGCCTCGTAAAAGCTTATCAGTGCCACCCAGAGACTTTACAACCCTCCAATTATATATGACACGAGCATTATGGGGTGCTTTGGCTCATTTCTATCATACCATTAACTAGCAATGTAATATTGTTTCCCTCTTTCTTGCACCCACTTGCATTACACTATCGTTGAAATGCGACTCTAACTGTGTACATATGCAAATTAAGTGAAATGAGGATTGGTTTATTATTATTATAGCCCCAATTAAATACCATTACGTTACTTACATTGTTTTAATTTTTCCTCGAATAAATTGTTTTTATGGGTTTTTCGTTTCGATGTTCGTATTTTACGAGTGTCAATTTATATAACGTAATAAGCATACAACGAAAATACGAACTTTGGGTGTGGAAAAATTCCCTCTTCATAGCTCAAATAAGGAACTTAACTTGTTATCTATCAAAGATCATACTTTGCATTTAGATAAAACACTTATAAAACTGTATTAAATTTATTCTTATGGTAATTTACATTTTCAAATATCATTGGCCTATTAATCTTGTAATCTCTATAAGGTTTGTTCTAATCTCCTTGAGTCATAAAATGATAATTTGGTTAGGAGGAATTTTCATTTAATTAATTAAGGTAAGACCATTTTTAGGGTTTTTAATTTTATTTTAAGTGCAATTACTCGTTGCTACGTAAAGTATTGATTCCATTTCAGGGTTTCGATAATATTAAATTCTGTACAGTTCTCAATGCAAATTAAATCTATTTCCTATGCAAAATTTGTTTGATAGAAATCCTATAAATATTTGATTAATTTTTTGTAGTAGAAATAATTATCAATATTTGCAATTTCTGTAGGTAAGAAGAATTAATAAATGGTTGTAAAGTACTTCCAAAGGTCACATTCCTAGACAAAGCAGTCAGAAAAAAGCATTTTAGTTACTTTGAAGTAACTTAGCTTCTTTAATGTATACATTATTTGTTCCTAATGAATAACGATAAGAAAACTATTATTTGATTACCCAACAACCTAATACGCTGGTAAAAGTATATTTTAAAGTATCATTAAAAGTAACTGAAGATAACTATTTAAGTTCGGTTTTTTTACGAGGAACTAAATACTCAAAATATTTTTGGATACTTTTTAAAAGAGTTACTTTTCTAGTATTTAGATACTTTCCAAAAGTATCTTTGACAGCTTTGCTTATACAAATTGCAATGTTACTATCTCATATAGTAAAAAAAGCTGTACTTAGAAAAGTAACGTTTGTGAGTACAATTTATTCGTATCACGTTTTTCAAAGCAATACCTTCGATTGTATTAAACGTATTTTATACGTTTGTATTGTAAACCATATTTTTAATTTAGCAATTTTGGAAAGGTTAGACAAAGTAAGATAGGAATAAATGTCGTCTGAGGTTTGTTACTTCTGAAAAGTATCTGGAAACTAGATAAGCAGAGCTGACTGAAAAAGTAGCTTAGTTACTTTAAAGTTTCTAAGATACTGTATCTTAATCCCTTTATTTTTTACCAAAAAGTAACTAGTATCATAGATACTTTTTAAAGGGAACTAAATCTTGAAACTTAAAAAGTATCTTAGGTACCCAAAAGTAACTTAGATACCGAGATATCGAGAGATTAGATGCTGAATTTTATTTTGTTTTGATCTATAAGATTCAATAAAATCCTCTCATAATAAATCTTTTATAATTTCTTAAATGTGTTGTCTTACTTAAGTGTTTTTCTAAATTAATAAAGATAAGAAATGTATTATCTGATTATATATCAACTTGACCTAATATATTACAAAAGTAATATTAGTACATACATAATATACAAAGTAACTAAAAAAGTATTTTTTTGAGTATCTTAGAAGTAACTTAAAATAAGTATTTAAGTTTTTTTAAGAGTAACTAGATACCCAAAGTAATTTGAGATACATTTAAAAAAGTTACTTAACTAGCATCTAGATACTTCTTCCAAGTTTTTTTGACAGCTCTAGATAAGTTACTTCATTAAGAAGTATCTGAATTTACTTTGGTACCTAGTTATTCCTAAGAACGGAATTTAAATACTTACGATAATTTACTTTTTAAGATGCTTTAAAAAAGATACTTTTTTAGTTACTTTGTATGTACTAAATTTTGTAATAGATTTGGTAAAGCTCTAAGTAATCAGATAATGTATTTCTTACTTTTATTACTTTAAAAAAAGGAAAGTATGTATATCTAAACCTTTGTAAACATAACACAAGAAAGAAGATTAATAAAAGAGGTAAATATTGATTTTTTTAGAATTAAACAAAGTAAAACTTTAAATTAAATAGATGATCAATAAAATTATCAAAACATACCAATAGCTAATTTGAGCAAAATAAAAATATAATAGTTAAAAGCTACCAAAACATAAAATCAAGAAATAAACCTTCTTTTGTACTGCCAAATATTTTGGTATTCCAATTTATTGCATATTCCAATTTATTTATTTATTGCATACTTTGTTTTTAATAACTTCTTGTAAAAAAGTATCTTAGATACCAAAAAATATCTATGTATCAATATTAATATCTAAAAGTTACAAAATACGATTCTTTTTAAAAAAAATCTATGATACTAGTTATTAGATACAGGATCTTTACAAGGAACTAAGGTACAGTATCTTAGATACTTTAAAGTAACTAAGATAGCCTAAAGTAACCAAGATAATTTTTCTGATAGCTCTATGTATAATTAAGGAGGACATCAAAACTTTTGATTTTACAGTGTAACCTTCATATAACGAATCTGAAAAGAACTATAAATTATTCGTTATATCGAGTAATTTGTAACAGTGAGGTTTGTTATATAGAGGTTAAAATAGACTTGATTCGTTATAACAAGGTAGCACTGTAGCAAGGTTTATAAATTACACAGGCTGCCCCATTAGAAAAAAACATATGACGTCACACGAAGAATTTTGAAATTTGAATCAGTCTGAAGATATGTACGAATTTCTTTTGGATACGTCACGTAGTGCATGAGGCCACCTGTGTATTTTATAAACCTTGGCACTGTAGTACATATTATAGAATTTAGTGGGGATAAGTTGTAAGATAGGTTATACAAAGGTTATGGGTTGGAAAATTCGTTAAATAAAGATCAAAAATAGTTTCTATCTATATTCTGCAACGACTAAAATTTCGTTATAGCGAGGTTGTTTGGGAAATATATTCGTAATACAAAGGTATATTTACATTAGCTCTTATGGGCAATTCTAGGGGATTTTGAAAAATTCGTTATATCGAGGAAATTGTTATATTGAAGCTCGTTATATGAAATTATATTGTATTGTATTTTATATTGTATTTTGATTTCATTACATTCGTCCCTCAAAATACTCTACCTACTCCTATAGCCCACCATCCCTGATTTTCCCTACTATTGTATATAGTACTTCGTATTAGGATTTGTGCAGTATATAAGCAAAGAAAATAACATAGAATAAAATATCAGAAATGTTCTAACAGGTTTTAATATTTATCGGTTCCCTCATAATTGAATTGACCCAATCAAAGAAAGTCTAATAAAATATTTTGCATTAAACACTCCAAGTTTCAAAGTTCTAAAGTCTCATATAAGTTGTTACTTGCAAAGTAAACATGAAAATCACCTGCATTTTTATTCAAATTTTATATACTACATTAGCGCGAAATTGCGACATTAATCATTTTTATTTTTTTGCAGCATTATATTTTACTTGCAATAAATATTCAAGTATCATAATATAATCCCTTTTATACCACTGATGCTTATCACATTTCTGTTGCTACGAGCTTAAAAATACGACAATAAAAATCTATTAGGTGTATCCAACAGAATAAATATTGTTTTTTGATATTTTTTATTGCTAAATTTTTGTAAGAATGAATGGTATATGAATACAAAATCAAGGTTTCAAATAGTTGAAAAATGTTTCTAATTCAATTTTGGTTTCTTATGGTAATAGATCATCGGTGTCGTGGGCTTTAACACACGTTTGTTGTACAATTCAGATAAGTTTTAAGATTGGTGGACGACAATGTCTTAATGTAAAACATCATCATTTCCTTGAAATTGATTCACTGATGTAGGTAAATGAGGACGTGTATTGGACAAACAAGGATCCACTTGTTTTCAGGGGAGATAAGCCATTGAAACAGTCGATGTAAGAGAAAATTAAGAAAAAAAAAAAGGATTCCATCCATAAAATATGTAATAACATAATATTAACGCCATCATCACCTTCGTTTCAACTACGCCAAAAGCCAGGCCATCCAATGGGTAAATGGGCCTAACACTTGCGTTGTCTTTTCATCGTGTTCAATCAGCTCAACATTTTTTTTAACACATGCAATTTACTTGTGCATATACTTATGCATTAAATTGCATAATAATGAGCTTGGAAATGAGAACTGGATATTTTCGCACCGTAATCAGGTCCAAGGAGCTCGCACTGATTTGTATGCCTCGGGACAACAATCAGTAACACATTTCACCGAACAAAACGGCCGTTAATTGTTGACCAATCCGGTTTGGGGTGGAAATGTTTTACATTTTCCAAATCTTGAGAAGAAATTCAATGCGAATATTTTCACCATTTGGCATGTAATGAGGGATGTGTTTGGTAACGATTGGCACATTTCCTGTCTGGAAAAAGAGATGTCGTGTCGCGAGTTAATCGGGAAGAAGAAGAATGGAAGAGGCAATCGTTTAAGCCAAGAATGTAAAACCACTAACATAATTGAACAAATTCGCAAAAGATTTATAATCCCGTATGATAGAGAGGTCGGAATAGGTATTCTCTACATGTTCTATACATGCAATCCACTGTGGCACAGCAAAAGTAAGGATAGATGGAAGTGAAGTTCCATTTGACAAACAAAGATGGCGGTATGTGCAAAAATGAAGCAGTGACGTATAGGGTACCGACGTTGATGTCGGGCCGCGGTGGTGTCAGTGTGACAGATGCGGGGCCCGCGCTCTACTTGGGTGGCCCACCCGTCAAAAACCCACCAAACCCATTTTACATTATACAAAACATCACCAACCAAAACTACATTACACTCTTCATTTTCTACTTGCACCTTCTGCAACTATCCGGTCTTATTCTGTCTTTCTTCATAAATAAATTATGAGCGAAAATTGTCGTCGAAAATTTTTCAACTTGCACATACCATAGTGCGTCCATACCACATACTCGTAGTTCTGGAAACAATGAACGAAAAAATTTGCAATGTCTCAATTATTTGAGTTGGCAAGATTGGATGCTACGTGAAATTAATTATTGATAAAGTCCCGGGAACATGTGTGTCGGATGTAAAAACATTCAGTTGGCAAAAAATTTTTTTTGGCTATTTCAATTCCAAAAATTTGTAGCCAGATAAAGAAGCACATCCTGTGGGCCTTAAAAAAATTGAAGATTGTTTCTTTTTTTCTTTATTTTCACTTGTATGTCCCTTTTGTATTGTTCTTACCTCCCAAGACGTCGATCAATTGTGGAAGGTTAGAGGTTAATTAGTTTAAACGTAAAACTAGATCACGATTTTTTTTGACGAACTAATAAATATTCATTTACTTTTCGAATGATTTGTATTTAATAATTGATAATTATCAAAATTTTCATCCGTATTTTTATTCAAAAGCAATAAACTTAAATTTTTGTAAGAAGTAAAAACCAAAATTTCCCATTAGGTTAACTGCACCTAGCCTAATATTTTAAGAATAAAAAAAGGCAATTTCCATTAGTATTTAAGAATCTTAAATGGCCTATTGTATTTTAATTTTTAACACAAATGATGAATTTCTCAAAAAAAATAAATACCAAAAATTTATTACCAAACCGCATAGGAATATGGAAAGAAATCATAAATATTACCTAAAATACAATTTTTTAAATAATAAAAACTTGATTTAATTAATTTAAGATATAAATTAAATTCAATTTATTAAGTTCCATCTACTATAATTCCTATGGTACATTCCTATAGTACACCGTTTACCGGGCTTATCTAGTACCCCTATAAATAAGTTTCGATTAATCGAATATTAACCGATAAGTATAGGAGTGAACTGTCCAAAAATTTTTATTGATAATTTTTAAAATTTTTAAAGTAATTTTTTTTAATCATTTTTTGAACCTCATTTACCGTCTGGAACTATCGATCTTTCTGGAACTATTCCCAACTCCCACACGACCAATTCGTCCCTTTAAATGGGGTCTTAAGTCATTATTTAAACATTTTTGTCCATAAATTGGTAAAAATATTCAGAGGACTAAAATCAAATAATAATCAGTCAAAACTATTTATTACATGCACGACGTTTCGGCCCGGTTATTGAGCCTTCCTCAGGCGTTCTGAGGAACGCCGAATATCATAGCCAATTTTTTTATTAATTCCAAAAATACAAACAATTATTACAATGAATTCTTACATACCGTAAATAATCCTCTATCCTCTGAATATTTTTACCAATTTATCATCATCGAGGATCTGAAACTCTACAATAATTTTTGTCCATGGTATGAAGTTATGTCCACTTACGTTAAGGGTAAATTCGTAAACAAATTGTATAGTACAAAAATTGTAAAAAAAAATAATCGCTAAAATATTAAGTTTTTGGGGATGTTTTCCCAAATTATCAACAATAGTTGTTATAACCGACATAATTAAGTTTAACATTGATAAATAATTAAGCCAAAAACTGTTGAAATGCGTCGTAATAAAGAAGAAATTGAGTCATAGGACATATATTATTATTAATTAATTTATTAAATAATTAAGTTGCTTTAAAAATCTCTAAAATGAAATTATGGTTATTGATATCTTAAAAAACAAATAAATTTGTGCTTTTTTGTGGACAATTATGTAATTTGCACCAGTTCAGCGATGTGTCGCTATCATGGTGGTGATGGCAGGCAATAAATTTGTGCTTAATAACATTAGTATTACTATGAATTTTCCGACTTAGTATTCCAGGAATAGTGCTACGATTTGAATCTTGGGTTAGTAATTGAGAAATTTGCCTATTTAAAATGAATAATAAAAAAAATAGGGAAGAATTATTATCTCATACTTGTGAAAAAAAAAACACCCACGACTTCAATATCAAAAGACAAACACTTGAAGAAATTATACCATATTTTTTTCATAAAAAATCGCATATAAAAGAAAAAAAATTATTTAGAATATTTTTACTATCACATAATTATCATAGACTCAATAATAATTACAAGTTAATACGACTTTTATGGTTAATTATGTCATGTAATTACTGCGCAATTAAATGTGTTTATCAAAAATGCGTATTGCATGAAATATTTCTACTATCACTATATATATATATATATATATATATATATATATATATATATATATATATATATATATATATATATATATATATATATATATATATATATATATTATGTTCGTTGTACACTTACTGTTATCAAAAAATGTATGATAAAGTTACAGAATCGAGGATCGTAAATTTTTCTGTCTATTATAATTACGTTAGTTAGATAAAAATAGCGATAATAATTAAAAAATATTTTTAAATTGTGCTGATAGGTACCTAGTACGTAAATATATACATACATGTCGATTAAGTGCAATGTTTAGGTCCTTAATTACATATTTAAATCATTGACTACTAATTATAATACTTACATGTAAATTATGTTTCTATGAAGTGTCTATAAGAATGTCATATTTATGTACTAAATATTTTCAAATTGTACTATTAAACTAATTATGAAAGCTTTTGAAATTTTTGTATATATTTTTCATACCCCAGGCAAAACTAAAAAGAAAATAATCGCAGAATAATTCGATTGCAGACTTCGAAAACATTAGGTATATTTAGGTATACCTAGTACATATTACAGTATTATCTTAATGTTAATGTTTATGTCTTAATGTTTGGTCTTTAATTGCATAAATAGGAACAATTGTAAAGAGCTTTTTGGGATCTTTAAAGTTTAACATTAGTATGTTGCTTCGTGTAAAATCTCTTATGCTAAAATTATTTTACCTCGCAATTGATTCGGAAATCTTATCCTTTTCTAACTGTCACCATTGATATGTATAAATAGATAAATCGTGCATATGGCTTAAAGTAGAAATAAGAAAAATTTAGCGTGAAAAGTTACTCACTAGTATTAGTGCTCATACGAAAGTTGATGTACAGTGATGTATCCTCACACGGAAATTAACCCTGAGGAAAAAAATATATAATTTATTAGTATTTTATTACTTGTTTGTTATAGTTTTGTTAGTATAATGATATTTTACGATATTAAAAATGAATTTACCAAAAAATTGGTAATTAAATTTAAGACATAGTAGAAAATGAAACGTTGTCAGATATCGATGTAATTAAAAGGGATATGGACCTATATATTTATAATTTATTATTTTTTCAAAAAAATTAAACATTTTTTCCAAATAGGTAAGTATTGTATTATAATACTGAATAATAAATTAACAATCATATATATACATTGGCTATCTTGCCGTGCGTCCGTGCAGAATGGGCTATGCGCATGCGCTCTGTTATTTTCACTTACGCATTAAAAACGTTGGTAAGGGTATTCACTCACTAATGTATTTATTTACAATATGTGAAAGCCAAAAAACATAATGCTCACTTATAAACTTAACTTAACCTTTTCAGATATATTTACTTATCAGAGTTTAAATATTTAAGCAAACCCTAAGTTTTTGTTTCTAATAAAAAATAAACTTTGTTTTATACTAGGCAGTAATAACGTTTCGCTTTTAACGGAATTTTATTGATTATTAAATTTGAAATTTCGATTGTTTATTAAATGTTATCTCTTACAAACTTTGCTACCGTTTTTCACTTTTTTAGGGGAGAAATTTTCAAAAACCCTTTCTTATTATATATCTGCATCGTATATGGAAAACACTTTCCAAATTTCATCGACACAAATGTGCGCTTATATTTGAAAATACAATGTAAAACGAAAAAAAATAATGACCTTCTTTATGTTAGCTAACATGACTAAAAGGCTATTCGATTTCGGACATTTGGACGTTGTATATACAAAATTGTTGGAAATAGGTGGAAAGCGTGGAAGTAAATTCGAATATTTTATTTAATATTTTATTTTCAACAACAATAATTGGTTTTCAAATTGTTCTAAATACCGAAAAAATTTAGTATTGAAAATTTTATATTTGAATTGACAGTGAAATATATGGCAAAAAATTGCTACCTTAATGCTTTTCAACCGAATATATAATTACTCCAGATCACAACCATTGGTTCATAAAATAAAATAGATTTTAAAAAGTTTGATTGTTGAAAAACGAACCAAAATTTAAAATCGCCTATTTGGTATAAGTATTACATAAGTATTAAACTTTCATACTAATTTGATGAAATGACGTTGTTTAAAATGTTGATATTAAAATGATATAAAAAAAACTCATATATTTTATTTCTTAATATAATTTAAGATAAACTTTTTTTAATATTAACAACACTTTGATTATTAAATTTATAATTTCGATTGTTGATTACCTCTACATCCTCTACATTATCTAATATTAAAAATTTTATTAAGATAAGTCCTTTAGTTGCGAATGCAACGGGCAACTACTAGTTAATTAAATAATAAAATAAATATTTTTTTCCTTTGGGTTGATTTCCAAGTGAGGATATATCATTTTCTGTTGATTTCTATGTGAGGAATTTTCTCTGTGAGTAAATTTCTATATGGGCAACTTTCGTGTGAGCAACAATGCTAGTGCACAAATTTTTTTGAGGAATTTTCTAGCGGGAAACTATCATAAAAACCTTCAAAAATAGTTTTATTCGAAATCATGTTGCATTCGAAAATATATAGTTTTCAGTAGAAATAATAATAATTAAGGCTCCTTCAGTTGTGAAAATAATAAAAATCCAATTTTTTTATAGGATAAAATAATTTTTTTTTTTAATTTTACATGTAGGTTTAATAGATTACATGTTTTATTATTGTTGCTCAAAGGTTTCGTTTACTCTAATTTTGTTTCTACTTTTTAAAATGTTTACCTATTTTCCTTTTTTTTGAAAGAAAATATATATTTTCGTTGCAAACGATGCAAACAAAGCTTATAAAATATAGTTGAAAAATGACACCTTTTTGAAACCACTGGTTTCAATTACATAACACATAATTAATGCACCACCATATCAATTCTATAGCATCACATAACTGTTCACTAATAATCCCGTGATAAAATTTTCTATGCCAAACACAATTTTTTCTTTTCCCCAAAAAAATTGTTGATATTTTATACAATTCAAACCACATACTCGTAAATTTCGACGAAAAAAATTATAATTCTAATTTTATTCGAAATTTATATTAATAAATTCTTTTTAATTAGCAAGTTTTTGACCTTTAATTTCTACTTTTTTTTTGTGTTTGTCAATCAAGCCAATGCGAAAAAAGAGCATTCTTCCGAAAACAAAATTTCTACTTTTAACATATGCAATTTCTTGTTAGGTTTCTAGGCCAATTACGACAATTTTTTTGGACGCCTTTCCAACGTTCATTCATAAATTAGGAGTTTTTTTCGGCGATTTTTGTAATTCCGAATCGATTGAGGCGATGATTCATATTGGAAAAAAAAATCAATATTTTGGAATTTCCAAATTTAACAAATTAAATATCAATGGTGTTAAGAAATAAATCAGTAACTTAGTTATTTAACTCTTTTTTTTGGGAAGTTTGATTTTTGTATTTGATCTTTAATGTAGACTACATGTGTGGCATTAGTCGAGCAACTCAGGAATTTCCAAAAATCGCAAATAGAATCAAATTAATTAGTATGAACTTTGATGAAAATTTGCATAGATATTTTCAATTAGCAATTTTTCAAACAACTTCATTAGTCAAATGTGAATTTGAAAAGTTTCGAACCGTTCGGAACATTTTTTCCATTGGTGCAAACCTTTTCCGGTACATGCATGACATTGCACACATACACGAGGCCATTAATGGCCATTTCAAATAAGAAATGTCGCAATTAGCTTGTGATAATTAAGCCAATCGAAATCCCCCGACGCCCACACTCCTTTCTCCTTTTCAATCACGTCAATTTGAAATTGATTTAAATCGAGCGCTGGAAAATGCGGAACCAAAATAAAAAACCTTCTTCCACCAATAAATCTATTTATAAATTAATGAAAACGACACAAATCACTCTGGCAGTAATTGTTATTGATAGTCTTTCAATGTTACGTTAAACAAATCTCACTAATTATTTCCATATAGAATTAAAGATATTAATTAACATTTTGGCATTTTACACAACTACTAGTTTCGTGTGGAAAAAAGCAGATATATGGGCCATTATAGAGTGGTGAAGCTCACTCTAACATCTCACTTGGCATTTAAATTAGAATGAAATCACATCATTTTCGTTTTGTTCCAAGTCATTTTGATCGAAGTTGACGATTAGCCTAAATTATTATCATTTTTCTATATCTGCCTCTGTCTTTACCATCAACATCATTAGTCAAACCTAAATGGGCCGTTAACCTTTCCGCCTTTGGAGGTCTTTCTTTTTCTTCATTCTAAAGGTTTTGAATTACGATAGAAAGATGGGCGATATTTTAATCAAAACATATGCAAGAAAAAGTAAACATACAAAGGAAAATATTTGATTTTGGTTCTCTTGAAAATAACGTTTTTCCTTAACCCCTGATCAATTTTCTGAATCCGATTCATTCATTAAAAGGAAAAATGAAATTTAAAAGAAAATGCTTAGATCTTCGTCAAGTTCCTAATAATTTTCTATCATATTTTAAAGTCAGCTTTTAAAAAGTCCAAATGTACTGGCTAGTGGCATCTAATGCACCATTATCAACAGAAAACAAACTTCTTTTGTACAAGGTCATCCTCAAGCCCATATGGACATATAGGATACAGTTATGGGGTACTGCATCCAACTCCAACATTGAAATCCTACAAAGATTCCAATCAAGGACTCTACGACAAATAATCGGTGCTCCATGGTATGTAAACAATAAAAAATACATGAAGATACAGAAATGCCATCTGTAAATGAGGAAACTCAAAGGTTTAGTAAAAAATTCCTCACAAAACTAGACGATCATTCCAACCATCTCGCAATAAACTTATTGGACAACAGTGATAAGAAGGTTACAAAAATGGAATGTAATAGATTTGCCTGATAGATTTTGTAACTAAACAAATATTCCTATTAACTATCTGTTGCCAAATTATTATTTCTTATTATAAAGCCTTATTTTTATATATTACTTATATATTAATGTTTCACATTATTATTAGCATTGATATTGTTATTACAGACTATTATTATTATTCTTATTGCTACTGTTGATTGTTTTTATAATTGTTGTTACTGGTGTAAGAATTACTATTATTGTACTTGTCGCTATTGATTATTAAAAATCTTTGTACTTATACAGCACTAATCTACTGGGACTAGTGCTTACATGTGATTGTCTATGGATTGAATGCACTTATTGCAACCCTATGCAGATTGTGCAATTTATTTGAAAATAAAAAAAAAGTCCAAAAAAGTTCATCCATAAAAATGATTTTTAGACAACAAAGCCAATGGTTTCCCTTAATTCCACTATTATGTCGTAGATTTAGGACTCCATGGTTCCATATAATTCCATATATCTAATCTATCACGATATCTAAGGAAACCATAATGGTACGGTACTTTTTGTTTAAGAAAGTTCTTCTATCTATTATTATAAAGAGGAAAGATTTGATTGTTTGTTTGCTTTGAATGGGCTCCGAAACTACTTGACCGATTTGAAAAATTCTTTCACTGTTGGGAAGCTACACTTTTTCCGGTGAACATAGGCTATATTAAATTTTCAAAAAAGTTAGGAATCCATACTAAAACTCCAATAATGTAACTCAAGGTCTGAAAAAATTACCAAAAACGTTCTTTTATCGCGTGCGCTGCGAAAACTATTGGTTATAGAACAAAATAATATAGTAGATTTTAGAACATATCATTATATACAAAAAATAGAGCGACAGCATATGTCTAACTATTATAGTTATGTCACAATAAGTGTTTTTTCATTTTAAAAAATGTATATAAATACCACCGTTATAAAAACTCTTTTATTTATACTTTGGGATTTTTCCTTATCAAAATAAATGACTTCATATTTAAGTTTGCTTCAATACCATTATAGAACTTTTTGAGTTATTCAATTTGAACATTTCATTCGAAAGATATCACAAGTTTAAAAATGTAAGTTATTTGAAAAATGTCGCATGGTTACCGCATTTTACTTATGATTAAGACCTACTTTATTGAACTTGGCGATATTTTTTATTTATGTATAGGTGCTGATTGATTTACAGATTACTTGGTCTACGGTAGGTATATCTACCGTAGCTATACGCAATAGACATACTCATTTTAGATATTTATAAATATTTTTTGAAAATTAATTAATTATTACATAGAACAATTTTATTCTTTGCAACAGTTTATTAAATGCGCCTTCTTAAAGTTGACAAAATAATGTTTTTAAGTATGATTATGTTTTTCGGAAAAGAAATAAGAAAAATAAAAATTTTCATATACCACTACTAATAGCAAATTTGAAAAGAAAACATATTCTACACCTACGTTACGCAGACGATGTTGCGGGGATCAGCTAGTCTTACAATAAAGAAGTACGGGGGAAAAGAACGACTTATAAATAGTTTATAATCAGTGAAATGTGTACACATCGAAGTATATTTCGAAAAGTATAGGAAATAGTTTTCAAATGTTTTTTGAAATTTTTAAAAATTTTAATATTTTTGGGAAATCACCTACATATTTTTTATTGTTAAGAAAACACTCATAAACAAATATAATTTCTCTTTTAATTACAAAAAAAATTTTGATTTCCCGTCGTTAATTATATATTTGGGGGACCGGAAAATAATGTCGTTTTTTAACCTATCGACATTCAATTGCCATTTATCGGCATATACCTGACCATATGGTCCATAGCCATTATAATAGATGCTGTAAAGATTTTGTATAAAATCTGAAGTAAGAGCTATTTTATTTTAGGTTCATATTTTTGATTGAATTTAACTTTCTTGTAAAAATTTAATTTATTACGCTTATTACCAATTAGCGTGACCAAAAAAATATCATATTTACTGAAAAATAAATTTGCATTATTATTTTATGTATTTTGTTGATTATGATGATCTAAAAGCTCCTTCAGTGATATTGAAGCTTCGATCCTGCGCCGTATGTGTCTGCGCAGGACAATACTGTTTGTCGTATTTATGGATGATGATTCCATACATTAATATTTCTTTAAGGACTTTTTTTCTGTTTTGATTATCTTTTTAACCACTTTTTTCTTCATCAATTCTCACAAATTGGGTTCAAATCAGGACTATTATATTAGAGTAGGGTAATAAAGGTAATTATCATGATTACCATTGATAAAAGCTTGTGTATTTTTTTTATCTTTACGTTAAAAAACGATATTATTTTCCGATCCCTCAGTGGATGTTAATTTTGGTTAGTTTTTTTTTTTTGAAATGTTACAATTAAAACTTTATGAAAATCTCATACTTTAGATATCTAAACGTTTTCAAGTTCTAAGTTTTTTTTTAATTTCCTCCAAAATTAATCATAACTATTTCATTAATCGCTAAAAAGATTACGTAGGTAAATGTCTTAAATCGTCACATCTTTATAGTTATTTCGGGGTTCATACATACCAGTTGTTATGTGGTAGGTACAATGAGATTTCAAAATCAAAAATAATTTGGAGCAATTTTTTTTAGGAAGGAATCTTTGAAATTTGTTTAAGATTATATTTTGAATAGTTTTGTATATGTTGAAGGTTAGCGAAATGGGTTTATAATAGTTTTTGATTAATATGAATCATTTCCTAGTTTGTAGACTGGAACCTACTGTTGTGATATTTCTTTTCAAATATAAGGATTTTTAATTTCTAATATTGATTGAAAGGAAATAAAAATTGCGCAGGCCTATAAATTGAAAGATATTGAATGAATCTAAGTTTTTTGACTGTAATAAATCAAACTTACTTATCGAACCTATGTCGATATATCTGATTTATAAAAGCAATAAAAATGAAGGTAAAATTTTTGCGGAAAAATTTAGGTTATTTTCTTGCATATAAGTGAAACGTTTTATGTAATTTTATTCACATGACATCATTCGTTTGATATGCAATCAAGTGCACATACAAATGCTCTGATTTATTACAATAAAATCTCACATTTCAAGGTTTAAACGGTTTAAATATAACTGTCACTAACATTTCCTTTGTTGTTTTATGCAATGATTTTCCTGCGAGAATTATGATTTTAAGAAAATAGAAAAAAAGTTTTATTGAAATCTTAATACCCAATGAAAATGAGACATTTTTTATTCAATAAGTGTAAGTTGCAGGTCATATATTTAAATCGTACCCACAGAAAGATATTTCTTAAACTTTATAACATTTGAGTACCTATCGATTTGTATATCTTAACATGTACTGTCATTACTGTCATTTTACTAATCCCGGAAAAGTAAAACAAAACTTTGGTGGATCTTTTGGAAGAAAAAAATCCATTCAAGAATTCTGAGCTAATTTTCTTTGTATAAGCTATTGAAAAAGTAAAGTTTACAAAATTCCCAAAAGTGTTACTAGAATGAATTCTTAGCGATTATTCAGGATACCAATTTTGCTAGCCCGTATTAAAAAATATTTTTGATTTTCTGTGGAGCTTTGAATGTCTTTGACATTAAACCTGCACAATTTCAATGCCAGTATTAAAATAAATTTCTTCTTCATCATAAGGTCTAATTTATTTTTGCGTTAAAGATGTTACCCGCTGGTTTTAAACAAAGCTGATTTTACCTAAAAAAATTTCTGACAAAGTTCATCTAAGATATTTCCTGATGGGACTTTTTTGACTAGTTTAGTCAAAGGATTTAAACAAATTTTCGATTGGGAGTTGGCAAAGAAAAATGTACCACTTAAGGGCCGGTATTTTCACATCTAGATAGTGGTATTTATCTTCCAGATAAAACTTTATTTGGGGAATAAAAGGATAAAGGCTAAAGAATACGACAAGTTACTGGCAGAAGTTATTTACATAAAGTTAACAGGCACATTTTTCTTTTGGAAAGCTAACTAAACGAACTTTTTCTAAATTAACCCAGGTATGTCAACATGTCTAAAAACAGGACAAAGTCCAATTTAGAGATGTCCTATAGATAGATCTTTCCGATTATATAAATAGATGTATTACTGATTTTTGATATCAATATTACAGTAAAATTTATAATCATAATTCTCAAATCAAATCCACTTTGCCTTCTGCAAACTATGATTTCTGTATACGAACTTACGAATGTAAGTATTTTTTTAAAAGAAGAGATGTATAGTATATATGTATAAAGATCTATAGTAAACTTTTTATTTATAATTAGCCAGTGTTTAGTTTCTTAAAAAATGCCCATTGTTGGTCCCATTTAAAGTAAGTTAATAAAAATTGGGTAATCATTTATTATGAAAGTGATGTAACTAATGTTCAATTTCTATAATCAGATGATTCAGTAGCCAGTTATAGATCAGTATCCTGTTTTAAAATATTTTTTTTTCACCAAGAGTTACTATTTTAGGTTGCTTTCTTTATTTGCTTCCTAAAATCGATAACTTCGATATTACCAATCGATATTACCGATAAAATCGATATTACCAATAGATTATAGTGATGTAGGGTAAGAAGAAAATATGGTATATCAATATTATTTTATGACATTTGAAAATATTTATATTACAACGTGCATAGTGGGCAAAATCGAAATTAACACACGATATTAATGTGGTTGAGAATTGTCCATTTATTGGAAAATATCATTGAGAAAATTGATCACAAATTTTTACTTTCCAGACATTCATAGCTTCCAAATAATGTATAGTTTTGGTAAATTCCGATATTACAAAGTAACGTAATGAAAAAAGAATTTCCTATCATACTTTAGGGTTATTATGGTGTCAAAATTTGAATAAAATCGCCCTGGCACCTTTATATCGGGATGTCAGGCCTATAAGGCTATGAAGTAGTTATTCCCCAATAGACTTGAATATCCATTGAAGCTACATGAAAATCGTTTATGTAAATACTAACAATATTGTATCTTCATTTTAACATTATAATGAACGCTTAAAATTATAAACACTTTTTTTAATTTATATCTTCTTTACTTCTTATTATTCTTCGTGGTTGTAGGATATCATTTACAATATAATAAATGAAATTGGCAGATTTTTTACAACAACTTTTCAAAACTAACTCTCGAGAATCTAAATTAACTCAAAATTACTGCATGTATTAATGCATATGTCACAGTAATTAATTTTTAAAATAATTAACTATTAATCGTTGTAAATTATGATAAATTAAGTTAACTTTAGATATGGTATATCGATTTTTAATTTAGAAGCCTTTGCTGATAGTATAAATGTCTCATTGTTTTTTTATATCAACATTACAAGAAAATTTATAATTATAATTCTCAAATCCACTTTGCCTTCAGCAGATTTTGCATTATGTATACGGATTTACGGATGTAAGTTTCTTTTTTAAAAGAATAGATGTATGGTATATATAATATAGAGATATATAGTAAACTTTTTATTTTTAAGCCAGTATTTAGTTTCTTAAAAAATGCCCATCATTTGTCCCATTTAAAGTTTGAATATAACAATAATAAAGACACGAACGACCAATAACAATTCAGAAAGTCAAGATTTTTTGTGACTATACCACTAGCGCTGCTAGTGGCCGAAAAATAACTAAGCCATGTCCGAATTTTTGAGAAAACGAAAACTAACAAATTGCCTATTTTGTTCGTACTCCTGTTATTTATTCTTCGTGATTATATAATTTGCAGTGTAATAAATGAAAATAGGATAATAGCTGATTTTTACAAGAACTTTTCAAAACTAAATTTACTCAAAATCACTGCATGTATTAATGAATATGTCACAGTAATTAATTTTTAAAACAGTTTACTACTAACCGTTGTAAATTATGATAAATTAACTTAACTTTAGATATGGTATATCGATTTTTAATTTGCAAGCCTTGAATCTTAAGAAATTTGAAAGAATTGCATCTCCTAGAAATGTTTAAATTTAGACTAAGCAATAATTTAGTTGGCGAGCAAAAAAAAAATACTTTCTATAAATCGGTCAGGTGCACGAAAAGTTTAAATTTGTAAATGACATCTGTGAAATGTAAATATCTACCTATATGTTATTTTTTTCTTAATTATTTGGAAATGGTATGAGCGTGTTTGTGTTATTTATAATGAAATTGTTTGAAATATAAGTAAAATTCAAAAAAAAAAAAAAGTGTTAAAATTAGATCTGTGATTCGTTCGTCCTAATCTATCGTGAAGAAATATACTATAGATATCTACCGTTCGTGTCAAATCCCAATTACGATAAAAACCAACTTAGCTCCACTAATGATGCATTATTTCAAAACCTATAAATTCCAAATACAAAATATCGTTGGTATATATAAATAAACAAATTGTGTGTATATATATATGTTTGCATTAAAAAAGCCAATAATAAAAAGCCACTCGTCTCAACTGAAATGTTGGAAAAAATTCCGAAAAGATCGAAAGCAACCGCAGAAGAACTGAGGTATGGCCTGTAACGATGATAGACAATGACGAAAGTATGGGAATGTGGCAAGGAAAGAGTGCAATGCGAATGTTGGATGTTGCAGAAAAATGTTTATTGTATGGTGTGATCGGAGTCCGCGATTTGATCTGTTAACAGCATTGAGCTCTCAACGTGTGTGGTCCACGGATATCAACATCAACTTTAGCATAACTAACCACCATCACATAGACATTCTGAAATTCTCTTACTTATACATCCACATTGCCATTAAAGCATGCAGATATTTTACACACATAGTAGGGTACCTACCTATTTCCAACTAAATGGAAATACAGCACAGCTACCACAGCCACACCCGGGCCATTCGCCGCCCCACTGAGGAACAACCTGGAGATGTCAACCTCATCAATTCCATCATACAAAAACATTTACATTTCATCCAATTTAAATTCACATTAATTATTTGCACGTTTCACATTAAATCGCAAATATTTTTCCCCTAAAAAAAAAGGTACCGTTTAGTCTAAAGTGCTCTTTAATTTTAATCCGCAAACATTAACATGAAATCATTTAAATTTAACACTTACTTGCAACAACATGAATCAATTATACCATTCATTGAAACAATAAATAATCTCAAAGACAAAACTCCAAATCTGAAACATTTTTTTTACATTCTTTACCGTCGCTTTATAGCTGCTAAGGTCTTTAGCGACTCTAGGGTTAATAAAATCCGTTGTCGAGAAATATTGAAAATTTGCTCGACTCTAGGATCGAACCCAAAACCAAGTATTTTTTTTTAAATTGTTATTTATCGTCGCCTTATAACTACTAAGGTCTTTAACGACTCTAGGGTTAATAAAATCCGTTGTCGAGAAATATTGAAAATTTGCTCGACATTAGGATCAAACCCAAAACCAAGTATTTTTTTTAAATTGTTATTTACCGTCGCTTTATAACTACTAAGGTCTTTAGCGACTCTAGGGTTAATAAAAATCCATTATCGAGAAATATTAAAAATTTGCTCGAATCAAGGATCGAACCCAACATCTACCAGTTTTGGAACGGTTACCTAGACCATTCGGCCACCAGTAGACTAAAAAAATAATGCTAACTCGATAATCTCTTTTTCTTAGATGAAAATTACTACTAAATTCTTTTCTATCCATGAAAATACTCCTTATATAAATCTTTTTCTTTCTCTGGTTCCATATTGTTGAACTTAGTTAATTCTCTATACGATTTCTTTGATTCCTCATAAATCAGTGACTGTAGAAGAAAATATTTTCATTGACTAGTTCTGATCATTCCTTAATGTTAATATCCTTTCCAGTATGATTCCTCTCATGGGCACCCGCAGAAAATTTTCTAGGGGGAGAGGAGGAAATATTTTTAGTAATGTTTTAATGTAGTTTTAAGGGCATACTGTAGCAACAATTTTTTTAGCAACACAACATATGTATATAGCAAAAAATATTACTTACAATATTACAACGACCTGATGATAATGCTGCTCCAGTTTGGTCAAAGTTCTGTCTCTCCATACTTTCTTAATGCTAATACAAAGTGATTTAAAATAAAAGTAACATTATTTGACTATTTTCAATCAATCCAGGAGGAGCAATTGCCCCCCCCCCCTCCATCGCGAGTGCACATGATTTCTCGTTTTCTTTTCGACTGCAATTCATTTTCATTTAATTCAACATTGTATAATCAAAATAAGATTTTTTCGCTGACTTTGAACAGTTATACTATGTATACAATATATAAAATATATTGCAGTCCAATTTATGTAGTATAATTTAATATAACAATATATAAAAATCATACCACCAACATAAATTTGAACAGAAGTTCAAACAAAAATATTCGTGACGTATTGCCCAGATACGTATTTCGATTGCCAAGCAATCTTCATCAGTGGTCATTCATCTTCATCAGTAGTTAATTGTAGTTAATTGCTTGGCAATCGAAATACGTATCTGGGCAATACGTCACGAATATTTTTGTTTGAATTTCTGTTCAAATTTATGTTGGACAACATTGTAGATTACGGAAGCATATATTTGATCCTTTATTTCTAATTTTCGATAAACTCTACAATTCTTGGAGCTTTATAGTTTTCGATACTTAATTTATGATTATTTCAATAAGATATCAGGAAATTACTTCTGTACACTACACCTTGAAGACTTGAATTTCAGGGATATTGGTCATGGCAGACAACCTAGAAAAAAGAATTCTGAGAAAGTATTCTGATTTTTTTAAATTAAATTAAATGTTATTATCGTTACTGTTCGAGGACTTTCATTAAATCATTTAAGCTTAACTTTAAAGGCAATTTTTTTCCTTTTTTTCCTCTTATTTCCATGCACTATATTCTCAACACTATACTAAGGCAGTTGCCCCTTATTGTTCATACCTGATAATTCCTATGTTCCAAGCAGTTTATCACGAATGCAAAGTTCAAATTTCACGTCGATTTATTTATATTAGCGTTGATTATATTTACACCGGATAATGCAAAGAATACCTTAGACAGATATGCAGACCAACAAAATGATGTTAAAGAGGACTAACACAACTTGCCAATTGCTAAACACTGTGAAGTAAAGAAAAATTGTATATTTTGGGCATATTTTCATAGCGGAGCAATGTAGGATTCTTCCACTTATCATAATGAACAAAATAGAGGGAATTAGAAGGATAGGAAGAAAACAGGCTTTCTGACTGAGGAATATCCGTGAATTGATCAGTATAAGTACCGCAGGAAAACTGATCCAACTAGCATAAAACCGTGAAAAACTTACCAACGTCAAGTGAACCTGTGTGGTACTTGAAGAAAAATACTTATATATTATGTAACATAAGAAAAATCGAGAAAAATTATACAATTTCCGTCTCACAACTGCCTTTATTTATATCTAATACACTAAGACACCAATAGTCTTTTCTTAAAGCTCCCTTTGCTTCAAGCTGCTATTTGTACGCTTTAACATACAAGGAGAAATATTTTGAAATAGTTACTGAAATTTTGCCAACTATATATTAATAAGCATCTAATAGTTTTCAATTTAGTTTGGGTTTGATTTTCCCATTCATAACTAAGTTGTTAATTTTGAAAGTAGCCTAAGTCCATTTCAAGAACGATTTGTATGATAACTTGTGTTGTTGGTTTTTGTATTTGTAAGTATACAATCCTGATTAGGCTGATATAACTATTAAATGCTCCAAAATATTGCTTTAATATTTTTGTCATAACAGTAATAGCTACTTTGGCAGTTAAAAAGTCTAGGGTAGGCCTATCCTACGTGAGGTCCGCGAAAGCTCTTCATCCGACCCTTGAACTTGTTAAAATACAAGGCATGTTATAATATAATTATCGTTATTATTAAATTATAAGGATATTTCCTTTGGATCGCAGCGGAAATAAAAATCTTAAATCAGGCTTACTATAAAATCTTGTTGGACATCCCTGGTCTAGGGCTATAAGCATGGCAATTCGGTCCGGAAAGATATATTAATAATTCTTTAGAAGTGTGTAGAAATTAAAACACTAAGATCTTTGAAGTGTCCGATTCAGTTATAATTCAATTAGGTTTTGAAACAAAAAAAAAAAAAAAAAAAAATTTAAAAAATAAAACAATATTTTTCTTAAAATTGATTATGACCTCCTTAATCTAAAAATTTAATGTAATTTAAGGGTTGATAATCCGATATTTCTTTTATAAAAAAATAACTTCTATATAGCTTTATGATTACTATAAAAAAACTTCTTTTTTTTAAAGTATTTTTAATCACTAAGCAATTTATTTTTCATACGCTCAGTATAATGTCTGAATTAAATTTTTTCTTTGAAAAGGTATACACCACATAGTGAAAACATAAATAAAAATCACTTCTGCGCTTAATGGGTTAATGTGAATGGCTATTTCACCTGAATATGTAATTAAATATACGGACAAAAAATAATAATTTCAGATATACAAATATTTATTTCATACTGTTTTTCTTAAATGCTGTTAAAATATTCCAGGAAAATATTTTTTCATAACTATCAATGAACTTTATATATGTTCAGTGAAGTAAGCGATATAAGCGCCTTGTTAATAGAAATAGTGTGCTTTGATCAATGCTCTAATAACATATCTAATGACAACATACACTTTTCAATGCAAGAGGCTATTAGCCAATGGGGTTGCGAGATTTGAAGATGTTCATTTGTTTTGATTATTGAAATTTTAAAAATTCAACAAAACCACTCCCATATTCAATGCTTAATACATATACAAATACGTATACGCAATTAACATGGAACATTTTGTGCACTGACGTCATTCGGGACTTATCGATACATGAATTATAATTAAAGCGTTAAATTGAAAAATTCTTGGGTAAACTAAATTTTGTGTAATTGGAAAAAAAAAACATTTCATTAAAACTAAAGGGAAATGATAATAACTTATTGAGAATACTATTACAATTATAAGTGCAATAATATAAAGTACCTACAATGTAAGAAAATTGCAATAATGAGTTTTGAATTTGTCAATTTCCAAGTAACAATAATAAGTCCTAGATGATTGTACATAATATGATAGTCGAAGTAAATTGTATTTTATTATAATTTTTTATATATTATTTCCCGTTTTTCAAAACCATTTATATCCAGCTTTTAATTCATTCGTAAAAATAATAAACAAATTTTCCTATTGCAATAATTAAAGCAGATATTTAAAGATATGGACTCAAAAGTAATTTTTCCAATAGTTGAGAGGAAATATACATTTTTTTTAATTGAAATTAAAAGGCAAATTAAAAATAATATCGAATTTTATTTTCATTAGAACAAGTAGGGGTTCATTTATTAGATTATCGATTGAATCTAATACAGATTCATTTACTTATGGTGTATACATATACAAAGCAATGTATTGGAAATTTGCAATCCCGAACAAAAAGTTCAAGTCATCGTTTAGAGAAAGCGTGAGATTTTGCCATTTAACATTTGAGTCTAATTCAATTTATTTTTACACACATCACCGATAACTACATGAGGTGACATAAAATGTCCTACCTTCTAATATTGCACTGTGTTCCTAATATTAATTAATTAATGAAAATAAATTACAATTTAAAAAAATTAAGAACAGTGCCATTTTATATTTTATAATAACTTTTATGATATTTTCATAAAGTGCCTTATAATTTCTTGCTACTTTGAAATATTTTTTTTCAAATTCAAGAAAGCTTAATATAGTAATTGTAGGGACCTCAACAGATCTTCAAACAGGAGGAAATGTAATGCTTGATTGCCTTAGCACTGAGAACATCCAAGTATCCCAATAAATATATTTTTCTTCTAAAACTTTCAGTAGTCCTTATATTGAGCTATTGGCAGTCGGATGTTTATTACAGAAAACCGAGAACTACGTATGTATATAGTTTAATAATTGAAGTGGTACCAAGTCCAAAAAGATCTGATTCCGAACTTTGGTTATCCTTGAATATTCCATGAGGAAAGTGGTTAATTTGAACAAAAAATATTTTTTAAGAAAAATTTGTTTACAATTGAACAACAGTTGATCAAATTCTATAGAAATCGATAAAAAGTTGGTATTTTTAAATTTTATTTTTTTAAATATGAGTATTTTAAAAGGCATTCGTTACTAAAGCTCTTTTCATTAAAACTGTTTTCCTAATCTAATAAAGCCAGATGAATACCATGATATTTTAACCATAAATAAAAGAAAAGCATTATAGTAGCTGCTTTATTCTAGTTATTGAAATACGAAACTTATAACGAATTTGGTATGAAGAAATAATACTAAGTATTCAATAAATTGGTTACTAAGAAAAGATTTAAAAGACATATGTACGTACGTTGAGGAGTATTAAGTTTTATAAATTAATACTTTCGTAAAATAATTTATAAAAAAATATAGAAAACAAAATAAATTTTTAAATTTAATTTTTGGAAATTCAAAGTATAATATACTTGAGCATACTTTGCAATGCGATATGCATGTATTATGTTCTAATAAAAAGCTTATACTGGGAGCTTTTCGCTATGTATCCGCATAATCCTTGTATGCCTTAATATTTTTATGAAAACCGCAAAAAGTTATTTTATTTATTTCCTAATCTAAGAAAGGTTTTCTACTTAAACTCTTGTTAGAAATTTTGAAACAAAAAGTTCAGAAAACTTTTATTAGGAAAATATTTTTTTGTTAACAATATTCTTAACAACTATTGGCCAAAAACAACAAAATACAAATGAGAACAAATTGGTTGTTATTTGAATTAAAATATTAGACTTTCTTCCATAATGCTATGGGGTCATTCTCAAAAGCTTTAAAAGCTCTTTTACATTAATAATCTCAGTACATTGGTCTATAAAAAAAACTTGTTTTGTATTTCCATTAGAAAATTATTTTCTTTATCATGAAAATATGATAATCTTTGTTTTATTTTTACAATAAAATTTCAATATCCTGGAATGTAACCCAATTTCAATAATTGAAAATTCTTGACCAAAAAGACTTGTTTTTTTTTAATAAGACTAAATTGGAGCTTTTACTCGAGAAAAGTATAGTTGATATTTTCATATTTTAGATTTTACTTAAAATTAAGTATTTTCAAAAAACCTCTTATCTTTATCAACTTCAACCCTTCAAGTTGATATTCTTCTATCAAATTTTTAAAAAAATATTTTTTTTAGTAAATTTTTTAGCTAACCAGAGTACCTACATATATAATCTCGAAAGAAAATTTGAAGTTTTGAATAGATTAAGAATCCCCAGTTATCTATTTTAATCATTCGAAGGGTGTCCTTTGGAACTACTGGAATTCATATACAGTAATAATAATATTAAAGTTTTTACTTCTGTTTCTATTTTAAATAAATTAATGCTAAGTTTCCTATCGCTAAACTCCTTCTTTCTCTGATACCTCAATAGTCCTAAGATCTTTCAAGTAAGGATTGTCTACCTTTTATTTTATTAGATCTAGGATTCAGTTCTTTTTCTCTCTTTTTCTTAAGTACAGATACTACTACCTTTTTTTAACCACATCTAATAGTTATTTGAAGCGCAAATGGCATGTTGTTCCTATGGACAAAGAACGTGTTTTTCTGGAGACCGAGACTTTATGGTAGACTAAGAGATGGGTAGATGACCTGGTAAGGGTGACTAAGTGAGAAATTGGGTCCTAGGAGCCCAAGACCGAGAGGAATGAAGAAAAATAGAAAAGACCTATATCTAGGAGTGGAGTTTAGGAGGCCAAGAATAGGAGTAGAAATACTTTTTTAGCCTATTTTCACATAAAAATGACACATTTATGACCAACTTATTATTTAATCAATGATTTTATTCACCCAATTGTTTATCTTGACCTCTAAGTTAAAAGCTTTTGATTTTTAAATGTTTCTAATGCTTTCTATTTAGATATAGCACTTTAGTAATGATTTTTAATAGTTTAGGGGTAAGTTTTTACTGAGAAATTTTCTTGCTATTTAATGTGCCTAGAAATCTAAAATTCGATAGTTTTTGCTTTCCTATCCACCAAAAAATATCGTAAATTAATTGTCTGCAAGTAGTATACTCACATCCTGATAGATCCACTTTTTCTTTTTTCCCTCCCTCTTGTGCTATGTTCAATATTTTCATGAATTTTTACCAATCACATGGCAATGTTTACCTAATTGAGATAATATCTACAGAAACTTCTAAATTCGCACTAATTAATTTGACTTGTCAAAAGCTTGACTAATTGAGCGAAGCGAGCAAAAGGTGAAATTTTTTCATTCATACTAAATAGATTCTTGAAAAAATTGTTTATCTTAACCTCTAAGTTAAAAGCTTTTGATCTTTAAATGTTTCTAATGCTTTCTATCTAGATATATCACTTTAGTAATGATTTTTAATAGTTTAGGGGTAAGTTTTTAACTGAGACATTTTCTCGCTATTTACGGTAGAAATCTGAAATTCGATAGTTTTTTCTTTCCTATCCACAAAAGAATATCTTAAATTAATTGTTTGCAAGTAGTATATTCACATCCTGATAGATCCACTTTTTCTTTTTTCCTTCCCCTTGTGCTATGCTCAATATTTTCATGAATTATTATCAATCACATGGCAATGTTTATTTAATTGAAATAATATCTACAGAAACTTCTAAATTCGCACCAATTAATTTCACTAGTCAAAAGCTTGACTTATTGAGCGAAGCGAGCAAAAAGTGAAATTTTTTCATTCATACTAAATAGATTCTTAAAAAAATTGTTTATCTTAACCTCTAAGTTAAAAGCTTTTGATTTTTAAATGTTTCTAATGCTTTCCATCTAGATATAGCACTTTAGTAATGATTTTTAATAGTTTAGGGGTAAGTTTTTAACTGATAAATTTTCTCGCGATTTAATGTACCTAGAAATCTGAAATTCGATAGTTTTTCCACAAAAAATCCACAAAAAAATATCGTAAATTAATTGTTTGCAAGTAGTATACTCACATCCTGATATATCCATTCATCCTTTTTTTCCTCCCCCTTGTGCTATACTCACTATTTTCATGAATTTTTACCAACCACATGGCAATGTTTATCTAATTGAGATAATATCTACAAAAACTTTTAAATTCACACTAATTAATTTCACTTGTCAAAAGCTTATTGAGCGAAGCGAGCAAAAGGTGAAATTTTTTCATTTATACTAAATAGATTGTTAAAATTGCTAAAAGATTTAAAAGATTGTTAAAAAAAATTGTTTAACTACTTTCTTAACATCCTAATATCGTAAGTTTGCTGATTTCATTGTCATAATATCAGCTATCAATAGTAATGTTTAATTAAGCTCAATGGGTACAAGGTTTATTAAAGACATTGGTTTGAATACCTATATAAGATATTCCAAAGAATTAAGTTTAAATTTTTTAAAGATTTCACAAAGAGAAATAAGATTGATTTTCTGTGTCCAATATCTCTCTTTCTCCACTTTGATACATCGCTAATGATAAATTGATCGAACCGAAAGAATCGCGCGCTTGATGATTCATTGATTCATGAATCTGAATACTGTGTACTTATGTTTCATATCGCCCAAAGCGTTCCACAAGGGATTTGTCGGAGAATGATGCAAAACGTGCTCATAAGAAAACGGTGAAACAATCCATTTGAATAATCGACCTCATAATCGAACTGGCAAAAGTTAATTTACCTATTGACTTAAACAAATTTACGTATGAATTATTATTAAATCTCTCGTATACGTCAAAGCCACGTATAAGCCACCAATGAAAAAAAAATCTCGCTAGTACGAACCTGCTCTTTAATTACTTCAACATTATCCTTCGTTACTCCCCATCCGTTCTTTTTTTTTTTTTTGTAATTACACAAAGTTTCTGCAATAAAATAAATAAAACGAGAATAAAAAAAGCCAAGCGAACAAAATGGCTTTTGAAGGAATGTGTTCTGTTCCGACAAATAAATTTAAAAAGAAAGTAAAAAAGAGAAATGAATTTAAAAAATAGGGAACGCTAGGGTGAGGAGGGAAATTGTAAAAAAATTACACAAACAATTTTATGCGAATAATCCCTATGGTTGTGTATACATATACTTACGGATACAGACCCAGTCAAATGGCGAATTACCTACTAGATAAGGGTCGGTGGGAATAGTATAGGGGGATGGGGAACGTTTTACTGTTTGCACCAAGCGGAGATAAATATAATAGGAAAGTGTTGTGGAAATAAAAAGAAAATGTTTATTCGTACAATATTTGGATGGAAATCCATCCGAGCCACATCCCCTCCGGCCATTTCCAATGAGAACGTTCCGAAGATAGAGCTTTAAATAAATAAAACGTTTTATGTCCGTATTTATGGCTTTTGTAAATATACGTTTAGGTAACTTGATAAAATAAAAACTGCATTATAAAACTTTAAAAATTTGCACATTTAACCATTGATATTTTTAAAAAAAAAATGTCAACACCAAATTCATTTAGTAATTCAAAAATTAAGAAAAAAAAACAATAACTAATTCTATGATTTCTAGAAAACTAAATGACCCTAATGCTTTTTAAAATATAATTACCAAGATTTTATAATGCCTTTGGTCTTTAGTGACTCTATGATCCTTAATATTTAAGTAAGGGAAGAAGAATTTATTTTTTCTATAAAGGATTCATTACAAAATTATCATATTGATAGCCAGGAACCAGTAGGATAACATGAAGCTTTGTAACGAAATATTTAGTAACTGTCTAATATATAATTTTAACTTTAAGACTTTAATATAACTTTAAGGCTAGAAGCTCATTCATCCAATACATGTGTAATAGGGTGATTTTTTTTTTGACTTTTTTTGGTCCCATCGTGAAATTTTGTTGGAAATACCAAAAAAGAAAAAAATCTCTGAAAGTTTGAGCCCTTAATATTAATTTTAAGTCCTCGACCAAGACGTGTAAAGATTTCCCATTGAAAATACACGGAAACTCTGATTTTTATTTTTAAATTTCTATATCTCAGCGGCATTTCATCGGATCGCTTTTACCGAAGATGATTTTTTCTCAGAATTAAACGCTCTACAAAAGTGTCCATTGCGACAAAGTCGTAACTCACACCGGTGAAATAGTACGGGCCACTGAACCTGATTTTTCCATAAAATTCGCGTTTTTTTGCATTTTTCTCGTAAATAACAAAAGCTACGGAAAAATTATAAATGAAAAACTTGTAGAGAATTTGATTTCCTACAAAAAAGTTCCTGTAGACCAAATCGCGAAGATCAATATTAAACGAGATATTAAGCCTTGAATTTTATGGAAAAATCAGGTTCAGTGGCCCGTACTACCTCACCGGTGTGAGTTACGACTTTGTCGCAATGGGCACTTTTGTAGAGCGTTTAATTCTGAGAAAAAACCATCTTTGGTAAAAGCGATCCCATGAAATGCCGCTGAGATATAGAAATTTAAAAATAAAAAAATCAGAGTTTCCTTTTTTTTTACAATGGGAAATCCTTACACGTCTTGGTCGAGGACTTAAAATTAATATTAAGGACTCAAACTTTCAGGGATTTTTTTTTTTTGGTGTTTCCAACAAAATTTCACGATGGAACCAAAAAAAAAAATCACCCTAATGTGTAAGTATTACCCTCATCGAAAGTATTATTTCTTAATAAAATTAAGAAGCCCAAACAAATCGTCTTCCTGGAAAGGGAACTAAACCTAACACATTAATTCTCCACAAGTGACAAAGGGCTTAGCAATAACCTCAAAGACATGAAAAGAGTAATTACTGCGACTTGGCAAAAGAAATGGGATTCTCAAGATACAAGTTCTTCTAAGAAAATTTAAAGAAAAAATAGGAAAATTGGAATATAAAAAAACTAGCATAAGCATACCATATCAAGTTACGATTAGTCCTGATTAGTCCCTTAAGACCGGGCTACTTGATTGAAGGAAGACTCTTGATTGAATTTTGGGTGAGGAACCAAAAACTTTCTTCTAATGTTTAATCGGAATTAGACGTCAAACATGTACTAGTTGGATGCAAGGTGGCTCTATCCAGGAATACAACTCTGGGAAGGGAAGATCTTAGATCATCAATATCCACCATCTAGGGCATTCTACAATCTCTGAAAAATATGAAAATCTACTTATAACTATGATAGTTTTATTTCAATCTTTGTTTAATCTATTTTTATCATTTTATATTACTTCTATGTCATAGGAAGTATAATTTCATATAAAACAACTGTAACTAAATATTGTATATCAACAGTGCATATAGGCCACTAAGCGTTTTACGTTATAAAGAAAAATAAATAAAAATGTTTGATTTTTTTTTAATTGTTATTTATTGTCATTTTATAACTACTAAGGTCCTTTAGCGACTCTAGGGTTAGTTAAATCCGTTATCGAAAAATATTGAAAATTTTCACGATACGAGGACCGAACCCACTACCTATTAGTTTTGGAGCGGTCACCTAGACCACTTGGCTACCAGTAAGCTATGTTTAATTTTGTATCCTAAGAAAAGAAATAGTCCACTTTTAAGTATCTGTAAAGCTAATTGCAGTAGTTTGCATTCTAAGTACACGGGAAAATTCGACAAAAGCTTTGCTAGAAATAATTTGCAGTTTCTAAGTTGACATTGGATCAATAGGTAAAGGATTTTCTAGAGCAGTGTTTCCAAACTTTCGGGATTTGTGCACTCCTTCCTTAATTTTCCTAACGTCGAGTAACTTATCAAAAAAATTTGACAAAAAAAAAAGATATTTTGCGTGATTCGATTGTTATCCCACAATATTTTGCGGTAGCAAGCATAGTATCATCAAACTTCAAACTCTTCCTTATCAACTTCAACCCTTTAAGTTGACATTTTTCTATCAAATTGTTAAAAAATATAATTTTTTTAGCCAACAAGAGTACCTACATATAAAATCTCGAAAGAAAATTTCAAAGTTCCAATAAATTACGGAGCCACAGCGATTTCAATCATTCGAAGTATGTCTTTGGAACTACTGATATATTCATATATAGTTATAATATTGAAGTTACAACTTCTATTTTGTATTTTAAATAAATTAAAGCTTAGTTTCCTATGGTTGAATTTCTTTTTTCACTGATGCCTCAAGATATTTTGCGTGATTCGGTTGTTATCCCACAATATTTTGCGGTAGCAAGCATAGTATCATCAAACTTCAAACTCTTCCAGTACCTACTTAAAAACATTCCTCTGAAGAAGTGTTTCTTAACCTTTTAAGTGAGACACACCCTTTGAAATTGAAAATTAGGTCTCCGCACCCCATTGAAAAATGTGTTTCGATTTTTTAGTTCAGAAAAATATTTTTTTTTGCATAATTTATTAAAAAAAATATCAAAAAATTAACAATTTATATTGTTAAGGACTTTTCCCACATCTCCAAAAATACCAACTCGTACCTCCAGAGGTGCGGGTACTCCCAGGTTAAGAAACACTGTCCTAAAGTTATAAGCGTCCTAACTTATAAGCTTATTAGTTATAAACCGAGCTTGATGTTAAATATGAATGTTAAATAATGGATGTTTTATGGCTTTTTGGTAAGGAAAAATAAACGGCCTCAAAAATTTTAGCCTTAAATCGCCGAGTTGAAAAAAGTCAATAATTTTGAAAAGAATCCAAAAATTAGTGCTAAAAGGTTGATATATACTATGCTACAATAAAGACTTTTGATTAGAAATTTGATGTGGAATTGCTGGGCTTTTATCATTGCGCTTTTCAGGATGTCATGCGTAATATTATAAGTCCGTGAAACTATATCATACACTTTTTAATGGCTTGCAATACAAGATGACAATTTTTTTTCTAAATTATTTTAAAATGAAAAAAAAATCAAAGAACTCTCAAACTAATTTACGTTTATTCAGAAAGTATTCCGAATAGTCCAAGTGCATCAATGGCAAAGCTTTTTTACGCTCTTACAAAAATTCACTGCAGAATGGAAGAATGAATATTTCAATTTTTGTATTCAATGTTTTTAATTCAATTGTCTCAATGTTTCAATAACCTGATTTGAGTTGGAACGCAAAAAAGTCCAACAATTTGTTGTGGTTTTTATTGCGCATTTTTGCCTCTCAAATGACAGGAAATTAGTCATAACAATCCTCTCGTCCACGTCTTAAAATGCTTCACGCGTCACACTACCCAAATGTATATTATTAACGTTTGAAAACTTTTCGACGACATTAATTCTGATTTTTCCATAATGGCATTTTAATTTTGGAAATTTCACATTTTACACTTAATTTACAACGAAAGTTTTTTCGACGAAATCAAGTAGATAAGTATCTACAAAAATCTACCGGTGGGGTGGGAAATGAGGTTAAAATTTTCCAAGATTTCCAAGATCCCGTTGGACGGAAACAAATTCTCACGTTTTTTCTCCACATTACGTTCTAATTTCCTTTGTCTCATTTGGCTTGTTTACTGGTAAGCATTGCTATTAAAGAATGCTGATGGCTACAAATAGCAAAGCACAGCAAATGCGTTCTCAATTGGCGTTAGTTTCGGTTTTACGTTTAGTGCGTAACTAACGATTTTTTCCACGTTGCAAGTGCAAAAAGGTGATCCTATCGATCGTGTCTCATTTTACCAGAGAGCAATTAAAAAATGTACGGCAATAAAATCGTAATACGCGAACTAGAACGAAATAATAAACGAGATGTTAATTTGCTTAAAATTTTTTTACAATTCCTACATTCCAAACCAATGACTTTCTCACAGTAAAATAAATTTGGCACGTCAAACAGGATCGTCACCAGGGTCATTCTTACCCGCGTTTGAATATAAAAAAAATGTTTATTCCTTCGCCTCCCCTTCCTTCTTGAAACGAAAAATTCCTAATTAAGTTAAAGAATTTCTCTTCTAATTTATTATAATTAGAGTTCAGCACTTAAAAGGATAAAAAGGAACTCTTATAAGAGCACTTTATTGCCCGTATGAATTTCTGTTGGTCTGGTAAGACTCTCTTCGTCAGAAATCCGTTAAAGTATGAAGTTGGCATGGTAATTTCATATGAGGATCTACGATTTTGTGAAAATGTGAAAAAATCAAGCTTTTAGACATCAAAATCAACCTAAAAAGAATTTTGGTAAAAAACAATCCCTTTTAACACAAATACCAGAAAAACCTAACAATCGATCCCAAATTGTTACTAAATTTTACATTATATACTTTTCTTCAATAATGTATGTAATTTAAAATTTAATCAATGAATTGACTCGATTTTAATATTTTAATTTTCATAAAAAAAAAACTTTCTAGTTACATTTTTTGTGGTGGATCAACTATCTTTTTATCTACAAGTTGATACGAAGCTTTCGGTTTATCGTTGGAATGATTATCCCGTATATATTAATTATAGGCATATATATATGAGACGTTTATTTTGAAAGTGGCCTAAGTTTATTTCAAGGAAACTTCGTACAGATCTGCGATGGTAAAATTGTCTTAAATATAATAACATATTTTTATTGCAATTTTTGCCTTAATAATGAAAAAAATAATGAAAAAACTACACCACGTAAGGTTGTGTTCCAAATTACAATTGAAAATTAGTTTTTCGGCCAAAATTGGGGGTCCAAATCGAACAAAATTTTCTGTATCGAAAATGGTACCGAACCTCTCACTACTAGCGCTGGTGTCGCTTTATGAACCGATACGAAGTTTATAAGTGAAAGCGAAATAATTTCAATCATTTCTGTTATCTCGCTTTCCCTTATAAACTTCGTATTGGTTCATTTCCTTTACCAACGGAAGATAAAACGACACCAGCGCTAGTAGTGTGAAGTGAAATACTACGAATTTTCGAAACAGAAAAGAGTGGTTCGCTTCGGGCCACTGGCTTCGTCCGAAAAAACTTATTACCCTTATTAATAACTATGTATAATATAATATATATGTTTAATTAATTTTAATGTTACAAATTTATCCTGTTACTTAACATATTAACTCCAAGGAATTTAGGAAACATTTTTTTAGAAAATGGCTTTATTTCCTACTTATTCCTAATATATTTCCTCATTTTGTGAGAAACCTTTACGTGATGGAAGGAAATGGATTTCATATTTGAAACAAGCGCAAAAAAATACATTGAAATGACCTATTACAGTCAAAACAATTTTTAAAAAGTATTTTTTTGCAGGCCTGTGTTATATTAAATTTTGCCACAACAGTAATAGTTTCTCTGATAGCTAAATGATATTCTTATAATCGAAAATAAATAGATTGTAGGATTCGGCTTGAAAATAATAGTTTTTTTCAATCAATGTTCAAATTTAAATTACGTAAAAAAATCAATAGATTGACAATCTGCCAACTTAAGAACTTGACCCATTTTTAAAACAATTATGACTTTTTATTATTTTTTTTTGTAATACTATTATGCAAATTTAATTATCTACAGCTGTTATTTTATTAGATGAATTTTGAGGAGTAGAAAATAAAAATTTAAGGCAAACAACCCTATTCTTATAACATATTAGAACCTGGTATAGATCGTCTTCATTAGGTTCTGGCATCAAATCTTTTATAACTACACAACTACCACTACTAAAAAACGAAAAATGAGAACAAACAAATCGATTGATCAGAAACTCTCAGCTTTCAAAGGCTTTTTCATGATGAATATATTAAAATACCAACAAACTTATCCACGGACAATTTGATTAGATTGTACAAGCGCGAAAAAGCTCGACGAGCGCAATTGATTGAAGGATAAAAACGAACCGTTCGGGGTTCACGGATGATAATAGGAAAGGATCGTTTTTATATATGGAGCGAGACGTACAACGGGAATGCGATGGGATCAAATATGGGATAGGGACGCGTGTAACACGTTGGCTGGGGTGGTTCATGTTTTAAATAATCAAACACGAACGCCAAAGGGTGGCTGCCCTCCATGCTCCTATCGGAAGAGTGAGAGCTTTTATGTTCAAGGGTAGTGTTATTGCAAATTGCTGATTCGACACGCCCGCCAAACCCGGGGGGAGCTTTTCACACTCGCACCACAAGCTTATTGCCACCTTATCCAAACTAACTGAATTAAATTGAGAAGCTGCTTCGGTTAAATATCTCAACACTTCCATCAAAAAGCACTCCCTTAACCAATTGCATTCGAAAGCTTCAACAAATCGTTATAATAAGAGCTTTTCATTTTCTTGTGTTCATGTAATGATCTAAGTATGTCATTTTTAAGTAATGACGTCATAACTTAGTAATATCCAACAATTGTAATAGTACAAATGTAATTATGAAGTCTTAAGAACCTTATTCTCAAATTATTTTTAAAATCTTACTATCAAAAAACGAAATATTGGATTGAGCTTTCACTAGAAAAATATATAAACCTTTATTTAATAAATAAAATAACATTATTAGATGAAGTATTAATACCTGTTTTTTTCTAATTTTAAGATGTAACAAATGAATAATTTTTTAAATTTACTTTAAACAGTTTCTCTTTTTTGTTTCTTAAAAGAAGTGTCCATGTTTTTAAACCTTTTAAGGTCTACAAAAAGGTAAAGAAGAGGAAGGGTCTAATGAAAAAATTTCAATCTAAAAATTTCAGTAACTTAAAGCTCATTTCTTTTGTTGTTTTTTACTGTCGCATTATAACCGTCAAGGTTATAACTCACTGAGCTCTTTTTAACTTTATAACTGAGACTCTAGGGTTAATAAAAACCGTATCGAGAAATATTGAAAATTTGTTCAATACGAGAATCAAACCCAGTGCTTTATCAACCTAGACTACTCGACTTAGTAGGCTGTTTCTTTCTTTTGCAATAATTAACGAATTTACGCATGTACGTGCTATGGAAGTGGACCTAGTGAATTATAAAGCCTTGGACCAAAGATACACTGTAAGTTTTGGGGTACAATCATGAAAGAGGTTTTGTACCTGAATGTGCCACTTGTTTGAATACCCAGACTTCTTAATGCACGCATTAAAGAAAATCTACATTTTAATTTGACAAAAGAATAGTAAAAATTGATCTTTGATTTTTTTTTCTAATTTTAATGTCACAACTACAATTCCGTCAGGCTTTTTAATTTTTTCTTCAAGACAAATTCTCTGATTCTACTTTAATTTCCCGAATAAAATTCGCTGTTTCCCTGACCTTGTTTATCCAAAACATCTGAATAGAAACTGGTCAATTTTGATTAGAAAAAACTATTATTTTTCTAATGAAATTATTATCCAAACACTAATAAATTTAGAAACAAATCTAAAAGAATTATCTCTAAGAATTTAATGTCATGATTTTCCCTGACCCAGTAAAACTCCTTGATTTTCCTCCACTTGCCAGATCTCTCTGACCACTGAGCACCTTATCTACTTTCCAACAAGCTGAGAAATATTTCCCAATTTGTATTTTAAATTCATACCTACTAAAAATTGAAATCAAACTTTCCAATTATGTAAAACTTATGTAAAACCTCTCCTATCTTAGAAAACAACTATCCAAAGTATACATTTTCTCAAGGGTTAAATAATTTGTATCTCAATCATCAAATCAATAGTCCGTAGTAAATATGCATTAGTTCCTTTACCTTAAGCTAAAAGAAAAATTCAACATTAGTTTAAATTAAATTTCAGAATTTTCGTTTGGAGGATAATTTAAGGATAATTCATCAAATTTATAAGGTCGAAGGAATGAAAATTTAGTGTATGCCTAATACACTAGTCCTGGATAACTTCATTAATTCCACCTAACTTCAATTACATAAGAAAAAAAAATCCGCAAATCAGGTGAACCATCACCATGAAGACTCATGACCATTTTAGTAACGTCATTATCTGGCATCGTTTCTGTCTTTAATTTAATTCACGATTTTTTTATTTTTTCAACATTAATATCGTATAATATTTCACAATACTTACAATCTTACAATACTAATAATAAAATAATAAATATTTTTTATGAGTTAATTTTCGAGTAAGGATATATCATTGTAAGTTAATTTCTGTGTGAGGAATTTTCTGGAAAGTATCTGGTCATCATTAAATACATATCGATAGGTCCGGGAGGGTTAAAACACTTGGTTTAGTTTTATCTTTTTAATTTATGTAACTTAAAACTATTAAAACAAATAAGTCTTGATTGTTAAATTATATCGGATCAAGTGAAATTCGGTATCGTTTTCCTCCTTTATTGACCCTATTAGATGAATTAAATTTTCAATCGCTAGAGGCGCTAATGTGGTTATATTCCAATCTTAACACGAGTAGTACGTTTTATAAGTTAAATATTTTTTTAAATAAGAAAATTCAGGTTGTTTAAGATCTTTTTGTTTATTTTTTTATTTTTTATTTAATATTTTATTATTTCAAAAAGCAACGTTTCGTTACGTAATCGTAACTTCCTCAGGCTTCTTGATTTACAAAGTTAAATATTTTTATTTTTAATTTAAATTTAATAAATAAAATTTATTTAATGAATTTAAATAAATTAGGCTCCTTAGGCGGCACTGAATTTACATGCAATGTGTATGGGTAGAGTGTGTAATTTTTTAATTTTTATTTATTTATTAAATTTAAAAAAAAAATATTTATTGAATTTAAATTAAAAATATTTAATTTTGTAAATCAAGAAGCCTGAGGAAGTTACGATTACGTAACGAAACGTTGCTTTTTGAAATAATAAAATATTAAATAAAAAATAAAAAAAAAAACAAAAAGATCTTAAACAACCTGAATTTTCTTATTTAAAAAAATATAAAAGCTGAGATCTGATTTTTATCATCTATTAAGTTAAATATGTTTGATTATTAAAATTACCAACTATAAAGGGAAAAATTTGCACCAATTTTATAAACAAAAAAATCGTATGTAATTAAGGTATGAGGGGTTTTGATTTTGAAGTCTTCATTGTTAAATTAAATCGTATCGAATATCTAATGAAATTTGAAATTTTTTTCCTCTTTTTTGACCCTATTGGATGAATTAAACTTTCCACCGTTAGAAGCACTGGTGTGGCTTATTTTCAATTTTAACACGATTAGTACGTTTTATAAGTTAAATATATTTGATTTTATATATTAACGAACTAAAGGGAAAAACTTGAACCAATTTTATTAAAAAAAAAAAAATAATATGTAAGTTATGAGTGGCATCAATTTTAAGGTAAGTTTAATGGATAAAAAAGTGGTAAAAAAGAGTTCAAACAGTTTTGCTCTGTACTGTATCCCGAAATGTAAAAGAGAAGTTTTCCATTTCTTCGATCCGTAACATTCCAATCTGAAGTTTTAAAATTGATACCCCCAGTCTTTAGTTCGAACCCTGTCGTTTGTCGTACAGTTGAGATTTTTTCAGCACGAAAAACGACAAAAAAAAACGATGAAAATGTAATTTTATAATCGCGTGAAATGTGCCAATGGCAACCCCATGCAGAAACTAATTTTTCTGTCCAATTGAATGATTTTATTAAAAATTCTATCTACAACAAAAATTCGACTCCGCATATCAAACGAAATTTGAGAAAAGTGTAGTGTAATTGATTGGATATAATTTGGTTCGATTTTTGAATGGAATTCATTTGCATTTGAAGGCTACAGATATTTGTTTTATCGGAATATTTGAAAAATGTGTGGGCCCACACACACATAAGTGGATCGTATACCAATCGAAATTTCCACAAATCAAAACTGGACTTTTCATTAACAATTAATTAACACTGCCATTAATTTCATCAACAAATTAACAGATCGTAACATCATTCAGAGCCGTAAACATGTTCTCTTATAAATGTAAATAATTAGAGACGGCAATGATCCACATTAAAAATCCGCCAGAGAGGAAAAAAAATAAATAAATATAACGACAGATTTAAAATAAAACGAAAATTTCTGAAATTGTTCTCTCCACCGAAAGATTTCATCACAACAATTTGATGTAAACGCCGCATTGCCAGGCCACACTAATTGCCTCCGAAAAGCCATGGTATCATCTCGCCCATTAATCCATCACCGAGATCACATTATTATTTTTCCCAACTAGAAAGGCCGACCCACCTTCCTATTTTACACCACCGGGTACCTTCCTACTCCACTGTAAACTATAGTGAAATAGAAAAGTGAAAACATCCAACACGTGTAGACTGTAAATACTGTTTACCGCCATTGCCCCATTAGTTAAATATCGCCCATTCGCATCTAATTATAAACGACATCTCTCGATAGTCGTTAACGTGTTTCACTCACTAAACATACGCATTTGTAATAAATCACTTTGCCATATCAATGAGGACATGGTTCGATCAACCTCGAGGATCGCTCGAATTCCTTCCAATGCAATAATAGCCTTATAATTATTACGAGTATTATCATTATTCTGGCCATATGTTTTTTTTTTGTCGTTTCTGATTAAGCCGACTGGGCCATTTGTTTGTTTTCTTTTATTTGTCCCTAACCATCTGGTTTGATAATGAGTCGAAAAAAAATAATTATAATCCAATCGATTGGCAATTTAAAATAAGAGACTGAATAAGGAAATAATAGAGACCTTAACTGGAATAATGAAACATGTTCGCAATGAAACACGTTACTCTCATTGGTGAAATAATTAAATTTGAAAAAAAAAGCAAACTAATATTTGCATTTTGTATGTTTAATTTTATTTGAAATTAAATTTGCTTATAGGGTATCAATTTCAATTAACGATAGATGATAACAGGCATAACTAACTAGAATAACGGTTATTTTTTCTATTGCAACAATTCTGTCCTAGTTTCTCAATCCTTTTAAACTAAAAGTGGAAAATTTAAATCTATTTTATTAATGGAGAGTAAAACAAAATTTTCTAATATATAAAATATATTGTGGTCTTAATATAGTTAACAAAAGTAAACTTAAAACATAAATAAAAGCTCAGAAGAAAGTACTTTCGACGTATACGTATTTCAATTGCAAAGCAATCTTCCTCAGTGCAGGTCATCAAGTATTACTTAAAACTACTTGAAGACGACTTAAGAAAATTGCTTGGCAATCGAGTTACGTATCTTGGTAATACGTCAAAAATATATTTTTTAAAGCTTTTGTTTAAATTTATGTTTCCGGTTTACTTTTATTAATGATATTATTGTAGATTGTATAAATAGTATAACTGTTCGAAGTTAGCGGAAAAACTATAATTTGAGATTAATACTCCAATATAAATTATGTACGATTAAAGTGCTCATCAACAATATTCGTAATGTAATAAAGGACCATTTATATAAAATTTATTAAACATATCTTTCCGAAAATAATGATGGCTAAAAATTCAACCAAAGTTTAGTGTTTTTGAAAGAATATTTCCTAAGAAAATTGTTTCAGTATAGATCCATCTCAATTTTCCAAAGCAAGTAGAAGGTATTGATCGCAAAAATTTACAAAAATTAAGGGTTGAAGAAAATTTGTAAATAGGCTAATTTCATATGAATAGTTTTTTCGGCGATTTTCTATTTTTGTGTTAAAGTAATTGCAGTAATGCATGGCATATTTATCTTTTACCATGTAAATCCTCAATCCTAAAACTCATTTAAAATGTATGGGGACTGTTAAATACCTAATTTTTTTCAAACCTTCCATTAAATAATCTTAAAATAAAAATTAATAAAATTTTGAAAAATAACCCTTAAATATAAACAATCTCTAACCAATTTGTATTGACAGTATATGTAAGCTAATTGAAGACCTGTTTGAAAACAGGGACGTAATAAAATCAAATCAACTTTTTTCGCTGACTTCGAACTGTCCGTGCTAAAAAAAGGCATTTAAAGGCATTTTAAATGTTCAAAAAACCCATTAGTAGCCTTTAATGGGTTCTAGTGGGATTCTATTGGATTTTTTGAACATTTAAACATTTAAAATGCTTTTAAATGTCTTCTTTTAGCAGTGACAGTTCAAAGTCTGCGAAAAAATCAAATTTGATTTTATTGCATTATTAGAATTCGTTTAAAGTTGTTAGAGGCATTTTAAATGTAATGATTTCAAAATGCCTTTATTAACAGGGCCACTGTATAAACAAGATATTCAGGTGTGCTGTAATAAAAAAAAAAGAAACACCAATTTTTTTCTAAATATTATCAATGAATATTAAATCAACAGTATGTTTGTATTTTATACAGGTTGTATTTTACATATTTTCCTTTTTTCCTTGTTATATAACGCCACTTTATAAAGGTCAAGCTATTTAAGAACTCTAGGGTAAATATTTTGAAATATTTTCTTTTTAAATTCTTTAGTCCAATTTTTTCCAGTTCTCAAGACTAAATTACCAATATACAGTTCAAGTTTTCCAAAAACCTCTAAGTATTATATGTGTAAGTATTTGTGATATTAAAAGACTGAAATATAAATAAGGACGATATAGTCGTTTATTTTGAAAGTGGCATAAGTTGATTTAAGATTTGGTCCATAATTTTATTGTTACTTTTCTTCCTATCTCGTACTTCACGTTGGTGGACGAATAGTGGTGAAATTAATTGAATCCAGCACTCATCAGTTTTGCAATTTACACCTTCACCATTCAGCCATCAGTAGACATTGAAATTATATGTTTATAATGTATATTGTCCTTTCCCTTACTGAGGTAAAAATAGAACGTACCATACGTATTTGGTACAAATATGTTATATAATATGTATTTACTACACATTTGAAAAAAGTTATACTATAATAATTTTTTTCGACATGTTAATGTTTTAGAAAGGTATTCCTAAACTTTGAACTCCCTGTTTTTTATATTTATAGAAATATTTAAATTTTTAAGGGTAGTATGTACTAAATACATACCCACGGGTATGAGATGGTTATGGATTGAATTTTCAATGTAGGTGGATTTTTTTTCGTAAAAATATGAATTTCATTAACATTTTTTGTCCGGTTTTTTACAAGCAATACGATTTTTTCAAGTTGAAGAATATATCTTCAAATTTGTGGTTACCGTTGTCTTATCTTGGGTCTTTCATTTGTGGTGGATGGTTGGTTTTGAATAAAGCTTTCCCTAGTTGGGTTTCCCGGATATTCCGGATATTAGCTACGTATTTCAGAATTTCCTTCTTTTCTTCTGAAGAAAAACGATTGTTCTTTGTTCAAAAGAAATATTCTATATATATATCCTGCATAGATAAAGAACAATAATCAAAGTTCATTCATGGTTATTTCTTCATTGATTTAGTTGGAGTTGTCAGTGGTTCCAAGAGTGTCTTTCATTTGTCTTGTTTTATAAGTAAAATAAAATTGTAAGCGATGATATTAATCAATAAATTTTATATATATTCTGCTGTATTTTTCGTTTTTATTGGATAAAATTATTTTAAAGAAGTTCTCTTTGGTACAATTAGTTATTACGTAATTACAGAGATGTCAAAATTATTAGACACAAAAGAAGATTTTTGCAAGCGTTCGATCGAGTTTGGCATCAAGGGCTACTCACAAAGATTCAGAACTACCATACCCCAGAGTATCTATACAACATAAGTTCTTCATTTTTGAGCAACCGATGCTTCCAAATTAAAATGGACGATCAGCTATCAGAGGAAAAACCTATCCACTCGGGGGTTCCTCAGGGATCAGTATTGGGTTCAATCCTTTTCAATCTCTACGTTGTGGACTTTCCGTCACTAGACACTGGATAAAGATCTTCAAAGGGCCGTTCATAAAACCCAGCAGTCTATCAACCACCTATCTTCCTGGTTCAGTAGATGGAAAATTCTCATAAATCCATCTAAAAGTGTCGCAAAAATTTTCTCTAGGCCGTTTCTCCAATCAATTGGTATCCTATAGTGTAATTCTATCGTGTTGGATCACATGGAAATTCCGTTGTGTGAGAAAAAACGCCTGTTAAATATCTGGGCATACTTCTGGACTCGAAATTAACCTGGCAAAACCACATCTCAAGTAAAATCAGAGAAGCCAACACTCGACTCATCCAACTATACTCACTTATCAACAGAAGGTCTCATCTAAGTATGAAATGTTCATTGATGATACACAAATCAGTCATTAGACCACTTCTCACATACTCTTGAGCAGTCTGGCTTCCATCCTCAAAGAAAAATCATAATGAGCTACAGGTGTTCCAAAATAGAGTCTTGAGGATCATCACTAAAGCTCCATGGTATGTGAGAAACAACCAAATTCATCACAAAATGAACGTCCCATACTTAAAAGACTTTCTAACCGCACTCACAAAGAATTTCCTTAACGGCCTAGAAAATTGTCCTAGCGCAGTAGAACTAGGCTTGGGAGAAACCATAAATCATAGAAGGCTGAAGCGGAAACTCCCACAAGAGCTCCAAGAAATAGTAGATGTTTGACCACAAAATCAAGAACCAACCAACAAATAAAAAAATACAAAAGACAGAGGAATGAAGTTCGACTCCTCCAGCTACTATAACGCCGCTAAAGACCAATTGCCTGCCATCACCCCCATGATATAGCGACACATCGCTGAACTGGTGCAAAATTACATAATAGTCCACAAAAAAAAAGAAGATTTTTACTTTCTTCCAACAATGTATCGCCCAGACTGTTAAACATCCAACATCAGTTATAGTTTGGAGCTGCATGTCAACAAAGGGTACCAGTAGGATATATATTGTGGAAGGTACTATGAGACAAGACCAATACATACAAGTCCTGGAAACGAGGTTATTGCTTCAAACTAAAGAATGGTTTCCGGAAGAAAATTTTATCTTTACGCAGGATGGAGCTCCTTGCCATAAAGCCAAAAAAGTTATGGGTTTCCTCAAAAATTCTACCACTAATGTGCCTTTTTGGTCAGGAAATAGTCCTGATGCTAATCTCATAGAAAATTTTTGGGCCATTGTGAAGAAAACACCAAAAAAATAAACTATTACAACACGGGTGGATCTGATTACCGAACTCATTATGATTTGGCATTATAATAAAATATAAATGAAAAAAATGGTATAGAGCGTGCCAGGATGAAAAAAACAAATTATAAACAATAAAGGGTACTACACAAAATATTAGATGAGGGAAATTATTATAATTTTTAAATTTATGACTTATAAAAACAAAAATGTGTTTTTTTTTTTCTCTTGAGTTGTCTTGAGTCTAATAATTTTCACACCTCTGTATTTGTGCTTTACGTCTTATCAGAATATATGTCTCCGTTTTTAGTAAATTAGCCTTAAGTCTTGAAATCTTAGATCTGCATCAATGAATTGAAGTACAAGGAAGTTAGATTGTGTCCTTATCAAATTCTACAATATATATACAATTTCCTTTCTCGCCAACTTAATGTATAATAGTAAATCTTTTCTAAGCTGCATATATTTATTGTTCTATTGATTGGTGTTATGAATTTACAAAGTTCGCCTATATTTATATAAGGACATTTATGGTACCGTATAATTTACGTTTCTCGTGATAGAAACAATTTAACTAATCTTTGAAAAACAAGAAAAAATTAATGTGATAGCAGTATTAATGTGACACAATAAAGCCCAGTAAGTTTTTTGGGGACAAGAAACGACATCTAAAAAATATCTCTCTTTCAAATAAACATAAAAAGACGATTATTGTCGTGTTATATTAACAATCGTATTATCTAAATGTCATCACACAAAGACACGCAGCATCTTTCTTGTCGCGTGAAACATCCCTTACTTTGCTTCAAAACAAATCACATACCGAATCCAACTTGACAGACACATTTTTATTAAATGTAAATCGAAACGTGACGTAGATCTTTTCCCATTTATTTTTTGGTCAATTCAAATGTTTTTAAACGCCCTCTAGTTTCATGGGACCGAAAAAAACTTAGTCAAATAGTTGAAATTATCTTCTATATGACACACATTAATTAGTGTGGTTTTTTACGTCGTTTTAGATTATTAATCGTTGCAAATTTAAATGCAAATAAATCATTAAAATATTCATAAATATTAAGTTTTTAATAAAATATCAATAAATCAAATTTAATCTGACTTTTACAATCTTAATCGATTCGGTATTGTCACTATATATATTATGTATGTTAGACACTACCGGTACTGGTAACCAGTGGGTTACGACTGTATAACTAGTACACCTAATACAAAAAATAATAGCTAGATATAAGTGAAAAATAAAATTTAATTATTTCAAACTAATTAAAAAATATTAATTAATTCAGTGAAAAATATATTGCACTTTTGTGTTGAAACATTTAAAATTTAACAACTACAAAGTATTGCATTTAAAAAAAATATATAATTAGAATAATGGTTGAGTAATTATGGTATTATTTCTACAATTAGGAAAAATATAATACAGTTTAACAATCTAAATTCAATTATCAATAATCAATATCCGTGTTTATTACTAATTAAATGTCACAAAATGAAAATGTTTATATTAATATTTTGTCATTGATATTGGTTAACTTTAATTTTTGCAATTTTTGAATTCCGAATCATTAGAACGTTAACTATTGGTTTCACTTGAATTATAGGTTTTTATGTAATAATCAATAATTAAATATTACATATCTGATGATTTTTACATGATGCTACCTACAACTCTAAATAAAATATTATTTTGTTATTTCTTATATATAAATTGAATATTTACTCAATATTTAGTTCTTTTACCCTAATTTCCGTAATATGAATTTAAAATATTTTCACCCTTTTCAGGGTAGAAAATATTTTGTTTAAAAAAATACACACAGCAATATATAAATATTGGGATATACATCTCGAAGATTCCTAATTTCATATATTTTAAACGGAACGAATATCTTTTGTATTTTGTAAGTGAAATATTCATTTACTAATGTTTCTAAGGTCTCTTCTTAATCGACGGCTTACTAGATTGTTTTAGATAAATGTAACGTATTTCGACTACCAGATTTCGCATTGGGCTTTAAATGTTCTGACATAAATGCATTGACTTTAACGAGTAGTTCTACGGTTCCTACTTAAATCATTACCATTATGGGGATTACCAAATTGTTCTGAGTACCGTCGAAATGGCAGTTCTCTTATTATCAGGGATTAAACAATTGAAAAATGTAATGTGATAAATTGAAAAATAAATTCAATAAAAAAGTAATTAATATAGTCAACTGAAGATGTTTCACCAAAATAACGTTTTAGCGTTCTGAAAATTTTGCCATTAAAATCCTACTTCTCAAAACCGGGGCCTCATGGAACTACCAAAGTATTATACAATAAAATTTTGTGTTGACACCAATTTTTCAAATAATATGAGTATTAAATAATTTAAATATTTTAGCAGAATAGTTCCACTAGAACAGTGGTTCTCAACCGGAGTTCGGTGAGTCAGTCTCGCGGGTTTGGCGGAGGTCAAGTGATCCCCGACTCATATTACCTATGCAAAAATATATATCTTTGTTTTGAATTTTAAAAAATCATATTTTATTTTTCCAACTATGAAAGGTTTTTTTTCCTATGATCTGGGGGCCTCTCCTGCGAGTTCCTCTGCGCTGCGTCCTAAAAGGACTATTGCACCCCAGTTTAATTTCAGTTCCAGTTGGTGAGGTCTGCTTCTGATATGAATCTCAGCAGACAGTCAACTGGATCTCTGTGTATGTTTCTCAGCTCATGTCCGGGCGGACCAAGCGAGTTGAGACGACTTTGAGTCATGGCTGGGCAGTCAAATAGTACGTGGGAGGCAGTTTCATCTTCCACGCCACATTTCCTGCAAGCTGCTGACTCTGTGTTCTTCCCTATAGTTTGTAGATGTTTCCTCAAATTGCAGTGTCCTGTTAATAGGCCTACCAGCGTTTTGATGTCCTTCCTTCTTAGATTTAGAAGTCTCTTGTTATGTTCTTTCAAAGGTTTCTTTATCATGACCTTTGAGAACTTGCCTCCAGCATAGTTATTCCAGGATTTTATTTGTTCATTCTGCGTCCATTCAGCTATTCTACCCAGTGTTATGCACTTTGGTAGGCCTATAGCCGGCTCTGGACCCATGAATGACATTCTTGAATCCGCCTTTGCGAGTTCGTCTGCCTCTTCGTTGCCTTTGATACCAGCGTGCCCCGGTACCCAAGCAAGTGTAACCCTGTTGGATGTCGCCAATTGGGTGAGGAGTGTTTTACATTCCCAGACCAGCTTAGAGCTAGTCTAGTAAATTTCGATCGCTTTAATTGCGGCTTGCCTGTCTGAGAAGATTCTTATGAAGGGTTGGGTAAATAAACATATAAAACTCGTGGAGATCAGTACCTCCAATAAGATTAAAAACCACAATACTAAAACATAACAAGCAAATACACGAAAAAGAAACTTTTAGAAACAAGAACTACCTATATCTATACAATATTTCCCCTTATAAAAGCCAATTACTTCGATATTGGTATGAAAGCAAATTCTTATCACAATTCACAAAACATAACACTTATTGATACCAATCAACCATACCATATTTTTTTGCAACAAAGTTGCATACCTATTTTCTTATCTCTTTTCCAATACATATACCTACTACAAATTATAGTTTACAACAATTTTCTTAGTCGTGAGTGACAGTAGAAATTTGTTTAATACTAATCCATTTAACATTTATAACAAATATCTATCATTATAAAGTCACTAGAATATTATATCATACGTGATGAAATATGAAATACAAGAAAATATTTATTAAAACGATAAATGTCAGGTCTGATTAATCGCTAAAATGTTTCAATAACAAATACTGGAAAATGCTAGAAGTATATATATTTAATGTTACATTTAATGTGAACATAAAAATAGAAAGCCAAAGCTATCCTGAATCCCGATCCAGACCTCCCGTACGGTCCCGATTTGTCAGATGAGGCATATAATTAACACACAAGTAAAAAGATCAAAGTGAAAGATTGAATTTCAAGTTATCTTTCACTAGAATTAATAAATTACCGTAGAATATTTTTCATTTATGTCATTCCCGTTTCTGTCTCGAATATATATTATATACGCTTTGTTCATTTAGTCTTTACTTTATAATATTATATTATGGAATGTCACTAAAACGAGCAAAAACCATTGCTTTGCGCTCGTGCATTTTATCTTTATTGATAATTATTGTCATATTTAATTCGTGGAAAAGTGCTCCAAGAATAAAATGGTGCAACTATTGCGGACGTTTTGTCTTTAGCAAACACCAACCGAAAGAATTTCTTCATGGAATTATTGTTATGGTGTATTTGTGTTTTTTTTTCGCGACTCGAGATCAAAGTGTAGAAGTGCAAATGAAATAAAATAGATCATTTGACGTTTTGCTCGTTTACTTCGTGGTTTCGTCGCACATTTATATACACACTTTTATAATTAGTGTGGACTTCATCCGTTTGTGCTTGTGTTGTTGAAATTTCCGAAAAAAATTCCTCCA